>JALMGJ010000012.1:0-1200000 GCA_023362775.1 Charina bottae
CTCAGTCTCAGCAGAGAAGGCTCAGAGGAAATACGTGGAGGTCTCGCTCTAGAGCTCAGTCTCAGCAGAGAAGGCTCAGAGGAAATACGTGGAGGTCTAGCTCTAGAGCTCAGTCTCAGCAGAGAAGGCTCAGAGGAAATACGTGGAGGTCTAGCTCTAGAGCTCAGTCTCAGCAGAGAAGGCTCAGAGGAAATACGTGGAGGTCTCGCTCTAGAGCTCAGTCTCAGCAGAGAAGGCTCAGAGGAAATACGTGGAGGTCTAGCTCTAGAGCTCAGTCTCAGCAGAGAAGGCTCAGAGGAAATACGTGGAGGTCTCGCTCTAGAGCTCAGTCTCAGCAGAGAAGGCTCAGAGGAAATACGTGGAGGTCTCGCTCTAGAGCTCAGTCTCAGCAGAGAAGGCTCAGAGGAAATACGTGGAGGTCTAGCTCTAGAGCTCAGTCTCAGCAGAGAAGGCTCAGAGGAAATACGTGGAGGTCTCGCTCTAGAGCTCAGTCTCAGCAGAGAAGGCTCAGAGGAAATACGTGGAGGTCTCGCTCTAGAGCTCAGTCTCAGCAGAGAAGGCTCAGAGGAAATACGTGGAGGTCTCGCTCTAGAGCTCAGTCTCAGCAGAGAAGGCTCAGAGGAAATACGTCGGAGGTCTAGCTCTAGAGCTCAGTCTCAGCAGAGAAGGCTCAGAGGAAATACGTGGAGGTCTAGCTCTAGAGCTCAGTCTCAGCAGAGAAGGCTCAGAGGAAATACGTGGAGGTCTCGCTCTAGAGCTCAGTCTCAGCAGAGAAGGCTCAGAGGAAATACGTGGAGGTCTCGCTCTAGAGCTCAGTCTCAGCAGAGAAGGCTCAGAGGAAATACGTGGAGGTCTCGCTCTAGAGCTCAGTCTCAGCAGAGAAGGCTCAGAGGAAATACGTGGAGGTCTCGCTCTAGAGCTCAGTCTCAGCAGAGAAGGCTCAGAGGGAAATACGTGGAGGTCTCGCTCTAGAGCTCAGTCTCAGCAGAGAAGGCTCAGAGGAAATACGTGGAGGTCTCGCTCTAGAGCTCAGTCTCAGCAGAGAAGGCTCAGAGGAAATACGTGGAGGTCTCGCTCTAGAGCTCAGTCTCAGCAGAGAAGGCTCAGAGGAAATACGTGGAGGTCTCGCTCTAGAGCTCAGTCTCAGCAGAGAAGGCTCAGAGGAAATACGTGGAGGTCTCGCTCTAGAGCTCAGTCTCAGCAGAGAAGGCTCAGAGGAAATACGTGGAGGTCTCGCTCTAGAGCTCAGTCTCAGCAGAGAAGGCTCAGAGGAAATACGTGGAGGTCTCGCTCTAGAGCTCAGTCTCAGCAGAGAAGGCTCAGAGGAAATACGTGGAGGTCTAGCTCTAGAGCTCAGTCTCAGCAGAGAAGGCTCAGAGGAAATACGTGGAGGTCTCGCTCTAGAGCTCAGTCTCAGCAGAGAAGGCTCAGAGGAAATACGTGGAGGTCTAGCTCTAGAGCTCAGTCTCAGCAGAGAAGGCTCAGAGGAAATACGTGGAGGTCTAGCTCTAGAGCTCAGTCTCAGCAGAGAAGGCTCAGAGGAAATACGTGGAGGTCTCGCTCTAGAGCTCAGTCTCAGCAGAGAAGGCTCAGAGGAAATACGTGGAGGTCTAGCTCTAGAGCTCAGTCTCAGCAGAGAAGGCTCAGAGGAAATACGTGGAGGTCTCGCTCCAGAGCTCAGTCTCAGCAGAGAAGGCTCAGAGGAAATACGTGGAGGTCTCGCTCTAGAGCTCAGTCTCAGCAGAGAAGGCTCAGAGGAAATACGTGGAGGTCTCGCTCTAGAGCTCAGTCTCAGGCAGAGAAGGCTCAGAGGAAATACGTGGAGGTCTAGCTCTAGAGCTCAGTCTCAGCAGAGAAGGCTCAGAGGAAATACGTGGAGGTCTCGCTCTAGAGCTCAGTCTCAGCAGAGAAGGCTCAGAGGAAATACGTGGAGGTCTAGCTCTAGAGCTCAGTCTCAGCAGAGAAGGCTCAGAGGAAATACGTGGAGGTCTCGCTCTAGAGCTCAGTCTCAGCAGAGAAGGCTCAGAGGAAATACGTGGAGGTCTCGCTCTAGAGCTCAGTCTCAGCAGAGAAGGCTCAGAGGAAATACGTGGAGGTCTAGCTCTAGAGCTCAGTCTCAGCAGAGAAGGCTCAGAGGAAATACGTGGAGGTCTAGCTCTAGAGCTCAGTCTCAGCAGAGAAGGCTCAGAGGAAATACGTGGAGGTCTCGCTCTAGAGCTCAGTCTCAGCAGAGAAGGCTCAGAGGAAATACGTGGAGGTCTAGCTCTAGAGCTCAGTCTCAGCAGAGAAGGCTCAGAGGAAATACGTGGAGGTCTCGCTCTAGAGCTCAGTCTCAGCAGAGAAGGCTCAGAGGAAATACGTGGAGGTCTCGCTCTAGAGCTCAGTCTCAGCAGAGAAGGCTCAGAGGAAATACGTGGAGGTCTAGCTCTAGAGCTCAGTCTCAGCAGAGAAGGCTCAGAGGAAATACGTGGAGGTCTCGCTCTAGAGCTCAGTCTCAGCAGAGAAGGCTCAGAGGAAATACGTGGAGGTCTCGCTCTAGAGCTCAGTCTCAGCAGAGAAGGCTCAGAGGAAATATGTGGAGGTCTCGCTCTAGAGCTCAGTCTCAGCAGAGAAGGCTCAGAGGAAATACGTGGAGGTCTCGCTCTAGAGCTCAGTCTCAGCAGAGAAGGCTCAGAGGAAATACGTGGAGGTCTCGCTCTAGAGCTCAGTCTCAGCAGAGAAGGCTCAGAGGAAATACGTGGAGGTCTCGCTCTAGAGCTCAGTCTCAGCAGAGAAGGCTCAGAGGAAATACGTGGAGGTCTCGCTCTAGAGCTCAGTCTCAGCAGAGAAGGCTCAGAGGAAATACGTGGAGGTCTAGCTCTAGAGCTCAGTCTCAGCAGAGAAGGCTCAGAGGAAATACGTGGAGGTCTAGCTCTAGAGCTCAGTCTCAGCAGAGAAGGCTCAGAGGAAATACGTGGAGGTCTCGCTCTAGAGCTCAGTCTCAGCAGAGAAGGCTCAGAGGAAATACGTGGAGGTCTCGCTCTAGAGCTCAGTCTCAGCAGAGAAGGCTCAGAGGAAATACGTGGAGGTCTCGCTCTAGAGCTCAGTCTCAGCAGAGAAGGCTCAGAGGAAATACGTGGAGGTCTCGCTCTAGAGCTCAGTCTCAGCAGAGAAGGCTCAGAGGAAATACGTGGAGGTCTCGCTCTAGAGCTCAGTCTCAGCAGAGAAGGCTCAGAGGAAATACGTGGAGGTCTCGCTCTAGAGCTCAGTCTCAGCAGAGAAGGCTCAGAGGAAATACGTGGAGGTCTCGCTCTAGAGCTCAGTCTCAGCAGAGAAGGCTCAGAGGAAATACGTGGAGGTCTCGCTCTAGAGCTCAGTCTCAGCAGAGAAGGCTCAGAGGAAATACGTGGAGGTCTAGCTCTAGAGCTCAGTCTCAGCAGAGAAGGCTCAGAGGAAATACGTGGAGGTCTCGCTCTAGAGCTCAGTCTCAGCAGAGAAGGCTCAGAGGAAATACGTGGAGGTCTAGCTCTAGAGCTCAGTCTCAGCAGAGAAGGCTCAGAGGAAATACGTGGAGGTCTCGCTCTAGAGCTCAGTCTCAGCAGAGAAGGCTCAGAGGAAATACGTGGAGGTCTCGCTCCAGAGCTCAGTCTCAGCAGAGAAGGCTCAGAGGAAATACGTGGAGGTCTAGCTGTAGAGCTCAGTCTCAGCAGAGAAGGCTCAGAGGAAATACGTGGAGGTCTCGCTCTAGAGCTCAGTGTCAGCAGAGAAGGCTCAGAGGAAATACGTGGAGGTCTCGCTCTAGAGCTCAGTCTCAGCAGAGAAGGCTCAGAGGAAATACGTGGAGGTCTCGCTCTAGAGCTCAGTCTCAGCAGAGAAGGCTCAGAGGAAATACGTGGAGGTCTCGCTCTAGAGCTCAGTCTCAGCAGAGAAGGCTCAGAGGAAATACGTGGAGGTCTAGCTCTAGAGCTCAGTCTCAGCAGAGAAGGCTCAGAGGAAATACGTGGAGGTCTCGCTCTAGAGCTCAGTCTCAGAAGAGAAGGCTCAGAGGAAATACGTGGAGGTCTCGCTCCAGAGCTCAGTCTCAGCAGAGAAGGCTCAGAGGAAATACGTGGAGGTCTAGCTCTAGAGCTCAGTCTCAGCAGAGAAGGCTCAGAGGAAATACGTGGAGGTCTAGCTCTAGAGCTCAGTCTCAGCAGAGAAGGCTCAGAGGAAATACGTGGAGGTCTCGCTCTAGAGCTCAGTCTCAGCAGAGAAGGCTCAGAGGAAATACGTGGAGGTCTAGCTCTAGAGCTCAGTCTCAGCAGAGAAGGCTCAGAGGAAATACGTGGAGGTCTCGCTCTAGAGCTCAGTCTCAGCAGAGAAGGCTCAGAGGAAATACGTGGAGGTCTCGCTCTAGAGCTCAGTCTCAGCAGAGAAGGCTCAGAGGAAATACGTGGAGGTCTAGCTCTAGAGCTCAGTCTCAGCAGAGAAGGCTCAGAGGAAATACGTGGAGGTCTAGCTCTAGAGCTCAGTCTCAGCAGAGAAGGCTCAGAGGAAATACGTGGAGGTCTCGCTCTAGAGCTCAGTCTCAGCAGAGAAGGCTCAGAGGAAATACGTGGAGGTCTCGCTCTAGAGCTCAGTCTCAGCAGAGAAGGCTCAGAGGAAATACGTGGAGGTCTCGCTCTAGAGCTCAGTCTCAGCAGAGAAGGCTCAGAGGAAATACGTGGAGGTCTAGCTCTAGAGCTCAGTCTCAGCAGAGAAGGCTCAGAGGAAATACGTGGAGGTCTCGCTCTAGAGCTCAGTCTCAGCGGAGAAGGCTCAGAGGAAATACGTGGAGGTCTCGCTCTAGAGCTCAGTCTCAGCAGAGAAGGCTCAGAGGAAATACGTGGAGGTCTCGCTCTAGAGCTCAGTCTCAGCAGAGAAGGCTCAGAGGAAATACGTGGAGGTCTCGCTCTAGAGCTCAGTCTCAGCAGAGAAGGCTCAGAGGAAATACGTGGAGGTCTAGCTCTAGAGCTCAGTCTCAGCAGAGAAGGCTCAGAGGAAATACGTGGAGGTCTCGCTCTAGAGCTCAGTCTCAGCAGAGAAGGCTCAGAGGAAATACGTGGTGGTCTCGCTCCAGAGCTCAGTCTCAGCAGAGAAGGCTCAGAGGAAATACGTGGAGGTCTAGCTCTAGAGCTCAGTCTCAGCAGAGAAGGCTCAGAGGAAATACGTGGAGGTCTCGCTCTAGAGCTCAGTCTCAGCAGAGAAGGCTCAGAGGAAATACGTGGAGGTCTCGCTCTAGAGCTCAGTCTCAGCAGAGAAGGCTCAGAGGAAATACGTGGAGGTCTCGCTCTAGAGCTCAGTCTCAGCAGAGAAGGCTCAGAGGAAATACGTGGAGGTCTCGCTCTAGAGCTCAGTCTCAGCAGAGAAGGCTCAGAGGAAATACGTCGAGGTCTAGCTCTAGAGCTCAGTCTCAGCAGAGAAGGCTCAGAGGAAATACGTCGAGGTCTAGCTCTAGAGCTCAGTCTCAGCAGAGAAGTCTCAGAGGAAATACGTGGAGGTCTAGCTCTAGAGCTCAGTCTCAGCAGAGAAGGCTCAGAGGAAATACGTGGAGGTCTCGCTCCAGAGCTCAGTCTCAGCAGAGAAGGCTCAGAGGAAATACGTGGAGGTCTCGCTCTAGAGCTCAGTCTCAGCAGAGAAGGCTCAGAGGAAATACGTGGAGGTCTCGCTCTAGAGCTCAGTCTCAGCAGAGAAGGCTCAGAGGAAATACGTGGAGGTCTAGCTCTAGAGCTCAGTCTCAGCAGAGAAGGCTCAGAGGAAATACGTGGAGGTCTCGCTCTAGAGCTCAGTCTCAGCAGAGAAGGCTCAGAGGAAATACGTGGAGGTCTCGCTCTAGAGCTCAGTCTCAGCAGAGAAGGCTCAGAGGAAATACGTGGAGGTCTCGCTCTAGAGCTCAGTCTCAGCAGAGAAGGCTCAGAGGAAATACGTGGAGGTCTCGCTCTAGAGCTCAGTCTCAGCAGAGAAGGCTCAGAGGAAATACGTGGAGGTCTCGCTCTAGAGCTCAGTCTCAGCAGAGAAGGCTCAGAGGAAATACGTGGAGGTCTCGCTCTAGAGCTCAGTCTCAGCAGAGAAGGCTCAGAGGAAATACGTGGAGGTCTAGCTCTAGAGCTCAGTCTCAGCAGAGAAGGCTCAGAGGAAATACGTGGAGGTCTCGCTCTAGAGCTCAGTCTCAGCAGAGAAGGCTCAGAGGAAATACGTGGAGGTCTCGCTCCAGAGCTCAGTCTCAGCAGAGAAGGCTCAGAGGAAATACGTGGAGGTCTCGCTCTAGAGCTCAGTCTCAGCAGAGAAGGCTCAGAGGAAATACGTGGAGGTCTCGCTCTAGAGCTCAGTCTCAGCAGAGAAGGCTCAGAGGAAATACGTGGAGGTCTCGCTCTAGAGCTCAGTCTCAGCAGAGAAGGCTCAGAGGAAATACGTGGAGGTCTCGCTCTAGAGCTCAGTCTCAGCAGAGAAGGCTCAGAGGAAATACGTGGAGGTCTCGCTCTAGAGCTCAGTCTCAGCAGAGAAGGCTCAGAGGAAATACGTCGAGGTCTAGCTCTAGAGCTCAGTCTCAGCAGAGAAGGCTCAGAGGAAATACGTCGAGGTCTAGCTCTAGAGCTCAGTCTCAGCAGAGAAGGCTCAGAGGGAAATACGTGGATGTCTAGCTCTAGAGCTCAGTCTCAGCAGAGAAGGCTCAGAGGAAATACGTGGAGGTCTCGCTCCAGAGCTCAGTCTCAGCAGAGAAGGCTCAGAGGAAATACGTGGAGGTCTCGCTCTAGAGCTCAGTCTCAGCAGAGAAGGCTCAGAGGAAATACGTGGAGGTCTAGCTCTAGAGCTCAGTCTCAGCAGAGAAGGCTCAGAGGAAATACGTGGAGGTCTCGCTCTAGAGCTCAGTCTCAGCAGAGAAGGCTCAGAGGAAATACGTGGAGGTCTCGCTCTAGAGCTCAGTCTCAGCAGAGAAGGCTCAGAGGAAATACGTGGAGGTCTAGCTCTAGAGCTCAGTCTCAGCAGAGAAGGCTCAGAGGAAATACGTGGAGGTCTCGCTCTAGAGCTCAGTCTCAGCAGAGAAGGCTCAGAGGAAATACGTGGAGGTCTCGCTCTAGAGCTCAGTCTCAGCAGAGAAGGCTCAGAGGAAATACGTGGAGGTCTCGCTCTAGAGCTCAGTCCTCAGCAGAGAAGGCTCAGAGGAAATACGTGGAGGTCTCGCTCTAGAGCTCAGTCTCAGCAGAGAAGGCTCAGAGGAAATACGTGGAGGTCTAGCTCTAGAGCTCAGTCTCAGCAGAGAAGGCTCAGAGGAAATACGTGGAGGTCTCGCTCTAGAGCTCAGTCTCAGCAGAGAAGGCTCAGAGGAAATACGTGGAGGTCTAGCTCTAGAGCTCAGTCTCAGCAGAGAAGGCTCAGAGGAAATACATGGAGGTCTAGCTCTAGAGCTCAGTCTCAGCAGAGAAGGCTCAGAGGAAATACGTGGAGGTCTCGCTCTAGAGCTCAGTCTCAGCAGAGAAGGCTCAGAGGAAATACGTGGAGGTCTCGCTCTAGAGCTCAGTCTCAGCAGAGAAGGCTCAGAGGAAATACGTGGAGGTCTCGCTCTAGAGCTCAGTCTCAGCAGAGAAGGCTCAGAGGAAATACGTGGAGGTCTCGCTCTAGAGCTCAGTCTCAGCAGAGAAGGCTCAGAGGAAATACGTGGAGGTCTCGCTCTAGAGCTCAGTCTCAGCAGAGAAGGCTCAGAGGAAATACGTGGAGGTCTCGCTCTAGAGCTCAGTCTCAGCAGCAGAAGCTTGATCCAGTTCGTTAAGCTAATCCGTACTTGTCCAAGTTCTACAATGTATTTTGCAACTCAATATGCATTCAAACTTTTGCACTAAGGAACAGTGAGTACAAAAATGCACATTTTAGGAAATATGTCAACAAAAGTGCCTGATATTAAAGAAAATTGCTAGCAAAATGATTATACACTAAAATATAAATGCAGATAAGTAAGAGATTATTTAGAAACCTCTGAATTCCAGTCAGTGAATAACAAGGGGAGAAGCTGCCATGGGAAACAGGTGGGCTTTTGGATTCAGTGGGCCTTTGGAGTAGCCCACTGGGCTTTTCTTATGTCCATAAAAATACCAAATGTTCCAGACATCTTTTCCTTAAAATGGACAAGACACCTAAGCAACCAGATTCGGAAATATGGACCATCTTAGTTTGCTCAATTACAAAATGGCTAAGGTTTTTTTGAATTTTATGGGTTGTTCACGTGAACAGTAATGTGTTTATCAAATCCTAGATGTGCTTAGTATTCATATGGATCACCATTCCCTTTCTTTTTGCTAATCTTTGCAGACTCAGAAACATCTTAACAGAAGCCTTTGAAGCAGTTGTTCTGAAATGTACATTGGAAAGAAATTCTAGCTCCCCTTACTTAGACGTTTGCAACAACTGTCAACATGTAATGCATTTTATATCGTTATATCAAGTCAAATTAAGCCTAATTGAAAATGGCATGTCTGGGAAGCAAATGTGAAAAGGGATGCTATACTCAAGGGAATTTGGTTAAACCAAACTAGCTAGTGGTATAGATCAGTGGAGTCCACACATCTTAAAGTGGCCACGGTTGAGAAACATTGGTACATATAGATAACTAAGCAGCTTCCTGTGGCATCAAATTGTTCTGGAAGCCACACTATATTTTATTACATATTTGCAGTGGGCAAGATGAAAAAAGTAGGCACTCCATATCACGGCTTAAAAAATGTGGAGGATCACTTAAAAAAGGTAAAGGTTCCCCCCGCACATTTGTGCAGTCGTGTCCGACTCTAGGAGCCGGTGCTCATCTCCGTTTGTTAGCCGAAGAGCCAGCGTTGTCCGAAGACGCTTCCGCGGTCATGTGACCGCATGACGCGCGCAGAACGCTGTTACCTACCCACCGAAGTGGTACCTATTGATCTACTTGCATTTGCATGCTTTCGAATTGCTAGGTTGGCAAGAGCTGGGGCGAGTGCGGGAGCTCACTCCGCACGCAGGGCTAGGGATTCGAACCTCCAAACTTGCAATCTTCTGATCGACAAGCCTGGCATCTTACCCGCTGAGCCACCACGCCCCTAGATCACTAGATGATAGATGATAGATAGATAGGAGGATCACTAGATGGCTGCAAAGAGTTATAGAAACTCTAACTTCATTGCCATCCAGTGGTGGTTCAGATTTTTGCAGCTCAACATGGTATATTTAAGAAAGAGACTTAATTATCTCACATTTTGCTTACTTCAAGATAGGGTTCATGAGATCCTTTGCATTTAGTGATTAATTACAGTTGGGCTAACAATTACTTTCCATTCCAGGAATAAAACTTGAAAGGGAAATCCAGTGTAATGCAAGGTCTCTACTATGTTTTTCAGGACACATGATAGTTGCTTAAGGAAGCCAGGTACTGTATTCACACTGACCCAACAATAGACAGGCACTGTATGTAGACAGCTAGCCCTGCTTATTCTGTTGGGTGGAATTCTGAACTTCCACTTATGTGTCTTCCTGACCACAGAGCAACACTACTAAAATGGTCTCAAATTATTATTTTCTTCTCCTGACGTCTTTTCTCTCCTGGAGAAAAACTGGATTTCAATAGGATATAAGAGAGATAAGAGAAACTGTAGGTTATTTTGGGGCACAGGCAGCTTAGGTAAAAAAAAAAAAGCCTCTTGAATTTGGAGGCTGTGAGAGAATTTTCTTTTCTTGCCTTCCTCTATTTCTTTGTTATATCAAACCAATTCTTCAGTTGTCCTCAGATCATTACAGTACTTAGATCCATTTAATTACCATGATGAATTATCCCGCTGCCATTGATCTCCTTGTTCTTACTTGCCCAAGTACTAATGGGATGTTAATTTTGTCTTTTGAAAGTACAAAGTCTGATGTGGATTCTCTATTTATGTATGTTAATGACTAGTCAAAAGGAATTTGAGACTGGCAGTACATGACTAATTGGTCTGTTTGTTTTACTGTCTTCTTTGGTGCTGCTGATAACATTCCTCTCCCCCCCCCCCCAAATCAAATTGACTATCAGCAGGGAAAACCACTTAGACTTATTTAAAAAGAGGGGGAAAGGCAAGGTTGGAACAGAAACAAAAAAAGTATTGTAAGGCACGTAGCTTAATCACTTTGGAACTTTGGGGGGGGGAGTGATTAGCAGCCTTTGACTGGAAAGAGCCAGGGCATCCGAAGTGGGGAGGGGACAGAGATGAGACTTAATGAGCTATGTGAGCAGCAACAGAACTGCAGTGTAATTAACTCCCTGCAAATCTTATTGATGCTTCAGCAATGAACCTGCAAGTTGGGAGCAGCCTTCATCTCCCTTTGAATTAAAGTTTAATTTGGTGTCAAAGGGCAATGGAAAGCTCTGAATTCTAAAGCAAAAAAAAAATCAATGAGCTGTGTGAGGGGGAGGATCAGCCCCTCCTCTACCTCACCCTGGTTCCTTCAGCAAAGGTTGTTGAAGGCCAAATTGGAGAGAGAACTATATAGATATCCGCGTTTGTACTTCAGCAGGCATTTGGGTCTGCAGAAATCCAGCTTGGAGTCCCCTTTACCCACATTATGCTACTCTCCCTCCAGCCCTGCATTCATTTATTTGTGTGTAATTTACACTCCACCTTTATACCCTCAGACTATGCTCAAGGCATTTATCTGTGTTGCCCGTTGTTTCACATGCCACTGGTTAACAAAGCAACTTCCATTTTAGGAGTGAAGCTTAAGAAAATCCTCTTTATCTTACAGAGCAGTTGCTGGAGAGACTGCACTCCTGTAGCCTTTCTAGGAATCCATGTTGTTCCTTTTTCATTTCCGATTATTCTTCACACACTCCCACTACTCCCACTCATTTTGCTTCTGAGCTATTTATTGTTCCAGACTCCCTTCCTCTTTCAGGCTCACAATTGCTCTGACAAAGTCCCTTCCCACTTGGAGGAATTTGTGTGTGGAGTCCATTTCTCCAACCTATCAAGCTTGTTTTGAATTTTGTTTGAGTTTTCTAGGGTCCCCTAACTACTCCACCCGATTTTGCATCATCTGCTAATTTGATAAACATTCCCTCTATGTCTTAATCCAAATAATTGACAAAAATATTGAAGAGGACCGATCCTTGTAGCATCCCACCAGACACCTCTCTCCAATTTGAAGAAAAACAATTGATGTGCATTATTTGAATACAATTTTCAAGCCAACTGTGTATTGACTTAAGTGTCACGCCATTCAGCTCACACTTAACTAGCTTGCAATTAGCAAGTCATGGGGTATGCTTTGCTGAAATCAAGATATATCAGCATTGAGAACTGGGAAGCCCTAACTCATGAGCGTTTCAATTGGAGGTCATCCTTTATTAATGGCGCTATGGACTTTGAAGAAGCACGAGTACAGGGCGAAAAGGAGAAAAGAGCTAAAAGGAAGGCATGTCAGGCAAACCCTCATCATGACCGTCTCCCACCCGGAAACCTATGCCCTCATTGTGGGAGGTTGTGCGGATCCAGAATTGGCCATTATAGCCACTTACGGATCCACCGTTAAAATTTTACCTTTGGAAGACAATCTTACTCGGCTACGAGTGATCGCCAATGAGATGAGAGATGATATCCTTTGCCAGGACAGCAATATTGGCTCTTGCTTGAAGGGAGCCCCCTCCAAAGTACAATTCAGTATTTGCAATGATGGGTATTTTCATTCAAGGCAGTAAAAGTTGACTGATTATGTGCCGTCAAGTCATTTTCCACTCCTAGCAACCAGATAGATAGCTTTTCTCCATGATGATCTGTCCCTAACCTGGTCTCTCCGGTCTTCCAATGGTGCACCATCGTCACGGTAACTGAGTCCCTCCACCTTGCTGCTGGCCGTCTTCTTCTCTTTCCTTCCACCTTTCCCACCACAACAGCCTTTTCCAGACAGCTGGGTCTTGCATAATATGTCCAAAATATAGTCAGTTAAAATATAATCCCAATAATTATTTCTGCATTTTGAATTTCCCCTCATACAGTATACTTCCTGCATTGAGCTGCTGAATTAAATGGGCTAAAAGAGTGGAGAAATAGGATTCAGTGAGAGGAAAGAAAGGGGCTATAAATGAACAATTTGCCTCAGGACCTGTCATAACAAGGCCCTGGGTAGAGCACCCCCATCGTTCTGTTCTGCTTGAAGGTCTCCAGTGAGACTCCCCCATGCTCTTAGGTGCGGGTTCCTTTTGTTATGTCAGCTTCAAAGATCTTGCTTTCATCTTTTCACTGTCTAGAGGGAGCAGAGGTTTCTTCATGGTGATGCCAAAACTTTGGAACTTGACTTGTGGCAGCAAAGAAATATGAACTTATTTCAGAAGAGAGTCACAGTTCTCTTTTCCTTTGTTTTTCTGCTGTAGGTAATATATTTCAATCTTCTTTCTGGTGTGGTTTTTTATTCTATTGAATTACTGTTTTTGTGACATCTGTCTTGCAGAAGGCAGTCTTTTACTAGCCCTGAAACCTTCCCTTAAGAACTGGAAGCAGAAGTACAGCAGGAGAAACTTTTCCTAGCATAAATATACAATGAGACAACTCTGGCTGTTGCCCAGGTATTAAAATTAAATGTTGAATTACAGCAGTTTTGGCTGCTATAAATACCAGAAATAGCTTTCCAAATTTGCTCAGAAAACAATACAGATAATTTAAATAAATGGTCAATCAACATACCTAAAGCAGGGAGATAAATTACAGTAAGATTCCTGAACAAATGGAAAACAAAGTAAAAGGGTATAATTTTTATATGTGCACTTTCCCGTCTTTCTAATGTGATGCTCTTCGGAGTGTCCAGCTTGTAATGAAATGCATCTGAGGGTACCAGCCTGAAGAAAGTTTATATATAGGAATCCTTGCCATAATGGCCAGAAAAAAATCACGAATAGAAAGAGGTACAAAAGAGCATGAAGAATTAAGCTTATGCAAGTATTGAGAGACTGAATGAACTGTTCTCCCCACTTGTAAAACATTATATCCTTTTCCTTTGCTTTCCATGTATCCTGGAATAAATTCTCTGTTATAAATACACACTTATCTTTCAGTCCTTTTACAATCAAACCACTAGAAACCATGAACCCGTAAGGAGAATGAGACTCCAAAGTACATTAACCTTGAAAAGCAGATTGCTAGGGCAGGAAACAAATGCAGAAGGTGTGCCTTATAACAGAAGAAAGATTATTTGGGAAGATCTGATTATTGTCTTCTGGCAGCAAGACTTCTCTTTCCATTCATTCCTCAGTCTTACCAATGACCTTTTCTCTACTTTGGCAGAATGTATCCTGATAATATTTTTGAGAGGGTTTCAAACCAGACTGTGTTCTGCTGAAATTAGTCTAGAATAGCTGAAACTGCAAACTGTGAAACTGTGGAAGGCAAAAGGAAGAGGGGCCGACCAAGGGCAAGATGGATGGATGATATTCTGGAGGCGACGGACTCGACCTTGGGGGAGCTGAGGATGATGACGGCCGACAGGAAGCTCTGGTGTGGGCTGGTCCATGAAGTCATGAAGAGTCGGAAGCGACTGAACAAATAAACAACAACAAAAGCTGAAACTGAAGCACAATATATTAAAGGGTTTAACATCTAAGGAATAAACCACTTGCTTATACAGTCATTCACTTGAGCATGATGTGCCTGTTTTCTAGCAGTACAACCAATATGGTTCGGAATAGTCTTCTGTCGTGATCTGTGGCCAGCTGATGAAAGAGGCACAGGGCCAAGACACAATAGGAGGAGGTTGCTCTTCTATAACACTGCCTATGACTTCATATCAGCTCTGTTCTAATACAATGACTATGTTGATCTCATCACACTAAGCCTACATGTGGTTTACTTATTTTTCCTTGGCACGTTGTCTGAACTTAGCCAAATATGATGTACCCGGTAAAGAAACCATGGTTTAGTGTCAGATGTGAATGCAGTCGCTGCAAAATGAAATTCAAATGGAAGTGGGATTCAATTCAAATGGAATTAGCTAAGTGTGTGCAAGATTGCACCCTAAAGCTCATTTACATTACTATGAGGATTTCAGCCTCATGTTGTATCTTGTAAAGGGCCTCTCTGGGAAGAACTAACTCTACTTTGTCTTAAGGTTGAGGCACAAAGACCACATGCTGGTCCCCAGAGCCTTGGGTATAGCCCTCAGACACTTCTAAACACTGCTGATTTATAGTTTTTTAACAGGATAATTTTAGTCATTGTTCCTTGTTCTCAGAATGTTGGGGTTGGCAGAAATAATGGTAATCACGGATCATCCTCAAACTGTCTCTGAGGGCTTGTGGAGCACAAATAGTGGTAGCCTAGGAGGACCATCCATGATCACCAGCAGTATTGCTAATTCCTTCTTTTCAGCCATAGATGCACAGAGAAGTAAAGGATTTGTATTACATATATTCATTCATTCATTCATTCATTCATTCATTCATTCATTCATTCATTCATTCATTCATTCTTGTATTTATACCCCGCCCATTTCCTCCCTAGCGGATATAGACAGCTCTCATATAAATCTCACTCTTACTAGTACTGTGTTGACTTTGACATCCTCTCTGCTAAGAAAAGAATTGTTTTAGACTTGGCTGTATAAACACTTTCAAAAAGGGAAAGCAACCAAAGGAAGCCATTTCAGAAACTGCTATCAAATTTAGATTATAGCCCTGTTCAGTGAACAGCAATTAGAAAAGCACCGAGTTTCCAGTTCAGCTAGCAAAATGTGCCAATGGGTTTGTGTTGGATCAGGGAGGAAATTAACATGACTGCACTGAATACAGCCAACAGCAAGGTGATACACTGCTGTGCTGCTAAAGCCTGTACTTTATGTAATAAAAGAAATCTTTGGAATCGCTTTTTTACTAGATCAGTGTTTCTCAGCCTTAGCAACTTTAAGATGTATGGACTTCAACTCACAAAATTCTGGGAGTTGAAGTCTACACATCTTAAAGTTGTCAAGGTTGAGAAACACTGCATTAGATGAATCTAGGTAGGTCAATGAAGGCTATAAAGCATTATCTATAGCCCCTGTCTCATCCTGCTTTTGACAAGCCTTTTTTCCCTTCTTTTGAAGTCTGCTCAGTTTAAAATGGCCACCTATATATCATCCCCCAAACACAAAATAAAAGCAGACAAAAGAGGGCATAAATTTCACACAAAACCAGCATCACAGTGAAGAAAATGGTCCCCTGGTTAACATGTGCCAGTTCAGTTCTTTCTCGGTGTTGCTTGCTGCTGATGGACAGTTTGAAGGCCTCTTCCTGCGTAAGAGTGAAGAATCTTAAAGTGGACCAGCAGCCCCTAAAAAGAGGAGGGGTTGGGCTATTTTGGTGACTGAGGGCTGCATTTAACATTTTTGGCAAAGTGGGCGGGCCAAGAAGACACAGCGTACAGGGGCAGTATTGTTCATTTTTGCTGAAATATGGAAGGGGAAAATTTGTGGTTTCATTATTTTTCAAACTATATTAAACCTGCTTAAAGTGCTGCTTTTGTGTATTTTCAGACTCAAAACAGGGGAATTCTACCACCAATTTTAGCCACTGTAGTTAAAGAAAGCTCTGTGACAACAAAAAGGAGTTGGAAACTGTCCTGTTCAAAGGACACAAGCAACAAGCAAAGCCGAGTACATTAAGATTGGAGTCTCAAAAGATACTTCCATCAAGGTTAGTCCAAGCCCCCTTGACTTGCAACTCTACCCATGAGTTCCTGGTTGGATGAGACAAAAGGGGTCCTTCTGTTTCTAAATGTTTCTTGTTCAACCTTTTTTAATTCTGACAAGGATTCATCCAAGGGCCCTCTGGTAAGAGGCTGCATGCAGTCTTGAAGCTGCAGGCTCCTCACTTGTGAAATAGACAGCAGTTTCAAATAGGGGACGAATCTTTGTAAATTAGGACGCATGACTACTCTAATACAATATTGGGGTTTTTAATCGTCTGCAAACACCAATCCTGTGACAACAAAATATGCATAAAGCCTTATATATTATTCATGTATCTTTTATAAATGGTTCAGCCATCTTGGATACTTGGATATATGTACATGAGAGAATGCATTAAGAAAATGCCAGCATTGTCACGTATACATATTGCTGCTAACATTTCTGAACTAGGGTGGTCATCAATACATGGAAGAAGAAAGAATAGAAGAGCTAGAACTCAGCTAATAAGCAATTGATATTAGACAATTCCAGTGATGATAATTCTCCACTTTTCAAGAATCTCATACAACTTTTTTTTCAGATGCTAAACACAGAGCCCAAAGGTGGAAGAATATGAATTATAAGTACAACTGTTCCCTTGTAATCTTCACTCAGTGCTCCGTTCACTATCCAGCAAAGAAGTTGCAGCCTGATTTTCACCATTAAGCACCAGGAAATTGTGGAGTCCTTGGTGCTCTCTGAGCCTTGTTGTTTTCTTGCAGACGTTTCATTGCCAGGCTAGGCAACATCTTCAGTGCGAAAAGGGAGTGGAACTTGCTCTCTGTTTATATATCCTGTCCTGTCCTGCCTGTGTTGGTGGGGGTGTTGTACTCTCCTTGGTAGTACCTTGATTGGGCTGTTGTTTGCTGATTGGTTGATTGACTGAGTTAATACTTCCTTGATTAGGGTCTATTGTGTTGCTTGATTGCTCCTCTGGTGCTAATCTTGCTGTTAATCTTTGCCTATCTGGTTGATGATTGCTGGCAAGGAGGTGTTCTGGTCTTCTGGCTTTTCTATTGTCTCTTATGAATGGTATGTAAATGTTGTTTACCTCTATGTGCCTGTTGATGGCTGCTTTGTCTGAGTGCCAAGCTTCCAGGAATTCTCTAGCATTTTTGGATTGGGCTTGGTTTAAGATTATAGGGGCGTGGTGGCTCAGCGGGTAAGACGCCAGGCTTGTTGATCGGAAGATCGCAAGTTCGGAGGTTCGAATCCCTAGCCCTGCATGCGGAGTGAGCTCCCGCACTAGCTCCAGCTCTTGCCAACCTAGCAATTCGAAAGCATGCAAATGCAAGTAGATTAATAGGTACCACTTCGGTGGGAAAGGTAACAGCGTTCCGCGGCGTCATGCGGCCACATGACCGTGGAAGTGTCTTCGGACAACGCTGGCTCTTCGGCTAACAAACGGAGATGAGCACCGGCCCCTAGAGTCGGACACGACTGCACAAATGTGCGGGGGGTACCTTTACCTTTTACTTGGTTTAAGATGCTCACAGTTTCCCAGTTGAAAGTATGGTTAAGTCTGTCCATGTCTTGTGAGATTAAGGAGTTTTCATCGTGTCTTCTGACTGCTAGTTGGTGTTTGTGGATGCGTTCTGCTAGTCTTCTGCCAGTCTGTCCTACGTAGTGGTTGTTACAGTCCTTACACTGTATGTTGTAGATGACTCCTGTTTTTTCTTCTTGGGCTACTGGGTCTCTTCGATTGGCACCAGGAAATTCCACTGATTTTGTTGCAATGAATTTCTAAGTAATTATATTTACTTAGCCAAGTCTCCCACCTTAATCAGCTGTCAACTAACTGACCAAACTCAGTCAGGAGGCTTTGGCTAGCCTCTCATATAGCTTTCAGGAGCTTGGAAAGGATCACTAATGACAAAGTTATGATGACAACGTTTCCATTTCTGTACAATATACAGGGGAACATTCCCTGCCCCCACCCCCAACAGTATTATGACATCCCTATTTGGAATATTCCCAGGGCAATATACACCATCTGAAACGTGATGGGGTACGGACAGCAATTTAAAGCTTCCTTCTAGCAGGCCTCCCACAGATAATTGCAACGCTGAGACCATTTGCCTTCCCCAAGGGCCTCAGTTGCCACAAAATGTCTTTGTCTCCACTGGCATGGAGGGGTGCAATCTGCAGTGCCACCACATCCCTCCTGGGGAATGAATTCCATTATCCACTTCCAGACATGGAAAGTGAGACATGACTGCTAAGAAGGAGGGAGAAAGTCTGCATGGAGGTTGGTTCTGGGCTGGGGATCGTTCCTGCTTTAGACATGGGGGCGGGGGGGGGGGGTTGTTCAAAACCAAACCAAGTGGATTTCTGCATTTGAAAGAATCACACTGAATGTTGATCATGACTGTCCAAAAATTGCAAAAAGCTATAAGCTAACAGAATGTGGAAATGCTGCAGGGGAACAACACAGTTTCCATGAATAAAATCAGGCTGTCCTCCAAATGTATTAACTGGGGTTGCCAACTTTAAAAAAAAAACCCACGTTCTGGCAGGGTTTCTTGCTTGGCACAATCAGGGATCTAGATTACATAGCTGGCTGCAGCAGTGGATCTGCCCGGTGTTCAACATAGCAGGCTTGTAAATGCAATCTAACAAAAGAGGATGGGGCTAAGCATGGCAAGTTAAAACAGCTCTTCCTGCCAGCCTCCCTCAGCCCTGTTCTGTATTTAAACAGATGCACAAGAGATACTGTGATTTAAGAGCCATATGAGGCCTCAGAGAATGATTAACCATTACCCCGCCCCCATGCAAATTAATCAAGCAAGTTTAAGTATCAACAGGTCTACTTGCTCTTGATGGGCAGAGATGACTGATGTCTCTCTGAGGTTTGCCATCCTTCTTCCCAACTGGCAACTTCCCCTTGGCTCTAAGCGAGTTCTCCTTCCTGCTTGGGTCCAGTTCGACATATAGATGCCCATGGCCATTATATCTGAAGGCAGCATACGTCAATAACTGGGAACCTGGTTAATTGGGAGTACGTGGATGCCCCACCCCAATCATAAAACTTGCCTCCACAGTTTGTCAGTTCTCCAGTGGTGTGAGGCTGTTAGAGAGCAAGAAAGAGACAAATGACTTGGCCCAGGCCAGAATACATACAAAGCAAAGATGGGCATTGAGACCTAAATATGAAGCCACTCCTTTGAATCTACATTTGCTGCTGCAGCAGAAAGCCCAATTCCAAACTGGGTAACTGACTAGGGCAGAGCTTTCCAAACTGTGTGTCGGGACACGTTAGTGTGTCGGCTGCAGTGTCTGGGTGTGTCGCGGCTGCTGCTGCCTCCTGGCTTCCACGCAGGTCCTAGTGCCTGCCTTGTGCCCTGTTGTAAGAGTGTGTCGCAAAATGATGCATGTCTAAAAAGTGTGTCACCAACATGAAAAGTTTGGAAAGCTCTGGACTAGGGACTTGACAGAAGTGATTTAAGAGCAGAAATGAAGGTACGCGCTACAAACTCTGTCCCACAAGTCTTTCCACTTCCTATAATTATTGTTTGCTATAGTGCCATAGTATGCATATGCCCATTATTCAAACATGATTGGGACTCCCCCCCCCCCCATTTCCCTGGCCCATTTCCTTGGTAATGACAAATGACTGGTGTTTTCACGGCCACCTGGAGAAACGAAACAGATTAGGAAAGTGAAACGCTTCTTCTCATTTTACCTCCATCTTATGAAATGGTAGAGCCCCAATATCCCCTGGGTTACTCCCTTGTTATTTCTTTTTCAATGAGTGTACCCACCAGTGAACAGTATTCTGGGA
This sequence comes from Charina bottae, assembly GCA_023362775.1. Taxonomy (NCBI): domain Eukaryota; kingdom Metazoa; phylum Chordata; class Lepidosauria; order Squamata; family Charinaidae; genus Charina; species Charina bottae. The sequence goes on from JALMGJ010000012.1 coordinate 19,460, forward strand.
AGAATTGCACACTCATTATTCCATATAGCAGCACAGAATGACAGATTCATTCAGATACAGGGAAAACCACACACACCCTGTGGATATTCCTCACTTTCCCCCCTTTTAATACAAAATGTTGCTGAATAGTAGCTTGCATTAGATATTTAAAAGCCAAAGGATAATTAAAATACTAAATATAAATATTTTATAACCTCTGCATGAAATATTTGGACAAAGCTTCTCTCTCATTATATTTTGCATGAATCCTGAGTGGTAAAATTAGAACAAGTCTTTAAGTCTGATTGCATATAATTTTCCTCTTTAATTTCTAATGAAGGATTGAGTTTTGGTGTTCCTACCTAAGCTAAGATATATCTGTATCTAATTATGCATCCTACTGTTGGGCATCATCAGGCTATAGCCACAAGAATGAGATGGTGAGAACTGGAGAGCAGAGTGAAGTGTTGAAGAGCACAATGGTCATCATGTGAACTGCCCTATGTGGCTTAAGCTAGGGGATGAGCAATCCTATGCCTACTGGTGGTCTTGGGATTCAGCTTTCATTAGCCTCACCCAGCGTGGTGAATGGGAAGGGATTGAAGTAGTTCAGAACTACCCCTGCCCTGAGCTAACCTGCTTAGATGTTATAAAATACACTATCTCACTGTCAATGATAGATAACTATCCATCTAGTCAGCTTCTGAGGGTATGCTACCAAATGGCAAAAACACCACATTTAATATCAGTTGCTCCCTTGATGCTCTCAAAGGTCTGAGAGCAAAGCAACAGCAATATGTCAGGAAGGGTCATAAATAGCTCCCCCAGAAAACCAGTTATTTTTCCAATCTTTCTACCTGACATGATGAGCCAAAAACTCATCTGCTTGCATGTTGCATCCTGACCTTTGTTTGCCTATTAAAGATGCTGCTTCCTCCAGGCTTCCACCATGCCCCCTGTCTTCCACAGCGCACAAGGATGGTCAGAAAAATTGTTTTCAAAGCTCTCTCTGTGAGAGATTATCCCATGAGGTAAGCAGGGTTTTTTTTGCTCCCCATGTTGCACCACCAACAAGTTGTGGTGTGGCAGAGTTTGTCTGTGAAATGGAATGAGAGGGGAACCATTTTATCTTTTGAATCAGGTAGTAAAGGATCTTGCTCAGAAAACCATGTCCATCAAGATAAAAGGATTCTTGTCTCAGGTGTATCTTCACAAGGACACGGGGGAGTGCAAGTTTTTTCAGTGCACCTTAAGCTTGGCAGATGATCATCCATGATAAATAGAACCAAAGAAAGAGCAAGGCAATATTTTTACTGGACTGAATATGGCTAGGGTGAATAGATGTCTTCTGTGACATTTATCAGAGGGTATAGAACAGGATGGACAAGATGAAGACATCTCACAGTCTTTACCTATCGTGGAAGCTCCATGGTCTACTCCACAGTGGCAATAGATATCATCAGGGCTAGTCAACCAAGGATGCTTGGTGCTGGTGGACTATGGCAGTAGATGCCACACATGCCGCATTTATTATAAATCCTCCAGGGTCTCTTGAGTGCATGCCTGTTTTTTAAATCTTGTCTTCACCTGTATTGCTCTGAAAGTTACTAGCATATTCCTTTGGTGGTTTCAAGCATCTGACTTCCATTTTCCATGTCCTTTGCCAAGCAAATAAATTGAAACTGTATTTTCAGAGGAAGTGGCTTCCTGTTTGCTCTCTTGTATATAGAGGTATACATAAATCTAAATCTAGAGACTGATATCGTGTAATACTTTGGCCACCTAATGCGAAGAGAGGACTCACTGGAAAAGACCCTGATGCTGGGAAAGACCGAAGGCAAAAGGAGAAGGGGACGGCAGAGGATGAGATGGTTAGATAGCATCACCAATGTAATGAACATGAATTTGAGTAAACTCCGAGAGACAGTGGAGGACAGGAAGGCCTGGCGTGCTATGGTCCATGCGGTCACGAAGAGTCGGACACGACTAAACAACTGAACAACAACAAAAATAGCTCCAGAGAATAAACAGTGTGAACCCCAAAGTAATAAACAATAAGAAAAAAGTTCCCAATTACTATACAGACGAGCTATATTTTGCCCCAGTGGTTGATGAATCATCAGTCTGGATACAAGAATAAATGTTTGTGTAGGCAGCTCAATAGAGAAATTGATCATAGATTATCTGTATTAACCTTTTCAAGTGTTGTATTGTTGTGCTGCTGGTGGTATCTGTTTGCTTTCTCCCCAGCATGGCTGTTTTTGGAACCACGTGTGCTTCGTCACAAGCAGCACACTAGAAGAATTAGCCATACCACATAATGTTTTCTGTATTATCCTGAAAAACCAGCATTTTTCATTGCACAATATGCAGATAGATCCCCACTGTATTAAAATACTTTGCTTTGTCCAGTCCATCAGACTTCCTCTTTCTCTTTTATTAGAATCCAGCTGGATCAAAGGGCTAGATCAGAGCTTTCCAAACTGTTCATGTTGGTGACACACTTTTTAGACATGCATCATTTGGTGACACACTCTTACAGCAAGGCATCATTTCGCGACACATTCTTACAGCAGGGCACAAAGCAGGCACTAGGACCTGCGTGGAATCCTGGCAGGGCAGGTTTGGAGGCAGCAAGGCACAAAGCAGGCAATAGGACCTGCATGGAATCCTGGCAGGGCTCAGAGGCAGCAGCAGCCGCGACACACCCAGACACTGCAGCCGACACACTAATGTGTCCCGACACACAGTTTGGAAAGCTATGGGCTAGATCAGAGCTTTCCAAACTGTGTGTCGCGACACAAAAGTGTGTCGCCACACACAGTCTGGTGTGTCGCCACACAACCCGGAAGCGCTGATCATCATCAGCGCTTCCAGGTTTTCCCCCGGCGACACACCAACGGTGGCGCGCAAAAACCCAAAAGCGGCAGCAGCGCTTCCGGGTTTTTGCGCGCTGCCGCAACGGCGGCACTTCTGGGTTTTCCCGTGGCGACACACCAACGGCGGTTGGTGTGTCACCGCGGGAAAACTTTGGAAAGCCCTGGGCTAGATAGTGTGAATTCATGGTGTATTCCATGCATTTGATTTCAGGCAAGTGAACCTCAGTAACTTTCTTGTTCTGAACATAGCACTGCAGTTTTACATTTGGATGTGTTGAGAGCTTATGGAACTCCATTTCGATGCTGCTCTTCTTACTCTGCCATCAGATACAAAAGTTGTTCCATTGTGTTTGGACATACTTTGATGCTTAGGAACATACCACCCCAATCCTCTCTGCCTAATGTGGTCTACTTTTCATCTTGCCAGCTCAGGTAGAATTTGAAGATATTCCATAGGGATATGTCAGAGAGTGACTAGGTCTGTTCACATTTTCCTTCTGAATAACTGCATCAATGTAGGCAGGACTGTGAACTGTGTTGGGGGAGCTGAGTCTTTCACTTGGGAAACAAGCACTCAATCCCAGTTTCTGTTTGAAAATATAATGGAAGAATTCATAAGGGTGACTATTCAAATTTAATTATCTTTGTCAAATAAGTGGCCTTAGTTTTATTTACTTTATTTAAAGGGCTTTTTAAGCCACCCAACTCAAAATGTTTGACTCTGGGCAATGTACAAATATAAAACCAGTATATACTGTATCTTTAAAAATCACCACAAAAACACCCACAATACTTGAACATTCAGTCTTCATTTGACAGGATCATAGGATGAAGCAGGAGGCCTAATGCTTCCCTGTCACCTGTGCATTGCAAAAAACAAAGGGTATTGGGGAGAAGCTGCCCACATACCGTAATTCTTTTTGCACAAGGTTCAAAATCATGCCAGGTATCTGAGAGATTGAATGTGTGAGGACGTGAATGCCTGATTAGTTCTTGCTATTGCTTGATGCATTCTGATTTACATACAGTAACAATTCCCTTGAGAGGAGATGTCATGCTAGGATTGATCTATAACTAAGTGGGACTATGACTACAGAGGAAAGTGTCAAAGACCCAGACTGTAATAAGAAGTCTCACAAAGAAAATCGTAGAGTAAGCAAGCAGTTGAGATGGGTCAGGGGAGAAAGGGAGTTAAAGTAAAGAGAAGCTGGGTGGAAAGACAGAGAAGCTGGGCAAGACAGAGAAGCTGGGCAGCTCAGCAAAAAGACTAGGGAGTGTAATGGTTAGAACAGAGCTTTCCAAACTGTGTGTCGCGACACAAAAGTGTGTCGCCACACACAGCGTGGTGTATCGCCACACCACCTGGAAGCGGCGGCGCGCGCGTCCCCCCGCGCCGCCGCACGCCCCCCCGCGCCGCCGCATGCCCCCCCGCGCCGCCACACGCCCCCCCGTGCCGCCACACGCACCCCTGCGCCGCCACCGTGCGTGCGCGCTGCCGCACGCCCCCCGCGCTGCCGCCGTGCGCGTGCGCGCCGCCACACGCCCCCCCACGCCTCCGCCGTGCGCGCGCATGCCGCCGCACACCCGCGCGCCACCGCACGCTCTACTGCGTCGCCGCCCGCGTGTGCCACTGCGCCGCCGCCGTGCCGCCGCCGCCGCGCCGCCGCTGGCATGTCACCAGCGGCGGTACTTTGGAAAGCCCTGGGTTAGAAAGTTGAACAGAAGTATAGAGAGCCAGGTTCAGGTCCCAACTCAAATATGAAGCTCTCCAGATGACCTTCACCAATCATTCTTTTCCAGACTAGTCTGCCTTCTAGAGCTGTTATAAGAATAAAATGTATTCAGGTTTGAGCTTCTAGGTCAGGGGTGGGCAATGTCAGGCCTGCGGGGCTCCCGCCTAAGGCCCGCGGGGCTCCCGCCCGCAAACCCCGCCCCTTCCACGCGATTGGCTCCCACCCGCAAACACCCCTCCAGTGCTTGTGATTGGCTCCCGCCCGCAAACTCCAGCCCCCGGTCCACAGAAATCCCAGAAACCCCGCCCCCCACCCCCCCGGTCCCCGGTTATAAATATCCAAATGGCTCTTGGCAGAAAAAAGGTTCCCTACCCCTGTTCTAGGTAAATGTAAAAACTATCTGAATGATATATACATATATATATTCTTTAAGTTCTCAGAGCAAAGAGATACAGATTTTACATTATGTCAGATCCTGTCTACAAGGTTTTACATGACTTCCAACCCTTTCTTGGAGGGAGGGGGGAAATTCTTTATTTTTTAACAGTGTTTATTCTGTACGGTGTTTTTATGTACTGCCTCCTGTTGGTCTATATAGGGCAAATGTAGATTATATGTCTCATAAATCAGAAAGAATATGTCAAGATCAAAAGGAACATGTTAGAGGGCACAAGATCCTGAAGAAAAGTGTCAAGGGGCAGAAACAGGCCAAGAAAAAGAGTGAGGGAAGAAGCAGGAGGCTGGAAAGGAAGGTGGACAATGGTTTTTGGAAATAATGGAAGAAAAGTGGATCTGCGGTTTCCTACCTACAGTAAAACTTCAGTTTCCTGGACCTTGATTCAGCAGATGGGTGGATCATAATGCAATGGATAAAATTTTACTTCAGACTTCAAGCCAAACAACAGACAAAAATTGGTGTTTCCAAAGCATTCTGGACAATTAGCATCATTTGTGTCATTGTGTAACTGATATTTTTACGTCATTTGTGTAAATTTATGCCATTTGCATAATTACTACTGATGTAAATGTCACAAATAGATGCAATTAACAACAGCTACATAATTATGCAAATTACAATAATTATGTACATTCAGATTCAACAGACAGTCAGATTTAACAGTTCTTCTTCCTCTAAAACAGTCCATGAGGGTTTAGCTTACTTAGTAACAATCTTTATATCAATGTTTCCTTACATATATCAACATTTGATGAATTTTTCACTAACATTTTATAAAATTCCTGGATTTTGTTGTTGTTGTCCAGCTGTAGTTCAGTCCATGAAAAAACATTATGTATCTATCAAGGTTTTGAAAAGCGGCCAAAAGTGCCAAGCCAAAAAAACCTTCCCAAATAGCTTTAGATGGAAACAATTAACATCTCAAGTTTATATTCTCTTTCAGAAAGCAGCTAAAAGGCATTCAAAAGCAACAATACTGGCATTCATTGACAAAAGCTCATCTTGGCTCATCTGGAGCCTTTGCCAGCACATGTTCATTCTTTCTTTAGCTGGATACCAAGCAGCAGTGCAAAGCCCCATGTCTTCTGATGAGAAAGCTTTCAGCAGTTATTACTCTAAAACAGTCAACTGAAGGACATGGTCCTTGCAAAACAGAAAAGAAATAAAATTGGCTCCAGCAGTATTTGTACTGTCTATCATCCTGTGGGCCAGTGCCACCCATGTCAAATACTTTCTGTCTTCAGAAAGGTAAGGATGATAAAATTGATAAACTTGTCTCTTATATTTAGAAGTAAAATGAACAAAGATGGAACGAATAAGCAAGCTGTCCAGACAAGTCTATATCACATAAAAATTCCCCTGGATTGGCAAGTTCTGAAGACCGTGACCAATAACAAGACATAATCATATATATTTAAGTCATCTTGATTTCAGTAGGAGAATTTTCAGTTTATTTGACTTAAAACCAAGTGCCATTCCTTTCCAGGTCAGGTCCAAATTCATTAGTGAAGTATTCTACCTTGGCCAAGGTTCACATAGTTAGAATGTTATCATCATAGATATCCTGGGAGTACAAAGCAACTTATCAAATTATGCTAAATATAGAAGAGAGTTAGACCTACATCTGCCAAATGAGGTTACTCTGGATTGAAATCATGAAAAGGAATGCACCTTAAGCGCTCCTTATTCTCATCTTAATATTACTATTTCAAGCATTGCTAATTATGAAGCATCAGAGTTCCACTAAACCAAATAGATATTAGTAATAAATTAGAATATTCTTTCAGTATGATTTTTGAAGCATAAATATGATGAAATTTCATAACTGCTTTAAACAGTCACTCCAGACTGTAAGTTATACACTGCCCTATGATTTTAATATCATACACAATTAGTATTCATAATATCTTCTAACAAAGTAGAATATTTGAGAAGGGCCATAAAGCGAGAAGTTTCCTTCCAATATAATATTTGTGAAAAAGTATTTTAACATTATCTTCTGAGCACATAACATGGAAATTGCATATTCAAATTGGCTATCTATGTGATTTCCTTTTCCTGTGATAATATACTGATGATCTTCTGTATCTACAGTAAAATATGCACTTGCTTCTTATTTACCATCAGATTTAGAGTTTTCTAAAGTAAAGCCATCAAGAATGCCAAATTATATGTGCCAGTTGGGTGTTGAATGGGAATATCTTCTCAACAACCACCTACTTCAGAATTCCAGAAACAGCACACAATAGTTGTTGGCCCTTCTCTAAATATTCTACTTTGTTAGAATATATTATTGTATCAATAGGTGGAACTAAGTGGTAGAGTCAGGAGGACAAAGTTGGAACAGAGGAAGGACTGAGATTGGGGAAACACGCCCTCTGCTGGGAAGTACGGCCTTTGGCCTAGGAAGTAGTTTTGTTTCAACAAGTAGTTAGAGAAGGAGGCTGGATGTGGAAGTTGTTAGCTAATAAAGACATTCAGTATAAATGAACCTCTGACTCATTATTATTAGAAGAGACTTTGAAACAATTATGAATACTAATTGTGTATGATATTAAAAACATAGGGCAGTGTATAACTTACAATCTGGGGTGACTGTTTAAAGCAGTTATGAAATTTCATCATATTTATGCTTCAAAAATCATACTGAAAGAATATTGTAATTTATTACTAATATCTACAGTATTTGGCTTAGTGGAACTCTGATGCTTCATAATTAGCAATGCTTGAAATAGTAATATTAAGATGAGAATAAGGAGCGCTTAAGGTGCATTCCTTTTCATGATTTCAATCCAGTTTGTAGGAGGAGCAGGTCCAAACTCATTCTGCCTGAGGCACTGTTGGTATTCTTTGACTTCTACCTCTCTGGATAGTCACCTAGTCTGCCTGCATTGTTTAACTGACCTTTTGCCAAGAAAAGAGCAACAGATGAAAGAACTTTGTGCCAATTCATACAGTGCTGGAGAATTTAAAAATAAATTTGATGGCAGAGGGAAGCAAAAGTGAACCAGCTACATCTAAAAAGTAGAGAGCAATGGATGACATTTCAGAATTTGAGGCTGCTTCAAGAGATTGGCTTGGGTCCAAATTTATTAAAAGAATAGACCTATTGAATTAAGTTGGGGCTATGGTAAATTCAGTTCTTTTCAGTTACTTTTCTAAAGGCCCACTGAAATCAAATCAAACCAAGACTTTACTATGGTCATTGATTAGAAACCCAGTATAATAAATAAATAAATAAATAAATAAATAAATAACCAGTAAAATAAATAAATAACCCAGTAAAATAAATAAATAAATAAACCTGACATATAATGGTACGTTCAGTATTCAATTTTCATATGTAAGCAAAGTTTCTGCTGCCTTGATGGTGACCTTTTGATGGCATATCCATGTTGCTAAGTAGGAAAATTTCATCACAGAATAGGTGACGTCAGGGCCGCAACTAGGGGGGGCAAGCGGGGCATGTGCCCCGGGCGCTGTGCTGGGGGAGGTGTGAAAATGACGCCCGGAGGGTGCCAAAATAACAAAATAACCCATGGGGGAGGCACAGAATCCATGTTTGCCCCGGGTGACACAGACCCTAGTTCCATCCCTGGGTGATGTTAGGATTCCTGCCAGCTATATGGTATCTTACATTAACTTCTTCAGTACAGCTGGGAAGATTTTTCTAATAATAGCCATAATCTTAAATCAGAATAAAAGGCACAATCTAGAAAAACATGCTCCATGAATTCCATCACACTTGATCTTCATGCAATACTGGAACATTCTGGAATCTTCCCTCCAGAATGACTAAAGGGAAAGCATCAAAGCTATCTGCGGAAAAGGCCCATCTATAATTGGAGTAAGTTAGCAAATACCACTATCTTGCAAGCCCACTGAAATCAACAGACTTAATGAGATAATCTGTTCTACTGTCAAACAATCCAAAGCATCAGCTGTCCATTCTTATAAATCTTTCTTACATTTCATTAATGTATTTATAAACCATAGTTTTTGCTCCCCATAGCCAAGTGATAAGGCTCAAAGACTTGGGCCTAGAAACAGTCTCAAAAATACTTGGCCAACGTAACCCACAACACACACATATTGTTAATTTTTTTTTTTTAAGTCAGAGAAACACATGGCACAGTAGTTTAAAAAAAAAAACCTTATTGTTGAATAGAGAAAAGTTAAGCAGGTTATACCTGGATAGATAGACCACCCAGGAAATCCCAGAGCTATCACCAACCCTGGGAAGCTGGAAAAAGCACCTAGAAGAATGCAAGAGAAAACCACTTCCATATTGTTGCCAAAAACCCAAGAGGGACGTGTCCATGCACAGTGCTCCCCAAAAGTCAAACTTGACCTGAGGAAGACTTTCCCTTTCAGATGCCATCACTTTGCAAACACACTAGTCTCTCAATTTAAAAAATGGCTTTTAAAAAGGGAGGGAGAAGGAGCCTTTGCGGTGCCAAAGAAACCATGGGAAAATTCTTAAATAATTGGACTTAGTCTGAATCTAACTCGCTGCTTTAAGGAACCCTATGAACTTTTTAAGCTCAGGGTGCTATTTCAGTCACCATCCTGAAGGAGCCAGAATGATTTGATTTCTCAGGCAGTGGATTTGAATCAAGAATATATGAAAAAAGAAGCTACCTCTTTAGTCTCAAGAAATAGGTTAACTCACTGGGCAAGGAAAGCAGGAGGCATCTGCCAATCTCCTCAGGGAAAGGAAAGATTAGCATATAAAGAGGTCTAACTTTATCCAGGGCATCTTCTGAGAAGTATTACATAAAGCAGGAAGTTTGTGAAAAGCTTACTACACACCTATCTCCATTCAAATGGAATCTTTTGAAGTTCTGCATATTAATTGAAAGGAAATTGAAAATCTTACATCTTACATTGCTAGGTTTTATTAATTCTTGGCTCCAACAACTAATTATGGAGATATGGAAATAGAGAAAATCAAACTCAAAGTATTATTATTTAATTTCACAGCAATTAAGAAGTTTGGAAGCAGCAGAACACATGCTCTGCATGAGGCTCCAGGTTCAAAACCCTCCAAATAGGCTGTGCTTGCAAAAAACAGAGAACAGTTGCTGCCAGTTCAAAAGCCTAGGGCTGGACCAAATACCTCTCTGGTCTGATTTAGCATAAGCACATTCATAATCTGTTCCTTTAAGGTGCAGAGAAGATACTCCAAAACCTGGAACTGCTCTTGTTTAAGCTAGCTTGTTTATTATAAATTCAATTAAATGCAATGTAATTAAATGTGTGCCGTAAAAGAGGTGCCTCACACAGAGAATGAGGTGGTTACATAATTTTTTGAACTGAGAAGCCATATCTGGCTTAAGGCACCTTGCTCTTTCTTCTAGGGACATTCCAAATAAGAATCAGTTACAACACTAAGGCATGGTGGTTGGTGTTCCCACAGTTTTTGCCCCCCTCCAGGTGATTTTGACAGTAGTCTCAGTGTCTCTTTCAGCCATAGAGTATTTGATTAATTTCTGAAAGTAAATTCATAATGAATTCTGAAAGTAAAATCATAATGACAATATCTATCATTTCAAAGCATCTTGCTCATAGTCTCAAAAATCCTCACAATTCTCCTAGTGAATTCAGAATTAAATTTAAATCTCCTTCAAGTCAAGCCTGACTCCTGGTGATTCCCTGGACATATCCAGGTAGTTACTTGTCAACAGTATGGAAGTGTTTCCTCCCACCCCCCACCCCCAGCAATCCAGTCTGGCCTACAACAATGGGGTTTTCTGGTAATCTTCCACCAAGGACTAATCAGATTCAACTCTGCTTAGCTTTTTTCAAGTTCAGCTACAGTGGAATAGGTGCTCAGGCTGTGCAAAATTCTGCAGTACAGGAATGGAACATTTTGGAGAACACCAGAATGTTCCATTTTCCTCTAGACCATAGCTTTCCAAACTGTGTGTCGCGACACAGTACTGTGTCGCCTGCGGGGCCCAGGTATGTCCTGTGAAAACCCGGAAGCGCTGATGGAGCGTCGCTGTGGCAGTGCGCGCGGCGGGGCATCAGCGCTTCCGGGTTTTCACGCAGCACACCAGGACACCGCTGCTGCCGCCACTTCAGCGCAAAAACCTGAAAACGCCGCCGCACGCGGAAACCCGACGCTTCCGGGTTTTCACGCGCCGCCGTTGGTGTGTTGCCAATGGGAAAAGTTTGGAAAGCCCTGCTCTAGACCATACCAAATCTTTCCTCAGACCCTGATGTTCCAGGAGTGATTTAGCAGTTACCAGGAGGAAATCCTATAAATCAGAACTGATTCACAATGTTCTGAATCACCCTGCAAGGTCCAGAAGGAAATGTAATGTTCCAGAGTTCTTCAGAACATTTCATTCCTGGATCAAAAAAGTTTGCACATCCCTAGAATGTACTATCACCATATCCCCATACTTTTCAGATATCATACAAGTTTTAAAAAAGAGTTCACACAGTGCACTGAGGATTTATTTTATTTTATTTTATTTTATTTTATTTTATTTTATTTTATTTTATTTTATTTTATTTTATTTTATTTTATTTTATTTTATTTTATTTTATTTTATTTTATTTTATTTTATTTATTTTATTTTTATCCCGCCTTTATTATTTTTATAAATAACTCAAGGCGGCGAACATACCTATTACTGTATAGTCGAAGGCTTTCACGGCCGGAATCTGATGGTTGTTGTGGGTTTTCCGGGCTGTGTGGCCGTGTTCTGGCAGTTTTGGTTCCTAACGTTTCGCCAGTCGCTGTGGCTGGCATCTTCAGAGGACAGGAGCACAGCTAGAAGATTCTCTCTGTGCCCAAGAATCTTCTAGCTGTGCTCCTGTCCTCTGAAGATGCCAGCCACAGCGACTGGCGAAACGTTAGGAACCAAAACTGCCAGAACATGGCCACACAGCCCAGAAAACCCACAACAACCATACCTATTACTCCTTCCTCCTCCTATTTTCCCCACAACAACCCTGTGAGGTGCATTGGGCTGAGAGAGAGTGAATGTTTTCATTATATTTGAAGTAGAAGGTAAATGTATTAATACATAAGATAGGCACTAGACCAAACTGGCTCTCTACCTTTGTTCTCACCTAGTGGTTGTCCAGAATCGTGCAACCTCAATATGGGTAGCCCTAGTGTGGATGTGCTTCCTGATGAAAATGCCAGATACAAAACCTGAAATATTTATGTATTTATTTAGCATGCAAAGTAGATGCTGTGCTACTCAGTCTTTTATGCTGGGTGTATACTCTCTGCCTCTAGAGAGAGGCATCATTTTCCGGCTTCCAACTGAGGATTTCAGAAAGCCAACAAAAAAAAGGAGGATAGTAATTATTATCTCCTTTATTGGAACAGATGAAACACCACGTAGCGCTCCACGGTATTTCTGCCATGGTTTCCGCATGTCTTTGAAAACTCAAAGAAGGCAGGATCTGAAGTTCCTACACAAAGTTAGACTCCTGATCCTTCCAACCCAGGTCTGTAACTGGAAGCAGCCCTCCAGCAGGTTTGTCCACCGCTTAAAAAATCTTACCTGCCATCTCATGCATGCGTAGAGGTGTGCTCTGGAATTGTGGCCTTTCCCATTCCCTTATAAGAACTTCTTGTTCTGATATCTGCTGATTTGGGATCTTCTTGCTCTGATATCTACTGATTTGGGAAATCTACTTATTCTGTTTATAGAGATATGCTAAATCAGAGCTTTCCAAACTGTGTGTCGGGACACGTTAGTGTGTCGGCTGCATTGTCTGGGTGCGTCGTGGCTGCTGCTGCCTCCGAGCCCTGCCAGGATTCCGCGCAGGTCCTAGTGCCTGCCTTGTGCTCTGCTGCCTCCAAACCTGCTGAGATTCCGTGCAGGTCCTAGTGCCTGCCTTGTGCCCTGCTGCCTCCAAACCTGCTGAGATTCCGTGCAGGTCCTAGTGCCTGCCTTGTGCCCTGCTGCCTCCAAACCTGCTGAGATTCCATGCAGGTCCTAGTGCCTGCCTTGTGCCCTGCTGTAAGAGTGTGTCGCGAAATGATGCATGTCTAAAAAGTGTGTCACCAACATAAAAAGTTTGGAAAGCTCTGTGCTAAACTGTTGAGTTTCTCCATAAACGTAACTCATACAGGGGTACTGCTTGTGAGAGTATTTGAGATCCTTGGGCCCCAAAATATTTTTCAGGCTGTGCCTTTCTCTGTTTAGCCTGCTGCAGCTGATACCACGTAGCGATTTTCAGAGAAGAAAACATGCAGACTTTTGAACGTGCTCATTAAGTGGCTGGCGTCAGCTTAGCTTTTTATTATATACAGTTATGCTAAGCGGGTTTTCCCCCATATACACAACCAGCAAAAACACTGCTCAAAGGCTAAAGGGAAAGAACTGATTGTATCATTTTTTTTAAGTAGACCCAGAGGACAAGAATAGTCATGTAACTTCTAAATTGATGTTTACCACAGAATGACAGGCAAAACAATGCAAGGAATGCTGAAAGCACATCAACAGACATGGCATGCTCCAAGCCTGAGCAAAGGGGATTCTGCTGAGTTTGGGGATGCCACCAAACAGAAGTGAAAACTTGAGCTACCAAGTCTTCACACACAAAAGTAAAAATGATGAGAGTTCCAGATTCAGGTTCTAGTGCACCCTCCTGAACCTAGACCAGTGTTTCTCAAGCTTGGCAACTTTAAGATGGGTGGACTTCAACTCCCAGAATCCCCCAGCCAGCATGCTGGCTGGGGGATTCTGGGGTTTGAAGTCCATCCATCCTAAAGTTGCCAAGCTTGAGAAACATGGACCTAGACAGGGAACTCTGCAGAGAGAAAGCACAGCTGTGTACTACGAGTTCTTTGCAGGTATTTTGTAAGCATGGAGGGGGATGGCAACGTACTCCCCAGCCTTGCTGCCTCCACCCTTCACCTCCCCATTTACACTGGGGCAGTCTGAAAAAAAGCAGAAAATCTGCTGCTGCTACCACATATGGCTGATAGCACACAGTTCCCAATAATTCAGAGGCCAAACGGTCTTCCAATTCTCCCCCCCCCCAAAAAAAAAAGTCTCCCTGCCTCCAAAGGCTTCTATTTTATCATTTTCTCAGAGTGGTTTAGGAATTTTAAGAATTGAGGGAGCTTTTGAGTTGACTTTCCTGTTGCAAAATGCAAAAGGAGGTGCCCACAGCTGCTCATGTTTCCCAATCTGGAAGACAACAGAAGGCATTACTTCATGGTGTCTGGTCTTTGGATTTCTTTGAAATGTGGGAAGCCAGGGAGGCTGCAGACTCCCAAAGAACAGATTTAACATGTGGGGTCCTCAGCTACCTCAAACCACCAAAACCTCATCCTTGATCCATGAGATTGCCACCAACGTTTTCTTCTCTTTGGAAAATGCTTCAGAAGCAATTTCCATCGAATTTAATGAGGACAATTTAAAAAACTCAGAAGACATTTTCAGCATAGCACTCGTCCTTGATTATACAAAGCAGTCTAACCACATGCAGCTGAACCTGATTACTGTCTGTCTTTAAACTCTCGGTCAATCCAGAAAACGGCATGTCCCCCCAACTCCTTCCCCTCCACCAACTTACCATTTGTGAATGTCTGAAGGAAGCCATTGTCTTCTCAAGAGTTAGTCACACTAGCTTGATGGGTAGTGCAGTTGTCTTGAGATTGTCATGGCTGGCAGTTCTTGCCAAGCTTTGCCCCTCTTGCAATCGTACCATTTATGACGGGCACTGCTATTTTACAGACCATTTTACTATGGAATAAAACAGTGGAGGAGAAACTGACTCTACCCTAAACATTTAGAATGTTTAGGGTAGAGTAATTGGTCTGTAATGATAAAATTCTGGACAATATTAAAATATGGAACTTATCACAATGAACAAACTGGAAGTAAACTGTGTCGTATGTAAACACAGTTCATTTTAACCTATTTGGATTGTTTAGTACAATTAACCTTGCAGTATTCTGTTTTATGAGAAGAAAGATGAATCCTTTCTTTGAGTTTTACTGAGATATATTCTTCCAGCTCTGCATTAGGAACCCTGGATCCATGGTAAAGTAGAGAAATTGGAAGTGGAAGATGGAACAAATTTTGCACTTCTCCATTCTCAACTGCATCTTCCCTCAAACATTACAACCAATCCAAATGTCTTCATGATTGTACTCATGAGACAGGTATTTGCTCACTTGTGCATTACTACTGTGCATTATATTTAAGAAGTACATTTAAAACCTCTGAGCTGTACACTATGGGTAAAGGGCATTTTCATCACTTTAAAATCAACTCCAGAGTTCTGTATTCTCACATCATTACCTGTGTTCAGCAGGTGAATGATTTTTTTTCTGGCTAAACTGATGGATCAAAGTCCCCCAAATAATGATCTGAGTAGATAATGAGAAATAACTTCAGTTACTCTGCTTTAACTAATACATAAAACATTATTTCAGCAGCAGCATTCAAGAATGCCTGCTGTCAACAATTGCTAAGAGCTGTTTGAAACTTTAAATCAGGAAATGGCAATCTGGTGACCATAGATACCCTTGTGACACTCTAAGATGGTGTCCATGAAAATCCCAAGTTTTTTTTAAAATAAAAATAAACAGGGCTTTACAAGACTTCCATCCCCCCTCTTGGGGCTGGGGGTGTCTCTCTTTTTACCCAGTGTAAAGTATATCCTGTGTGGTGTTAATCAGTTATACTAACCACCAGGAGGCAAATAAATAGTAAAAGTAAACAAATGGCAGACTGGGAATAAGTTAAGTATGTAACACATTTCTCTTTCTTGTTAATACAAAGCCCCAGCCATCTGATGGTATTTTTCCAATGTGAGAAGTACAGATAAAAAAATCACATATTATCTATCTGACTCTGAATCTACATAACTCAGGTTTTTCAGGAATGGAGGAATATAAAATCTGAAGTACAAAGATGTTTTTCCTCCTTTTGAAGACACAGCGTGCTTGATTACAGCACTGCAGACATTTCTTCAGGGCTGCGTGAAATAGCTCACATTTTTCAAAAGCCTCCTCGGCTTCTCTCTTTTCCACTATCTGCCCACATAGCTGGTTGTTAAGACACTTAGTTTGCTGCCAGCAAGCAATCCCCTAGCAATATGAGGTGGTGGAGTTACAGAGAGGGAAGAATTCTTAAAAAGACAATGAAAAATCTTCGGTTTTACACATTCCATCCAACCAACAAAAGAAAAGGCTATCTCTTCAGTTCCATAGAGCATATGTTTGAAACTTTGAATGCAAAAGATTCCAGGTTCAGCCTCCAAGTAATGCTAGGAATCATCTTACTAGAAACTCTGGAGAACTGCATTGTACACTGAGCTAGATGCAACAGTGATCCAATTCAGGATAAGACAGTGTCTTGGGTTTCAAAAGTAATCTAGGAAACTGGACTGCAATGTAAAATAATAGTGAGAAATGTTTATAATCAATAGCATTATGAAGCTTGGAGTGAGGGAATGCTGAGTGGCATAATAAAATCATGGGCATTTGCAGAAGCAGCCAGCCAATGAAAGTTATCACTGTATTCAACTCCTTTGAACTTTTCTCAACATTATTTTGAGCTTCATTTACTTTCTCCACTCCTATAATGTGGCCTTAATTTTGCTGTCTCTTGCACAAATGGAACGTTACTTTTTTGCTGGTTCTGCCTTTACACAGCTAAGCATTTACAGCATTCAGCACTCTAAGGGCCTTTCCTCACTTGCACTTAACTACGGCACAAACATGCTCTGGCAGCATCCCTTTTGTGCTGTGTTCCCACAACGTTACCTCCATTTCTTTCCCATAAGTAGAGTTGAAGCCCACACATCTTAAAGTTGCTGAGGTTGAGAAACACTGATCTACACTACCCCAAGGGGGAAGTCAGTGGTCTTTTGACTGTCATAACAAATCTGGCTCCATAGAAAAGCAAGTGGAAAAGAAAGAATTTACTGTTTAAACCAGTTTTGCATTTTTTTTTTGCATTTTTAAGACACTTTCTGTAGTATTTCTGCACAAGTTAGATGCTTTGCTGGACAGTTTGGAGGCTAATGGTCTGTCCTTTCCTCCTCCTAGATTAAAAAAAAAGATGCAGGGGGAATAGTTCAGAAACTTATGCTGTTGCAAAATCCTTGAACATATCAAGCTGAAACTTGGCAAGGTGAAAGTCTCCCAGAGCTGTGGGTGATGTGTATTTAATATACAGAGATAAACAGAAGCAAGAGGGGGGGGAAAGACTAAACCATATTACCAGCGATATAGGAAACAACTCCGTTTTTAAAAACAGCATCAAGCCTTGAGTACAGAGTAATATTTATCAGTTTTTCCCTTTTGTTACTAGGGATCCAATTAATAAATAGAGTGCAAATACTGTATATATCTTCAGTCCAAAAGTATAAATTGTGATGGTGCTGTCTTTCCATTGTAACAGAATAATTACTCTCTCTTTCTCCATGAATATTTATTTACACACACACACACACACACACACATTTATTTTCTAAAATACAAAGACAAACAAGGAATTAAAAGTTAGACACAACAGAAATTATCCCACGTGTGTATGAAATTCACTCATGCTATAAAGGGGCTCACTTTTTCAAGAGCAGATTGAGTTTTGATTGCAAGAAACTAGGCTGATCTGTCTTTCCATTACACTGATAGAGAGCCAGTTCAAAGTGGCTCAAAGTGAATATATTTCTTCAGTCCAAGTTTTTATTTTAGGGGGTTGCAGTTTCTTTCCAGCTCTGCATTACAGTCTTTACAACACCCCAAGCCCAGTATATTGAGACTTCCTCATAGACTGGCCAACTCCAAAATTTCAGTACATAATTTAACATTACACTCACATCTTTAAACCTTAATTCTCTTTGCAGTACCAAAATGGGACAGCCAAAGAGCACATCCAAATAGTATGTCTTCGGATTCCTTCAAATGCATTACATCTGCAACATTAGATGTCTGACAGCCAACCTTTGTCGAACCTCCTCTGGGATGTTGAATAAGACATGAAAAGGATTTTTGATTAATTAATCTTCTGTGCTACATCCCATGCTCAATAAATTCAAAGTTCTTCATATATTGATAAATTCCACATTTTTGGTATATAATTTAACATCACATTAACATCTTTAATATCGTTCCTGTCAGACTTTCCCTCCTTGGAGACTGGATCGGAAACAGTGAATGAATGAGACTCCAGAAGCTTTGGCTAAAAGTATTTTTTAGAAGGAAGGTAAAAAATACAGCACAAGAATTCCAATGATTAATCGACTTTCAAATGGCCTATCTCTATATGGGAAATTTTAAGGCACAAAACTTGCCACTTTTCTCTCACTTTGTCTATGAGGCTTGGACACCTTTCTCTGTTTTCTTCTGTTCACAGTTAACACAACTGTGATACACAGACACGTGTTTAATCAGCGTGAGAAGCAACTCTCACAATTCCTCTTCCCAAAACCTGTGTTAACAAATTCATGGATATTAAACCAAAGTGGCACAGTGACCTCCAAAGGCTCTGTTATCCTTGCCATGAGGTTTCTTATTTATTTTGCTCAAGCAATTTCCCCTGATTCAATTCATTTTATGCATTATTTGCCTGGGTGTTTATTCACATGTTTTCCTAATACAGACATTTTTGTACACATTATTTGACAGGAGATTTGCATTGTAATTGTGTGTCTTGAAAGATAACTGGATTTTTATTTTTTATTTTGATATTTTGGCATATTGCTCTGAATGTGCAAAATCAGGTAAGCGTACATTAAAATGCAAGCTGAACACTTTTCTTGCCCATCTCTAATCACAACTGGCTTATCCTATTAGTTTTCATGGGATAAAAGGAATAACTGAACTTCTGGATTTGGACTCTCATGTATATCATAAAGTCCTGTGCATTAATTGGAACCTATGTACACCTGCTAAGTGCTTGAATGAAATGATCCTTTGCAAGTTCAGTCAAAGGTAAGTTTCATTCTGTTGAATAAGCATGCATAGGACTGCAACCTGAATAATATTATAAGAATGAACTTTCTAAATAATTGGTAAAAGAACCATTGTTTTACTAGTTTCTGGTTGGAGATAAGAATTTTGTTTAAGCTTTGTATGGCTACCTCTTGTAAATAAAAGTACTGTAACCATAGTACCTCTCTTGAATATCCAGCTAAACAATAGCTGTGATGCAGCAGTGGTAGAAGAACATGCCAAGCTGGGCTAGTCAGAAACATTTGCACTTGGTAGGTACTGTATACTCACTGGGGTTAAAAGGAAAAGATAATTATGTGTTTGTTTATTTATTAGGGCTGTTCAAAGAATTCCTCTGGAAGGCTCGGTGCAGCTGCTTTTAAGGTTTTCCCAGGATGTCTGCACATGCGCGTGCATGCACAGACAATGCTGTCATTGGGACTGATGGTAAAATGAAGGAGAAGTCACAGCTGCATCAACACTTAGAGGAAAGGAGCTTTTCTTGCATCAACACACCTTACAAACTGCTCCTTCAAATGCTGCACACAGCCTTCTTATTTATTATATTTAGGCATTCTCTTCCATTTTATCTCCCAACAACCCAGTGAGATTAGTTATGCTGAGAACTGTTGATCTAAGGTCAGCTGATGAGCTGCCAAGGGGACTGGCCTTTTGCTTCTGCGTCTCCCCAGCCCTCGTCTAATCCTAACCCCCACGGGCTGCATCTCTAGGTCTTCTCTGATGGCGTGTTAAGAAAGCACACAGGCCAGAACTGTTCAGTCTGGTTCGTTATGGAACCTCCACTAAGGCAGAATATGATTTTCAGTTCCATTATGACATTCGGTGTCACGGATATTTTCAGTTTTGGAAATATTAGGCTGCTTATACAGATTTATTTACATGAAGAAGAGAGCACTTTTTAATGTTCAAGCATTCTGCAGACTAGCTGTAATTACTGTTCATACAACTGGATAAAAGTTAACATTTCATTTATTAACTGCAACCTTGAATTACCTTAAAGATTATTTTAAAGGGGTAATTAACTGATTTCGTAGCATATGGCTGCTACAAAAATGATATTAAGTATCTTCTGAAAAACTGTTTCTTTAGAGCCAGAGATCACGGAATGGCCAATTAGCATCCTGTGTTTTGCAGAAACAAATAACCAAGCAAGCAGAATAAAGTGCAAAAAAGGTTTATTTCAGATGAGCATAGTGAAATATTCACTCTCTTTATTTTGCCCTAGAATATTTACTACAGATAATCCTCATTTAGCGACTGCATCTTTTAGTGGTTGTTCAGAGTTACGACGGTGATGAAAAAATAACTAGTATGACATCTCACGTGTTCCATTTTTTAGGGAAAAATAGAAAAGGTATTGATAGGTGGTATCCATTCAGTAGACCTTCAGAAACAATACCATCTTTCCTCCAGAAAGATACAGTACTTTTGTTCATTAATTCCATGCTGTAGTCCTGCATCCAATTCTACCAACCACATTGGCCCAATTTCAATCTAGTTTAAGTTTTTTTTTCTAAGTATTCATTTTTGCTTCTGGTTCATTTAAAAGCAAAAAGATATGTTGATCAACTACTTTAAGCTTCAATCAGCCTTAGGAACAAGGTTGACAGAGCAGGAACAACAAGTTGGGGATTTCCCTTATCCACAGCCCACAAGAATAAATGTGCATCCCTGTTTGGAAGGAATTTTTCCATGAATGTTTTTTGCTTAAATATTCCAAACCAAGAGTAAAACATATAAATGACTGCAAGTTCTTTTCCTCCTGAATTCATCCAGTCTCAGATATAAAAGGATTCTGCTGAGTCATTTAGTGCAATAATAAGACTAATACTGAGCCCAAAATTATCTTCCAAGTTCCTGAAATTTTTCTTCCCCAAAAGAGGAATTCTCTTGTGACATCTTTCCTTGGGATTTAAGTGAATACTGTAAGTATTCACTTAAGCCAGTGGGGGACAGATGTAAGCCAATGGGGGACAGATCATTGAATAAATGAAGATGCCATGAAGGGCAAGAGTCTGTAATACCTTTTCAGTCTATCAAATTTTATTTTAATAAGATATTTTAATAAAATTTGTTAGTCTGAAAAAATGATAAAATAAAAAACAGTATTTTTTTAAAAAATTGTTAGTCTGAAAAAATGCTAGCAGACTTCTGCTTTTTGGCTACCATAGACTAATACAACACTCTTCTACAGCGTCTACAGCATGAAAGACAGGACACTCAGTCATCCTATCAATAAGGTAAATGTCAGAATTTCACATCCTAAGCATGAAGAATTTATCACAATTTTAATTTCCTTTAAAAAAAAGACAAAGTAAAGTTCATATCCACTAAGCTGAATAAGAATGATTTAAAAATAAGATGAAAATTTCAGCACAATGCTAAATATGATCGTATCATTAGAAGCTAAAGAACAAAAAGGCAATGTATGAAGCAGTATATGGACAGGGTGAAAGAAAGAATGATTTGGAAGGACAGAAAATTATATTTAGCTACGTTTCCCTTATCTAGGCTGACCATATTCCCTTGAGGCAAAAACGTCGCCAGACAAAGTGGGTGTGCGGGCGCGTGGGGGGGCACGTGTGGGGGTGCGTGGGGCACACAGGGGGGCGTGGGGGACATGGGGGACAAGCGGGGGGTGGGGGCATGCGCGCGCGCACACGTGCTTCGCCGGGAAACTCAAAAACGGGACAAAATTGAGATTTTTACTATAACGACGGGACGCTCCAGAAATGGTGAAATAACGGGACAGTCCCGTTCAAAACGGGACGTATGGTCATCCTACCCTTATGTCATATATTTAAGACTCTTTGCTTACTATTTCTTACTCTTTTTCTGCATTTTGTATAATGTTGCTTCTCCCAAAAAGAAATAGTGTGATAGGGATGTGTGTGTGTGTGTGTGTGTGTTTGTGTACAGACACCCCCCACACACACCATATGCAAACTTTACCAGTTGCTATAAAACCTAGGCATTGCTCTAAGGAGATATATTAAAGATATACTGTATATCCTTAGAACAATCCTTAGAACCACAGAACCGCAGCAAAACCAACAGAAGCTATGAAAAGGATTACACTGCCATACATCAGAAACATCTCAGAAACTGCTAATAGACTGTTACAACCACACGGCATCACCATAGCACACAAACCAACCAAAACCCTTCAGAACATCGTAAGTAAACCAAAAGACCCAGTAGCCCAAGAAGAAAAAACAGGAGTTATCTACAACATACAGTGTAAGGACTAACAGCCACTATGTATGGTTGCGGTGGGGCTCAGCGGAGGTATCTGCATTTGGAGTGTGGAGCTCGGCGGTGCAGAGGTTCTCGGTGTGCGTGTGAAGGCCGGGAGCATTTCCCTTTTCTTGAAGCCTGCAAGAAACTGCAGCAGCTGGAGGATTGGTGGAGCAGCGCAGCCTTGGTTGGCCCTTAGCAGCTTTTGGCTCACGGCCTTTAGTATGGTAGACTCTTTGGCCCCCTCAGCGAACGTGCAGCTCAGCTTTGGGTGTGGCAGTGGCAGCGAACCTTGGCGCGACGGACCCTCAGCCCTTGGCATAGCAGCGAGCTTTCGGTGGACCCTCAGTGAGTTAGTGGGCCTGTGGCGTGGCGTGTGATGAATGGGCCTGGCCCTTGACCAACATAGTGGACTAGCAGGACGATGAGCCCCAATGCGGCAATCCAGCGCAGCTTTGACTTCCTCCCACTCTATAAGTTCATTAACTGAACTTAGGAGATGTCAGAGATCGGGGCGATTTTGGAGAAGAAACGCGAGACTCAGACATTCTGGACGCTGTGCTGGCCTTAATACCTTAATACCTGGTGTTTGGTACCAGTGGCATGTTACGGCCCTCCAAGTTCAAACCCAGGCCCTGGACGACAGATCCTTGAGGGCCCTGGTCTCCGGCTGCTGCTTCTCAATGCCAGGTCAGTGAACGACAAGGCCCCGCTCATATGCGATTTGATCACAGAGGAGGGGGCAGACCTGGCTTGTATCACTGAGACCTGGCTGGGCCCTGAGGGGGGGATTGCCCTCTCGGAAATGTGCCCAGTCGGGTTTCAGGTGTGGCACCAGCCAAGACACCGGGGCAGGGGAGGTGGGGTGGCAGTTGTCATCCGAGAGTCTCAAATGGCTCACAGGGGCATTGCTCCACAAGTGGCTGGCTGTGAGACCCTGTTTTTTGTTAGAGTTCTTGTGTTGACCTGGCAAATTATTCCTGTACAAAGCACAGCCTTCTCATGGTGACATGAAGTGCAGGTGCAAGATAACAACAATCACGTGTGTATTGTTATGACTAGTGCCCACACAAGCACTGGATCTTCCCATGGGAACTAATCCTCCTGATTTCCTTCTGTGGGAAGCCTTGCCCAGGCCCCCCTGGTTTACAAGGAGGGGGGGAACTCAGTGCTTAGATGCAGCAGGTCACGCTATGTGCTTTGAGGCCTAGTGTGTGTAACAGCTAACATCCAGCCAATCAGAAAGCTAGAAGAACTGAATATACAACCATGCAAAATGGTGTTCTATGTCTTCTTGATTTCTAGTGTCTTTTAGCCATGTAGTTCTTCACGTGTTCACTTCCCGTGGATTGGGCAGAGTGAGCTATGCCTGGCTTTGGGTATAGGCCATGGCAGGAACTCTGGCCCTGGGATCAATACACGGAACTCTGCTTATAAGTTTGGTTTTGTTTTTCCTTTTACAATGCTGTATCCTGTATATTCATCTTTTTCATTTTTGCGATAATGTGATTGTATATACATTATTGCCTTATGCTTTCAGTAAACACTGTTAGCCCTAACAAGCTGCATTCTTGTCTGTTTATTCTCAAGCCTTGGTTTTTCCCCTTTAAGCCAGAATATATCCCATCAGGTTACGGGCCCAGAGAGAAATTTGCGTTTTCTTTGCTGCGTTGGACCTGGCTATAGAAGGGAGTTTGTTTTTAGAGGCTGGTTTCAGAGTAAACATGTTTTCTTTGAGTGGTCAGCAATGGCTGAACAGTGTCTGGTCAGTCTGCCATTTGAGCCTTTAGATGGCACAAACTATCTGACCTGGTGTGTGGAGATGGAATCATTCTTTTTGCAAGAAGAAGATTTGTGGCAGTATGTGGCATATCCACTTCCAGAGGATCCCTGGAGGATTCAGAGGGTTCTCTCTGAAGAAGTGCAAGCATGTTTGGACTGTGCTTATGGCATTTTTGCTTTTGGGACTCAAATCCTCTGAACGGAATATCAGCAACCCACGGACTGTGTAATGGGTGCTGAGCGGCTGTTGGAGCCTTTAATACACAGTGGAACTCTGTTGCCCTTGGTGGTCTATTAAGACAGCTTTATGGTTTGAAGCTGCAACCGGTGAGACTGTGATGACCCACCTTGGTGAGTTCAAGACTTTGTTTGCTACAAGAAGGCATGAACAAGAAGGCTTGTTTTTCTGGCACTATGAAAAAGCATGCGTGATTTTGTCAAGCCACTTCCAGGAGCCGTCTGCTGCTGTTGTTCCTGAGAATTCCAAACAGAGTGTTCCAGCTGAAGTAAAACCTGGTATGGAATTTACATTTGCTGTGGTTAGCTGTGATTCTGGAAGGCTGTTCCCTGCCCCGATGTCCAGCGGATGCTGTCAGTGCAAGAAGCCTGATTTACGAATGGAGGGGAAGCCAGATGCCAGGAGTCAGCTAACCAACGAATCCGAGTCTTCTGCTCTACCGGCTGCTGTTGTGTAAGCATTTCTCTACAGAGACTCTGTTTTTGAATTCCACTCACTGTAAAGTTTGTAAACATAGACGGTTATTGTTACAAATGTCAGCCTTGAGTTCAGCAAGTGAGTTTAGCTGCTAATTCTGTGAAATGTATAAGTGTACACTTGTTGTTTTTCTCTCCTCAGTGTTCCAGCCCTGGTCAAGTCTGAGTGTACTTGTTGCTGAATGTTTCATTGCGATATGAAACTGCATGTGGCTGAGTGTGTTAGAGACAAACCTGTAACATCAAGTGTGTGAGATGCTGTGGAGATTGTGTGGACAGGACATTGTGTGTTAAATGTTTCCCCACATCATAAATGCATCCATAAAGTTTTCACAAAGTACTGGGGTATCCCGGGATGGGAGAGTGTGTCTCAGATAGCCAAATGCATTCTGAGTTAGAACCCAGGAAATGTGCAAAAGTTTATTGATTGTGTTGTGTGTAAACAATCTAAAATATCAGAACTGTGTCTGTTGCTAGGCAAAGTGACAGAGTGTTAACTAGACCATTTCAGTTGGTTCATAGAGACCAAGTTAGCCCCCATGTCCCAAGTAATGGTGGGGTGTGAGTTCCATGTTCCTTCTGGTTGATGATCATACCTGCTTGTGTTGTTGCTACTTGTTGAAGTCTAAAGCGGAGGTTTGTGCTTGCTTTGAAGTGTATGTAGCAAGAGTAGGATGCAAATATGGTCAGTTCCAGTCAGATTATAGTGGAGTGTTCCTGAGCCATGTGTTCCAGAATTGGCTTTGTAGGAAAGTATTCTCCCAAAGACTTGCCAATGTTGGAATTCTAGCTGAGTATTGGTGTTGTGAATACCATTAAAAATAGCCTGCTGTTAGTTGCTCAGGTGCCATCCCATGTCTGGGGAGAGGCTGCCTTGATTGCAGTGTGTTTCTAACTAACAGGGTGTAGAATTCAACTGTAAAAAGAAGTTATTTTTCTTTGGTATGGCAAGCGCCCTTCACTGAAGTACCTGCATGTCTGTGAAACATCTGCATGTGTTCACAACCCCAGGTCACAGAGAAGGAAGAACCAAGGAAGCAGAGTGCTTCAGGTTGTTGGTTGTTGGTTGTTGATTAAAATCCAAGGCTTATCGGTGTTTCATTAAGCCATTAAGCCATTCATTAAGCCATTAAGCCATCAAATCCAAATCTCCAGAAGTGCTTTATTTTTAAGCAGCCTACTGGTTGGGAACGGTTGTATGCTAAGGTTGCAGAAGTGTTGCTGCATTGCTAGTGTAAACCCACTGTCCATAGTTCCGTAGATGGGCAAAAACTAGTTCAGGTTTCTTCTGTTCCCCAGTCTCCGAGTGTGAAAAGGGCCCCTCAGGTGAAGGAAGTGGAAATTTCACCTGAGCAGTTGCAGGGCCTGGAGAGGGAGTCAGTTAGTGGAGGGAAAAGAGACAGTGATGGAGAAAGCACAGTGGTCATTCCTCATGGGTCCTCTTATTCCAGGGTGTGAAGCCTGACAGATTTGTGAGATTTAGCAGGTGACAGTGTGTCAAGTTACCTGAGAAAACCCAGTCTTTGCTAGATGTGTTACTCCTGCCTTTGAGAGGCAAGAAGAACATTGGAACACAGCTGTGGATAGTCAGTTTGAGTTTTGGTGAAGTGTTAAAAGTAACCAACCTATCCTTTGTTTTAGTAAGCTGTAGGTTCCAGATGAGTGTTTAGAAAGACATTTCTTTCTGATAATACTCTGCAGTGTAAAGCCAGTGCTGCCCAGGGATTTATTCACAAAAAGAAGTTTGTGAACTGTGGATCTAGTGTATGCACCCACAGCTAGGCCAGAATATTGACATGTGGTGCGTTTTCTGGTTGCGTAGCATGGAAACATGTGTCCATTTACATATTGTGATGTTGACACAGCATATTTGAATGTAGATCTCCCTGAAACAGTGTGTGTAAGGCAAGCGTTTTGGCTGTACATGTGTGGCAGTTCCCAAACAATTCATTGACTCAACAGGGTGCTTTATGGATCTTAAAGCAGGCCAGTCATTGATAGCATGGTGCAGATGCTAACTGGGATGTGTAGAAAACGTGCTGTTTTCTGTGTGTACATAAGAAAGTGTAGAAGTTTGTGTAGGACTTCATACTTATGTGAGTTGGTTTTCTGCTTAGAAACTGAAGTTTACCACCTTGTATAAGAATTTGTCAGTCAGCTGAAATAGAATTGCCAGCTGAGGAAGTTCAGCACAAATTCAAACATTTATCTTGGTGATGAAGTTACAAAAGCCCAGAACAGAGAATCCTATGGTTCTTGAGAGTGTCAAATGACAGAGTGTTACAGAGTGTCATTTGTGTAAAGGAAAGCTTATCCTTAATTTCTTGTACAGTATATCACTCTGCAATAACGCAGTGGACATGCCCTGAATTAGTTTTGCCCAGGTAGGGTACCAAGCTTGCAAAATGGTTTAGCCCTCGATGTGAGCTTGCAAAGGGGTGAAAACAGCCCTGCGATTTTCTTAAAATCAAAACGATCCTTTGCTTCAAACACAGAGCAGCTAGCAGGATTGGAATTCCTTATCTATGCTGACTGCATTTCTGCACAGGAGGGGACAGAACATTTGCGGGCAATTTTTTTCTGTTCCTATCTGTACTGTGTTTCTGTTACTACATAAGTTGTATTTTATGTATTAGTATGTATCTGAATAAAACATTGCATGAAATGTATATTGTGCATTATACATATGTGTAACAAGTGTTTTTAAACCATTTTCTAGTGTTGATGACTATTGGTTGTAAAAACTGTAACTTGAATAGTGTGATTATTACATGTATTAACCTTTGTTCTTTCTGTTTCTGTACAAATGTATTTTAAAGCTTTGAACAACTTTGTTACTCCCATTTACAGGAAAATTCGGGAGGGGTGTTAGAGTTCTTGTGTTGACCTGGCAAATTATTCCTGTACAAAGCACAGCCTTCTCATGGTGACGTGAAGTGCAGGTGCAAGATAACAACAATCACGTGTGTATTGTTATGACTAGTGCCCACACAAGCACTGGATCTTCCCATGGGAACTAATCCTCCTGATTTCCTTCTGTGGGAAGCCTTGCCCAGGCCCCCCTGGTTTACAAGGAGGGGGGGAACTCAGTGCTTAGATGCAGCAGGTCACGCTATGTGCTTTGAGGCCTAGTGTGTGTAACAGCTAACATCCAGCCAATCAGAAAGCTAGAAGAACTGAATATACAACCATGCAAAATGGTGTTCTATGTCTTCTTGATTTCTAGTGTCTTTTAGCCATGTAGTTCTTCACGTGTTCACTTCCCGTGGATTGGGCAGAGTGAGCTATGCCTGGCTTTGGGTATAGGCCACGGCAGGAACTCTGGCCCTGGGATCAATACACGGAACTCTGCTTATAAGTCTGGTTTTGTTTTTCCTTTTACAATGCTGTATCCTGTATATTCATCTTTTTCATTTTTGCGATAATGTGATTGTATATACATTATTGCCTTATGCTTTCAGTAAACACTGTTAGCCCTAACAAGCTGCATTCTTGTCTGTTTATTCTCAAGCCTCGGTTTTTCCCCTTTAAGCCAGAATATATCCCATCATTTTTTAAGTTGGGTTCCCGAGAACAGTTGGGAGTGTTCCTGCTATACCAGCCTCCCTGCTGCGTAGCAACCTCCCTGCCTGAGCCACGCCCTGGTGACCTTGAGACTCTCGTGTGCCGCCCCACTCCGCAGGGAGGCTGGACCCATTTGATTGGTCCCCCCCCCGGCAACTTATGGACCCAATGAGGTTTCAGAGGGAGCTGGTGGGTATACCCGAGGATCTGTTGCACAGTCCAGCAGAGGCCCTGGTGGCAGCCTGGAATAGGGAGACCGCCGGGGCCCTGGATAGGATCACGCCTGTGTGACCTCTCTTGCCTCATTCGGCCCGTCACTCCCCGAGGTTTACGGAGGAGTTGAGGGTTTTGAAGAGGGTTAAGAGACATCTGGAGCACCACTGGAGAAAGACGAAGGCTGAATCTGACCGGACACAAGTTAGAGCCGCTGTTAAGGCCTACCTTGTGGCGGTAAGAGCGGCGAAACGTGAATATTTCTCCGCTCCTATTGCATCCGCAGAATGCCATCCGACGGCCCTGTTTAAGATTACTTGATCTCTATTAGGTAGGGTGGAGTTGACCACCCACCTACAGGTCCGTGCGGAAGAATTTTCTGAGCATCTGCAGGATAAAATCGCTTGGATTCGGTCTAAGTTGGACTCCATGCATGAAATGCAGTCTGGGGAGATGCCGGGAGAATGGTCTTGCCCTATTATCTGGGAACAATTTGATCCTGTTGGACCTAAGGAAGTGGACAAGATCCTCCGAACTGTTAATTCCACCACATGTCAGTTAGATCCCTGTCCTTCCTGGCTAGTAAAATCAGCCAGGGAAGTGACATGTGGATGGGTCCAGGCAATGATTAATACATCCTTGTTGGAGGGGGTGTTTCCAGCGGCCTTCAAGGAGGCGTTGGTGCACCCCCTCCTCAAGAAGCCATCCCTGGACCCTACCATTCTGGACAATTTTCGTCCAGTCTCCCCCCTTCCCTTTTTGGGAAAGGTGGTTGAGAAGGTGGTGGCGTTGCAGCTTCAGAGGACCCTGGATGAAGCGGATTATCTAGACCCTTTCCAGTCAGGTTTCAGGCCAGGATATGGGACGGAGACTGCATTGGTCGCGCTTACGGATGACCTCTGGCGGGAGCGGGATGGAGGTAGTGCATCCATCCTGGCTCTCTTAGATCTCTCAGCGGCGTTCGATACCATCAACCATGGTATCCTTTTGAGACGGCTTAGGGAGTTGGGGGTGGGCGGTGACCCATTTACAGGGTTGTTCGGAGGAGTTTTCAGAGCATCTACAGGAGAAAATCGCTCAGATCCATTCTAAGTTGGACTCTAAGCGTGATACACAGTCTGGGGAGATGACAGAGGAACATACTTACCCTGTTATCTGGGAACGGTTCGATCCTGTTGGACCTGAGGAAGTGGACAGAATCCTCCGGATTGTGAAGGCCACCACTTGTCATTTAGATCAGTGTCCCTCCTGGCTAGTAAAATCGGCCCAGGAGGTGACTTGTGGTTGGGTCCAGGCGATGATTAATACATCTCTTGGGGAGGGAGTGTTCCCATCAGCCTTTAAGGAGGCGCTGGTGCACCCCCTACTCAAGAAAGCATCCCTGGACCCTACTATTCTGGACAACTTTCGTCCAGTCTCCCACCTTCCCTTTTTAGGGAAGGTGGTGGAGAAAGTGGTGGCGTCACAACTCCAGAGGATTCTGGAGGAAACGGATTATCTAGACCCCTTTCAGTCAGGTTTCAGGCCGGGATATGGGACGGAGACTGCATTGGTCGCACTCCTTAATCTCACAACACATGGACAGACTTAATCATACTTTCAACTGGGAAACTGTGAGCATCTTAAACCAAGCCAAATCCAAAAATGCTAGAGAATTCCTGGAAGCTTGGCACTCAGACAAAGCAGCCATCAACAGACACATAGAGGTAAACAACATTTACATACCATTCATAAGAGACAATAGAAAAGCCAGAAGACCAGAACACCTCTTTGCCAGCAATCAACAACAAGATAGGCAAATGTATAGTCGAAGGCTTTCACGACCGGAATCCGATGGTTGTTGTGGGTTTTCCGGGCTGTGTGGCTGTGTTCTGGCAGTTTTGGTTCCTAACGTTTCGCCAGTCGCTGTGGCTGGCATCTTCAGAGGACAGGAGCACAGCTAGAAGATTCTTGGGCACAGAGAGAATCTTCTAGCTGTGCTCCTGTCCTCTGAAGATGCCAGTCACAGCTACTGGCAAAACGTTAGGAACCAAAACTGCCAGAACACGGCCACACAGCCCGGAAAACCCACAACAACCATAAGATAGGCAAAGATTAACAGCAAGATTAGCAGCAGAGGAGCAATCAAGCAACACAATAGACCCTAATCAAGGAAGTATTAACTCAGTCAATCAACCAAGCAGCAAACAACAACCCAATCAAGGTACTACCAAGGAGAGTACAACACCCCCACCAACACAGGCAGGACAAGCCAGGGTATATAAACAGAGAGCAAGTCCCACTCCCTTTTCGCACTGAAGATGTTGCCTAGCCTGGCAATGAAATGTCTGCAAGAAAACAACAAGGCTCAGAGAGCACCATGGACTCCTTAGAACAATGCCTGGATTTTTGTAGCAACTGTTAACGTTTATATATAGTTCCAGAACTAGATTTGTGACTAATAAAGAAGCTGCAGGGCAATTACTGATGAGGTATTAGTTAAACTTCCACATTTGTGTCCTGATATAAAAGTAGGATTAGTTTTGAATTTCTGAGTTAATACCCAATTGTTTGCCAAACTTAACAGGGCATTTTTAATGCATTACATTAATACATACATCAAACAAAGTCAGCAAAGATAATATTTGCAGTTCTACAGAAAATTCAACATACAATCCCAGAAAAACAGCCAACCACAAATTGTCAGAAGCAAAACACTCAAAATAGTTACCCAGGGAATACTACTGGAATAAGAAAGTTCCCTAGCTCATAGAAAGATTGAATGCAATTGCTAGGCACATTCTAAACTTTTTAAAGACAAAACAAATGAATCAGGGTCATTAACAGGAGTCCACATCAGGGGGGCAGCATCACTGGCTGGCAATCTGTTGAACCTTCGTTTCTGTTCCTTCCTGATGTCACTGTCTGTCACCTGCTCTTCCTCCAGGCTACTGAGCAGAGACAAGTGCTTCCCCCCACTTCCCTCTTCAGTTTAAAGCTAAAGGTTCCCCCCGCACAGTTGTGCAGTCGTGTCTGACTCTAGGGGCTTGTGCTCATCTCCATTTGTTAGCTGAAGAGTCAGCATTGTCCGAAGACACTTCCACAGTCATGTAGCCGCATGACGGGCATGGAACGCTGTTACCTACCCACCAAAGTGGTACCTATTAATCTACTTGCATTTGCATGCTTTCTAATTGCTAGGTTGGCAAGAGCTGGAGCTAGTGCGGGAGCTCACTCCGTCACGCGGGGCTAGGGATTCGAACCTCCGAACTTGCGATCTTCCGATCGATAAGCCTGGCGTCTTACCCGCTGAGCCACCATGCCCCTCCTGAGCCACCACACCCCTCTTCAGTTTACCTGAGCCCAAAACAGGGTTATACACTATGATTTATTAACCTAAGTCCTAAGCTAAGTATGACTCAAGGGCTGATTGATTAATACTGGAAAGATACCAAAGATTTTGTTGTGTGGAAATTACCCATGAGCTGAGATGGAAATTTTGGTTTTGGAGACCAGGAGCCAAACTAATTTCTTCCCACCCCCCTGCCCCTTATTGCATAATTGGCTATTTCATGAAGCATCAACATATTCCCAAAAATCTTCTTCCTGACACCACCTTCTTTTAACATGCTGTTCTTTTTTCAGAACTTGTTAAGTATAATAGCAGACAACTTATGTGCTTTTTAATTTGATTCTTATTATAGTGGACAGAAATGTATAGAATAGTGGTAGGAAGGGAATAATTAAATATGTTTTATCTTTTGGAGGGGAGAAAGTTGTTTAGGAGGTTTATATGCAGAAGGGCAACTAGGGTCTGTGTCACCCGGGGCAAACATGGATTCTGCGCCCCCCCAGGAAACATTCAGTATATATTTTGTCATTTTGGTGCCCCCCCCAGCACGGTGCCCAGGGCACATGCCCCGCTTGCCCCCCCAGTTGCGGCCCTGTTTATATGAACTTTTTTTCCTTTATTTTAATATAAGGGGGAGGAGTAACTGTACTTAGTGATTTTTAATATGTGTTAAAGTGGAATGACTTATAGAAATAATGTGGTGTTTTGGTTTATTATAGAGTAAGACAGGGCTTTCCAAACTGTGTGTCGCGACACATTACTGTGTCGCCTGGGGGCCCCAAGTGTGTTTCGCGACAACCCAGAAGTGCTGATGGTGCACTGCCGCCGCGCATGGCAGCGCGCACAACAGCAGCAGCGGTGGCGGGCCATCAGCGCTTCTGGATTCCAGAACGCCACCGCTACCGCCACCACCACGAAGCGCAAAAACCTGAAAGCGCGGCGGCGGCGGCACTTCCGGGTTTTTGTGCAGCGGCCGTTGGTGTGTCGCCAACGGCAAAAGTTTGGAAAGCCCTGGAGTAAGAGATTGATTATGGAAATTTTTATATATCCTTGCTGTTAAAAGTTGGAAGCCACATCTTTTTGTACATTTGAAAAAAATTTCTCTTGTGTTTCCACACTTTTTAATTTTTTCTTTCTTTCTTTGTAGATTTTTGGTTTTTTGTAGTTTTTATTCTTCACTTGAAACCTAATAAAATTTACTATTAAAAAAATGAAATCTTGCCAAGAAAGCAGGCCCCAATGGCAAAGGTAAATAATTATAATAATAATAATAATCTCTTCGAAAGGTAAATAATTATAGACCCATATTTAACAGTCTAGGAAAGGATTATTTCAGTTGTACAGTATAATTTTCTTCTCACCTTCTTCTGTTGCCATTCCAAGTTTTACAACGGCTTCTACATTCCAAATATGGTAGTGCAAAGCAAACCAAACACACAAACTGTTTGCTAACTGGTTTTTTAAAAAACCCTCTGTTTGGATTCACACATCATGCTAAGACATGGTTTAATTATGTTTATAAATAAACTGTAACAGCCTTGTTCAGGCATAATGCTAAGCCGCAAACCATGACTTCCCAGCCTCAATGGCTGGATTCACACATTAGATCACTTAATCCCTTTTTGATTCAGAAAACTATACAGATCTAGACTGAAAAATCTATCAAAAATATCATCAGAGAAGTTGAAAGAGATAGCCTGAGACATATGAGCATCAAATGTATTTGGGAAACGTAAGGTTAGTTTCAGACCCATGAACTGGCCTCCCAAATTGGTTTAAATCACATTTTCAAAATGGTTTAGGATTCCTGCACAGTAGATATACTGCATAAATGCTAACTCCCAAAGTTTGTCGGACACGATATTTTTCCTTGAAAAAGGATTTATTCCAAGCATGTAGGAATAAATATAAACGGACTTCCAGTAGGGAACATGGCCGACTGACCAGCTGTGTCCACGAGCTCCGCAGGCAGATCTGACAACATGACTTTGGGGGGGGGGGCGCAGGCAGGCTTTTCCTGCAGCCCTAGAGCTTTTTCATGGTTAGAAAACGCTTGGAATCATCCCATTTGCACTCCAAAATACTGTCTTGTAGCTAGAGAATCGCAAACAGCATTTGCGACGATCTGGCAAGAGACGATGGGAGACAGGGACGCCATCATTTCCACGCTGTGCTGTAGCCTTAAAGGGACAGCCACCCCATTTCTAAATCACTCAATTTATATATTTTTAAAAGTTTTGTACCCTAAGAGAGGCTTTCTACAGTAAGAAGACTCTCTTGGTGCTTATTGTTATTTCTGGATTAAATTTTTAAAATCTTTTTAAGTTTTGGCTTGTTTTCCCATTTAAAGCCTAAGGAGAATTGAGAATAAATAATTTCCTACTTGCTATTATTTTTGTACCGAATTTGAAGGATTTAATATTTTCGTACACGCTGAAATTGCTGTTTTGAATTTCTAGTTCTCTGTTCACTTTCTCTGAGAGCTGCTTGTTAACCTACTTTCTCTTGTTTCAATTTCACTTGGAAGTTTTTTATTAACTCATTATCTCCTATCTGTACGAGTCAAGTATCTAGGGGGCGCCATAATCTACTGCCTGAAGCATGGAAGATTTCAAGGAGACTCTCTCAGAGTTCCGTGGTGAGCTTCTCTCTGACTTTAAACAGATCTTTAGACGGTTTTTTGATGATGCCTGTCAAGCTATTCTGCAGAATATTCAGGACATTGGGGAAGATACTATTTCTAAAGTGTGTCTTCTGGCTGAAGATGTTACGGAGGAAGATGGGGATTTTGACAAGGATGGAGATCTTTCTATGGACAGTGAGTTTGAAGTAATGCCAGATGACGATTACATTTTGGTGTTGAAGGGGTTACAGTGACAGTTTGAGCTGCAGATAACAAGGAGAGTTATTTTTCTGTGGGAATGTTATGGCTTTCTGAGCGAATGTTTTGAGAGAGAAGAAAATCTGCTTTGTGGGAGTTTTTTTTGCTGAGAAGTCTGAGTTTTTAAGGGGGGCAGTTGGGCTGTTTGATTTTTGTAAGAAAAATGCCTTGTGGATAATTGGGAGATATGTAAATGTTTTGGTTTATTTCAAAGTGGGGTAAAAAAAATTAAGAATGTTTAATTGGATTGATAATGAGGCTTTTATGATTTCATTTCTCTTTAATGATTTGGACTAAGATTTATTCGATTCTTTTTAAGGCTTGTTTGATTTTTAAGATTTATAAGGTATCTATAAGGTATAATAATAATTGTTTGATTTTTAGATTTACTAGGGTTAAGATTGCTGTAGTAGTATTAACTATAAAAAGTAGACAATTTATATGTTTTTATAATTGGATTTTTATGATAGTGGATAAAATTTATGAATGTTTAATTGAATTGACAATGAGGCTATTATATTTCATTTTTTTAATGATTTGGATTAATTGCTCTAGTATTATTAATTATAAAAGTAGACAATGTATATGTTTTTATAACTTGATTATTATTATAGTGGACAGAAATATATAGAATAGTGGTAGGAAGGAAATAACTAAATAAATGTTATTTTATGGGGGAGGGAAGCTGATTTATATCTCTTTATAAAATAACCAATATCACATTATTTCTATAAATCCTTCCATTAGCACATAATACAAATCACTAATGCAATTGCTCCTTCCCCTTATATAAAAAAAGATATCTATCTATCATCTGTCTGTCTGTCTGTCTGTCTGTCTG
Source organism: Charina bottae (assembly GCA_023362775.1). Taxonomy (NCBI): domain Eukaryota; kingdom Metazoa; phylum Chordata; class Lepidosauria; order Squamata; family Charinaidae; genus Charina; species Charina bottae. Next base: position 55,019 of record JALMGJ010000012.1, read on the forward strand.
TCTGTCTGTCTGTCTGTCTGTCTATCTATCTATCTATCTATCTTTTATATAAGGGGAAGGAGCAATTACATTAGTGATTTGTATATGTGCTAATGGAAGGATTTATAGAAATAATGTGATCTTGGTTTGATTTAGAGTAAGGGATTGATTATGGAAATTGCTGTATATTCTTGCTGTTGAAAGTTGGAAGTCACTTCTGTATGTAATTTTCAAAATTCTTTTTTCTTGTGTTTTACACTTCTTTAGTTTTTCTTTTTTCTTTTTGTAGTTTTTATCTTTCTTTTCAAACTTAATAAAATTCTTATTTAAAAAAAAGGAATAAATATAAAGGCTATAAAGAACACTGAAGCCATTTTGTTTGTTCTTAGCTTGGACTACAGGCTGACCTGAGGGAAGGGGTTTTCATTTTCTGCTCTGTTTCAGGTAGCCAAATATCTTGAGCCAGTTGTCCTACATAGAAATCCAGGCACCAAGAAAATGGCTAGTAGTAGTGTGTTGTTGAATCATTTGTTTCTTAATCTAATCTATTTATCTTGCTAGAAGGCAGCAAAAATTAACTAAGATTACAGAAAGTTGCTTAAGCCTTTGAAAGATTCATGCGTGTGTGTGTGCTTGTTTCTCACCCCCCCCCCAAACCCCCATAAGTACCGATAGCATCATCTCAGGAAAACCATATGCTGTTTAGTCTTTTCTTAGGAACCGAAAAGCCAGATTGCAATCTGGCTTTCGGAAGACCACACTTCAGGATACAATAAAAATGAAAATCAAACCTGATGAATAATGCATATAATCAAATAGGAGCAGCAATCACCGCTCGTACATGTCCCCTGGGGATGCTTCAGGCCCAAGGAAGGCAACATGGCACAACGCATGGTTATGCTTGCCTCTTGCACCTGGATTTTGTTAATAATGTGTAGGTGGGGGAAATGTAATTATCATCACCTTAACAGCCTGATTATGTCTAGCAGCTTGGGAGTTCTTTGGACTACAGAGGCTGTTGAATGGTGCTCAGGACCACCATGAAGTTCAGCAGCATAACATCTTAACCCAGACACACGTTCACCCAGTTGTGCCCAAACCTCCTTCAAGGAACTCCTAACGCAAAAACAGCAACTTTTTTCCCCCCAGCAAATGCCGATTCATATGGCAGAACATTTGGTTTGGAACGAAAACTTGATGTTCGGAGTCAGCCTCCCCGGTGTGCGCCCTTCTAAAGTGGTGAACTAAAAGTCTAAAAATTTTATTATTTTGTGCATGTGAATGTGTGTGTGAGAGAGACACACACAGAGAGAGATTTAATTTGAATATCCCATAGACAGCTAGGTTGGCAGATGACTAACAATTAAATGATTCTCTGGCTGATGACCTTGAGGAATAAATGGCTTGCTTCATATAATCATTGTAATGGCCTATTAGGCTAAGATAAGCTTTTTTTTTTAAGCATTCAGTCTCTTCAATTTTCTGTGGGCTGTGATTAAGTGAGAAAAGCGTTAATTAATTCCAATACTGTCTAAACTAGGAAACCATAGTTTTCCATTTTGAATGAGAATATTGAAACAGTAAAAAAAAACTCACATAAATATCTTGGTTTTTTCCAAGATTAACAACTATAATTTCCCAGTTTTGACTTATTTGATGGCTGAATGTCATAAAGAAACCAGCAAAGAGGTTCTATTATTGGGGGGGGGGGTATCACACTCATGCATATCTTGGATAATAATAATATACCATGATTACTGCCTGTCAGAACAATCAATAATCTGACCAGCCTTTAAGCAACTTTCTCTATTCCAATGTAAAGCAATGTCTTAAAACAGATGGATGGGGGTGTCAAAAAAGTAACAGTGGTGGCCCTGACTGTGCAATAGCAGCCACCATCTTGACTTTTTTACCCCCCACCCCCACAGACACCATGTCTTGTACCAAAGAAGCATCTGCACCTGCAGGTCTTAGTCTCACATTCCAGTGATCTCTGCTAGGTGCACTAATGAAGATAGTAAGGCAAAGGTTCCCCCACACAGTCGTGTCTGACTCTAGGGGGCGGTGCTCATCTCCGTTTCTTAACCGAAGAGCCAGCGCTGTCCGAAGACACTTCCATGGTCATGTGGCCGGCATGACACGCGCGGAATGCTCTTACCTTCCTACCGGAGTGGTACCTATTTATCTACTTGCATTTGCATGCTTTCGAATTGCTAGGTTGGCAAGAGCTGGGGCTAGTGCGGGAGCTCACTCCGTCACGCGGCGCTCAGGTCTCGAACCTCCGAACTTGCGACCTTCCCATCGACAAGCCTGGCGTCTTAACCTCTGAGCCACCTCATCCCCTACTAATGAAGATACTGCCACAAAATGTGGATTCTGGAGAACTGGGGCAGTTGATCATGCACTGCCATCTATTTTGGTAAAACTGATATTTTCATCTTAATTTTATTAAGTTGTTTTAAAAATTGCAATTGACATTTCCTAAAAAAAAGTAATTAATATTTATACTTGCACTTATTTCCATATAAACTAACTAAATAAACATTGTATAAAAACTGTATACTTTAAAGAAAAAACTAATGTATTATATAAAACTATATGGTGAAAAAAAGAAAAAAAAACATACCAAAATACCTAAGGGGAAATAAGAAAGAAAAAAAGATAAAACCGATTTACTATTTGTACCCTCTTAAACTCATTAGTGGCTAATCCCTGCTATCTATGTTTAGGCAAATAATGTGCAAATGCCAGAAAGATGAGTGAGAATGTACTAGACAGACATATCTGACCATCAGAAATGGATAATTGCGAGCTTTCCCGGGCCTCTCTTGTTTGTCCTCAAAAGTGTCAAATTCAAGGAGCCCTTTCTTGATTATCTTGGGCCTAATAAGAAAAGACAGGCGGCTGCTCTGCAAAGCACCAGCACGCCTATTAATTCTGTCACTTCCGTTCACCCATAAGTTCCACTGCTTTGGCTTATCGTATGCAGACCTGTAAAATCAGCTTGCTTTTAAAATTGCACTAAAGTCCCGTAAAATGCTCTTTTAGGAAGAAAGAGCTTCAGGAAGACAGCATAAAATAACTGTTGTATGAAATTAAATGCTGTTGCTGTATAATGGTCTGAGGACTGTTCCTTGCGCTGAGCCATTTAAACGAGATTCAAACTGTTTCCACGTACTTGAACGCCGTACCACAAGGTGCATTTTCTCATACGTAGCCTGAATCTAATCAACACAAGCTAAAAAAAAAATCCATTCACAGTCTTTCTTAATCGTTTCCTCTTTATTATTACTTTTTTATTAGTAGTATATCAGCCTTCCCCATCACAAGAGACAGTGAAGGTGCAGAATATATTCATAATCTGTTTAAATAAAAATGATTAAAGAAATAATTTCCTTCTCATTGTAGCCTCCCTGGAAGTGTATTATGTAAGGGTCAACTCACACCAAATTTTGTTTGCTCCTGGAAGAAAACTGAAGAAACCAAACTGGAAATTGGTTTTAAATGTCAAATCTTGGAAACTGTGAATAACAATGATTTTTTTAAAAAAAAACTGTTCAGTTCTGTTTCTCACCAGTATCACATCAGGGTGTAGAATCATTAACTCTACTGGTCCCAGACAGTTAGGAAAATGCTTTTCTTTCCAGCTGGGTGTAAACGCAGCTGTGCATGTATTACTTCCAAGAGAAAGGAAACCATACAATCATATAAAATGGCCCCAGCCACCCTCACTTGTTAACAGCCCAACTGATTTTTCCAGAATACGTCTTCAGAGTGTTCTTTATGGTCTCTTTCATCTTCAAATCACAGAGAAGTCTTTGTGAATTCATAGCAGTGTGTAAGAATAATCTTGGGAAAGAGGTCAGCTACTGAGCCAACATTTTATGAATAAAAGTAGATGGCAGATCAGGGGGGAAAGACTATAGGGTGATACACATTAAAAAAAAGTCAGAGGATTGCTTTGTGTGCTGTACTATTTGTTGCTACATGTGCAGTCTTTCAGAAGGAGTACTCATGAGTTCACCTTCCTGATCTTCCTGCACTTTCCTAAAAAATTGATCTTAGAAACTAGGATCCACTCTTAAATGACATAGAATGATTTCATTGGGAGGCAAAAATCCAGGGAAACAGGGGCTTTAATTAATTAATTAATTTTATTTATTTATTTAATTTTTATCCCGCCTTTATTGTTTTTTAAAAAAACTCAAGGCACCGAACATACCTAATACTCCTTCCTCCTCCTATTTTCCCCACAACAGCAACTCTGTGAAGTGAGTTGGGCTGAGAGTGAGTGACTGGCCCAAGGTCACCCAGCCGGCTTTCATGCCTAAGGCGGGACTAGAACTCACAGACTCCTGGTTTCTAGCCCAGCACCTTAACCACTAGACCAAACTGGCTCTATTTATAAAATTTATAAAATGGAGTCTGACTTTCAGTGGTACTCTCAGAGAACTGAAAAATCTGCTGTGGGGATCTACTCTAAAAGTGCATTAAAGTAACAGAATATATCAACAATAAAACTAATAACTGACTCCATTAGAATGTAAGAATATCAAGGCAGCAGATGAAAACCAAATATTTAGACAATGCTATTGATAAATTTAGGTAGACCTAAGAAGGACTCAGTTTACAGGCAGGTTTGTAGTGGAAATGGCAGTCCTTCAAATGGCCAGGTTCCAAGTTTTAAATAACTTTAAAGGTAAACATCCATGCTTTTTGAATGGTTCTCAGAAATGTGTGGTCAGATAGAAAAGCTGTTTCAGAGCTGACACATTGTCAGACCCACTTCGCAGCCTCCCAGCTGTAGTCTACAGTTATGTTCAAAAAGCACTTCCTTTGTAGGCCATCTTATTCTTTGCTGGAAGAAGTCAGTCTGTATTTTGTCTTTAATTTTTCAGCAATCTCCAAGACCACAAAAGCAATTTGCTAGCATTTCTTTAAGCAATTGAAGATTTGCAAAATTATATATGTGTATTGACGCTGTAGGTAGGGGACAGAGATGGAAATAGAAGATATGGAAGAAAACCCCCGGGGAACCTCAACAGCGTGGGTGCAACTTGGCGGAATCTGGGAAGCCATGGATATATGGAATTGGGGGATCATGAGTGCAGTCAATAGCCAACAAATCTACATCAAGGAGACCTGAAGCTTACTACATTTTCAAAGTGTGATGTTGGGAATATAGTTTTATAGGCTAAGATCAGTTAAATAGCCAGTTGCTAATTCTAAAAATTGGGAGTATATAAAGCAATAAATAATTTAATTTTAATCTGAATTTGTTAACCCTATTTGGCTGGTAGGGAACTAAAGTAGAAAACATTTGCCATCAAGGAATATTATGCTTCTCAGTTTGAAATTGTTGAACCTATAAAATTCAAATGTATATTACTGGTTTGTATAAAAATAGATTTTTTAATAAATGGTATAACTGCCTTTTCCATAATTAATATGTAAAATGTTGGGTGTATTTTATCTTTGGATCTCTTCTAACTTTTTTCTTTTACTTCTTAATACTAACTATGGGAAAGTAGTTATGAAAGGATTGTTAGCCCAGAGGAAAGATGTGGCCATATCCAAATACTCTATTCATCTCCCGTTCCCTTTTATTAATCTGTCAAGATTAATAACATGTAATTTTTTTTAAAAGGAGCAAAGAAACTAAAAACATAGTTTCCAAGGACTGTTAGCTTCATCAGAGATTCCATATGAAAGTTATTTTTGCCAATACAATTCTACGTGAGACAACGAAGAGAAATTGGAGGTCTTAGGTTGTAATCTATAGCAGGGGTCCCCAACCTGTGGGCCTCTTAGGAAGTGGGCCGTGGGGCTCCCTCCTGCAAACCCTGCCCCCCAGTGCACGCAATTACCCCGCCCCCGGTGTGCGCGATTGGCTCCTGCCTGCAAACCCCGCCCCCTGGTGTGTGCAATTGGCTCCCGCCTGCAAACCCCACCCCCGATGCACACAATTGGCTCCCGCCTGCAAACCCCACCCCAGTCCATGGAAAAATTTTCTTCCACGACCGGTCCCTGGTGCCAGAAAGGTTGGGGACCGCTGATCTATAGCCCTTGAGAAAGCATTCCAGGGTTCAAGCAACTGAACAGAACAGATGTTCCTGCTCCAAGTCAGAGACACAGCTTCAGTCTTGGAATCCTTTCCTGCCTAATATTGGAGCTCTGATGGTGGGAGAAAGAAAAATGGGAAAGATTGGGGGTATGCCCAGGACAAGGGAGGCCTCTGTCCTGACTTCGAGCGAAGGAACACACTGAGACTTGGTGTACAGGCTCTAGTGTTTTATTGTTCTACTCTACTAGACATAATCCAGCTAAACTAAAATGAACTAGTAATGCTCAGAGAAAAGGCCCAAGAAACTAGGGTGGAGCCTTCTTCAGCCTCTTGTGAGGGAGGCAAAGTGATTCAGTACTGCGCATGCATTTATCCCCCTGGAGGGAGCCCCCTCCTTCTTCACCAGTTATCTCCCTGACAGCCTCTCACATTCTGTTACATCTCCAGCATGAGGGAACATTTAAATCAGCCCTTGAACTGTTCTAGACTGTTTTTCTCCTTAGAAAGGGAAAGTACTTCTTTTTAAAATGGCCAGGAAAGGGAGAGATGCAAATGTCTCTTCATCTTCACTTCTTCTATTGGCTAGGCCAGGGTTTCCCACAAGAGGTCACGAGGGGTTCCCTGGGAGATTTATTTTAAAAATTATTTCAAATTCGGGCAACTTCACATTAAAGAGGTAAGTTTCATTCTTTATTTTCAGTTTAAGAACACTGCTAATGCATATATGCAGGTCTACATATGAAACAAATATAATAATTTTGTAACTTGTGGCCTACAGTATATTTGAGACTGAATGTACAGGGGTTCCCTTAGGCCTGAAAAATATTTCAAGGGTTCCTCCAGGGTTAAAAAGTTGAGAAAGGCTGGGCTAGGTCTTGGACTCTTCACCTCCACTTTGGGAATGCTCCAGGTAAATGAATGGGATTGCCTAGGTTGATACCAAAAAAATTAAACTTTTGCTAGAAAAGTCTTACATTGCCCAATCATAGAGATGTAGTGTTAGCATAGTTCCACATTATCTACATTTTGAAATATGTAAAGTTTAATTATCTCTCTAGTTTTGGATAAATACTGTATTTAAGTGTTGAAGATATCATCTTTCCTTCTTTACAGGATTAGCAAAACAAGACAATATGACAATTATTTGTAGTACCTAAACAAAGGCTGTCTTCCTGTTCCTATCCCCTCTCCCCACATAGATGATCAAAGCTGACTTCACTGCTGCAAGGTATTTTCCTCAATCTTCCATTGTCTCCATTAACCCTTTTGGGGTTGGGATCCAACCATTTCTGGAGAAAGCCTCTGAGATTTCAGTGACAAACGTTGTCAGATTTTGCCATGGGGGCAGTGGACACACATCATCATATGTACTGCATGTGCTAGAAACAGGAATATTTACTTAGCTGGTGATCTTATGCATTATCTCCATTTTAGGAAATGGGGAAAAAAATCCCACTGCTTAATCAATATAGCATTGGTAGGAACATGTGGTATCAGAACTTTGATCAAACAAGTTATAGACCATTTAGCTTTGGCCTTAGCCTGGTTGTAATATGCAGAGGGTTGGGTCTGGGGGATGTTTTTAGTGTTTTTTAAAAAGCATTGTTAGTAAACATTGCAAAGTCTGAAGATACTTAGATGACAGTATCTTTGAGCAGGAAAGAAAACCTCAGATTTAGCCAGCTCAAAATTATCTTCCTTTAAAATAAGTTATCTCATGTGAACAGAAAGGCACTTCCCTGGCATTCACTCTCAAGTAAATTTTACTTATTGTAATTTACACAGTACTATTTTTTCAATACTTTCCTTTTTAATGCCAGCAGAACTAGGACTTCATTCACTTTTAGACAATTCAACCATTTTTGCAACTATCCATCTGAATGGGTAGTATTACAGAGAAAGTGTTTAATTGGCCATTTCTGAGATTTATTTCGTTACTTTTCAGTTGAAAAACTCACAATACCCATGGAAAAAGCTGTGCTTAAGAAAAGTAATCAGAAGCAACCCAGGCTGGATTTGAATAATTGCATCACAACCTATCTCCTAAGTGTTGTGTGTGTGAGGGAGGGAGGGAGGCTGAGTATGTGTGAGAGAGATAATAAGGAATGAGAATAGATTCTCATTATGAACTCAACAACTATAATTCAAATGAATGGAGTAACAAACTGAAGAATTTGGAGCCTGGTAATTTCCTTTGAAGTTTTAGAGCCTTGTGTATGTCTGTGGCAGATTTGTAAACAATTACTGCTTGTTTGCAAGAAACCAAGCAGCTGATGGGAGTTTCAGCTTGTTATTAATTAAAGATTAGCTTTTTCCAGCTCATAAAGACAAAAGAATACAAATAACTGTAGACACCCCGCCTCTCCCACTGAAGAGATGCATTTTGCATCTCAGCCAAATGTTAGAAGCAGGAGTGCTTCCACACAAAAGCCTTCTTCTGTCCCAGTGTCCCACTGCCCTTTACATTGGATAAACTAGACCAGTTCTAAGCAAAACAATATATGGGCACAAATGATCAGAAATGACAGTATCCAAAAACCAGTTCAGCCTGTTATATAACTCAATATGAGAAAATTATTTATAAAGACAATTACAAAACAGCTTTACTAAAATGAATCAGATGATTATTTTTCATGGACTAAGAGGATAGCAAGATCTCTTCTCACATGACATATGTTAACCCATTCATCAGTGCAAGACTATTCATGGCCACGGAAGTTGCCACCATGACAAAGCCACTGGAATGGAGAAAGCAAACTGTTTTTAAGATTCTTCACGCAATTCTCCGTTCATTGAATATATATTCAGTGGGTTGGCAGTCAAAAAAGGCTATGGAATCACCAAATAATATCCCAGAACCTTGGCTTAAGCAGCCTTTCCCAACCTAGTAATCCAGTACATCAGTTATGGCTCCATAACTGATTAATAGTACCCCATTAATGTGTTGGACAACCAGGCTTATGTTGACTGAATGATACTGGACAATATGTATAATCACTCGCTGGATCGTCACCTTGTTGTGGTGAGTGGGCTTGTGTGTTCCCAATGAACCCTGTGAGCGAAGCCGTCGGGAGTCATGTACTCCTGGCAGGGTCACCCATGGAGGTAAGGTCCAGGGGGAGGAACCAAACAAAGAACGATCCAAGAAAGTCCTCAACGGCAGAACAGGCGGAAGATAACAAGGTGTATTGTTACAACGGCTGCGAAGGCGGATGAAGGCTGCAGCAGACAAAAGGTCACCAATCGTCATGGTATCCATGCCATTGGATTAGAGCCTTTTTCTGTGAAGGTTGTGTGCTGAACGTTGTGCACCGATCTCCACACATAAAACAAATTCACGCACAGGCGTCTTCCAACCACACCAAACCCAAAACAACCAAAAGTCCCATGGCGACTGACGAATGGCAACGGGGGCAGGACTGTGAAATCCGGAAGCTCCTAGTCATGGACCAGCACATGGGCGGTGGATACGGATTCAGTCGCCCTGACTCAAGGATCGAGGCAGTTGAGTAGTTCGGCAGCTGTATCCACGACTGAGCAGCCCTATTTAGGATCCACTCTGCTCACCCCATATGGGGAGGAGGCTAGAAAAGGTGCCCTAAACATAGTCTGCCTCATTTTCTCCCTGACTGGATTACCGCGACCAGTGGGGTCACCATCTAGCGGTCGTAAAAAACACATGAATTTTGGAACATGGAATATACGGATGCAAAAACAAATAAGAAATGAGCTTGCAGTACCCCCTAGTTTGGAGGAAGTCAGCAAAGCCACTAAACAAATGAAAAATAACAAAGCTAGTGGACCTGATGGGATTCCTGCTGAAGTCTTTAAAGAAGGCGGGCCTGAACTTACCCAACAACTTCATAAGCTCATCGAAAAAATCTGGATGAGGGAGGAGATTCCAGCAGACTTTAGGGATGCCATAATTATCACTCTCTTTAAAAAGGGTGATAGAACAGACTGTGGAAACTATCGAGGCATCTCCCTTCTAGCCACAGCAGGCAAAATCCTGGCAAAGATCATTGCAAACCGTCTCCTATCTGTATCAGAAGACATCCTCCCTGAAACGCAAAATGGCTTCCGCCCTTCCAGGGGAACAGTGGATATGATCTTCACTGCACGACAGCTTCAAGAAAAATGCAAGGAGCAAAACCGCCCTCTGTACATGGCGTTTATTGATCTGACTAAAGCTTTTGATACTGTAAATCGTACTGCTCTCTGGACCATCCTTCTGAAAATCGGATGCCCTGATAAATTTGTGAACATCTTGCGGTTACTCCATGACGACATGATGGCAACAATCCTGAATAACAATGGCTCTCAAAGCGATCCATTTAAAGTGGAATCCGGCGTTAAACAGGGATGTGTTATTGCTCCAACCTTATTCGCTATCTTCATCGCTATGATTATGCACCTTGTTGAAGAGAAACTTCCTACTGGTGTAGAAATTATATATCGAACAGATGGAAAGCTTTTTAATCTTAGTAGGCTGAATGCAAAAAATAAGGTAATTGCAACTTCTGTTATAGAACTTCAATATGCTGATGATAACGTAGTCTGTGCACACTCCGAGGAAGATCTTCAAACTATCCTAAACATCTTTGCAGAAGCATATGAAAAACTCGGCCTCTCGATTAACATTAAAAAAACCAAAGTGCTTTACCAGCAAGTTCGAACCAATCCCTCCGCAGCGCCATCAATCCAGCTTAAAGGTGTGTCACTAGAAAATGTCGATCACTTTTCTTATCTCGGCAGCCATCTATCTACAAAAGCCGACATCGACGCTGAAATTCAGCATCGCCTGAGCTCTGCGAGTGTAGCTTTCTCCCGAATGAAGCGTAGAGTGTTTGAGGATCAGGACATTCGCAGGGAGACCAAAATGCTTGTTTACAAAGCCATTGTACTACCAACCCTTCTGTACGCCTGTGAAACATGGACCCTCTACAAACGCCACCTCCAACTTCTTGAAAGATTCCATCAACGCTGCCTCCGAAAAATTCTGCAAATTACTTGGGAAGATAGGCGGACTAATGTTAGCGTATTAGAAGAAGCGAAAACCACCAGCATTGAAACAATGATCATCCAACATCAACTTCGCTGGACCGGCCATGTTGTTCGAATGCCTGACCATCGTCTTCCAAAGCAGCTACTTTACTCCCAACTTAAGAATGGAAAACGGAATATTGGTGGACAGCAAAAGAGATTCAAAGATACTCTCAAAGCTAATTTTAAAAAATGTAATATCAGCATTGAGAACTGGGAAGCCCTAACTCATGAGCGTTTCAATTGGAGGTCAGCCTTTATTAATGGCGCTATGGACTTTGAAGAAGCACGAGTACAGGGCGAAAAGGAGAAAAGAGCTAAAAGGAAGGCACGTCAGGCAAACCCTCATCATGACCGTCTCCCACCCGGAAACCTATGCCCTCATTGTGGGAGGTTGTGCGGATCCAGAATTGGCCTTTACAGCCACTTACGGATCCACTGTTAAGATTTTACCCTTGGAAGACAATCTTACTCGGCTACGAGTGATCGCCAATGAAATGTGTTGCATAACCAGGCTTATGTTGACTGAATGATACTGGACAATATGTATAAGCCCAATGAATTTAAAGATGATACCAATCTTTTCTAACCAAAGGTCAAAATCCCAGCCCACCCCGAGAATAATTCCCGTCGTGCAGCCTGGCCTTGTGGCCTAGAGGTGTGCGCCGCTAGAGGGCTCAGCCCTTCCTTTCCCTATGGAGACAAACCAACCTTGTGGAGATAAACAATGCAGACTTTTAAAAATGTAAAGATAAACTTAAAAATATATTTTTAAATATCAAAAATACAAATATTCAGTGCTGGAGGAGATAAATACCACTGGGTTAAAAAAAGAAATTGCAAAAGCAACTCCTGTATACAGTGAAGTCTGGCCAGAACTCACAAGAGAGACCACGGAGATCCCAAATCATTTCAGATCACAATATCTAAAATAAATAAATCTTCATGTCTAGGCTGAAAGAAGGACCAAAGAAAGTTGGAAATAAACTCAGTTTCCTGTCTTGTACAGAGAAATATAAACAGACTTAACGCCGGACAGAAAACAAACTAATAATGGAGCACAGAATCCTGGTTAAATATTGCAGAGTGTAAGGAAAATGACCTTGATGGAGATATGCAAGACCCATCGCCAGGGCAATGGGGTAAAGCTATGTTGACTGAATGATACTGGACAATATGTATAAGCCCAATGAATTTAAAGATGATACCAATCTTTCCAAATCTTTTGGCCTCTAGGGATGTTGGATTTCACTTCTTATACTTCCTGGGCAGCATAGCCTTTTGCTGGCTGATGATGATGTTAGTTGAAACCCAACATATCTGGACAGCACCAGGTGGGTGAAGGTTGGACTATGCAGAATACATTCCTATTGATTTCCCTGTTTTTGTACACTTCATTTAACAGTCAACCTTTAGTATAATTTCCTGATGAAGGAAGTACTTAACAGATGCAAAAATAAATATTTGGATTGAAAACATGAAGGCCATGTCATTTTACTGTATTATTTTGGACATTGCTGCACACTGGAATTAGAGCTTCAAGTGCATGCAGCTGGGAGCAGGAACATCTCCTCCCTAGATGGCCTTCCCAGCTGGTGCAGCTCACCTGTTGTTTGCTAAGCAGCCAGTATAACCCTTGAAAGAAGGAGAACAAAGCAAGAGGGAATTATTTCACTTCGCAAGCCAAGAAACAAAACAAACATGAATTTTCAGCTAATGCTACACAGTGTACTATACAGATGACCAGTTTATGCAGCTAATTTTTCCCCGACTTAGTAAATGTTCTTGGCTGAAGCAAGGTATATTTTCCATCAGACACAACCAGAGCTTAATAGTGGAAGAAAAGGGTTTTATATAAGGAAGAAGGTGAAGGAGGAGATACTTACTGCTACTTAGTCATCTTATTAGCACTGGATCACATTAAAGAGCAAGATGAATTGCAAGCCAGCAGTTTCAATCCTGGATTATCAGAGACAGCTTTGGAAATGTATCACTAGTGGTACTACGTTGGTGTAAACTTTAAATCCACTGAGTTTATACATACCGTTCAGTGTCATTCAAACAATAAGGGTGAGATACATACATGGAAATCAAGCGTGGGGTATTCTTAGGCAGCCAGCAGCTGTAGTGTTGGTGCATGAATAGTGATCAGATAAATGGCAGATGGATAATGGGAGATTAAAAGGGTTTCCCAGCCAGTCATCCAGTATTAAGGAGAATTTGGCAACTGTTCTTCTGTTTTCCTGCCATCACCGCTATCAAGGAGAGCCACTGAGCTAAGAGGATATGCATCAGGGAGACCCCACAAATGCTGAGCTGGTTCTACAGATTTGTATGTGCATTATTTGATAGTTCAATACAATCCAAAGTTTCACAGTACTTCAGAGCAAGATGAATGCTAAAGATCACATTCAGTTATTGAATCAGAAATGAGGAAATTTGACAATTGAATTTAAAAAATATCATAACCATAGCATTGTAATGAAATATAAATGGCCAGGGACATTGTACATTGAACTGACGATAGGTGGACACAAAAAAGTGATGTGGTGGTGGCCCTACAATTATACATGCCCACCTGGACAACCTCCTACAAGATAGGGAGATGGACTTCTAGAACACCATAGTGAAAGACCAAACAAAATGTAATTATATGTTGAAGTGGTTGCTTCAGATATCAAGACTATCGGAATGAAAACAACAATAAAGTGATAAAGATGAGAAATTGAGAAATGTCACATCATAGAGCCCGTTTGGTCTAGCGGTTAAGGCAACGGGCTAAAAACCAGGAGTCTGTGAGTTCTAGTCCCGCCTTAGGCATGAAAGCCGGCTGGGTGACCTTGGGCCAGTCCCTGTCTCTCAGCCCAACTCACCTCACAGGGTTGCTGTGGTGGGGAAAATAGGAGGAGGAAGGAGTATTAGGTATGTTCCCCGCCTTGAGTTATTTATAAAAATAATAAAGGCGGGATAAAAATTAAATAAATAAATAAATAAATATGCTATTCAGTAGCATAGCATATAAAATGCTAAGTACACTGTCCTTTTGACCTGCTAATTTCTTAGTTATTTACTTTAGTATGGAGTGCAACAGTTTGGATGGGGTCTATGTACTCTGAATCATAACAGTATACAGTACATCATAGGATCATCCACAAAAGGGTCAAAAAAGGTAAGGTGGCAGCCGTGACTATACAATCAAAGTCCTGCCCCCTTTTTATGTTTGTTGCATGCTATTTTGACCCCACCTGCAGATGCCCCTACATCACCAGTCTTTAAACATGCTGCAGGAGACAATCTTTACTACCTCATATGAAAGAGGGAAACATTTCTTACAGCACTGGAAAGGAATTCCTTAAGAAAAATGGAGGGAGGAGAAAAAAGGTTCACAAATAGGAAGATATTGTTACGTATATGCATCTTTCTCACCACCTTCTTTTTGCTTTCTTAAGTTAGATGAACGGTCAAGACTTGAAGCAAGTATACTGTACCTGCAACATCTGTCAGTTCACAAAACTGCATTAATATCGGAGCAGAAATAGTGCCAAAAATTGAGAGTAGATGGATCACCATGCCAATGCCAGTTTACTAATGTAGCATATCAGGTGTCCCATTTTCTGCAAGCTGTCTGAAATGTGCCCACATGACAAGGAAGCTGTATCTGATCAGTTCCCAAGCTGGTAGTGTGTGAAAATCAGTATTCTCCCATATAAGATTGGATACCTTTTTGCTTAGCTGTTAATTTTCTTGTGCTGAGGAAGAGGTTGAAAAAGTGAAACATACATAATCAAATTCTAAACATGTATACTTAAAAGAAAACTGTACAATAAATGTAATAATACTTATTCACAGTGCAGAAAGAAATTACATTTTTAAAAATCATTATTTCAGCCTTCAAAGGCTACAGGGGATATGTCTAATGACTCAAGAATATCATGAAGAGTTCGACAAAGCTGTACATTTGTAGCCTCACTTCCTCTTCGTTTCTTTTTTTTCCCCCTTTTGGAAATGCTTAAAATGCAAATTATATCTTGTAGTGTTTCCTATGTTTTAGTCCTGCCTTAGGCACAAAGCCAGCTGGGTGACTTTGAGCCAGTCACTCTCTCTCAGCCCCAGGAAAAAAGGCAATGGCAAACCACTTCTGAAAACCTTGCCAAGAAAACTGCATCCAGGCAGTCGCCAGGAATCCACACTGACTCGAAGGTACTGTACAAAAAAAAAGTGTTTCCTATAAGCCTGAAGTCTGCCTGTCTCTGTCTTACAAAATACCTTTAAGATTAAAAAAAACTTCACCTGGGTAAAAACAGCACCCCAGAATTGTGCATTAAATAGCCAAGAAAAGGTGGTGCACTCCTGATTCGCCACATACTGCAGAATTATAGCCCTTAGCATCTTGTACCATTGGCTATGTTGGTTGGAGCTTCTGGGATTTGAGGTTCAGCACAATCTGGAAGGCCACAGGTTCCTGACCCCTGTAGAAAACGCAGGTATTTTGGAAGAGAAGAAAAATTTCAAACCACAGTGTTTTTTTATGGCTTTCATGTCAATGATATTTCCATGATATATAGCTGTACAGATTAAGCTTTTTTTTTTCTCAACAATAACCCAGCTGTCTTAGTTTTATGAGAAACTGTATGTTGCAGAGGTTTAAAAGCCACCCATTTGCAAATCCAGGCATGTTGAGCAGAGAAGGGGAATTTTTAACAGCTCCAGGCATCATTAATTATTATTACATTATTATTAAGAAACAATAAAAAAAACTTCCTGTGAGGCTAGACAATAGGCTTTATAACAATAAAGGGTGTTTTTTTTAGTTTTTGGTTTTCTTTTATAAAATCATGCTTAGCAGCAGCTTAGAAAATAGTGGAACAGCCTTCACCAACCTGGTTACCCTCCAGATGTGCTGTGATTAAAAAACAGAATTCACAGCCAGCAGGGGTATTCTGGCTAGGAGCCATGCCAGCTGGCAAGTCTGGGAGTTACAGTCCCCAAACATTGGAAGAACGCCAAGTTAGAGAAGTCTAGTGGCTGCTAAGATAGTTTTTACTGCAGTTAACTTTTTCGTAGCTTAGCATGTTGTGCAAACCCTGTCTATTTAGTTAGTTTATGATGTAGTATAGTGTGTAAACAAGGTTAATTCATTGGCTCAGCTAAACATGTTGCACAGAAGCAGCCTAAGGGTCTTTCTCTACTGCTGACTTCAAGGACTTTCAATCTGTCTTAAAGATGGTAGAAAACTGTATCAGCATCAAATGTGTTGCCCTAAATTACTGCAGTCATTGACTGCTCTGCAAGGTAATGGGTGACAAAGGCCATTTCCCCATTAATGACTCATAGTTGTCATCCATCATTGAGGCAACATAAAGCCTAGTCCTCATTACTGTTACCTGGGCACAATCATGGCTAGAAAATCCTAGAAGACACTGTACATCATTAGTGGGGATCCAACCAAAGCCTAACTGGTTTTATATACCCTGAGGCTGCACTTGGACAGCACTGGAATAAGGAGGAAAACGTCACTTTATCTGATTTGCAAAAATATCATTGGGCCAATATTTTATCAGCCACCTGCATGTGGAATGAAAATATAGTCCAATGTTACCCCTTATGGGCTAAATTGGAAAGTTATTATCTATTTCCTTTGCAGTCATGGCACGTACGTGGAACAACATATAGTAGAGAAGGTGTTTTATTTCCAGGAGTGCGAGCAGTGAGAAATCTTTGGGCTATATTGGGACATAGATTGAGTTTTGATAACAAGACTCATGAATATTTAACTCTTTGGAAAAATTCTACTTTGAAAATTGATGGCAAATCATTCTATTGGAAAGCTTGGGCAGAAGATGGGATCATGATTTTAAATCACTTGTTAAGTAATGACTATTTTAAGGATTTTTCTTGACTTCAAATTGAATTTGGTCTTCCCAATTCGCAACAGTGGAGGTATCTTCAACTTAGGCATATTCTAACAGATCAATACGGACCAAACGCTTTGGCTGCCTCAAAGTCACCTGAGTTGCTCTCTTACTTGATGGAATCCATTGCAGAATTAAAACGTATAACATATCTGTATCAAAAGCTCAAGAATATTTTTAAATGGACATTTCTGGGATATTTTAAACATGGACTAAAGAACTGGAATCTCCAATGAAGTCCCATTAATGGATTCATGTCCTTAAAAATGTTTAAATGGTATCAACAGATCTGAGATTAAAGGTGATTCATCCAAAAATTGTATTTAGGGTGTACTGGACTCCCCAAAGAATGTATTTGAAAGGATGACATCAGATTTTTTTGCTGGAGGTATAAACAAAAATTGAGGGTTCACTGACCCATATGATATGATCATGTGATCATTTGGTCTCTTTTGGGGATAGTGTATTACTGTATCTAAGCAGATTGATGAGAAAATCTTTGAATGTAATGTTGAACTATATACCAAAGCCTTGGAATTTGACTCATACTGAAAAATTGGAAATGTCATATTATTCCAGATGTCAAGAAATGGTTATCAGAAATGTGCGATCAATCTATTTTGGAAAAGGCAATATTTTCTAACCAAAGGATACAGCAATATGTATTACTATGGTAGAGGTTCTGATATTTTACAATAATATTTTGTACTGTTTATATTATATTTGTGTATTCATTAGTATGCCAGTGACTTTGATAAGTATAAAATATAAGTGTTTTTTTTCCTCTTCTTTATACAGGTGGTCCTTGGGTTATGACGGCAATTGGGACTGGAATTTCCATCGCTAAGTGATGCAGTCATTAAGTGCAATGTCACGTGACTGCATCACTTAGCGACGACAATCCCAGCAGTCCCAGTTGCCATTGTAACCCCAGGACTGCGAGGGTCATTAAGCCAGAAGAGGCGGGAGGTTGGCAGGAAAGCAGGTTGGCAGGTGAGAGCTGTGGGTGAGAGCTACCAGTGGGCGTCTGGGTGGGTGCTGCAGGGGGATGCACAGGTGCCATGCACAGGCACTAGGGAGCACAGGTGGGTGCGCAGGAGCCATGTGGGGGTGGGTGAGTGCTGTGGGTAGGTGCTGGGGCCGCGGGTGGGTGCTACAGGGGGGCAGGTGCCGTGGGTAAGTGCCAGGGAGTGCAGGCGGATGGGCGAAAAAGTGGCAGGAATGGGAGTGACTTATTTTTATTTATTTATTTATTTTATATAGCCACCCATCTCAGACCAGTGACTTGTGACCTCCTGCCAGCTTCCCCATTGATTTTGCTTGTGGGAAGCTGGTAGGGAATGTCAGAAATCACGATCACATGACCGTGGCTTGCTGTGATGTCATAATCACATGACCATAGGGATGCTGCAACAGCTGGAACACTGAGGACCCATCGTAAGTCCCCCTCATTCAGTGCCGTAATAACTTTGAAGAGTCACTGAATGAGTGCTCGTAACTCAAGGACTGCCTATATTTTTCTTTTTTAGTTTGTATTTTTACTTTGTTTGGAGTTGTCTCTTTTCTAGTTTTTTTAAGTTTAAAGATCGTTTTGTTAATTGTGTATGCATTAAATAAATAAATAAATAAATAAATAAATAAACTGTTTAAAAGGGGAAAACACCACTTTAACATTGGTATAGCTAAGGAAGGCTTAAGCCTGTGTCACTCATTGACTGGGGACAAGATGAAGTACAGATACCCCTTAGTGTGGAATTCATAGATGGAATGTAAGTTGTTTTCATGTTACTATTGGCCATTCTTCCGTCTGTCTGTCTGTCTGTCTGAGATTTTACCTGTCATCTTTACAGGTGCAAGATCATTTCTTTTCTATGGCTTTGGACCTTCAAAGCAGGATAACCAACATACCACTCATCCTTCTATGCTTTTTATTTCTCAAAATGATGTAAATTCCCTATTATTCAAAAAGATTTTGTCTTTATGGTTTGTACATTTATAAAAGTGCCATACGTAGGCTCAAGCTCTGAAGAGGGTAGTGACCTAAACCAAGTAATGCTAGAGTTCACATTCTAGTCACCTCGCCAAAGTTATGCCATAAAGCTCCCACCTGGCCTCATTAGCAGAGACATAGAGTGTTTGGATCACAGCTTATGGCAGCTTGTACATACAGTATTATACAAGTAGAGAGAAGGAGATACAATTGTACCAGCATCCATCCTCTGGAATTAGGGAGTTTTGCTGTTTTACACCAGATAATGGCTTCAGGATCTAGACCTTCCTGGCAATTCATTGTGTACATGGCGAGAAAGACTAACTCAGCATCAGTCACTATTTTTCAGATACAAAAGCAATTACATTTACTGCATACTAACTGTGTATTTCCATATATGTGGACAATCAGCTATGAGACTGCAAGAAATAGAGACTGGAGCCAATATCCTCTAGTATGGCTGGGTTTACACAACATGTCTGGACCCTAATAGTGTGTTGTGTGAACCCAGCTATTGTGATTTATAGTGTAAGTGGTTTAGCATGTTCCATGAATCCAGCCAATTGAGGTTTATGTAGAGAACAATGGCCAGCCTATTTGTGGCATATGAACTCCGTGATACGGTTTTCTACATGGATACAAGCAATTCATGCTACCCCTCCTTCATATATACTTAGGGTAGTTTGCTGGCCTCATTCTTCCACTTCGCAATATTTTCACTTGCAGTTTTAAGTCTTCCCAGATCTGTCTTTTTCATCGTAAACTGTTAATTCTGCTGCTTAGCAACTCATTCACAGTTATAATTATTAAGTAATAAGCAAACTATAGATTAATTCTTGATCATTTGTAGTTCATAATGGCTATTGTGTGTGTAAAACCAATAACCGTAAACGTTATCTTATTGAGCTAGCCAGTGAAGTTCTATAGATTTATTTTCTTCCCTGATGCATCATTTATTCTAGCAGAGAAGCATAAATCCAGTTTCTACTGTTATGTTGTTGGTCCATCTTTGATGTATAGTGGAAGAGTAATAGTATACCTTTTCTCACCACATAAGCTGAATTACTGTCCTGCAACCCAAACCACTTATCATTCCTCAACAGACACCACACCACCATCACAACAAAATTTGGCAGGGGATACACGCATGAAATTATGTCCTGATAGACTCAGATCATATAACCAATTGTGGGGGTTCCTCTTGAATATAGATCACAC
Source organism: Charina bottae (assembly GCA_023362775.1). NCBI lineage: Eukaryota > Metazoa > Chordata > Lepidosauria > Squamata > Charinaidae > Charina > Charina bottae. The sequence continues at coordinate 75,225 of JALMGJ010000012.1, forward strand.
TGTTCAAGACTACATGCAATGGAATTCACATGCATACCATACAGTCTAGCATACAGGGCAGCAAAACAGACTAGCACAAGGGTCGGAAATGGCGGCTCGCGAGCCAGATGCGGCTCTTTGGCCCCTTGAGTGTGGCTCTTCCACAGCTGAACTCACCCCCGCCCCTTCCACGTGATAGGCCCCCGCCCGCAAACCCCGCCCCCTGGCTCTCGCACTGAGCGAGGCCTGGCATGGCAGGGAGGCAGCGCCATCTCCAGCCGCAGCAGCCCCTGCAGCCGCTCCTGCGCCGCCTCCGACAGCGCCGCGTCCCGGGCCAGCAGCACCTCCCTGCCGTGGCTTATTGGGGCGGGTGGGAGGGCGCGGGGGAGCCGCACAGGTGCCGAGGGGGGCGGGCCGCCCGCCCACCCGCCTGCTTGCCTCCCTCCGCGAGGCCCCCGATCCGGCTTGGATCCCGGGAAGGCAGCGGGGGGGCTCGCGGAGGGAGGCAAGCAGGCAGGTAAGCGGGAAGGCCTCGTTTCCCGCCCCCATCATCTTCTTGGCTCAACGCGGGCGGGCAGAAGCAGCCGAGGGGGGCGGGCCCGGCAGCAGAGGCCAAGGCTGCCCGCCTGCCTGCCTACCTGCCTCCCTCCGCGAGGCCCCCGATCCGGCTTGGATCCCGGGAAGGCAGCGGGGGGCCTCGCGGAGGGAGGCAAGCAGACAGGTAAGCGGGCAGGCCTCGTTTCCCGCCCCCCATCATCTTCGCTCAACGCGGGCGGGCGGAAGCGGCCGAGGGGGGCGGGCCCGGCAGCAGAGGCCAGGGCTGCCCGCCTGCCTGCCTACCTGCCTCCCTCCGCGAGGCCCCCGATCCGGCTTGGATCCCGGGAAGGCAGCGGGGGGGCCTCGCGGAGGGAGGCAAGCAGGCAGGTAAGCGGGAAGGCCTCGTTTCCCGCCCCCATCATCTTCTTGGCTCAACGCGGGCGGGCAGAAGCAGCCAAGGGGGGCGGGCCCGGCGGCGGAGGCCAGGGCTGCCCGCCCGCCTGCCTGCCTGCCTCCCTCCGCGAGGCGCCCGATCCGGCTTGGATCCTGGGAAGGCAGCGGGGGGCCTCGCGGAGGGAGGCAAGCAGGCAGGTAAGCGGGCAGGCCTCGTTTCCCGCCCCCCATCATCTTCTTGGCTCAACGCAGGCGGGCAGAAGCGGCCGAGGGGGGCGGGCCCGGCGGCAGAGGCCAGGGCTGCCCGCCCGCCTGCCTGCCTGCCTCCGCGAGGCCCCCGATCCGGCTTGGATCCCGGGAAGGCAGCGGGGGGCCTCGCGGAGGGAGGCAAGCAGGCAGGTAAGCGGGCAGGCCTCGTTTCCCGCCCCCCATCATCTTCTTCGCTCAACGCGGGCGGGCGAAGGGCGGCCGTGGGGGGGGAGGGCGGCGACGACAAGCGGCGCGCTTCAGGCTTTCAGCGCTGGAAGGTGGCCCGGACCTCATTCCAGCGCGCCTGGGCCTCGCAGAGGGAGGCAAGCCCAGCTGCCCGGGGTCCAGGGAGATCAGCTCCGGCGGGATCTGTGGCGAAGAGCGGCCGTGGGGGGGGGGGCGGCGACGACAAGCGGCGCGCTTCAGGCTTTCAGCGCTGGAAGGCGGCCCGGGCCTCCTCCTCCTCCTCCGCTGGCGGAGGAGGAGGAGGAGGCCCGGGCCGCCTTCCAGCGTGCCTGGGCCTCGCGGAGGGAGGCAAGCCCAGCTGCCCGGGCTCCAGGGAGATCAGCTCCGGCGGGATCTGTGGCGAAGAGCGGCCGTGGGGGGGGCGGGCGGCGATGACAAGTGGCGCGCTTCAGGCTTTCAGCGCTGGAAGGCGGCCCGGGAGGAGGAGGAGGCCCAGGCCGCCTTCCAGCGCTGAAAGCCTGAAGCGCGCCGCTTGTCGTCGCTGCCCGCCCCCCCCCACGGCCGCTCTTCGCCACAGATCCCGCTGGAGCTGATCTCCCGGGCAGCTGGGCCAGGCAGCTGGGCTTGCCTCCCTCCGCAAGGCCCAGGCAAACCCCGCCCCCTTCCACGTGATTGGCCCCCGCCCGCAAACCTCGCCCCCTTCCACGCGATTGGCCCCCGCCCGCAAACCCTGCCCCCTTCCACGCAATTGGCCCCCGCCCGCAAACCCCGCCCCCTTCCACGCGATTGGCCCCCGCCCGCAAACCCCGCCCCCTGGCTCTCTAGCATTTCAAAATCTGCACAAGCATGTCAAAATGGCTCCCGGCATAAAAAGTTTGCCGACCCCTGGACTAGCATAATGAGCACTATCTCTGCTTACCTACCCCTGGAAAGGTGGTAGTAGATGCAACTAGCTTAAAATCCTTAAAATTAGTGCACAAAGAACATTATAATGGTTCAAAGTTATACTTTTGAGGCCAAATATTACAGAGGAATTTTGTACTTGTAAGTAACCTATACAGTTTTCAGTGGAACTTACTCCCATGAAGCCTTAATGCAACAGACAAAGCACTCTAGATTTCTCCCACATTTATCAGAACCTCTTCCTCTCCCTTCTACTTAAAACAGATCTACTTATATTCTTTGTATTTTCAGCAGGAAAGGAACAGAAACAAACAAGCCCCACAATGGAGAAACTATGGGCTGATCTATATGACTAGCTTGCTCCAGTATGAGTAAGAGCCACTGAACATTTCTCAAAGACAATAATGCATTATGTCATCCTCTACTTACTGACAGTTCATCAGGTAGGCAACTTCCACCTGTCTTACTCTGCTGTGTGACTAAAGTAGTGCTTTATAATTTGTGCTTGACTCAAGCAATAATATCTAGTTTGCCTGCTACCCAAAAGCTAATGGATATTCACGGCCAACTTTCATGACATGTGACATAACCATATTGATGCCATATTGGGAAGCATCACAAGCCAGTTTTATAGGTAAGTAGGGTTATAATGTGCAAGCACCATGTCTGTTGTCACCATTTTCTTGACTTTTGTGAAAGCTTGTTTGCATTGTTTTGTCCTTCAGATGCAAAAAAGGATCATAGCTGTGACACATCTCATGGCCTGGGAGCATTCAAAACTGCTTGAATTTCCCTGTACACTTGTACAGGCCCTGTGAATCAGTGGTAGGTATACCATTGTTTTTATACATTTTAAAAACTTTCATTTTTTGTCTTATGCTCAAAGGCTATAATCCACTAATCTCTGCAATGCTGTCTTGAGTTTCAGGATGTACCTCATCATTTTCTATGGTGACAATGATATCATCTATGGCAGTAGGTTCTTGGAGAAACTTCTAGCACTTAGTCCATGACTGTCTGCCAAAGCTCTAGTACAGATGCTACTCCAAAAGCAAGTGTGTTCTAATGATATAATCCTTTCCGAACATTTCTGGTGAGAAATACCTTGGGATCTTCCTCTGTAAATATGCCTCTGCTAGGTTTATTTTGCTGAAATATCCCCCCTGCCCAATGTTAACAAAAATGTCCTCAATTCTAAGCAAAGTTATTACTCAGCACGTAATAGTAGATTAATGATAACTTTAAAGTCACCAATGATTCTGAGAGTTCCATTATTTTTAGCTACAAACCAAAGGTTTAATCCAAGGGCTCCAGTAAACTTTTGAAAGAATTCCCTCAGCTTCTACCTGATCCAGTTTTTTTTTTAGTATGGCATATGGCATAGCTTTCCAAACTGTGTCGCGACACTTTAGTGTGTTGCAACACACAGTTTAGTGTGTCGCAACACAACCTGGAAGTGGACATGCACGGCGGAGGGGCGGGGGCGCTCACGGCAGCGGGGGCGTGTATGGCGGCGGCGGCAGTGACAGCAGCGGCACGCCATCAGTGCTTCTGCGTTTTAGCGGAAAACACGAGGCCACCACCGCCGCAGCAGCCGCACCCCCCCCCCACTGCCATGCGTGCCCCCGCGCTGCTGCCGCTGCCGCCATTGGAGTGTCGCCAATGGCGGCAGTTTGGAAAGCACTGGCATATGGAATTGGATGTGCTTTGTGAAATTTGGGTGTGGCATTCTCCTGTAATACTATTTTACCTTTTATCTCTTTAAATATTTTATTGGGTTTTGAATATACATAGTTAAAAGTTAGAAACGGAAAGAGAAACAGAAATACAAATCAAAGAAAGAAGAAAAAAAGGTGTAGTAAAGCAAAGAAAAAAAAGAAAAAAGATGAAACATAGAAAGTAGTCAGCTTCCGATTAATCTCTGGTCACAATACTTTACAAAATTTGTCATACATGCTAGGTCTATACATGACATTAAAAAAACATTTCTTGTCTAATATATCAGTTTATATATGATTTAATCTTCAAATCCTCATATAGACTTTGCCCCTCCAGTATTTTCCAAATAGTCCATTATTAGTTTCTACTCTTAAAAAAATAATAGTTTAAATTTTCTTTTAATAAACATATCAATCTCTCATTTTCTGTCAATCCATCAATTCTAATAATAAAAAGTCCTTATAAATCAACCATTTATCTCTATTCCTTACTTCTATTCTATTCTATAAAATGCATCTTACATACTAAATCTGTAAATCACATTAAAAAAACATTTCTTATCTAATATATCAATTTATATATAATTTAATCTTCAAATCCTCTTATAAGCTCTGCCCCTCCAACATTTTCCAAATAGTCCATTAATAGTTTCTAATCTTTAAAAGAGTAATAATTGAATTTTCTTTTAATAAACGTGTCAATTTATCCTTTTCTGCCAATCCATCAATTTTAACAATAAAAAGTCCTTATAGGTCAGCCATTTATCTCTATCCTTTACTTCTATTCTATTCTATGAAATGCTTCTTACGTTCTCCTGGTGCCTCCCTCATGTCTGTCTTATATTTCTCTAAAAATGTTTTAACTTTTAAAGTAAAAATTATCCTTAACTTTTGTTCTTTAAACACTTTCTGTTCTCTAAAAATTTTATCTATTTCCAAATCTAGGTCTTGTTCTTTTATCTCCAAGGGTTTATCTAATATAGAAACAGTCCTTTCTCCTACATCTTCATTCAACTGTTCTGGAACTTGTCTCCGTCTCAAAATGCACTCCTTCTCTCTCATTTCTTTATTAAATGATGTCATCACTTCCAGAAGTTTTCTCATCTCTGACTGAAGAGGCTCCACCGACGCTCCAGGTGTTAATGCCATGATTGTCATAATGTAGATAGTTTCCCTGTAAGAGAGAAAAGGCAAGAAGGAAAAAAAGGAAAAAAAAAAAAAAGGAGAGGAGAGGGGGAAGACAAAGACAAAGAACCTCTCTTCTTCTCCCCCTTTAATAATAGGAGAATAAAAAAACTTTTAAAAATAAAAATAGTCCTTTAAATGTAATTATCAGAATAGCAAAAAATCTAGTCCATTAAAATTGTATGTCCAAGCGTAAGAGCAAGTAAATAAAAGATAAAAAAAAGAACAGAGAGGTTTTATTGTAGTCAAAATAATAACAAAAAAGATAAACAATCCCAAGGTTTCTCACGGCAGCTTATATCCACACAGTCCAACCACGAATAAGTCGTCTAATTTATATACAGAAGGAGTCCAAGGCATTCATAAAAATTCTATAAAGTGACTTATATAATCCAAAAAATATTCAAACACTTATGGAGAAAAGCAAAAAGAGTTCTTTCATAATAAAAATCCCAAACAGGTAGAAGAAAGAATATCAAATCAGTAATTCATTTATCCATAAAAACTTTAAATCCAGACAAATTAGTCCCCAAAGGAAAAAAAAATACTTATAATTGCAATAAGGATGAAAGCAAACCAAGAGTAGAAATATTTAGAATCAAAAGAGAAAGTCACTCAGCCCACTCCAGGCAGAGTCAATTATCTTTCCAAACCCACCGTTCAAACACTCCTCTGACAAGAAAGAAAAATAAAACACCAGCATCTATAAATCACAGTCCAGAAATAAATCCTAGTGCTTAATAAATCCAGTAATATTTAAAAAAAAAAAGTGCAACTAAAAGGCTGGATGAGGAGCTACTTAACTTACTTAGTTTCACGGTTTCTGCAGAGCTTTCATGTTAGTTCCAGTCGTCTGTTACCACTCAAATCTCTCTTCCCCTGTAGTGGGTATACAGGGGTCAGGATAGAGCAGCAGGTTCGACGACCCTTGTGATAAATCTTCTGCCCACCCTCTCTTCGAGGGTGGTTTTTCAGCGATTTTCTCGCCGCAGACAGAAAACCGCGGAGCTATCAGCTCTTCGCTCCACTCAGTCCAGCACCCGGAAGCAAAAGTCACTATTTTACCTTTTATGTACTTGAGTGTGTTGATGCCATCTATGAACATAGGCACAGCATCATCTAATATCTTTTTCATCTTATTCTTGTTGGAGTTCTTGTGTTGACTTGGCGAATTATTCCTGTACAAAGCACAGTGTTCTCATGATGACGTGAATGCCAGGTGGCTGGATAACAGAGAAGCCTTGGCTTTGTTTACATCCTCATGAGATAGGGAGCGAGAAGGTACCATGTTATGGCTAGCAATGGAAATCTTCCCATGAGAACAAATCCTCCTGATTTCCTTCTGTGGGAAGCCTTGCCCAGGCCCCCTGAGAAAGGAGGGGGGGAACTCAGTGCTTAGATGCAGCACTGCTACCCAGTAGCAGGTCATGCTATGTGCTTTAGGCCTAATGCTTTGGGCCTAGTGTGTGTCACAGCTAACATCCAGCCAATCAGAAAGCTAAAAGAACTGAATATACAACCATGCAAAATGGTGTTCTATGCTTCTTGATTTCTAGTGTTTTTTAGCCATGTAGTTCTTCACGTGTTCACTTCCCGTGGACTGGGCAGAGTGAGCTATGCCTGGCTTTGGGTATAGGCCATGGCAGGAACTCTGGCCCTGGGATCAATACACGGAACTCTGCTTATAAGTTTGTTTTGTTTTTCCTTTTACAATGATGTATCTTGTATATTCAACTTTCATTTTTGCGATAATGTACTGTATCTGCATTATTGCCTTATGCTACCAGTAAACACTGTTAGCCCTAACAAGCTGCATTCTTGTCTGTTTATTCTCAAGCCTCGGTTTTTCCCCTTTAAGCCAGCGTATATCCCATCAATTCTCACTGGTCTGTTTGATAGGAAGTATAGCGTGCAGGCTGATGATGGAACTCCAATCCAGCAGCAGCTTCTTCAGCCAATCACAACAGTTTTCTACCTGTGTTCACCACATAAAGTCCAAAACAATTTGCTGGTTATTGTATTTTACAGATACACGTATCACTTCAATCAGAATGACCTTTTCTCCAGTATAAAATTGTAATTGTATTTCTGACGGCTTTAATTTTTCATCTCTGAAATGCTGCTCAAATTCATGATGTGCTATAATTGATTCAGCAGAACCAGCAGAACCAGTGTCCAATTGCACTGCTATGGTTTTGCCGGTCACTTCTGGAATGAACCGCTGGAACACTGCTGGTCCCATTGTACCTTTTATAGGTTTTCAGATTATTTTTTTCTGATTCAGTTTCATTTACTGTATCATCTATAGCATGCACCACTGCACTCCTTTTAAAGTAATGGCTTGTTTCTTTATCTTTTAACAATGGTTTGCTTTTCTCCGAGTGACAGTTTCCCTAGATATGTCCCTCCTGATTGCATTTTCTGCAGGTTTCCCTTTTAAATCTGCAATAGTTGCGAACCTCTGCCACAAAGATAGCTCAGTTCATTTTGACCTTTTATTCTTTCTCTTTTTTTGTATCTATTGTAAGCTTATTCACATTTACATTTAGTCCTGACTGCAGTTCATATATAGTATATATAGCAGTGGTTTCCATGGAGACAGCCATATCAAGTGCTCCCTTAAATATAAAATCTACCTCTGTTAAGTCTTATTTGAATATTTTCTTTCGGAATCCCACAGTCTAGCTAATCTCTCAATGAATTCTTCAGCCCTTCACCAAATTGTAATGTTCAGGTATTCAGCTGCATATGTGCAATGGATTCTGCCGCCTGTGTATGTGTGCTTATGGAACCTGAAACGCTGTGCAATCAATTTTGGTTCTGCCAAATTACGCTTTTGCATTATTATTACAACTAAGGCAATGCTGAATTGCAATGCAGAATTTTACTGTAGAGGAGTAAAACTACTTAATAAGATGTATGCTTTTCCTCCTCTAACATTCAGCAAAACAGGCACCTTTTTTTCAGCAACTATCTCATGTGGATCAAAACACTGTTCAAGTCTCTCCATTCACTATCAAAGACTATCAAATACATTTATCTTCCCAATAACTCTATCCATCCTGCCGCGCAATTTTTCCCTTTGTCTTTATTCAGTGTGATCAGTTCAGCATTATTTTTCTTCTGTTTGCTTGTTTTACTGCCCTTTTCTCCCCCTCTGGAAATACAAGGCTTGAGAGGCTTTTCTTTATGATCTCTGTTGTGACTTTTCTACCGCTCGGACAAACACTAGAGTCAAAAGTAATTTTTTTCTGCTGCTTGCTCAGCTGAAACTTCTTGAAGAATTAATTTCAGTGAGTCTGCAAGGATTACAACATATACGCATAGCCCAGGGTAATCAAGTAACAATGCTAGATTGCAGGCCTGCTTAATCAGTCAATGATAAAAATAATCCAATACACTACAACTACTTTAAGACCAGTCCAACTGTGGATGACGTAAACCTATTGCTCTCATGGGCTGGAAATTATATGAAGGTAAAGTCATGGGAACACAGCAGAAAGAAGATGAATCCAGAGCCTGGTGGGGCTGTAGTTTGTGCTGTAGTGCAAGTAGGGAAAGGTCCCAAAACTTAATTGCACCACTAAAATAATATTTATGGTAGGCTGACCATATGTCCCGTTTTGAACGGGACAGTCCCGTTTTTTCCCCCTTTCTCAACCGTCCCGTCATTTTAACATAAATGCCGGTTTTGTCCTGTTTTTCAGGAACAGGCGGAGGTGGAGCAGCCGACCGGAGGGAACCCAAAGGAGGAATTGCCCCCGCCCACCAGCGCGTGGCAAAGGAGGTGGGAGAGGTGGGCCCAGCACCGAGACAGGCGGAGGCGATTCCCCTTCCAGGTTCCCTCCAATCAGCTGCTCCGCCCCTGCCCATTGCACTGCCCGGCCTGCACCTCCCGCACACTGATAGGCGGAGGCGAACCCCCCCGCCCCCCCAACCAGCTGCTCCACCCCCACCCACCGAGCCACCCCCGCCCGTTCCTCTCGTCTCGTTTTTGTCTCAAGGAAATATGGTCACTCTAATCTATGGGATTCACCGCACTGGTGTCTGCTAGACTGATCATTGTAGCATCTGCTGCAACTGGAATTTTTTTCAAAATAATGAAGTACACAAGAACAAAAGGAGTTGAGTTTGCATTGTGACACATGTTTCATCATTTCATTCCACTTGCCCCCTCTGCAGTTGGCTATACTGATCATGTCACCAAAATGAAATGAAGCTTCACAGCATTGCATTTCATTAAAAAAAAAACTACAATTTTTCCTCCTGAGCAGTAAACAGTGGTACTATCGATCTCCATTCCTCATGCCCATATTCCCTTGAAGTCAAATCTTTAATTGGGTATCTATGCTCTAAGGTTTCCACTACAGGGTTCTGCAGGGCAATGACACATTTTCCACCCACTGTAAATTTAAGCAGACCATTCATGAAAAAAAAAACATTCTGTGCTGATTAATGAGCAATCCAGCTGTCGCTAAATTTTCCCAGTAGGGCTTTCCAGTAGGTAACAGAAAAAAAGGCAGGCCGTTATGTCACGTTAAGAGCATTAGGAGTATTTTGGAAACATTTGCAAACGCTTTTATGAAATAAATGTTAGAAACTCTAATGGCCTGAGACACAGAAGAAACACTTGTATTAAGAGCTCATAACAGCTTTATGGATACATACAGAAGAAGCTGTAGTTCCATTCTTTGTCATTAAACTATGACCTCACCCACATTTGTAAGTAAATAGCATAGGGATTTTTGAAGCATCCAAATTAGCCTTATTAAAAAACAATATAATATCAATATTTATGGTTATTTTATCAACACCACCTGATGTTGATGTCTGATAAATCAATGGTCCAGTGCTTAGGCATCAACATTAGAGGTCAGCTGGGTCACTAGAGCTGGCATTCTGGAAATCACAGCTGTTCTCCCCCCCCCCCCCCCATTTGCCTTTGAGTCCCTGGGCAAGAATGATGAAGGTAATAATAATAAGAGGAAATATGTTTTGTTGGTATTATATATTTTACTAAGTTATAAGAATGTATGGTAATTATATATTATAATGATATAATAAAAATATTATATATACTCTTTATTATATTTATTTTGATTTCAGTAAAATCCCACCTTTCAGAGGTACAAAGCAATATCAAATATATGTTTAAAATGCAGCAAGATATAAAAATAGTGCTACTTGTTTGTGGGATTCATTGACTGATGGACTGATTTTTATCACACTTTCATTCAGAAACTCATGAGGGTGCACCTAGCACTTCCTGTCTCCACCCTTCCTCCATCAACCCTCTGAGATAGGCTGGGCTGAGAGAAACTGGCCCAAAGTCACTAGGCACATCATAAAAGCAACAAGCATCAATTAAACTAAAAGTCTATACAAATATTTGCCTGGTGCCAAACTAACATGAAGTAGATGCCAGGTGAGCCTACCTAGGAAAGGCTTTCCATAAGTGCGGTGCTACCACTGAGAAGATTGTTTCCCTCATAAAACACCTATGTTACCTTAGTTGACCAGGGGTTTGTATAGATACCATAGCAATCATTTACATGGCTGCTCAGGCCATTGGTTCCCAACTTTTGCTGAATTACTAGAGTTGTTAGGCAGGTGCATTATTTGCCAGCTGAAAATATATAATAATAATCAACATAATAATCAACAATAAGAATTAAACTCCACCCACCCCCCATTCCTGAGAGTAGCACAAATCAAGGCAGATCAAAATATTAGTGAAAGGGTTCTTGGCACCAAGAAAACTGAGTTTCTGGATAGAGAAATAGAGTTTCTGGATTAGCCACTCTACTTAAAAAGTATGTTTTCTTAGGATTCCTGGCAACCAGATGATTGCTCACCTTGGGCTGAGATTGTTCTCTTACTACCACACCAGATACATTTTGAAAATACCACAGCAAGAGACTTCAAGGGCTTGTAAATCAATGGGGATGCACTGTCTCATAAACACCTTATAAATAGCAGCTTTTGAGCAATTGTCCATATGTGAATATAACTCCAGTCATTATTTTCCACCAAGGACATATCAAGAAATAAATTGTACAGATGCTGCTTTTAGGAAACATAAACATTTAATATATTGCTCGAGACCATCTGATTTTCCACAGCAGAGACAGGATGCTTCGTTCTACATTGGTAATAGTCCATAAAGCTAACATGGATAACGCCAGAATTAGATAAGGCTTTGCTGTAACTTCCTAGGAAGAAAGCTTTTTATGAAAAGAAGGTTCCTACTTTCTATGATACTTTTCACAATATGCTCAATTTCATCAAATTGGAAACATCAGAGTTACCAAAGCAGGCATATCCGTGCTGAATTAATCTGCAAGTGAGAAAAGAGCTTTCAAATAAGTAAATCAGCTGGAATCTGAAGTTCACTCTATGGCTGAAGGAAGAAAAGGGCAAAATTGCTTATTTTCATTGGAAAAATAGTAACTGTAGTACTGGCTGTGCATAGCACAAAGGAGAAAAATGTCATTTAAAAAAAGAAAAGAAAATGCTTAATGTTTTTTAAAAGGCCAATTGCTTATCTATCAGTGTCAGGAAGAGATCAATAATAATGGCCCAGAGAATAACCAAGAGATTCCAACATCATGCAAGAAGTGCTATAGGAATGAACACTCTAGTTAAGAGGTAAATGAGAAAATAGTGTGTTTAATACAATGTTGTAAGACAGTGCTTTCCAAACTCCCGCCGTTGGCAACACACCAACGGCGGCAGCGTGCACAGCGGCGCGGGGGCGTGCGTGGCAGCGTGCACGGTGTCGGTGCAGGGGCACACGCGGCAGTGGCGGGCGTGCGCAGCGGCCTCGTGTTTTCCGCTAAAACCCGGAAGCACTGATGGCACACCGCTGCCGTCGCCACTGCCGCCGCCACACAAACCACCGCTGCACACACCGCCGCAGGGGCGGCGGCAACACGCCATCACCACTTCCGGGTTTTGTCGCGACACACAGTTTGGAAAGCTATGTTGTAAGATGTACTGTAGATTTGCTAATTGTACACAGAAACCTAAAGGAAGAAAATAATAAAACAATTTATGTAACATTTTCCAAAATGTGTGCTTCCTCCTGTGTTCCAGAGTCATGGTGGGTGAATTGGAAGTCATCTGTGTTTATGAAACCTAGCACGGAAGGTGCTACATCAGTTCTCTATCTAATTTCTTGGAATGTTCTCTCCGGACCCAGGAGCCCTCCCAAATTGTGGGGTTTTTTAGACACAGAGAGATGCATATCAAATTCAGACTGCTGCCTAGGGAAGTTTCCCCATTATCCCCATACCATCACCCCATCTCAGCAATACCAACATTTGCAGCACAGGTTCCCAAATATTCAGGTCCCTAAATAACCTAATGAAACATGATTCTTTATTTCCTTTTAAGAGCCTCTAAGAAGCTAAATCTCTTCTCCGGCCAACTTGTTCTCACTAAGTGCACTAACATTCCCTTAAATCCCTAATCATTCACACAATGAGCAGTTACCAACGTTTGGAAATAAAACATTTAACCCATACTACTAAATTTGAAAAAGGTAAAAAACTAATAACAGATTCAGAATAGTGCAAAATAAATTATTCCAGCATAGAATCTAGCTTTCTATATGGCTGATGCAAAATTTCATATACAAGCTAAATAAGCAGTTGCTTTTGCTGTAATAACATTAAACATTAATATAATTCCCATGAACTTTCACTTGTGAAACAAAGACAGTTTTATATGGCATAGTTATGAGTTAGCAGAGATTCGGTGCTACATTACTTCTCTAATATAGTTGACAGCAGTAGAATTTTGAACAGGTTGATAGGAGTAGGATTATACCCCATATCTAATTTAAAAGGGTACCTGTCAGGGAGATAACGGGCGGAGAAGGAGGGAGCCCCCTCCTTCTCCGCCCGTTATCTCCCGAAGTCAGGACAGTACCTGATATCTAATTATATCCAGGGTACCTGAGGGACCATCTCATCCGATAACGATGTATATGTAATGATGTATGTAAGCCGCCTAGAGTCCTCCGTTAGGGAGGGGATAGGTGGGGTATAAATACAATAATAAATAAATAAATAAATCCCCAGAACATCGACCCGTACCACCCAATCAGTCAGAGAGGGCTTGCTACGGACCCCATCGACTAAAGAGTTCCAACTAGCGGGGTCCAGGAGGCGGGCCTTCTCTGCAATAGTGCCCGCCCTTTGGAACATCTTACCCCCAGAGCTGAGGCGGGTTTCCTTGCTCCCGACCTTCCGAAAAGACTTAAAGACCTGGTTCTGCCAGCTTGCCTGAGAGGGAAATGCCAACAGTTCCTCTTGGGGATGGCTGGTCTCATGAAACCCCCTAACCCTCCAGTATTACCATCTTTAACATCTTTTATGCTTGGATTTTATATTATTTATTAATATTGTAAATTTCTATTTATGTTTTTAACTATGTTTTATTGTGAACCGCCCAGGGTCCCTGATGGGGGAGATGGGCGGTAACACAAATTTAAATAAATAAATAAATAAATAAATAAATATCTACCACTGGGCATGCCTCCAGTGCTCACCAACAGAAAAAGCAAGCCAGCAAACTCCAGTTCCTGGACATCTTCAAGTAACCAGTTTTCCATATACTTCACGTTTGGCTGGGTTGCAACGCCCCCCCCCCCCAAAATCTGGCATTCTTTTGTTCATTAAAAAAAAGTAGTGGAGAAATAGACCCTCCTTTCTCCAGAGGATCTGAAAAACCTCTGACCCCAAAAGTTACCCCCACAATTCTCCAATATGGCTCATTGGAGTCCATGCAGAAAAAGCCACGTGCTGTCTTAGGTGCATTTGGAGAGCACCATTAGGACAATGTAAAAAGGCTATTTGTTTGCAACACCTTGGGTGTGCTTTCCAAATCAAAGACGTTATGTTATGGCACGGCTCAATTTGTCCTCTTTCGAGTATTTTTAAAAACGTCCATCCTTCTCTACTGGCTCTAACAGCAGTTTGGTTTGCAGAAATCAACAAAATCATGACATTTTATCATGGGGAAAAAAACTTTGCTGATTTCTACAAACCAAGCCGCTCTACGTAACTCACTTGCAAAATTGGGCACTGGATAAGTCAACAGCCTAAATCAATATGATGAAATGCTACCTGTTATATTTGTTGTGGGTTGCAATGGCAAAGCACTTCTGAAATCTTGCCAAGAAAACTGCAGGGACTTGTCCAGGCAGTTGCCAGGAATCAACACTGACTCAAAGGCATAAATATACATACATACATACATACATACATACATACATACATAATCAGGGAGACTTGAAATATTCTAGATTTTGCCATAGACATAGACATAGACATAGACATAGACATAGACATAGACATAGACATAGACATAGACATAGACATAGACATAGACATAGACATAGACATAGACAAGGAAGAGGCCCGACCAAGGGCAAGATGTATGGATGATATTCTGGAGGTGATGGACTCGACCGTGGGGGAGCTGGGGATGGCGACAGCCGACAGGAAGCTTTGGTGTGGGCTGGTCCATGAAGTCACAAAGAGTTGGAAGCGACTGAACGAAGAGATAGATAGATAGATAGATAGATAGATAGATAGATAGATAGATGATAGATAGATGCAAAATCTAGAATATTTCAAGTCTCCCTGATTATTTCGTTTGCCAGCTTCTCTCTGCTCCTTGGGATAACCCCGTTGAAATATCTTCTTTCTGTATTTGTAATGTAACTGAGAGATTATCTGTATAAAACTGCAAAACCCTGTGAAATTAATATAATTTCAGTTATGTTGGGCTGTATGCCCTTAAAACCTTAAAAAGAGCTTCTGCCATAACTGATGACTGCTGTATCGCAGCTCTATTGCCTTTTTGTAAGATGTTTTGTTTTAGTTGTAACCTGCTACACATGAAACTGTCTCATCCTAAATATCCTTTTTCTCTGGAATTTTAATTTAGGGTAATAAAATCAAACTGCTGATCAAACATTTTAAAAGAAGGGGCGGAATCAAGGCACAAATGGCAGGAGGAAATGGAACAGGAGAAAATACGAGTGTCTGTATATAGCTCAGGACGTGATCTTTGGTCGGGTAGAATTTTTCCTCACTTTCCAGCAATAAGACAAGAATACGAACTACTGACCTTTCAAATGAATTAATTTATCAGACAGACAAATGTGAAGGGGATTTGGAAGCCACAGAGGAAATTGTTAAAACTTATATTTACGACCTAAGATAAGGCTGTCAGGATTATAAAAACTGCACACTGGAAGGGAAGGGAAAGATGTATTTATCTGCTTGAAGCAAGACACAAATTCTCAGCTAGTAACCCCATGGAACCCCATTAACTTCCACAGAAATGCAGTTTTGCCTGAGGAGGCAAACTTCATAACTTTATAACCAGGCAACTTTAAACTGCAGTTTTACTAGCACAGAAACCAGAAATGATTCTGCTTGCAAACGCATAGAGATGCAAAAGAATTTTGTCACAGGGAATGCTGGGAGCAAATGTGGTCATTCTGTTAGCCCTGGATTTCATACCAGTGGCAGCACTAACATCAAATGACATTTGTTAATGTTAGTCTTTTCCCCCATCAAACAAACCACAGAAGAAGAAAAATCAAGGAACAAGAAGGTACTGTACATCATTGAAAGTTGCTTAAATTAGTAGTAGTTGCATTAAAGAAAGAGCTTACATCAGGAAAATGTTTTTCATTGAAACAATGCATGAATCAAACAACAGCTTAAAGTCAAGGTAATTTGTATATTTTTAAAAAAGATCTTCATCCTACTAACATGGAGAGCAATATGAATGCGATTTTCATTGATTTTAAATACATCTTCCTAGATAAGTGTACAAAGTTTGACGTACAAAGAAGACCTCAGTCAAAACATTTCTATAGCCATGCCTCAATTCTGATATTTCCAAAGTAGGACCAGGCAGGGGAATTGCTCATGCCCTACATACGGACAAAGACCCACCCAATGCGTGCTTCAGTATTGGAAATATTTAGATGAGTCGTTCAAGACAAACAAATCAGTTAAGCAATGATAATGAAGAGTTACTTCGGTATTTTATGTTTCCCCTTGTTCAATGGATCATTGACTTCAATGGACCCAAAACAATGGACAAAAAAAGCTTATGTTTACATAGAATGCAAATGAGAAGAAGGGGGACTCAGATGAATATTGTGCTCCCCAGGCCTCTCAGGTTCATAAGAAGGCTATGGAACCAGAAGTTTATTATTTGCAGATTGGAAGCCTAGAAAATCTAGTACCAGTCCAATTTCTCAGGTCAAAGGCTGTTAAGTGGACAGGAGCTCCTGAGTCTCTTTCTAGCCTCTATCCTTTGTAGCAGGGATTGAACCTGGAACTTGAAGTGTTTGCTATCCGCAAACCCATTTTGCTCCTTGGGTCTATTCATTTCAGTGGGAACTGCCTGAATCCTCTTCCATTCGTTTTGTGGGGGTGGGGTACAAATGTTCATCTAGTATCTTGGAAGAGGAATGCAGATGAGGAAAGCTGATTCTGAGAAAATGGCTTCTGAAAGGAACTTAAGCAGCTATTTCTTGTAGCTGTTCTTCTGCTAAAAGCTGAATATTCATAGCACAGCTTTTATAAAAGAAAATGGTAGCTTAACATGTAATGTGGCGTGTCCATAAATTCCCCTTTACATGAGAACAATTTTCCAGTGGATCAGCTAACTGGAAACAATTTTGACTCATGAGCAGATCTGGGAGTAGAAGAAAACACCCATATGCCATGCTGCTTAAAGTGGCCCGTGTTCCTTGCTTTAGACTTTTATGGGTATAGATTTCCTGGAAGGGAAAGTCTTTTTTAAAACAGCCCTGCTGGGAACCTAGTCATGAATAGATCCACTGGGTAGGAGGGTCTGAACTTGAAATTCCACCCTGGAGTCTCCCCAGCCACATTTGCTGATAGGCCATGTTTTATCCCTGATTCACTGGAACGGATCAGCTGGCTTGGAAAGTCTCTAGCACAGTGTTTCTCGATCTTAGCAACTTTAAGTGTACATGGCTGGCTGGGGAATTCTGGGAGTTGAAGTCCACACAGCTTAAAATTGCTAAGGTTGAGAAACACTGCTCTAGCAGAAATAACCGCCCAGAGTCCCCCGTTGGGGGAGATGGGTGGTCATATAAATTTAAATAATTTTAAATTTAAATAATAAATAAATAAATAACAAATGGCATGGGAAATCTCCTTCTACCATCTGACATACCTTTGATGAAGCACTGCAGCACAGGTCATCTGCTCCCCAATCGA
Organism: Charina bottae; assembly: GCA_023362775.1. Lineage (NCBI taxonomy): Eukaryota > Metazoa > Chordata > Lepidosauria > Squamata > Charinaidae > Charina > Charina bottae. The sequence goes on from JALMGJ010000012.1 coordinate 92,656, forward strand.
TTGGCTGGTAAAACAGAGCCATCCTGGTGCTTGAAACAAGTCTGAGTCTGCTGGCTTATAAGTAGTTTTGTGGCCCATTTTTGCATGCAGCAAATACAAAAGATTCCAAAAGGAAGAAAATCAAGTGGATTCATAGGGTTTCTTTTGCTTTCCCAGGAGGCAGCCCCATAGGGTATATAGGGCCTAAATACATTTGTTCAAGTGTTGGATGTTTCTTCATGCTTGTTTTGTTCACAGCTATCCCCATTCTTAGCTCCACCATTTATTCTATGTTCCTAAATATTCTACATAAAATCGCTGCCCACTCTCATTTACCAAGCTGTTCAGTTTTATTTTTCTCTTTATGCCAAACACAAAATTTAAAAAGATAAAATGTGACAATGGTCTTCTACACTCTTTTACCTCCTACAAATAGGGTCCCTTATTTGGGATCACTACGAGCATCCATTCCCCCTCCATGCTAATCAGATGTTATTGATGACTTGACAATTCAGTTCCCATTTTTAAATCTGCTCTTTGTCGCCCTGTCTGTAGAAACAGTTCCTTTTGTTTGCACTAGTCTCTATGCTATAAGGTACTTGAGTTCAGGAAATGCCACAGATTTTGCATATCAGCAAATCTTCCTCCTCAAACCACAAAAACGGAAGATTGCTTTCAGCGCATAAAAAAAAAGGTCAAGTCAATCAAAAACAAACATTTGCCGAAGGCAAAGTCAGTACACAGAATTATTGCAGAAATTAATTTAGTCTCATCGTTCTTCTGGTAAATACTCTCCTTTAATAATTGTAATGCAGAAGGTGAGATATATGTGAGTAGGAAAGTCTGTCTTGGGCCACCCAAGAGAGATGAAATCCTGGGTAAATAGAATGGTCTGTGTGTGTGTGTATACTTCTTGGGGAGTACATTTCCTGGCCTTTCTTTTTATTTCGCTACTACTATTTATTTCCACCTATTCATAATGACTGCATTTTGATGCAACACCACATAACTTGGTATTATGAGAAAAAGTTTAGCTCCCACCTTACCATTTCCTGAATAAACCACAATTGGCTGGGCTTACCCATTGCACCAAGCCAGTCCTCTACAACCTGGGCACTGTCCAGATATGTTCACTGATTCCCAGAATTTGTATCCAGCATGACTATTGTTGAGAAATTTGAAGAACACCAATGTTTGGAAAGGTTATGCTATGTCTTAAGGTATAATTCATAAAACAAAATAACTTGGTTCATAAAATAGGCCAAATAAACTGCATTATAGCTTAGCATATGAAACCAGATGCCAGACTGCACTGAGGATTCACAATTTGGATGAAAAGCAACTGCAAGATAGATAGATAGATAGATAGATAGATAGATAGATAGATAGATAGATAGACAGACAGACAGACAGACAGACAGACAGACAGACAGACAGACAGACCGACCGACCGACCGACCGACCGACCGACCGACCCTTATATGCTAAATGTTTTCCTGTGGATATTTTATGCATTTTGTCTGTGTGTGTGCGTGCGTGCGTGCGTGCGTGTGTGCGTGTGTGCGTGTGTGCCTTCAGGTCAGTCTTGACTTCTGGTAACTACATAGACAACTCCATGCAGTTTTCTTAGCAACATTTTTTTCAGAAGTAGTTTGCCATTGCCTTCTTTCTAGGACTGAGAGAGAATGACTGGCCCAAAGTCCCCCCAGCTGAGTTTCATGCCTAAGGCAGGACTAGAACGCACAGTCTCCCCATTTCTAGCCTGATGCCTTTAACCACTACATTAAACTGGCTCTCTCTCTCTGCCTCTAAGTAACCTTAAACAAGAAGGGTTTTTCCAGACATTTAAAGTAATAATACAGTTAGGTAATATGAAATGTTGGGGTCAAGTGATTTTATATTGTAGTGGATGTCTCTAAATTCACCTTTCCTAAACTGGATACCCTCTGATGGACTTCAACTCCCAGAATTCTCCCCAATGGACATGTTTGCTGAGAAATTCTGGGAGTTGACATCCAACAGATATGGAGGGCACCAAGTCAACAAAGGCTGCTTTAGATAATAACATAGACAGACAGACAGACAGACAGACAGACACTTTATTGATTTAGTCTTTTGATCATATTAACTATGAAAGAAGATAAAATAAAAAACCATTATAAACATACAAGTAAATATGAGTAAATACAAATAAAACTATAATACAAATTCATATCAAACCATCACCCCTACAGTCAACTCCAATCTTGTCTATGTAATCTGTCCTCTTTAGGATTGCCTTTGATATGAAGATTGCAGTCTTGCTAGTAATGAGCTGGTTCTTACCCTGTAAAAAATAAGAAAATTTCTGCTGGCTGCTCCATTATTTTTTGTTTTTTAAATATAAATCTAAGTGGTCAATCCTATCTACAGAATATAATTTGCAATCAAATAAGATATGTGCAGTATCTTCAACAGCTGGGGCACCACAAATACATAATCTGTCTTCATATGGAACTCCTTGGAACCTCCCATATCTTTCCATAGAGTCTAAATGATTGAAACGAGCTCTAGTAAAAGCTCTTCTGAGATACTGGGGCAAGAAAATTGCTAAATACTTTACTAGTTGAAAGACTGATTTGTGTTGGGCCAGCCACTTCAAGGACTTATCATGTTTAAGGGATGCTATATCCTCTTGTGCAGCCACATCCAGAACCCTTTGTTTGAAGCTTTTCTTAGCCTTCAAATCTAATTGGGCTGGAAAATGAGTTGAAAATCCATATTGTGAGATGGTATTGGTAAGTCGGGCCGCCCAAGCACGAGGAGGCATATTCTGCATCTGCTCTTCAAGACAAAGCTTGGGTAATCTGTCTGAGTCCATGGATAGGATCTTCAGCCAGTAATTAAATACTTTAGTTACCGAGTGGCTTTGTATGGGGGGTATACCTAACTCTGCTCTTACTGCTCGAGTTGGAGTTGACTTGTCCACCCCCAAGATGCATTTCAGAAAAGAGGACTGTATCTGTTCAAACAAAGGGACATTTACGTGACCCCACAATTCTGCACCATATGTGATCATTGGGACTATTTTACAGTTATATACCTTTATTATTGGGGTTAACGATCCTGGGTAGCTATGGTTGATAAGCTGCCTTAAGGCGTTGGCACAGGCTGTAGCCTTTAGGGAACTCCTCTTGAAATGAGGGAGCCATGATCCTGTTTCAGTAAAAACAATCCCTAGATATAAATAGGACTTAACCTGGTCTATATGTTCCCTGTCCAGGGTCCAGTTATACCTGATCCTCCTCTTCCCAAAAACAACTACCTTAGTCTTAGATTTGTTGATGGACAGGTAGTTAAATGTACAATACATACTAATCCTGTGTAGCAGTCTTCTCATTCCTACTTGGGTATGTGACATCAATACCATGTCATCTGCGTAAAGCAGTATATTTATGTGTTTGTTTTTAATTTTAGGCATGTGTGTGTCAACTGAATATAAAAACCTTGGGATGTCACTTATATATAAATTAAACAAAATAGGGGCCAGTATACATCCTTGTCTGACCCCTTTGTGGGTATTAATAGTCCCTGTTAAGGAACCATTTACATACCGTTAAGCAGGAATTTGAATACAATGCCTTGATTAAAGAGAGGAGTCTGGGTTCCATATTCATATCTGTTAGTTTCTTCCAAAGGAGTTCCCTGTTTATTGAGTCGAATGCTGCAGTAAGGTCAATGAAAGTTGTATACAGTTGGTTCCCATTAGCTGTGTATTTGTCTATTAAGCGGCATAAGATAAAACAATTATCAATGGTAGAGCATCCAGGTCTGAAACCAGATTGCTCTTCAGGTAGCAGGTCCTTTTCGTACACCCAATCATCAATCTTACATAAAAGATATTTAGCATACAGTTTAGCTACAATATCAATTAGACTGATTGGTCAATAATTAGAGGGGTCACCCTTATCCCCCTTTTTATAAATGGGAATCACAATAGAGAGCTCCCAACCAGCTGGAATTTGGCACGAGTTATTTATGTGGGTAAATAAGCCTGCAAGTAGGGGAGCCCAGCAGTTAATGTGTCCTTTAAATAATTCAGGGGGAAGATGATCTTCGCCGGGAGCCTTGTTAGTCTTCAGAGTCTGCATGAGACCTCTAATCTCCCGTTCGGTCACTGGGGGCCAGAATGGAAAAGGGCTGCAAGCCTTCTGTGATACATTTTGTAGATCTGCCATTCCGTTACCACTTGGGGCTGTGAAAAGTTGGCTATAATGTTCCTCCCACGTGGAGGCAGGTATTGGAATATCCAAGGAAAACCTACGTTCCTTCAGTATTCCTGCAACCGAATGCCAGAAAAAGACTGGATTTGTATTTTTGGCAGCTAACTCTAGGTTGAGCCAGAGTGAGGATAAATAGAGAGATTTCTTGCTCTTAATGGTTTTCTTGTACTTTTTTCTGAGCGCTAGCATGGCAGTATGATTATTATTTGAAGGCTGAGTCCGTGCTACCCACATAGCTAGCCTTAATCTTTTCCTCTGTACATAACACTCAGAGTCAAACCAATGAGGGCCTTTTCTCGGGGGCCTTTCGGGGTGGGTCTTATCAGTCAAGAATGTTCTTAGACCTTCACTTAGATTTTGGTAGGCTGTAAAAATGGAGACTGCCTCAGAATCAGATGCAACAACTGTGTCTACTAAAGACTGAGCTTGGGTAGAATTCATAAAGTCAGTCAGGGCCTTTGCATCCACTCGGGCCCATTTTATTCTTCTGTCTTGATGGACCTCTAGATGGTGTAAAACCCAACTGTCTTTTGCAGTGTGGCGTCTAAGGTCTGAATGCCCATAAAATTTTACGGCAACCGGTTGGTGATCACTATCCTCTTTTTCATATACCTGGATTTCTGAGAAAAGGGGCCCTTTACTATTTGAGACACATATATAGTCTAATGTGCTGCTTGATTTCACTCGATGGTAAGTATAGGGGTAAACAAAGCTTTGGTCCTTACCCCCTAAAATTTGCAAGTTGCCTTTAAACAGCAGGTTTAACAACTGTATACCAGCAGCATTGCTTTTCTGGTCCCTAAAGGACCATGAAGGAAATAGCGGGAGTAATTCTTTGGGAATATTCACATTGCTAATATGTTCTTGTATGTTGGGCCCAAGCCTTGCATTAAAATTTCCCAAGACAATTATAACTGATTTGGAAGATTTTGAGGTTAACTCTGTCAGGGATTGCTCAAGGTTCACCCATATATCTGAGGGATGATATATAGATGATTGTGGGGGTATATAAATATTTAACATCATGATCACAAGGGCATTGTATTGAAATTTAACGGCTAGGCAATAAGGAGAAGAGGCATCCAAGAGAGTTTCTGTGCCCTTCCAACTCAGGTCTTCCTTAATCAAAACGGCCAATCCCCCTATCGCCCGGCCTTTCTCTTTTACTTTCCATGCCAGGGTGGACAAGGATTTGAAGCCAGAAATTGAAATCTGCTCATCATTGGCAGTTAGCCAGGTCTCTTGAACTGCAATCAGATCATAGTTGGTCAGAATTCAGAACAATCTTGTAGTTTGTTTTTCCATCCAGCAAGATTCCACAATAGTATGTGAATGGCTGGATCCATAACAGCACCTGTAAGAGGTAGGGTGGAAAAACTGGGTGGGGGAGGGTTATGGTGAGTCATGTTCAGTCATTCATCAGCAGATAAAAGATCAGGAGAGACAGATGTGTTCAGGTCTAATTTTTGAGGAATGTGGTTAGAGGAATCCACAGAGTGTAGAAACAAACCATCATGTGGAAAAGATCTAATATCCACAAGGCGTTGGTCAGCATCTGTCTGTGGTACAGGAAATACTGCCTCCTCAGTAGTTTGCATGGACTGGTGCTCTCTAGGAAAGACCCCATTCGTCTCATAAAGGCTGGAGCAGTTGTTGTTTTGGTGTTGATTTTCCTCCATGTCTTTGTCCACCAAATGGTAATTAGTGTCAGTAGTATATTATTTCATTTAGTTCAACTAGGACTGCTATATTTCGGTGTCCTCTTGCTCATTCTGCTGGATTTTGTCCTTGCATTAATGGAAACAAGTGAATGCAAGGATGCAAGTGAAAAGAAAAGAAAAGCTTTATCTCTTAAATGTCCTTGCAATAATAGGTTGAAAGCACAGGAGCCCTATGTTTTAAAATATGTTGGAATATTTCCCATCCAGTTTAGGGCTAACAGATCTGGGCTGTAATAATATAGAGATCCAATAGATGGCAGCAAAGAGTTAACATTTCCCTGTGTCTCACTGTTGCTATCTAGTGGCCAAATAAATTGTTGTAGCCCAGATCTGGTAGCCCTAGACCAGATTAAAGATTCCTTCCTGGTTTTAGCTCCTAATCCTGTGCATTGCTAATCCATGTGATGAGCCACCAAAACATCAGACTGAAGCATCTTTCCCAAGATGTATCCATTCAAGCTGGCTAATGTACAGGAAAGTTTGGAAGAGAGAGACCTGGCCAACTGATTGGAAGAGATCTGTATTCATACCCATTCCAAAGAAAGGAAATCAAACTGAATGTGGAAATGATTGAACAACTTCATTAACTTCACATGCTAGCAAAATTTTGCTGAAAATAATTCAACGTTTGCAGCCTTACATCGACAGAACTACCAGAAGTCCAAGCTGGATTTAGAAGAGGACGTGGCACGAGAGATATCATAGCTGATGGATCAAGATGGATCTTGGCTGAATGCAAAGAATACCAGAAAGATGTTTACCTCTGCTTCATTGATTACGCAAAGGTGTTTGACTGTGTGGACCATAACAAGTTATGGTTAATATTATGAAGAATGGGAATCCCAGAGCACTTAATTGTACTCATGCGGAACCTGTACATGGATCAAGAGGCAGTCATCAGAACAGAAAACAGTGATACCGAGTGGTTCAAAATTGGAAAAGGTGTGTGGCAAGGTTGTTTTTTGTTGTTGTTGTTGTTGTTTGTTCGTTCAGTCGCTTCCGACTCTTCATGACTTCATGGACCAGCCCACGCCAGAGCTTCCTGTCAGCCATCGCCACCCCCAGCTCCCCCAAAGTTGAGTCCATCACCTCCAGAATATCATCCATCCATCTTGCCCTTGGTCGGCCCCTCTTCCTTTTGCCTTCCACTTTCCCTAGCATCAGCATCTTCTCCAGGGTATCCTGTCTTCTCATTATGTGGCCAAAATACTTCAGTTTTGCCTTTAATATCATTCCCTCAAGTGAGCAGTCTGGCTTTATTTCCTGGAGTATGGACTGGTTTAATCTTCTTGCAGTCCAAGGCACTCTCAGAATTTTCCTCCAACACCACAGTTCAAAAGCATCTATCTTCACCCTATATATTCAATGTGTATGCTGAACAAATAATTCTAGAATCAGGAATGTACGAAGAAGAGCGGGGTGTCAGAATTGGTGGAAGACTCGTTAACCTACGATATGCAGATGACACAATTTTGCTTGCTGGAAATGAAGAAGACTTGAAGTACTTGCTGATGAAGATCAAAGACTGTAGTCAGCAATACGGACTACTTTTGAATGTGAAGAAGACGAAGATTCTCACAAATGGACCAATAAGTAATGTCACAATAAATGGAGAAGAAATTGAAGTTGTCAACGATTTCATTCTACTTGGATCAACGATTAATGCCAAGGGAAGTAGTAATCAAGAAATCAGACGATGTATCACGCTGGGAAAATCTGCCATCCAAGACCTACAGTATCTAAGGTTTTCAGAAGTAAAGACGTCAGTCTAAAAACAAAGGTGCATCTGACTCACGCTATGGTTTTCTCAATTGCCACATATGCCTGTGAAACTTGGACATTAAAAAAGGAAGATAGAAGAAGAATTGATGCATTTGAATTGTGGTGTTGGAGAAGATTACTGAAAGTACCATGGACTGCCAGAAGAACAAACAAATCAGTTTTAGAAGAAATACAACCAAAATGTTCACTAGAGGCAAGGATAACTAGGCTTAGACTCTCATACTTTGGGCACATTGTCAGGAACGACCGATTGCTTGAAAAGGACATCATGTTTGGTAAAGTCGAGGAACAGCGGAAAAGAGGAAGACCTTCAATGCGATGGATTGACACAATTATTGCAACAATGGATGCAAACATTGGAACAGTCAGGCAATTGGCGCAAGACCATTTAGCATTTTGTTCTATTATACATAGGGTCGCTATGAGTCATAAAGGACTTGACAGCAACTAACAACAACAACAACAATGTACAGGAACTATAAAACATTTCTTATTTGGGTTGGCTGGGCCTTTGAATGGTAACAGTCTTCTCAAGTCTGGGATATATCAAGGAAACTGTCTGCATCCCTGCAACTCGATTTTATTATTAAGAAAATTTATTAAACTCCTTTTCACATTAAAAATTAATCTCACTTGGATGCCTTTTAGCACTGTCCCTTAAAAACATCATGCAGCTATTTTATCTTTTGTTCTTTCTTGGACTTATTTGCAAAAGATGCAATGCAAACATACTGTAGCACTGGGAAAACATAGGGAGGTTATATATGAAAATTACAATATATATCCTATATACTCTGTGTGTGTGTGTGTGTGTGTGTGTATTGTTGTTGTTTATTCGTTCAGTCGTTTCCGACTCTTCGTGACTTCATGGACCAGTCCACGCCAGAGCTTTCTGTCGGCCGTCACCATCCCCAGCTCCCCAATGGTTGAGTCCGTCACCTCCAGAATACCATCCATCCATCTTGCCCTTGGTCGGCCGTGTGTGTGTGTGTGTGTGTGTGTGTATGTATGTATGTATGTATGTATGTATGTATGTATGTATATATATATATATATATATATATATATATATTTATATTATTTATAATTCAAATTTATCAATGCCCATCTCCCCCAACGGGGGACTCTCTCTCTCTCTCTCTCTCTCTCTCTCTCATTCTCTCTCTCTCTCTCTCTCTCTCTGTGTGTGTGTGTGTGTGTGTGTGTGTGTGTGTGTGTGTGTAATGAGTTATAGCAAATGAGACCTGCTGCATATTGGAAAATGACTGTGGGTGATTTCCAGTTTACTTTGTACCCAGCACACTCCCAGTCAGTCCCTCTATCCAGATCAGAGCAAGCACACATGCCGCTCAGTTCAGCTAGCAAAAATATAGCTCAATGTTTATTTACTAAACATCAGCAAACACCAAAAACAGTTAACTTTGTCAAAATTCCAATGGGGTTATGGGGGCAAGAGATCTTTAATAAAAAATCAGTTTTAACTATCTAAGGCAGCTGGCCCAGACTATAAATATAACAAGTCAGATGCCCTCTGAGGAACTTGGAACATAGATCTTCAACTCTGAGGCCTGCAGAGCTGAAGGCTCATCACTTTAGCTTTATAGATGTTTCCAGCACCGGGCACACAATTGCCATCTTTGCTCCAGCAAAATGCAGAATTGCGCTAGTGGCCTTACAGCCCAGTGAATGATGGCATTTCTTTGTTCCTTCCAGGGAGCAGAGGATTAAAAGATATATATCCAGGTATTTGAAGGGTTTACTTTGTTCTATAACGGTCTGGTTGATTTTCCAGCAATGGATGTGCTGGCCAGCCTTTTGGTAAAGACCAGTACTTCTGTCTTAAAGTAAGTGACAGTTTGATGGAGTCTTGAAGGTTAATAAAAGAACTCCAAGCAGCTAACAACAATCTTGCAGAGTTGAAGCGTGAACCAGCAGTGATGTGGTGGTGGCCCTACAATTATACATGCCCACCTGGACAACCTCCTACAAGATAGGGAGATGGACTTCTAGAACACCATAGTGAAAGACCAAACAAAATGTAATTATATGTTGAAGTGGTTACTTCAGATATCAAGACTATCAGAATGAAAACGACAATAAAGTGATAAAGATGAGAAATTGAGAAATGTCACATCATAGAGCCAGTTTGGTCTAGCAGTTAAGGCAACGGGCTAGAAACCAGGAGTCTGTGAGTTCTAGTCCCGCCTTAGGCATGAAAGCCGGCTGGGTGACCTTGGGCCAGTCACTCTCTCTCAGCCCAACTCACCTCACAGGGTTGCTGTTGTGGGGAAAATAGGAGGAGGAAGGAGTATTATGTATGTTCACCACCTTGAGTTATTTATAAAAATAATAAAGGTGGGATAGAAAACAAGTAAATAAATTGAAGCAGGCTGCTCCTTGGAAGTTTAGAATATTTTTCTACTAGATGATTTAACACTAAGCTATGGCCTAATGAAGATTACTCTGGTTGAAACCTGGCTTACTCCTTAACCAGCATCTTGTCCTGAATCAGTAGTATAAGGTGAGGACAACTCAAGGAAAATCACTTAGATCACCACTGAACTAGCACGCAAAATGTTCAATCCAAGCCTCAAGAGGGATCTATGTAGCTGGCCCAGGAAAATCTTTTAAAAATGAATAAGCTACTGGATACCAGAATGCTGAAGAATTTTTATATTTGACAGTTTGAGCAAGCTTAGTCTCGTTATCCAACTGGACCGCTTTTTTTTTCCTTTTATAAAACTTGATAAGACTTTAAAATCTAATACTAGGTCCCACATACAATAGTCATTTATTGGCTTTATAGGCGTGATGTTAGTCTTCATCAATAAAAGTATAGCTTCTAAATTATAGGAAGTACAGGTAGTCCTTGGGTTATGACCCTAATTGGGACCAGAATTTCTGTCACTAAACAAAGCAGTCATTAAGCAAAACATCATGTGACCACGCCACTTAGCAATGGTAGTCCCACCAGTCCAGGTTGCGGCCCCAGGACCGTGTGGTTGTTAGGCGAGGAGCTCACATTTCTCCTGTCCTGCCTCTGTTTCAACTCCCCTGCCTATTTCCCCTCACCATCTCTGCCCTTTTGGCCACCCTGCACAGCATGGCCGAGATAGAGAGGCCACAGTATTCTGCTGCTGCAGCTCCCACCACCACCACCCCTAGCTGACCTTGTCATCTTTGCCTACCTCCTCCCCTCCCCTCCCCGCCCCGCCCAGCCCACCCGCAGCCCAGTCTGGGAGACGCATCCTCTCCTATGGCCAAGGCCCTGCAAAGCCTCTCCTTCCCAAGTCCCGGCCAGCTTGGGTGAACTTCACCATGGGGACCATGAGCAGCGGTAGCACCGCTTTCCCCCAGGCAGACCAGGACAACATGGTGCCTTTGCAGGCAGGAACTCCCCAAGCAGAGCATGCAACATGCCCCGGGACCAGAGCAGGGAATGGTGGGTTGCAGAGGTGGAGCTGCAGCTGTAGCTGTCCCAAAAGTCTCCGCACATGCCCCAGGGCTGGCCAGTTACCGCTCACTCCTGCCTCACCTCCGTGGTGCAAAGGCCAGAGAGCCACCCCAAAAGCAGCAGTGAGCCCCAGTGGAGGGACCCATGTGTTGGCAGTGGCTCTTCGCGGGGAGAAGCAGAACCAAGAGGAAAAGCAGAAGCTACTGCGGGCAGCGGGTTGCGCTAGGACTTTTGCACCCAGGCACCGGGTGGGTCCAGGGTGGGCTAGCGCAAACCCCTCCCTGCAGGACAGGTGTCTCAGCATGACCCCCCGGCTGGTGGCGGCCTAAGACTGCTGAAGCAGGGCAGGCCCACCAGGAGCCCGGCAGCTGGGGAGGCAGCAGCGGAGGCGAGCCCAGCAGAGGGGAGGCAAGGCAAAGATGATGACGAAAGTCAGTGGGATGTGGCGGCAGTGGAGGAATACAGCCGCCTCTTCATCTTGACCATGCTGTGCGTGGCAGCCAAAAGGGCAGAGATGGAGGGGGACATAGGCGGGTGGGGGGGTTGAAGCGGAGGCAATTCGCACAGGGCAGGAGAACGTGACTGCGGGATGCTGCGACAGTCATAAATGCAGGCCAGTCATCAGGTGCTCAAATTTTGACCTTTCTGCTTTCGGCATCAAGTTGTCGAAGCATTTTTTGCAGCTTTTGAGCATCTTTTGCGATCAGTACAACATCGTCCGCAAATCTGAGATGGTTTATCTTCTCTCCGTTTACATTGATTCCGTCTTCCCAGTTCACTCTGCGCATGATATTTTCCAGGCAAGCATTGAAAAGTTTAGGTGAAATCGTATCGCCTTGCTTTACACCTTTCTCTACTGGTATTTGTATTTCAGTTTCGAAGAGGGTTGTATTTGTGAAGCAGTTGGTGTTTGCTTCTTTGAGCAGCAGGATGTAGTTGGAGTTGATTCCTTGATCACTGATCGCTTGCATTACTGCATTGACTTCGACACTATTAAATGCTTTTTCATAATCCGCAAATGCAATCGTAAGCGGAAATTCACATTCTCTTGACCGTTCAATGAGCTGAGTAAGAGTGAATATATGATCAATAGTGCTGTACTTGCTTCTGAAGCCGGCCTGCTCTCACGGCTGTTGCTCGTCTAAAGTTCTTGTAAGACGGTTTGTAATCACTTTCGTGAATAGCTTGTAGACAGTTGATAATAAGCAAATCGGCCTATAATTTTTGAGATCTTTGCGTTCTCCCTTCTTATACAGCAGGACTGTAGAAGACTCCTTCCAGCAGTCAGTAATTTTTTTCATCTCTACGTACCTGGTGAAGCGCTCCGCCAGTGCTTTCCATAGTTCATGGCCTCCAGCCCTCAGTATTTCCGTTGTTATACCGTCTTTTCCTGGAGTTTTCCCCAGTGTCATCTGATGAATGGCATGTCAAACTTCACTTATTAGGATGGGCAGTATATGTTCGGTCGTGACGGTTAATGGCGGCATTGGAATGTCCAAGCGGGATGCAAACAGATCTGTGTAGAATTATTTGCAGATTTGCTCAACTTCTTGCTTTCCTGTCTTTTCCTTTCCATTTTTATCTTTTAATGCTGCTATTGTTGTTTTACACAGTGCTATTTCCCATTTGCACTTTCTGATGCTGCTTCGCTTATTTGCTGCCTCAAGAAGTTTCTGCTCTCGGAATTTCTCCATATCTTCTTTCAGTTTCCTCCGTATTAATTTGCAGAGAAGAGAGTATTCGACATTATTCCGAGAAGTTCTAGCCATCTGTCTTCTCTTTTGAAGAAGCATTTTGGTCTCTTCCAAAATTCTTCCTTTTATCTCTTTTGGCTTCGTCGTTCTTGCTTATTTAGCACTGTTGTTATATAGAGTGCAGAATAGCAATTCTAGATTTCAGTTATAGGAAAGCAGATTACAACTGAATGTTGGACAATGTGCTAACAGTAAGAACAGTTTGATCATGGAACCAATTACTCAGAGAGGTTGTGAGCACTCTTTACTGGATATGTTCAAGATGGTTAGGCTGCCATCTATCAGATATATTTTATTTTGGATTCCTGTACACAGCAGGAGGTAGGGTTCAATGACCAAGGGAACCACTTCAGTTCTATGGTCTATGATTGCCCCCCTAAAAGCCTCATATATTAAACTTCAAATGGGCAAGCATTTGTCACATCCAGAGATATTGCAATGATTCAAGCAAACCATAAAATAAATAGTACTCCAGCCTTCTGTAATCTGACTTCAATTCCCATCATCCCTAACCAAACAACAATAAGAGGTATGGTGTAGCACATATGGAGGCCACCAGGTTTTGCATAGTCCAGCCAGATAGGTTTTTATATTTTATATTTTATATTTACCTTCAAATCATCCTTAGAAAAATATTATCCTGAGTACATTATCCTAGTATTCAAAACAAGTTATAACAGCAGCTGAACAACCAGTGATCTGAGTGCAGTACTGGAAAGTAATATAATAAACTGTAAGCATGTTTACTTGATGCCAAATGAATGTACTCAGTCAAAGATGGGTGTTAGCAATCTAATCCAGATGATCTATTCACTGTTGTTCATTTCATTCCATCTTTATTTGCCGGGGTGCAAACTAGTGAACATGGACAAACTCTCGTGTAGCTGCTCCCATTCAATATTCTTCCCATCTCACTAAATTTTGGAATACATCACAGTAAGTAGTCTTTTAATTATACAAAATAAAGCATGAGGGTTCCTTATTATGCGGGTATTAGAACAAGTGAATAAAATGGCATACATCAAATTAAGCTCTATTTTAAAGGCATTTATTGGTTTGGTGTGTTTAGCAGATTGTAGAAACTATGTACCAGTTGTTATTCCATGTGTCATATTTACCACCGCGCACAACTTAAAAATAAGTTTTAATTTTCTGGTTGGTGTATGGTTCTGAGCTGTCTATAAAGCTGAGCAAAATATGAACATTATAAAAGTAATCATCTCAATATGGAATGTACTAATTAGCATGCAACAAGAACTGTCAATCCATATATCAAGCATAGGAGAAAACACAATAAATAAGGTATTCTCTTTCAAAACGAAAAAAAAATCTCTTAATTTATCAGCATTTAAAAATATTAAGAGTTTTTGTACTGTCTATGGAGGAAATTGCAAATTGAATAAATTGTATTTAAAAAATGAGCGAAACAATTTTTTCATCCATCTGTGGGGTCAAATTCAGTACGTACAACGATTCCCAGGATGGAGTAGACCCGTCCTGTTGTAGCTGCCTTCCATAGTTCCATACAATTGTTAAAGATGGTGAATCTGTCAGAAAAAAGAGATGGCAACTCTCACTCAGCACCACAAACATGGATAAATAAAAGCCAAACCTTAAAACTCTTTGTCTGGATGGATTTATCTTTGAATTTAAGTTTTGTGTTTTTTTTAATCTCAATATTATTTCAGATGAATTGACTTTAAGCTTTTGGCATGTGCCTGAGAATTCTTAAAGAATTCAGGACTGAAATTGCTGGTTTCCTAGCAAAATAAGTAATTTGTCACTCAATTTGTGCTCATTAAACAAAAAGATGCCAATTTTTAAATAAGAAACCCAGAAGAGAACTGGGAAATTATACACCAGTTATCTTAAATTAGTTGAAATAGTAATTAAAACAACAACAACCAGGTATCTAGATGAACAAGCTCCTTATCAAACGCTTTTGACTTGAGTAAACTTAATGGTCAGCAGATAAGACAACCTGTCCTTTTACAAATAACTGACTGATTAAAAAACAAAAGGCAAAGAGTAGAAATAAATGGGCAATTTACTCAATGGAGGCAAGTAAGAAGTGAGATCTGTGTTGGGACCAGTGCTTTTTAACTCATAGATGATCTTGACTTAGGGAAAAGCAAAGAGCTGACAAGTTTTCAGAGGATACCAAACTATTAAAGGTTGAAAAACAAAAGTGTGTGTGAAGAACTGTAGAAGAAGCTCTTTAAATTGGGCAGCCAGTTGACCAAGTCACAAATGCAATTTAATTAAGAATAAAATGAGCCAGTTTGGTGTAGTGGTTAAGGCATCAGGGCTAGAGACCGGGAGACCATGAATTCTAGTCCCGCCTTAGGCACAAAGCCAGCTGGGTGACTTTGGGCCAGTCACTTTCTCTCAGCCCTAGGAAGGAGACAATGGCAAACCACTTCTGAAAAACGTTGCCAAGAAAACTGCAGCGACTTGTCTAGGCAGTTGCCAGGAGTCAACACTGACTCAAAGGCACAAAAATAAAAGATCCTAAACAAAAAACCTAAATTCACATATAAATTGATGGGATTGACCAAGAAAAAAAAATTGGAATTATGGCAGGTAGGTCAATGAAATTATTGAAAAGCTGTGAAAAAGGCAAATCCCGTGCCAGGAATCATTAGAAAAGAGATAGAAAATAAATCTGTCAGTGAGGTTATGTTATACACACCTATGGCACATCTGAACCTTGAATATAATTCTAGTCACCACATCTGGAAAAGGGTAAAATAGAACTGGGAAAAGTACAGAAAAGGGCAACCAAAATTATCAGGGGACTCAAATACTACAAGAAAAAGCTAGAATGCTTGGAATTCTAGCTTATAAAAAAGCCAAATAAGGGACATGATTGAATGTATAAAATCATGCATGGCATGGAGAGGTTGGACAGCTTCAGTCTTTCTTTCTCAAAACAGTAGGACCAGCAGTTATCCAATTAAGCTTTAAGAATTAACTTTAAGATTAAGCTTCTAAATTAAGATGATTTAGAACAGGCAAAGTAAAATGCTTCTTCATACAGCACATAATTAGCCATGGGAATCCATTACCACAATTCATAGTGATGGCCACTACCTCGCATGGCTTTAAAAGGAAATCCAGTAAATTCATGGCCTATCACAAGCTATTGGTCTTGAAGACTTAGTGTGATCTTCAAGTTGGTGGCAGCATGCCCCCAAATACTAGTTGCAGGGGAGCACAATGCTCAGAGAGAAATTGTCTCCTATTTGTCAGCACCCCAGAGACATCTGGTTAGCTACTGTGAGAAAGAAGATACTAAACTAAAGTGGATTTTGTTCTTAAATTCTTATCTTCACCCTTCGTCCTAGTCCATGTTCTTGAGGATCTAGGACCATTGTTTCATGGTACACTGCCAGACTCGGCTTCCAGAGAGACTTCCTTTCATCTCAAGTCTGACCATCATTTACTCTTCTGAAGCATTAGAAATTAAAACTCTTTACCACCATAAAAAGTAATGGACCAATAACGTATAAGCTTGGGAATGGCAATATCTTCCAAGCCTACACTGCTACATTTCGGTTTAATACAAAGCCTAATTTACCAGTTGAGCATAAAGTTGTAGTTTCTGAACCATTGCAGCCAGAGTTCCATCACTGGGCATTTTTTTTCTTTTTTTCTTTTTTCTTTTCTTTTTCTTTTTTTTTTTTTTGTGTCAGAAGCACCAAGGCGCTTCTGTAGTGAAAGGATTTGCCGGTGACATCACCATTGCCCGAGGGACGCCAGAGGAAGATATCAACCGCCCAGAGTTCCCTTGCGGGGAGATGGAGCGGTATATAAATTGAAACATAAATAAATAAAATAAATCAATTCTTCTGGAGACAAAAGTTGATCTAGGTAGCTATTTCTCTTCTGGGTTTAAGATGTTCCCACACAGTATGATATCTGAGAAGGCATAACAGAACAATAACAACACAGAATATGAATTTAAATACCTACGTATCCCAGGTTAATGGAAGAAAAGCATGAATTACTCAATGCAGAAATGCCTTTTAGAAGAGTTATGTTGACATGAATGGGAACTAATTGGTAGTTCCTTGCACTTAATCTTCGGTTATGCATGTTTGTTCATTGGGCTTCCAGAGGACAACTATACTCAGTAATGTCCAAAAAGAGCCCAATTCTAATTCTACTGAATTCATACCAAGATTTGCTATGAGTCTGCACAGTACTTGCCTTTTTTTTTAATCTACTTAGTACACCGGAAAAACAATACAGTAAGTTCCAGTTAAGGGGAAATGGAATGGGCTTTAGAGAGGGGAGATGCAGATTTTCACATGCATTTTAGATGTTCTTACAGGATATAGGGATGTCCAGATGAGTAGTACTTGTAGTATTGGGACTACAGTTAGAACAGGGAATTTGGCAAAAAGGTACAATACAGTGCCTTCTGCTAATTTACAGAGGATTTCAGATCAGCTCTCATTAGCCAGTGTCTTCCATTCATGTTAAATTACAAGTTCCAGAATTTTCACTCAATAAGTTAACTAGGGACCTTAGGGACTGTAGTCCTAGTATCTGGAGGGAAATAGGATTAAGAAGGCTGATATAGATCATAGCTAGTGTGTTTTGGTGAAAAGTGTTCATCGGTGATGCTATCTAACCATCTCATCCTCTGCCGTCCCCTTCTCCTTTTGCCTTCAATTTTGTGGAGAAACAGCCAAATACCATAATTCCCCAATGGTAAACTTGATGGAAATTAGCCAAGAAGTAACAGTTAAACCTGACCACCTTTGCATAATGGCATCTTTGTATAAATATAACCCCCCAAATATGCATAAGAGGCAGAATGTGAAATATCTTGTAGTGGTGTAATCAGGGATAGTCTAGACATTATACCACATTTACTTAAAAGGAAGACAAGTTTTTTTCCCCAAAAAGAATTGCCTGTGAGGACAAGTGGTTGTCTTATGTTTGCTGAGAATACAGTAGTAACAGAAGACACAATTGAATGTGAACAGAAAAACAATGGGCAGTCATGAAGAGGCAGAAAGGGGAAGAAGCCAGTGCCATAATGTTCTGGGGGATGGAGCCACAGAGACAGCATCCTAGCCTGCCCTCCTCTTGAGGAGGGTAGGTACCTCCCTGTGAATGACAGTTCTGAATCCATCAGTATTGTCAACTGATTGAGGGTCTCCGTGGATTGAAAGTTTCCCTATGGGAGCTTCCTGTGGAAAATGGCCGACTGAACAACTTTGCCTGTGAGCTCCACGGGCAGAGCTGGCAACGTGATGGTTTTTTTTGGGGCACAGACTGGTTTTTCTGTAGCCCCAAGTGTTTTTCCAGATTAAGGAAAATGCTGAGAATACAGTAGTAACAGAAGACACAATTGAATGTGAACAGAAAAACAATGGGCAGTCATGAAGAGGCAGAAAGGGGAAGAAGCCAGTGCCATAAAGTTCTGGGGGATGGAGCCACAGAGACAGCATCCTAGCCTGCCCTCCTCTTGAGGAGGGTAGGTACCTCCCTGTGAATGACAGTTCTGAATCCATCAGTATTGTCAACTGATTGAGGGTCTCCGTGGATTGAAAGTTTCCCTATGGGAGCTTCCTGTGGAAAATGGCCGACTGAACAACTTTGCCTGTGAGCTCCACGGGCAGAGCTGGCAACGTGATGGTTTTTTTTGGGGCACAGACTGGTTTTTCTGTAGCCCCAAGTGTTTTTCCAGATTAAGGAAAATGCTGAGAATACAGTAGTAACAGAAGACACAATTGAATGTGAACAGAAAAACAATGGGCAGTCATGAAGAGGCAGAAAGGGGAAGAAGCCAGTGCCATAATGTTCTGGGGGATGGAGCCACAGAGACAGCATCCTAGCCTGCCCTCCTCTTGAGGAGGGTAGGTACCTCCCTGTGAATGACAGTTCTGAATCCATCAGTATTGTCAACTGATTGAGGGTCTCCGTGGATTGAAAGTTTCCCTATGGGAGCTTCCTGTGGAAAATGGCCGACTGAACAACTTTGCCTGTGAGCTCCACGGGCAGAGCTGGCAACGTGATGGTTTTTTTTGGGGCACAGACTGGTTTTTCTGTAGCCCCAAGTGTTTTTCCAGATTAAGGAAAATGCTGAGAATCAACCCATCTGTCCTCCAGACGGTGAGTTGTAGCCAGGAGTTCGTAGACAGCGTCTGCGACCGAGTGGTAAGACTACACCGGGAGGCTGGGATTCAAACTTGTCTAACCCACGTTTGCATTCCCTTATTAAAAGGGAGTTAAGTCGTAGCCTTTCCATATCTTAAACACCTAATTTGCTTTTTAAGTTTTGTATCTTAAGAGAAGTTTTTTACAGTAAGAAAAAACAGAATCTCTCGGTGACTATAGTTATTTTTGGAGTTTTTTAATTAAAAAAAAAGTTTTGGCTTTCTTCCCAGTTTGGGTTATATTCAGAGATAGAATACTGCCTTTCTGTTGTTATCTTGGTGGAAGAGTTCCAAGGATGAAGTGTTTTTTTTTCTCTTCACATATTTTTTTTATTCTAAACTGTACTCTCTGTTTATTTTTTTCTATTCTCTGCCTGAATATATTTTTTTGGTTAATTTTGGATTAATTCATTAACCTCTATCTTTGTGAGTTAATTTCTTAGGGTGTGTTATAATTAACTATCTGAATAATGGAAGAGTTTAAAGAAGATTTAAGAAAATTACGTTATCAGCAAGAAAATATCATTTTAAAGAACTGTCAAACTATCATACAGACTGTTCGGGACATTAAAGAGGAGATTTTGGTCAAAATGAAACAATTATATGAAAATACTATGACGGAACAAGAGGAAAACACAGGAAAAGATGGCGTTTTTGCTGTTGTGGGGGTAATTGAAAAGCGCTCGGCTGAGAACTCTGAACTGAAATGTTATGACTATTTCGGTCAATGTTTTGGGAAAAAAGAATGTACTGTGTGGGAGGTTTTTTTCTCTTTCGATGGAAACGTATTTTTTGAAGCTATTGTAGATTTTTCTTTTAAAAAACGTGTTGCTGTGCTGTTGAAATGTCTGAATGCTCTGGTATATTTTGAGAAGGGGTAAAAAAATTAAGAATACTTAATTGGACTGATAATGATGTTAATTTGACTCACCGGATTTTTGATTTCTAAGACTTAAAATATATTTTTTATTCTGGTAATTTTCTATATTGGTTTTTAAATATAATTAGGGTTAGATTGTTAATTATATAAGTAGTCAATTTATAAAAACTAAGAATATATAGATGGATTGATAAAGAGATTATATGATTGTTTTATAGGATTATAGTTTTGTAAAACTTAAAGGATATTGATAAGATATAATGTTTTATATTGTCTGTGAGATCTAATAGAGTTAAGATTGTTTATTATGTTAATTCTGGATTAATTCATTAACCTCTATCTTTGTGAGTTAATTTTTCAGGGTGTGTTATAATTTACTATCTGAATAATGGAAGAGTTTAAAGAAGATTTAAGAAAATTACATTATCAGCAAGAAAATATCATTTTAAAGAGCTGTTAAACTACCATACAGACTGTTCGGGACATTAAAGAGGAGATTTTGGTCAAAATGAAACAATTATATGAAAATACTATGACGGAACAAGAGGAAAACACAGGAAAAGATGGCGTTTTTGCTGTTGTGGGGGTAATTGAAAAGCGCTCGGCTGAGAACTCTGAACTGAAATGTTATGACTATTTCGGTCAATGTTTTGGGAAAAAAGAATGTACTGTGTGGGAGGTTTTTTCTCTTTTGATGGAAACTTTGTATTTTCTGAAGCTATTGTAGATTTAAAAAAAAGTTGCTGTGCTGTTAAAATGTCTGAATGCTCTGATATATTTTGAGAAGGGATAAAAAAAATTAAGAATACTTAATTGGACTGATAATGAGGTTAATCTGACTTACAGGATTTTTGATTTCTAAGACTTAAAAGATACTGGTTTTTAAATACTGTATAATTAGGGTTAAGATTGTTAATTATATAAGTAGACAATTTATAAAAACTAATATATAGTTGGATTGATTAAGAGAGTATATGATTGTTTTATAGGGTTTTGTAAAACTTTAAATCAATATCAATATCAAAATATCAATATTTTGTAAATCAATATCCTTTATTGATAGATATAATGTTTTATACTGTTTTAGAGATCTAATAGAGTTAAGATTGTTTATCATAAAGGCAGAAAAATTATTTGTTTTTTTTAATTTGATGTGTATTGAGCAATCAGAAGCATATAGAATAGCAGTAGAAGGGGGGAAATTATTAAATGGATTATTTTTAAAAGGAAGGGATTGAAGGGGAAGGAGCAAATTTTTTAGAGATTTATATATTGGAAGGATTTATAGAAATAATGTGATTAAGGTTTGACTTAGAGGAAGGGTTTGTTTGTGGAAATTGCTGTATATTCTTGCTGTGAAAAGCGGGAAGCCACCCGTTTATATGTAACTTTTTAGAAGTTTTTTCTTTTTTGTTTTTGCACTTTTAATGTTTTTCTTTTTGTATGTAGTGTTTTTCCTTTTTTTTTTGGTAGTTTTTTATCTTTGTTCTAAAAATAATAAAACTTTACTATAAAAAAAAAGTTTCCCTATGGCAGATACTCTCTATTCATAAAAGGGAAAAGAAGAAGAATGAGTTCAGCACACTCATTGAACGAGTCCTAACTAATACAACCAGCAAGGCTGGCTGGGGAATTCTGGGAATTGAAGTCCACACATCTTCAAGCTGCCAAGGTTGAGAAACACTGGTCTAGTAAATCTAGCAAAACCTGCTACCCTGATACAATGATTGGCACAAATAAGAGAGAGGCAGACAGGCTGAGCTGCTATCTTTTTCTCATTTCTTCCATACTATCTCAGCAACTATTATCTAATTAATCCTGAATTAAGAAAGAAAGGCTTTGATTCTTACTCAGCATCAGATCTGCACAGCAGACAGGCTTGCCAGAATCACTCCACTTATTGCTCCATACTTCATTGATTAATTACACACAGTGAATACCACTGTGATCTGTTTCGGAAAGCACGAGTTTGTTGCGGCCACATCACCTTTGCAACGTCAACCCTCTGAGAAACAGCTAGAGAGCAATTGATAAAATGTAATCAAGCCCTTCCTGGATGGAAAACTAATTACTTGGTGCCAGTAGTTCGGGCCAGTTTCATTTCCATAAATGAGATGCAGCTGAAAGAATGGTTGTAACATAAAATAGGTTAAGGCATGACATGATCTTTCATTGCACAATCTTCCATATTAACACGAGCAATGGTATTCTTGTCAAAATTAAAGTATTGGTAATAAAGAAGACCCTAACGGACCATTGTTTAGGAAGGATCTTTTTAGCTATACACTTCAAATGCTCCAAGAAGAAGATTAATCTAACTACAGCATGTTGATTAGCCTTTCCCTTCTTCCATTTCTTGTTCCAAGAAGGATGAGAGGTTGGGCTCAACATGACCCAGGTAATGAAATGAGTGCTTCATTCCAGAATGAAGAGCTGTAATGGCACACCCAGTTCAGGACTAACTACTTATGACATGCAGCTGTACATAGTTTGTTTCCATTTGTTGTTGTTGTTCACAAACTACAATCTAAAGTAGGAAGTCACTGGAAGAGTTTATAATTCTTATTTTCTTATGGAATTTCTCCACTAAAAATTATTTATTTATTTATTTATTTAATTTATATAACCGCCCATCTCCCCCAACGGGGAAGTCTGGGCGGTTTACAATAAAATAGATTAGATAAAAATATAAAATATAAACCACAATTTATACAATTAATATAACAAATAGATATAAAATCCAAGTGGGAGATAGTATTAATAAAAGAAGGGCATTATAAAATTACGGGATTAACCACCACCACGAGGAACTATCGTTTCCTCCCTCCCATGCCAGGCGGGGATTATCCCCCCAAAGCAGTAGGAACCCTTATTTTTTGTCACATTGTTTCCTCCTCCAAGATGAAATGCAGCCGATGAGAGTTTGTGGCATATATGGAAAGAGACTTTCAGATTTCTAAAAAGATTTCAAGGCAAGGATACTGGAGTGGGTTGCCTCTCCAGTATCCTTGATACGGGAGAGGCAAGTATCTCCTTCTCCAGTGGACCACGTTTTGTCAGAACTCTCGGTCATGACCTGTCCGTCTTGACCTGACTTCACTGAGTTACGTAAGCCCCTTCGCCATGACAAGGCAGTGATCCATGAAGGGGAAAAAGATTTCTACTTATCTGCAAATTCCATGGATACATTTGATGAAATAAGAAACTCTCAGGAACAAACTATGGGCCTTTCCCACATGTCCTGGAAACATCATTCTTCTGCCATGTGAGTTTGCCTTCATCTCAGCCTAGCCTGTGAGTGAGACAGCCTTAAGTCATCATCCACAGGGGTACCAGTTTTAACGTGTGCTTTCTCCCTTAAATGGATAGCGCTCAACAACAGTTGCAAGGTATGTAAAATCTGTTATGCTGCGCCACTTTGGAGCTGACGTCAGATGAGCAGTAGAGGATGGGATCAGAGCAGAGCTTATTGGTCATTCCAGGATGATGTAACTATGCCCTTTCCCTTCTGGTCCTTTAAGGGTCTCTTCTGCCAATGCCACCGTTCTGCCGATGTCCACCCAAACAGCAGGATAGAGCAAGCACTGTGCCAGCGATGTATCAGAATTGCACAGTAGTGCCAAGCAGCTCTGCTGGCAGTACTTTAACTCTGTGGCCTTTACCAGTTTCTTTGGGGATGTCTGCATTATAGCTGGTGAAAGCAGTTGACATTCACTGAATTTTTCTTAAAATAATCCAAGCATAAGACAACTAAATATATAAATAAATTAAGTTCAGCTTTTATTATTCCTTGCCAGCAAAGAACCAACCGGAGACAGTTTTCTTTCAGTCAGTAACTGGCAATTACCAGCAGAAAACAAGCCAGGTGGGCAGGCTGCCCTGCTTTTGCTAGCACGCGAGGAACAGTATGTGCAACATTTGAATATGTTGCAGTGAGATCGCCATGCAAGCCCCACTCCACAGCAGCAGCATGACTCAAGCATGTAAAGGAGGGGCTTACACAGTGATGTCACTGCAAGATGGGGCTTGCCATCACTTGTCCCACTTTGTTGCAGGCACTCCTGAGTTAACCTAAAGAGGAAATGAAGCAGTGGGAGGATGAAACCAAACCTCAGCTGCATCCAAACTGAATAATCTGAAAGTCAGCCTGTTGCCTAGATGAAGAAAGGAAGGGAGGAAAATCTGAATTAAAAGTGCTGGACTCAGCTCCCTTCTTGACTCCAATTAGTGTGTGTGTGTTTAATTTTGATTGGATTGTGACAAAGTGGAGGGGGGCACATGAAGGAGCTAGAGATGACAAAGACACTTACCCGATAGTTTCCTGCTGGCTATTGATGTGCAGAAGATGAAGGGTAGCAAAGCCAGAGGAATCAACCACTTTATTTCTGCAGATCAGAACAGATTCAATAGAGGCATGATAAGGATTGGCACTGGGAACAGCAAATTTCATGCTAGTACAGCTTTCTCCTCTCTCTATACCTGTGTTTCTCAACCTTGACAACTATAAGATGTGTGGACTTTAACTCCCAGAATTCCCCAGCCAGCATTTAAAAGTTGCTGAGGTTGAGAAACTCTCCATTAGGGTATGTTAGAAGAGGGTCACTAGAAATGGATAGCTCAGTAAAAAAAAAAAAACACCAGACACAGAGATTTTTCTTTCCTAGCAGATTACAAAAGCAAATCTTAGATTTACAGGGTTGGTTTTCTAGTGAGGAAAAAAGGCAGGCCTGCCCCTTTATTACCCAGATGCAGCTTGAGAGCCCCACAAAAAAGGAAGTGAACCTCCTGCTGCAGCTGACATCACTGAGCATTTTCCATGGTTCCTGTCAGGCTTCACACCTGGGCTCAACACTAAACCAAGCTTTTCTAGGCATCTGGTTCAACTTCTTGGTTTGCCTTGGCAGAAGACTCATAGACAGTCTTTACTGCAGACAAGAATGAAGCCACACACTCAACGGTTGATTCCCTATTACATCAAAGTCCCTGGAATCTTTGCACTGCGTTATCAAGGGTTTAAACCTAAGGCTTCTTCCCCCCACCTTTCTGAATTAACAGAAACTTGGTGTGGCCCTTGTTGGCCTTGCAATTGGAAGGCCGTGGTATGTTTACAAATTGCAACATACAAATTCCAAATCTCTCTCACCTTCTTCCCATGATTGGCAAGAGGAAGCAGAGAAATGGCTCCTTTCTGCCAATATTTCTTCTTCGGTCACCGAAACATTATCAGGTGCCCTTTGTCAGATCTTCAGTTGCTGCCACTGGACCCCTTAATGGAGAGTTCTATTCTAGAAAACAATGACAGAATTGGAGGCAATTTTGTGGGATCATCTGGATCATATGAATAGTGACTTAAAGGCTGCATCCACATAGCACACTGAACTTGGTTGTCAGACTGACCTATTTTCTGAGTTTGTACAAATACACTGAATCATAAACTAACCAAATTGCCTGGATTTACAGAGTGTACAAAGCAACAAAAAACCTAAGTGAAGTTAAAACTTGCCAAGCTTAGCATGTTGTACAAATACAGCTTCTAATTCTTTATCTGACCTGGTTGTGTGAACACAGCCAGATTTTCTATGATTTCATGAGTTGTGATACTATATACTCGTAGATGTATCTGTTTCCTTTTATTCTGAATGGCCCCATTCTCTGGCCATTCATTTCTTCTCACCATTTTGCACAGAAAAAAAAAAGGATCTTAAATAGCCAAAGACTTATTTAGTTTTTTAATTGCCCAGATTTAGGGATTATTTGTAGCTAGAAAGATATGTCAATCTTCTCAGCTCTTAGGGGAATAGTCAGCTTATGTTTAGTATTTTGTTCCTTTATGAAGCATGTGTTCCTGTCATACTAAATCTTTAATTCTGTAGTTTGGAAATTAAAACAAATTAATGTAAAAAGGTAATTTGAGAAAGAAATTGGCCATGAAAGCCTATGGCATATTTCCCAATGTAAGGGTTGTTTAAAGATCACCTATGAGATCTAATATATTTTTGAATTCTTTTATTCATGAACTGGTGTCTTAAGGTGCTCTTTTGGTCACCGCTAATCAAAGAAATGAGAAGTGAAAGTGTCCAGAAGCCGGGAAATTTTTTTTCCATCTGTTGGAAAGTTGCCAAAATTAGAAAGCACTCACTGCTCCTGCTCCCAGTTACTGATACTTTTAAAAGATAAAATTAAGAGTTATCTTAAGTCCTCCAAAGAGAATAAAAGGTAAAGGTAAAGGTAAAGGTTCCCCCCGCACATTTGTGCAGTCGTGTCCGACTCTAGGGGCCGGTGCTCATCTCCGTTTGTTAGCCGAAGAGCCAGCGTTGTCCAAAGATGTTTCCATGGTCATCTGGCCGCATGACACGCGCGGAACGCTGTTACCTTCCCACCGAGACAAATGCCATCCTAGACAAAGCAGTTTGGATAGGTTCCATGTCTGAAATTTAACAATGTTTTTGTGAAGTAATGCAACATAGTACAGCACTCCCAGTTGGTCTGTGTGCTAGTAAACCTCAGGAGTTTAATAAATGTTAGTGTATTTGGTCAAGCTCTCAGCTTGCACACATAGAATTCAAACTTCTAGTCATTCAGAATACAAACTGTTCCATACCAAAATGTCATAAAATGCGCGGCTGAATTCATTTATGATCCTGTAACAAGTTACAGAGCAAGACATGAGATTAGGAATAATCATTCCATATTGCAGAAACTGATATGCTAGTGTCAAGCAGCTGTTTCATGTGACAATCCAAATTAGATTTAATATATGGCACTGTTCATGTTTCAGTCATTAAAGTAAAGTGATTTAGAAACAATATACTATCATAACAGATTGCCAGATGGGCATTACATGTAATACGACTAATGTAATTGAGCAAGTTTTACCCGTTCACCCATCTCCTTGGGATCAGAGGTATTTAGTTCTTGTTATGGTCATAAACCAAGTTATGTGGTCATGTTTTCCTCTTGCTGTAGAACTGAGACAGAGGGAGAGAGAAAGCAAGAAATACAGACATTTCTTGAGGTAAAGATGGGTTACGGTTTTTCAATATTTTCTCTTGTCTACATGCAATAAATATTGTAAACTCTATTTTGTTGACATGAGTCAGCTTTCCCTAATCTGACGTCCAACAAGTGTGTTACAATAAGCTCCAGAATGTTCTTTTGCTTTTCTGAGACTTTTAACTGTAGTCTGCAACTCACACACCTTGGTCAGGCTTGCGGTTTGCTTCTTTAGGTTTTCCTGGCTGGTCTAAAGTAGGTTATACCATATTTTCAGCTACCATTATTTCTTGTTTAAAATCAGCTAATAGTCTTTCTTCCTCATCTGCTAAAGCTGTACAATTGTTGTTAGCCTTATAAGGTAGACCAGACTAAGAAACCAATGCCATATGGTTCTAAAACTATTTTTTTTAAAAGGTAAAGGTAAAGGTTCCCCCGCACAGTCGTGTCCGACCCTAGGGGCCGGTGCTCATCTCCGTTTGTTAGCCGAAGAGCCAGCGTTGTCCGAAGACGCTTCCGCGGTCATGTGGCCGGCATGACGCACATGGAACGCTGTTACCTTCCCACCAAAGTGGTACCTATTCGTCTACTTGCATTTGCATGCTTTCGAATTGCTAGGTTGGCAAGAGCTGGGGCTAGTGCGAGAGCTCACTCCGTCACGCAGTGCTAGGGATTCGAACCTCCGAACTTCCAATCGACAAGCCTGGCATTTTACCCGCTGAGCCATCGCACCCCCTTTTTTAAAAAAAAACAGCTATAGTAACAGAATCTTGCAAGTCTGAATGTGCTTCCCCACTCCCTCATTTTATCTTCATGTGTATTATGGAGGGATCTGTCTGAGAAGTTTACTCAAATTAGTTTCTTGGAATGGGCTCAAGCTGTGCTTTTCTGATCATTGCCTTGGTAGTGGCTTTTCCTCCTGTCCTTCAAGGCCATTCCCTGTTACCTCTACATCTGTAGAATACAGAGGATTACCAAGGCAACAAACAGATTAACGTGCTTTAGGAAAATAGAGATTTACGAAAATGCCTAAGGCAGGTGTCCCCCTAATTCATACGAAGGTAAAAGAGGGAGGATGGGAAGCACATTCAGATTTGCAAGATTCTGTTACTACAGCCATTCTAATAAAAGACGTTTTATGCCTATGCAGTGTCTTGACCTGGTCTACTTTGTAGGGCTGGCAACAATGCAGTTCAAAAAGGGAAACCCTCATACACACTCCTATGGGAGGGTTGCATCGTCTTCAAAATTATCCAGCTAGTCTAAATTCTGGGTGAATAAAGTTGTGCAGACTATTACATGCATGCTATTTAAAGGGCCAACTTCTGTACCCCCCCAGAGAAGATGCAAATAAACATGGTGTATACTAATGTATATGTTAGAACTGGTTGTTATAATTTAAATGGATATTCAATAATCTCCCCACAGAGGGAAGATTGTGACCAGGAATCCTGTGTACTTGCTCAGTCTGCTGTCAGAGCACAAAGTGTTGGGGGATAATTTTGTGACTACCATTTTCTCTTCTTACAGTTCTTTATTTTTAAGGAGGACTCCTCTGTAGGATGCCTTCAAACCAAGCCCTTCAGGCAGAGGATTGGGCTCTACAAAGAAGATCACGGACATCACCCTAAAATCAGTAGATAATCTCCAGTAGTGCTCATTTGGTATAAAAGAATGAAACCAGAGGCATTTATTTGATCCAGCTCAGGCCACCCTAATCTGTTGATGTGCCTGCCAGCTTTCTCCTACTCCACTCCACACCCTTCTCTGCCCCCACCAACCTGTTAACCAGGGTTTATAATAATTATTATAATAATATGATTATTATAATTATTATTGATGGTGGAATAGAAGTCTTCCAGAAGATTTATACACTTGTGTTCATTCAGGCAGATTGAAAGATGCCTAAACCCTCCATTTCAGGCATCTAGACCTATTTCCAGGCTATCTCTACCATTTTAGCTTCAGTGGTAATATTTTCATCATGTCAAATACCTCTCAGTTTTTCAGATCACGTGTGTGATTATTGCTGAGAATCAATTACGTTTTTAATTCAGTCTTCCCCGGCATGGTGCACCCCTCTCCAAATATGTTGGGACTGCAAGTTCCAAAATTCATACTGGCTGGGAATTCTGGGAACTGTATTCCAACTCATGGAAAGTGCCAGGTTGTTAAAAGCAGCTCTTATTATTATTAGGTTGCACAAACATACTTAAAATGTACTGTTTACTATTGTTTACAGTTGAATAATGCTTCTTTGACCTACTCCCCACCTTTGGGGGGGGCAGTGCAGACATGTTCATATATCTGCAATATGCGTACACCTTCACACTCCTTCTCTGCTGATTTCTTTTTAAATATGTTGTTGAAAATAAGCCAGTGTGTTTTTCAAAACTTAGCATGAAAGCCGTCTGGGTGACCTTGGGCCAGTCACTCTCTCTCAGCCCAACTCACCTCACAGGGTGGTTGTTGTGGGGAAAATAGGAGGAGGAAGGAGTATTAGGTATGTTGGCCGCCTTGAGTTATTTATAAAAATAATAAAGGCGGGATAGAAAATAAATAAAAATAAATAAAATTTTAAAAGCCACAATAATCAGATTTGATTTAGGGTTAACATCACAAGCTTCAAGCTTAAACATCAGAAAATTGCACTACAATTTCTAAATTTCTACTTTGCCTTGGCCTGACACCCATTAGAAATATTGAATTCTGGTTGCCATAATTTTTGATCAGCATGATCAAAGGAACTTGAATTCCCACATATCTGAGGACACTGGCTTGAGAAAGGCTATATATTAGGGATCACCACAAAAATTCTGCCTGACCTTAGCTCTGCTTTGGATCTTACCTGTTCATGCCACAAATTCAACCAATTTTGTCTGTGACTAAATCGTTCTGAATCTTACTAGCCTTTACAGCAATGATTCATCTCCATCCCATTTTTCCAATTTAAGTGAGGAAATGAAATCTTTCACACATGTATGCATACATCATTTTCTTTGGGAAAACTAAAGCTTTATTTTATTAGTTAAGCAAATCCTCAGAATAGAAGCATTTTATGTCTTAAAATGATTTTCACATGTTCCAAAAGCATCAAAACCAGAACAGATCAATTCTGCACAGATTTAGCATACAGCTGTAAATCTGCCTGTGATTTACATGTAGCTACTTTCATACATAAGCTTTCAGACACACAAAACACCCAATTATCTTCCAAAAGCCTGTATACTTTTCTCAAAGCCAAATCCATGTGACTTGCATTTTTGGCAGCTCCCACCTTCAGACAGCCTGACCCTCTGCTTCATATGTCTGATCTCTTCATAGTCAGTGGAAACAAGCCAACCCTGAGGGTTCCCTTGGTGCCAGACTCTGTCAGCCAGATAGCTTGTTTGCACATACTGAGTGTCTTTCTCAGCTGGAAGGAACTGCATTTATAAAATAACAGATTTAGGCAACAATTTGCAGACCCCTTAAACTGGATAAGTGCCATTAAATTCAGTCTATTCTAGAAAAACTGGCTGAATTCCACCCTCTAAGTTGGAGCTGGATGGATCTGTGGTCATCTCACCACTGTGCAGATATCACCATCCTGTGAAAGTGGCCCAAAACAAACATCTGGGTTTTATATCCTTGCCCAGTGTACACAATGACTGGGGAGAAGGGGAACCCAACTTGTCCCTCAGCATATTCATATTGTGAAGTTGCCTAGTCCAAAATGATGCTATCTATGTGTTGGATCGCAACGCCTATCAATTCTAGCCTCTGTGATTGGAGATAATGGGAATGGAAACTAATAAGGAGAGCAAAATGTCAACTGACATGGACATCCACACAATCAGTCTGAGTCTAATACAGAATTGCCAGTTGAACCATCCTACTCCCCCAGATTGATATGAATGGGTTGCTTTTGCCCCAGCTGCCAGAAAAGCAAACAATTATATAATTTTACCTTGAGTAAACAGACAGATTTTATGTTTGCTTCCACCTTCAGGATCTTCCAAAACTACAGAATTCTTTTTTGGCTTCCATCTCTGACCAAGAGATTCTTGTCCCTAAATTCTGGCCTAAGTCTTGGCCATGCGCTGGAATATTTCTTACTGTAAATAGCACCATAAGATGCAAAATCAAAGCAAAATGAAAATAAACATTTGATTAGCAGAATTCCCATTTATATACCCCAAATAAAATGGGGTTTAGTTTGCTAATTTAACAGATATTATGGAATATCGATTACGTGTCATCAAGTCAGTGTCAACTCTTAGTGACCACATAGATTTTCTCCATAAATGATCTGTTCCTAACATGGTCTTTCAGGTCTTCCAACAGTGCACTCATCACCACTGTAACTGAGTCCATCCACCTTGCTGCTGATTGTCCTCTTCTTCTCTTTCCTTCCACCCTTCTCAGCATGAGAGCATTTTCCAGAGAGGTAGGTCTTTGCATAATATGTCCGAAGTAAGGTAATTTGGGGCGTGGTGGCTCAGCGGGTAAGATGCCAGGCTTGTTGATCGGAAGATCGCAAGTTCTGAGGTTCGAATCCCGAGCCCTGCATGCGGAGTGAGCTCCTGCACTACCCCCAGCTCTTGCCAACCTAGCAATTCAAAAGCATGCAAGTGCAAGTAGATGAATAGGTACCACTTCAGTGGGTAGGTAACAGCGTTCCGCGCATGTCATGTGGCCACATGACCGTGGAAGCGTCTTCGGACAACGCTGGCTCTTCGGCTAACAAACGGAGATGAGCACCGGCCCCTAGAGTCGGACACGACTGCACAAATGTGCGGGGGGAACCTTTACCTTTTTAAGGTAATTTGAGCCTGGTCATTTGTGCCTCAAGTGAGAACTCTGGGTTGATTTGGTTGATGATCAATTGGTTTGTTTTCTTGGCTGTCCACAGAATTCTCAGGAGTTTTCTCCAACACAAAGTTCAAAAGCATAAATACTCTTCCTATCCTGCTTTTTCAAAGTCCAACTTTTGCTTCCATAGAGTGTCACAAGAAATATCATTGCTTGCAGTATTCTGATCTTCTGACATATCCCGGCATTTGAATATCTTTTCCAAGGCCTTCATGGCTGCTCTACCAAGTTCTAGTCTGTGGCATATTTCTTGACTGCTTGTTCCTTTACTGTTGATAAGGTAAAGGTTCCCCCCGCACATTTGTGCAGTCGTGTCCGACTCTAGGGGCCGGTGCTCATCTCCGTTTGTTAGCCAAAGAGCCAGCATTGTCCAAAGACGCTTCCACGGTCATGTGGCCAG
Source organism: Charina bottae (assembly GCA_023362775.1). Classification (NCBI taxonomy): domain Eukaryota; kingdom Metazoa; phylum Chordata; class Lepidosauria; order Squamata; family Charinaidae; genus Charina; species Charina bottae. The sequence continues at coordinate 124,908 of JALMGJ010000012.1, forward strand.
CATGACGTGCGCGGAACGCTGTTACCTACCCACCGAAGTGGTACCTATTAATCTACTTGCATTTGCATGCTTTCGAATTGCTAGGTTGGCAAGAGCTGGGGCTAGTGTGGGAGCTCACTCCGTCACGCGGGGGCTAGGGATTCGAACCTCTGAAATTGCTATCTTCTGATCGACAAGCCTGGCATCTTACCCGATGAGCCACCACACCCCCTACTTTTTTTTATTACTGTTGATAGTTGATCCTAAAAGGCAGAAGCTATCTACCATTTTTATATTTTCATTGTCAATGCTAAGGTTGGTTGTTGTACCTGTTGTCATTAGTTTGGTCTTTCTTATATTTAATTTTGGTCCCATTTTTTCACTGTGGTCCTTGACTTTTATTACTAGAGCTTGCAGATCGTTTGCATTTTCAATTATCAGAGGAGCATCATCAGCATAGTGAGGTTATTGATGTTTCTTCCTCCAGTTTTAAAGCCACACTCACCTTCTTCCAATCCAGCTTCCCTTAATATATATTCAGCATATTGGTTGAATAAATAAGGAGAGAATATACACCCTTGATTATGGGATGGATGATCCAGGAAGAAGGCAATGGCAAACTAATTTTGTTATGATAATAATTATTATTATTAATTAGACTTCTATGGCCACCAAGTCATAAAGACTCAGTCTGCCACAGTCACTGGGAATCAAGGTCAACCGGAAGAAGTGTTTGAGCCTGATAGACTCTCTAGTACAACTTCTCAGTGCCAAAGGCCAGGATAAACAAAATCCTGCATTGCACTGGCTGGAGTAGCTGATGTCACTGGATCAGCCAAACCCAACCATTAAATGAATCACACGGAGGAGCTTGTTCTTTGTTTGGCAACTGGCTGCATCTTTCATTGGAAAGCTTGCCACTTGCAATGCTACAACTCACAATAATCTGACGCCTTGTATCTGTTGGTGGAATAACGTCTGCTTTTTATTTCCTTGGGCTGTAGTTTTTATTTATTTGGGATGGATTATTATTACTGTTTGACAAATTTAATTGTTTATACAACTAATAATAATAATTCTTTTTTAAAAGCTCTCACAGTTCCTTACCCTATTAACTGAAGGTAATTAAATCCATCTCTATAAAACACATTCCATATTAATTTTCTCATATTGCTATTGACTAAATTGTTCAAAGATTTACAGTTCACATAGTAAGCACCTAAGAGGAAACATTTCCTAAAATTATTAATATTAGCTAGAGGGAAGGAAAATATATATTATTTTGCAAAATTAGATCCACGTTCTTATTTCCTGCTCTGTATCATTGAAAATATGACATCAAGATGCACAGAATTTCCATAAAAATGAATAACAATTTGTGCCAAAGGCTAAATTATAAGCAGTGCAACAAAATGAATCTGCAATTATAATGAATATCTTAAGGATGTTATTAAAATGTATTGGAACAATAATCATGGGTGGCCCTGAACCTGCTGGCCTTTTCTTAGGTGTTGAAAACCCAGCTGTTCCCTAGATGAGCCCATTTAGGAGAGTGATTGTGGTTGGCCTAGGAGGTGCTTGTTTTCGTTTTTTATTTATTTTATTTATTCGATTTATCACCACCCAACTCCCCCAAGAGTTTTTCATATACCTTTTGTTTATTCGTTTGTAATCAAGGTTAGCCACTCAGAGTTACAACTGAGAGTTGGGCAGGCTGACTGATTTAGCTTGCCACAAAGTAGGGGTATGCATTGCATTTAGTTGAAGACCAAATTTTGAGGCAGCGCAGACTAATTTGTAACAGATTTTCATTTTTCCAGGACAGAGCAGTTCAGTCTAAACTCACTCACCAAGGGAACACAAAACACCAAGGAGAAAAGAGAAGATGAGGATGAATATTGGATACATTGGTTCATCCTCAAATCAGAGAAACCCTTGTGATCAAGCCATCATTGGTCACTCCAATCATAGCAACTTCAAAGTGGGACTGAAGAAATCCTAGGGGTTGAGAGTTTTACCAAACAGCCTCTCATCCTGAGCTGTTGTGTGTTTAAAAAGTCATGTTAGTTAGCTCTGTAATGACTTATTTTATGGAAAAACTGAGTTAATTTCTTCTGCCTCATCCTGAACAGTTAGCTCCATCTCATTCAAGAAGACAATCATCATTAAGATCATCTCACATCTTTCCACAAAAATTATTCAGCCTGTTTGTCCAAAAATTGTCACATATATTTTTTATCATAAGGGCAATTGTCTATACAACATTGCCACATTCTACTTTATCTCCTCCTAATAGTCTATCATTTCTGAACATTTCATGACATTCTGCTGGGGAAAAAAATGTTACCACCATTCCTGATTTTCCTATGCTAGATTATGGAAGGCCATAGGATAAAACTTCAGTAGCAATGGTTGAGCAATGAAATCCTGGCTTAATCAACCAGGATATGCACAAGCATCATCAATCTATATGCACTTTGGGGGGGGGGCAGGGTTCTCCTTTTTTCTATGACAGGTTTATTTCCTTGAGATGATCTGTTAAGGATTGCATGCCAGTTGTTGGATGGAACTGAAATAGCAGTGGGCGGAGCCTGAGGCAACAATGGGTGAACTACCTAGTTTCTTTTTGATGTTTCTTTCTTCAGCCCTTCTTTTGCTTTCTCCCCAGCGCAAGGGACAGATCACTTTTGCAGGAAGTCTGAATGAGGCCATTTAAAATCTGGCTGAGGGACCATTTAAAATTGGCCCCAGAGTTCTACAAGGCATTTTTACTACATCCATGTTTAAACTTGTATATCCTGAGATGACTATATCCTACAGTTTATCTCTGTTCCACCAGTTGTTGATGATGCCTGCTATATTTACATCTCCTTTAAAATCAAGCACTTCATCTTGATTCAGTGTTTCCTGGCATTTGCACAGAAACATAATGTATGTCCAGATGAAACTAGTTTGTGCACTTTCCCCAGTGGCCCTTTGGAATCTTTGACTGGCTAATAAGTTTTAGTGCATGATTGTGCCTATTTCCATTATCTCCCATTTGAGTGATTTAAATATTTTCACCTCATCTTGTCAGGAGAATTCAGCTCAAACCAGACATCCCAACTCCAATCGGATTTTTCTTGAGTCCACTTGCAAAACTGCTTTGCCAGAGTTTTGATTTTAAGCACTGGTTCCATTTTACAACAGTTCAAGAGGGATCCATCTTTCTGTATGGACTCAGAATGATCCCTGGTGTTTAACAAAACTAAACTTACACTTACTTTTCATTTGTGCATTGACAATCTCAACTTTGCCTGTCTAGCCTTAAACATGGCCTGTTTTTGCTTTTATTATTTTATTGCTTTGTATTCACTGACAGTTTTATTAGTTTGGTGTTATACATCAACATCCAAGAAAACTCAGTAAGACTCCTTCCATTTTTTTCCTCCCATTTAAATTACCAGCAAAGGAAATTCAACAGGTAAATAAGATCGGCCCCCTCTCTTCTGGACTTTAGAAAAAATCTAAAGACCTGGTTTTGCTACCATGCTTGGGCAGGGGAGGGGTACAGCCAGTCTTGGGGTTGGCTGGTCTCTTAGACCTACCTTGACCAGCCTTTCCAACCTTTGGGATAGTAATATCTACCATCGCTTGGATCAAATTGTATTAGATATTTTTATTGACTTTTAGTAGTATTTATGTTTTTATTGCAGTATTTATGTTTTTATTGCTGTGAACCGCCCAGGGTCCTTCCTGCGGGGGAGATGGGCAGGATATAAATATGACAAATAAATAAATAAATAAAATTGAGCAACCCTTGTGAAAATGGCTCATGCATTACCACATGCTCCATGTACCTGTCTTGTTCCTGGTCCTAATCCGAGTGCCTTTCACTCTGCCTGTTTTCCATGCCTCTTGCCTGCATTCTATCCTAGCTCAGCCTGGACTTCTGACAGAGCTTTGACTAATCCCTTTGGATTCCCACATACACCCCTGTTCTCCTGGCTCTTGACCTGGCATAGCTCTTGAGCATTGGCTATGATCTCTCTCACGATTCCTGACCTTTTGGTTTCTGACCTGGCTTGACCCTGATTAAAGGTCTGACCTGGGCTTCTGGCAGTCATTCCACAGGTCAGTGGCTGAGCAGGAAAGAGAGACAAAGCTTTTTTAGGCTCATATCAATGCCCTATTATGTTTACACTAAACCCAGTGGGATTTTGCATGAGTCTAGCCTTTTCTCCAAAGCATTTCTGAAGATGGCCTACCGAACTACAGTTCAAATCTGTTTGACCTTATCTGTGTAACATTGTAAAGAATAATTTAAATCATTAACATCTCCAAACAGGTGAAATTTCACTGCTTGTGTCATCCGTGGATTACCAAACATTTAATAGAATCCAGTTTAATCACTACCTATTTATTCTTAGGTCCCCACCAACACCAGGATTGTCAGAGTTTCAATAAATGAAGGATGATGGAGTGCAGTTCTGTACCGTAGCAATTGCCTGTATTGAGAGGCAGAGCTCAGTCATAAAATAGACTGTTTCTCTAAAGCAGCCTTCTTCAACTTGAGGCCCTCCAGATATGTCAGACTGTATCTCTCTGAATTCCACTGACCAGACTGGTTGTGAATTTCAGGAGACCAAGTCCAAAACGTCATCCGGAGAACATCAAACTGAGGAAAGCTATTCTAAAGGGTATATCTGTTCCATGTGATACAGAGCAAAACCAATCATACAGACACAATCCAGACTTTGAGTCATAAGCATAAAAGAAAGAAAAAACACAAATCACTGCATTTTGCTATAGAGATGACCCAGAGATACATGTAGAAATTAAACTAAAGGTTTAACTTGTAAGAAACATCTATGCATCTTACAGCGTGAAATGTTGGGTCTGGCTATATCTAGTCTGAAAGGAATTCATGACAGAGAATTATGCAAAGCAGGTGGGACAAAGAATTGAATCAAGCCACCATCCTCAAATCTACTGATTGCACAATATAAAAAAGTGAGCAAATAGAAAATATTTACTTCTGCATCATCTCCCATCTCTAACTTTCAAACGCATGCATGCGCGCGCACACAGATATATTGCATACTTCCAGCCAGGCCCAGTTCAAATAGAACAATCTTGATGTAACACACCATTATTTATTAAACTAAGAAGGAGCTTAACATTTTTATCAGGTTTACTAAATTGTTGTTTATTGTTATATCCAAACAGGGTTGTATGTTTAATTGCTTTTTGTAAACAACATTGTGGGGCTGTCCTGCTGCCTCTTCATCTTTCTACACATGCTCTGCTAGGTGCCACCAAAGCTGAGCAGAAAGATAACCCATCCTAGAAAAAAAAATCAACAACTGCTTCTCACAAACTGGACCAGACCAGGCAGAAAACACCTCTTCCTATGAGGTAAATAGCATTAGTTTTTATTTTATTTTGTCCCTTTCCTGATCCATGCAATACCGCAAAGCATTTGGTCCACTTGCCCCAATATACATGTAGGTTCAAGATAACAAGTATAAAACTTTTTTATGGGTGAAGAAGTCAGACTGGGCAGGACAACTGGTAAAATGATAGGATCTGTACAATAGTAGAAAAACCTACTCTGAAGGTTTTTAACCAGAACAGTGCTTCTCAACCTTGGCAACTTTAAGATGTGTGGACTTCAACTCCCAGAATTCCCCAGTTGAAGGCCACACATCTTAAAGCTGCCAATGTTGACAAACACCAAACTAGAGGCTAGACAGCCACTTCTTCAAGAATAATTTAATTGGTTTTCCTGCACACTGCAAACTAGGTGATCCATAGCGTTCCTTCCAACTCCGCAATGCTATGATTCTGTGAATAGCTGGCAACAACCATCACTGACCATATGCCTACAGCTGGTTCTAAGTGTTGCTTCTCCATGTTTCAGTTTAGGCAAAACTAAAGTCCTGGCACATACCTAATTTCATTTTTTATAAACAGGCTTGAGTCACGTCACGCTTTACAATACAGTCCCCTTGCATGCATTAAGCACATCTACGCCTCTTAAACTGGCTTGCACAATTCCCCCTGTTTAAATAAGAAACAGAATCCAGCCCAGTAAGTTCATTAACCCGGTGGAAACAGGGCTAATGAATAAGCAACTCCTCAAATACACAAGACAATTGTTTCTGTTTGCAGAAGCAAACTGCTCCTAACACCAGCTGCCTCCTGGCAGACAAACCTTGTCACTCATGTCTTTGTGACTCTCTCCCGTTCTAGGAGAGCCGGGTTAGTCTATGGGAGCCAAAAATCAGGAGGAGTCTGGTAGCCCCTTTGCTGACTGACATGTTTTATTAAAAAGCTTTCATGAACTATAGCTCACTCTGTCAGAAGGAATCTGGTGGCACCTTTTCGAACCAACAAATCTTATTCGGATTTTTATTTTTTATTTTATTTTTATTTTTGCCACCATAGACTAATGCCGCTCTCCTCCACCAGTGCTCACTTCATCAGATGCAGCGAGATTGTTAGTGTGAAAAAAAGTTACCAGACTCCCTTCCATTCTTGAACTCTTTTCTGTTACCAACTCCTTATTTTATTCTTATGGGCTCCTCTTTAAGAGGGGAAAGGGGAGCTCTGAGTTGAAAACAAAAGCTTGAGCTTCTGCTGGAGGGAGTTAGCTCCAAAATGGCCATTTAGGTCTGTATTGCCCAAATACAATCACTTTCAGCAGTGTCATGACCTGTGTCAGCTTGCTACCTGCCAAACCTCTTGACAATGTGCTGAGAGCTGCCTTCGGGAAGACAAAACCTTGCTCCCCGAAGGAGTTATCTCACAGTGTGTAATGGGTGAGTAGCCTTCACTGCAGAGAAAAACTCATCTCCTTTCCTCAGTTGGTAGACACAGTTGAAACTGACTGATTAACCACTGAAAATTGGAGGATATTACTGCATGTTGTCCAATAGGAAAAAATTGTCAAAATGTATACTCATGCTACTGTTGGACTCCTACAATAACATGCTATGCCTTGAGTTTTCAACATGGCCCTTGGGGGTTGCCGTGCGTCCATTGGCATGTTCTTTGGCACTCACCAAGCTCCCAACTTTTTTTTAAGATTCTTACATTTTTTTTAAAAAGGGGGAAATGAGCAAAATAAAGCACCAGCCTCAGACGTAGCCTGTGATTCAACAATGTATCTGGTCCTCACAGGGATTTGTAGAAAATAAAATACTGGGTAGCTACAACTCGGTGCTGTGTACGTTTTGTGGTATATGGTATATGGATACTGTGCTGGGCCATTGTATGAGTGCCCATAATATGCTTTCAAAAGTCCAAATGGGTCCACTGGCTCAAAATGGATGAGTCTGCCTGAGTTGGGCCTTTTAACCTAGGAATGTAAGCATCTGCCTTATGCTGCTAAATCAGACTGTTGGTTCACTTTGCATAGTATTGTTGAGCCAGGCTGGAAGAGATTCTTCAGGTTAGCCTTCTGCTGCCTAGTGCCCTGCAGTTGGGGTGGCAGATGGCAACCCCCAGAATTCCCAGCCAGTGTGGCCAACTTTGTTTCCAGCTCTACTTAGTGCTACATCTGAGCTCCTCCCCCTTCAAAACATTATCAAGGTCCATTAGAATTTTACCTAAATAAGGCTGAACAGTGTCAAATATTTTAATATCTACTTTTCAGCACTTTGAGAACTATGGAATTGTTGACCTTGTAGGAAAACCTTGTGCATTGAGCTAGACTGTGTCTCTCTAAGCCAGTACTTTGCTTAGTGATGGCTCCTGTGCCCTTGGACAGACTTTTCTACTTACAGTACTGCCACTGGAAATGCCAGGGAATGGACCTAGGACCTGCTTAATGTAAAGAAGGCACACTACCATACAGCTATACAATCCCTTCCTACAATTAGAGCCATAGATGGGTAGCGCGTACAAACACACACACACACACACACACACACACACACACACACACTTAGTTACAGAATTCAGTCCATCCTATTAGGCAGAGGCACATGATATTTTTCCATCTGGGAGCTTTTCTTTCTAATTTCCAGTTTCCAAGCTGGAGAGATGATGTCAAAAGTTTCCGGAGAAGTTGGTCCTGAAATTTGTAGCACCTTTCTTTCAATTCTTGAACATTTGGGTAGTTAAGTGGAATATGTATGTTAAAGCCTTATGGAAAGATGATGATGACAGGAGGAAGAACAAGAGGATTATTTCATTTTTTAAAAAGAAGCAGAACATATTCCCACTTAATTTCAGCAGCATGAAATTTTGGGCAGCTCCAAGACAAGCAAAATTCCTGCTCTTAGGTCCCTTTCTTACTTGCATTTCTCAGGACATTCAGAGTTCATGACTATCCAGGATCAGAAGCTGAGTCAAGCTCTTTTTTGAACTGCCTGCACACTTTGAATAGAAGCTGCAGTAAGGAGAGAGATCTCCTTCATCATACTTCATTTTGGAGAATGGAAAATGAGCTGCTTGCAGAACAAGGGAATTCATTCATCCCACATCTGTTAAGCTGTCTGGTTCCTCTGGATATTTCAGCACAGGTTTTGCAGGATTCATCTGGCAAAATATCAGTATTGGCTTGCTAGTCCTCCTGCAAAATGAGCAAGTGAAACCCAGCGTACAAAATGCATTATGACTAACCAGTGAGGATTTCTGCTGCATATGATTTACTGCCCATACAGCACAATGGCTTCCCTGAAGCTCAGAGCTTTTCTCGTTTCCCATGGGATGCCTTGGCTAGGGAGTGTTGGGAAGCTCCCTACTGAATTCTACCCTGACTCCTCAGCAGTCCAAAAACCATGAATGAAACAGCAGTGGTGACCCTGGTTGCTGTAACATTTACTGCAGCCTTTGGATTCTTGAGCTTCTGCCCCACAAAGAACATGCAACTGTCTCTCACAGCAAAAAGCCAGGAAGTGTCAAGGGGTAAGGCTATACTGTGAAAGGGGGGCTAGATTGAATATTACTGGCCCTCCTCCACCATCTGTTAGGAAAACCTCCTTGGATCCAAGGAGAAATGCTTGCTGCAGGTAGCCAAAGCCATTGCACATTTGCAGGCATGACATGATATATTTAATACTGTGCAGAAAAGGACTTAGAAATAAATATTGACCTCCATTGCCCATCATGGCTTTGGTCAATCAAGGCTTTCAAGTGACACTTTTAGTAAGATCATGAGAGCTGTATCCATGCCATATACAAAAGAGAACCATTGTTTTATAAACAATCATATCAGCACTTAAAAATTAAATGCACATGTAAATTAAATTAAAACAAGTTTAGTTTTTGTCACTATCCAACCCATTTCTTTGTTTGGGCCCTACCTCCTTTTTTGAGTATGGCTCCTGGCATGCCATTCAACAGCCTAGAAAACATTTGCATGTTATTTCATAGGCTCCTAATAGTTAGCTCAGACATAAAAGTAATCAGTAACATGCAGGCATGCCTCAATAGACTTGGGGCTCATCATATGTAAAATTAAACCAGCCTTGCACAACTGATGACTTACCATGCTAAATACAATCCTTCAATTAAATCTAGTGTTCCAGTGAGGTAACTAATAAACTCCTGAGTGTTTAGGTTCTTTAGGTTCTAAAGAAGGAAAGCACAATACAGAAATTGTCCCTCCTTTAGTGAACCATTATGGCTAGCCAAAACTGAGAAGGACTAGCAATTCAACATGGAGCCACATAAGCTATGCAGAAACGTATGCATTCTTTATGGGGAGCGACGCCACACACTTTTTTATGGACTGACCAATTTCTTGCCCACAGGATTGTTGTAAGGATAAAACTCAGATGAGCTTCCTTGTTAATACTTATTTTGTGACTGTTTCTTTTATCCTTAAATTCATGTGAAACCACATTTGTAATGTGAAAGCATACAGCTCCCTAACATGTCCTCAGGGGAGTCTCTCTCATTTGCCTTCCATTAAAAAAGAAAGAAAGAAAGAAGTATTTCCATCTCAGGGGTAAATTCATCCCTGAAGAAACTTCATTGACCTCTAGGGAGGGATTAACTTCCACTGAGGTTAATGGGGGTTGCATGCTTTCCTGCATGCATGTTAAAGGAGGAAATTACCCATGTGTTATCTGGCGATTGTGCATTTACCTCAACACTTCAGCAAGGTGAAAATAAACAGATACTATTTTCTTCCTAATGTTCCTATAAATCTCATTGTTGTTCTTTGAAAATAGACATTTATAGTTTCCAATCTTTTGATAAAAATAGCAATGCTGCTATCTTCTCTGAACAATAACATGTAAACTAATAGATATCTTTGCAGTAAAAGTATTCACAGAACAAAGTAGGGTTTTTTTAATGAATCTCCAAACATAAAAGCATAAAGGATTATTGCTAATATGATTGCTGGTATAACAGCAATTTGGTTTTTTTTTCTCCCAAGAAACGCTTCCTCTTTTTCCTCTTAACGTAAAGGAAGAAATATGTCTTCCTATTCTAGACAGATTTATAAATAAACCATAGTTCATACATACATAGGTACCCTTCACTCTTATTTCTTTTCATGATAAATAATATTATGTGAAGTGCAGGGAAATAATGGGAAACAGATTAAAGGCAAGAGAAGAGAAGAGAACTAAGCTAAATCTAGTTTTAAAAGGTAAAGGTTCCCCCCGCACATTTGTGAAGTCGTGTCCGGCTCTAGGGGCCAGTGCTCATCTCCATTTGTTAGCCGAAGAGCCAGCGTTGTCCGAAGACGCTTCCACGGTCATGTGGCCACATGACGCACGCGGAACGCTGTTACCTACCCACCGAAGTGGTACCTATTCATCTACTTGCATTTGCATGCTTTCGAATTGCTAGGTTGTCAAGAGCTGGAGCTAGTGCGGGAGCTCACTCCGCACGCAGGTCTAGGGATTCGAACCTCCGAACTTGCGATCGACAAGCCTGGCGTCTTACCCACTGAGCCACCACGCCCCCTAAAATCTAGTTTACATCAATACAATTCATTATGCCTCTCCATACCTTCTCTCCTTTCAAATCTCACTTGCTTCCACCATAGCCCTACAATAATTCATACATTGCCTTTGATCCTTTAAACTTCTGGACTCTTTTTGGTCCAACTTTCTCTTTCCAGAAACAGACAACAGTGACCTCCCCAACATAGTCAACACACAAGAACAGTGGGGGCCAATAATGCTTTGTTATGGTGGCCTCTATTTTGTGGAATAGCATCTCACCACAGGTTAGTTTGGTGCCAACTGTGGCAACTTCTGAAAAAGCCTCCAAATCAGAGTGATTAGTTGAAGCTGGCCAATGTTAGGTTATGTGCTAAAATTATTATTTGTATGTTAATATGATTCTTGCTTCTAGATTAGGTTGAAGTTTTTAATTGTTCTCTATAAATATATGAAACATATGATCTTGGTGGTATAGAAATGAAATGGTTTCTTCTGACAAACATTCATTCCTCACAACAGACAATATACTATCTACTTCCTATTTCAGTGCTTTCCAAACTGCCGCCGTTGGTGACACACCAAACGGTGGCAGCAGCGGTGCGCACGGCGGCGGGGGCATACACAGCGGCGACGCATGGGTGCGCGCGTCGGCGTGCACGGTGGCGTGGGCAGCGGTGGCGGCCTCGTGTTTTCCGCTAAAACGTGGAAGCACTGATGGTGCGCCGCTGCCGCCGCTGCCATACACACTGCCGCCGCACACACCCCCACGCTGCCGCCATGCACGCCCCCGCCGCCACTTCCAGGTTGTGTCGTGACACACTAAACTGTGTGTTGCGACACACTAAAGTGTCATGACACACAGTTTGGAAAGCTATGTCCTATTTACTAGCATTTGCATATCTTGAATTTTCTTCATCTATTTTTATATCTTTAATAAACATTTTATTAAAAAGCTACATCTACTTGCTCTAATTCTTCATCCTTTAAGTGTAAATTGTGATCATTCATGCCATTTTCCCTGTCAAACACAACTACCTTGTCTATGATACAATACTTTTCAGATCCAACTAGCCTTCCAAGGTTTGGCCATACAGACAATTTTAAAATACTTCTTTTATCTTTATGTGAAAAATACTTTTCCTAGATAAAAATATAAATAAGTTCTTTTACTGGTTACCTAGCCAAATCTTGGATCTTCAGCAGGTCATTCTTTCTTCTTAACTATTGGCACTTCGGAAATAAAAACACTGTTTAGGCCTATTGAGTTATTCTGGGTCACCACAGTGTCAATTTCCTAGCTGTTTTCAGTTTATGTCAACACATTTTTATTAGCTAAATAGGGTTTTCTTTTCTGCAACTAAGGTAAGCAAAAGTCTTGCACTGATCAGTTCAAAGGATTATCATCCTCAAAATAATAAGGCAAAATCCAGATATAAATTAAAGCAGCGTACAAGACATTTCTACAATACTCATTGTTAGGGTTTATTACAAACATTTGGATTTGGGGACATAGATTTGGGATGACCTTAGAAATCATCTAGTGTTCCCCCATTCTAATAGCAAGAAACTCTGGTAGTATCCCAGCACTACAATATGCTCATCATCTTCTCAACCACTATTGCTGAATAGCTAGAAAGTCTGTTCTAATGAGAAATCTAGCACTCCATTCTTCCAGTTTTACCCTCTGAGAAACAAACTTGCTTCACCATCCATATTCTTCATCTAGATTTAGGAATGCCCACATATTTTTATATGTGTTCATATACTCTACAGCTTATTGAGCCAAGCAGCATATACTTTTTGGTCTAGTGGTTAAGTCTAGTTTGGTCTAGTGGTTAAGGCAACGGGCTAGAAACCAGGAGACTGAGAGTTCTAGTCCCGCCTTAGGCATGAAAGCCGGCTGGGTGACCTTGGGCCAGTCCCTCTCGCTCAGCCCAACTCACCTCACAGGGTTGTTGTTGTGGGGAAAATAGGAGGAGGAAGGAGTATTATGTATGTTCACCACCTTGAGTTATGTATAAAAATAATAAAGGCAGGATAGAAAATTAAATAAATATGCATGCATGCATGCAACTACTATAGATATTTCTTGAAATGCAATATATATTTTTCCAAATAATCTCAGTAATCTTTCATTAAAATTTAGAAAGGATATTCCTCCTCCAACTCTGTGTTTGCTTGCATTGGGCTATTTGCCTAAAATGATCTGCAAAAAAGTTATGTGCAGTTCTAGCTAAAGTTACTTCTAACTTAAGTCTACTGAAAGCAGGGACATCAGGTCACAGGGCAGCAAAATTTTGGATTATTTGCCACTTCCAAAATTCTGTCAAGTCACTTTGTCCATGATGAGAAATGACTGTATTGGATGCTTACTCCAGCATATTTACTTTTCATCTGCTTCCTATAGCACCATTGGTGTGTGGGTGTGTGGGTGTGTGGGTGTGTGGGTGTGTGGGTGTGTGGGTGTGTGGGTGTGTGTGTGTGTGAGAGAGAGAGAGAGAGAGAGAGAGAGAGAGAGAGAGAGAGAGAGAATGAACACACAAAATTAGAATAGCACTTCTGGGTCCTTATAAAATAGGGGGTCCCATTCTTTTTGGACAGTAGCCACATTTGGAGTTTTAAGAATGTGTTACTGACAGTCTCTAATTTTATTTATTTTATTGTATTTGTTGTTGTTGTTCAGTCATTTAGTCGTGTCCAACTCTTCGTGACCTCATGGACCATAGCACGCCAGGCCTTCCTGTCCTCCAATGTCACCTGGAATTTACTCAAATTCATGTTCATTACATCGGTGATGCTATCTAACCATCTCATCCTCTGCCGTCCCCTTCTCCTTTTGCCTTCAGTCTTTCCCAGCATCAGGGTCTTTTCCAGTGAGTCCTCTCTTCGCATTAGGTGGCCAAAGTATTTGAGCTTCAGCTTCAGCATCTGTCCTTCCAATGAGCAGTTAGGGTTGATTTCCTTTAGGATTGACTGATTTGACCTCCTTGCAGTCCAAGGGACTCTCAAGAGTCTTCTCCAGCACCACAGTTCGAAAGCATCAATTCTTTGGTGCTCAGCCTTCCTTATGGTCCAACTCTCACAGCCATACATTACTACTGGAAAAACCATAGCTTTAACTATACGGACCTTTGTCGGCAAGGTGATGTCTCTGCTTTTTAATATGCTGTCTAGGTTTACCATAGCTTTCCTCCCAAGGAGCAAGCGTCTTTTAATTTCATGGCTGCAGTCACCGTCTGCGGTGATCTTGGAGCCCAAGAAAATAAAATCTGTCACTGCTTCCATTTCTTCCCCTTCTATTTGCCAGGAAGTGATGGGACCAGATGCCATGATCTGGGTTTTTTTAATGTTGAGTTTCAAGCCAGCTTTTGCACTCTCCTCTTTCACCCTCATCAAGAGGCTCTTTAGTTCCTCTTCACTTTCTGCCATTAGGGTGGTATCGTCTGCATATCTGAGGTTGTTGATATTTCTCCCGGCAATCTTAACTCCGGCTTGTGATTCATCCAGCCCGGCATTTCTCATGATGTATTCTGCATATAAGTTAAATAAGCACGGTGATAATATACAGCCTTGTCGTACTCCTTTCCCAATTTTGAACCAGTCGGTTGTTCCATGTCCGTTTCTAACTGTTGCTTCTTGACCCGCATACAGGTTTCTCAGGAGACAGGTAAGGTGGTCTGGTACTCCCATCTCTTTAAGAATTTGCCACAGTTTGTTGTGATCCACACAATCAAAGGCTTTAGCGTAGTCAATGAAGCAGAAGTAGATGTTTTTCTGGAACTCTCTTGCTTTTTCCATGATCCAGCGAATGTTGGCAATCTGATCTCTAGTTCCTCTGCCTCTTCGAAACCCAGCTTGCACTTCTGGTAGTTCTCGGTTCACATACTGCTGAAGCCTAGCTTGTAGGATTTTGAGCATAACCTTGCTAGCATGTGAAATGAGCGCAATTGTACGGTAGTTTAAACATTATTTGGCATTGCCTTTCTTTGGAATTGGAACATAAACTGACCTTTTCCAAACCTGTGGCCACTGTTGAGTTTTCCAAATTTGTTGGCATATTGAGTGCAGCACTTTAACAGCATCATCTTTTAGGATTTTAAATAGCTCAGCTGGGATACTGTCTTCTCCGCTAGCTTTGTTGTTAGTAATGCTTCCTAAGGCCCACTTGACTTCACTCTCTAGGATGTCTGGCTCAAGGTCAGTGACCACACCATCGTATTTATCAGGGATATTAAGATCTTTCTTGTAGAGTTCTTCTGTGTATTCTTGCCACCACTTCTTAATCTCTTCTGCTTCTGTTAGGTCCCTGCCTTTTTTGTCCTTTATCATGCCCATCTTTGCACAAAACGTTCCCTTGATATCTCCGATTTTCTTGAAGAGATCTCTAGATCCCATTCTATTGTTTTCCTCGATTTCTTTGCACTGTTCATTTAAGAAGGCCGCCTTATCTCTCCTTGCTGTCCTCTGGAAATCTGCATTCAGTTGGTTATATCTTTCCCTTTCTCCCTTGCCTTTTGCTTCCCTTCTTTCCTCAGCTATTTGTAAAGCCTTATCAGTCAGCCACTTTGCTTTCTTGCATTTCTTTTTCTTTGGGATGGTTTTAGTTGCTGCCTCCTGTACAATGTTACGAACCTCCATCCACAGTTCTTCAGGCACTCTGTCTACCAGATCTAATCCTTTAAATCTATTCCTCACCTCCACTGTATATTCATAAGGGATATGATTTAGGTCATACCTGAGTGGTCTAGTGGTTTTCCCTACATTCTTCAATTTAAGCCTAAATTTTGCGATAAGAAGCTCATGATCTGAGCCACAGTCAGCTCCAGGTCTTGTTTTTGCTGATTGTATAGAGCTTCTCCATCTTTGGCTGCAAAGTATATAATCAATCTGATTTCGGTATTGACCATCTGGTGATGTCCATGTGTAGAGTCGTCTCTTGTGTTGTTGGAAAAGAGTGTTTGCTATGACAAGCCTGTTCTCTTGACAAAACTCTATTAGCCTTTGCCCTGCTTCATTTTGTACTCCAAGGCCGAACTTGCCTGTTATTCCGGTTATTTTTTGACTTCCTACTTTAGCATTCCAGTCCCCTATGATGAAAAGGACATCTTTTTTGGTGTTAGTTCTAGAAGGTGTTGTAGGTCTTCATAGAACCGGTCAACTTCAGCTTCTTCGGCATCAGTGGTTGGGGCATAGACTTGGATCACTGTGATGTTGAATGGTTTGCCTTGGATTCGAACTGAAAGCATTCTGTCGTTTTTGAGGTTGTACCCCAGTACTGCCTTTCCCACTCTTTTACTGACTATGAGAGCTACTCCATTTCTTCTAAGGGATTCTTGCCCACTAGTATATATAATGGTCTCCTGAATTAAATTTGCCCATTCCTGTCCATTTTAGTTTGCGGATTCCCAAGATGTCGATGTTCAATCTTGTCATCTCATGTTTGACCACATCCAGCTTACCTTGATTCATTGATCTTACATTCCAGGTTCCTATGCAATATTGTTCTTTACAGCATCGGACTTTCCTTCCACTTCCAGACACATCCACAACTGAGCGTCCTTTCGGCTTTGGCCCAGCCGCTTCACTCTTTCTGGAGCTACTCGGAATTGCCCTCCGCTCTTCCCCAGTAGCATATTGGACACCTTCTGACCTGAGGGGCTCATCTTCCGGCGTCATATCTTTTAGCCTTTTGATACTGTCCATGGGTTTTCTTGGCAAGGATACTGGAGTGGTTTGCCATTCCCTCCTCCAGTGGACCACGTTTTGTCAGAACTCTCCGTCATGACCTGTCCATCTTGACCTGACTTCATTGAGTTACGCAAGCCCCTTTGCCATGACAAAGCAGTGATCCATGAAGGGGATTATTGTATTTACTGTTGTATATATTTTTATGATCTTGAAAGAATATGGAAAGCTAATTTTAAAAAGTCAAGCCGAAAAGTTTTTTTTCTGTGGGAGTCAGAAGTGCTCTTGCTAACTCCCCCCTCAGGAATGTTAATTGCTGGTGCCTGCAGGTCTAGTTTGCTTGACCAATCAGAAAGTTACCTGTTGGTTCTTTCCCAAATTAAGAATAGGTTGCCTAGGTGAGTGGTCACATGCCAAGCGTTGTCCACTCAGGTACTGCCAAGTTGTAATTGTAAAGCTTTAAAATGTAAATCTTTCTTTTGTGTTTACTCCTATGTGAGAACAACTATGTTTGGTGAGTGCAGAGAGGCAATTGCCTCGAGCTATGTTAATTAAGCCATGTGCTTCTCTTCGGCTGAAGAAAGCAAGCTAAGTTACTGTTCTTTGTTTTAAAATAAAAGCAGCATTTTTCTACTGCAAGTTTTTCAGTTCATTGATCTCTTAATATTTCTATAACTCTGATCTCACAAATTATTAAAAACAACAAAAGGTTATGGGCCCAGCAAATGCTCAGAGGATCAGAGATAGAAATATGGAAAGAGGATATCTGAACTGTTTTGTTTTGCATTTGAAAGGCAAGTGAGGAAACTTGCTGGAAGGAGGCTTCTTTTGTTTGTTTTTTTAAACCTGCTGGAAGTTACAGGCAGTTTGTTTGAGGAGGAGTCAAGCCTCGTGTTTTCAAGCCTCGTGGTTCATCCCAACAGGGGAGGAAGAAGAAAATGGCTGCTGCTTCAAATTATCAAGGTATGCCCTTGGAAAAGCTTTCTAATACTAATTATTTGAACTGGTCTTTGAAAATGGAGAGTTTTTTGAGGAGAGATTTGTGGTCTGCAATAGCAGAAGCAATTCCTCAAAATCCAGACCAAGCCTGGCTGAGACGGGATGAGAAATGTAAAGCTTCCATTATTTTAGCTGTGCAGGACGATCAGCTTATACATGTGAGAGGTATAGAAAGATCCAAAGACTTATGGGACTCTCTGCGTGATTTATATGTGAAAACCTCTCCTGGAAGCAAGGTTATTTTATCCAAAAAGCTGTACAAAGCCTACTTGCCAGAGCATGGAAATTTGCCAGAGCATATTCATAAACTTCAGCAATACTTTATGGAGCTTCAAGAGCGTGGTTTGGAGTTTACTCCTCTTATGAAAGCTTACATTATGCTGTCTTCGCTGAATGATTCCTGGGACACTTTAATTTGCACTATGGAGGGCATCCCTGAAGCTGATTTAACTCCATCGTTTGTGTCTGCTCGTCTTCTTCCTGAGTGGGAGAAAAGGCAGGAGAAGGTTGTGTCTACTTCTTCATTAAAGTCTTCTCGTGAGAAGCCAAGAGAACGGAAAAGCTTTGAATTTCAGGCTGCTGCATTTTCAAGCAGATGTTGCTTTCAATGTGGATCTCCTGGGCATCTTCGCAAGGATTGTGACCAGTTGCTTAGAGGTAAGAAGATTTTTCAGAAGAAAGAAGCAACATCCAGGAAGAAGGCTCTACAATCTTCTAATATTGCACAGGTTGAAAGCTCTGATAATAAAGACGTGTGGGTCTTAGATAGCGGCGCAAATTGGCATGTCTGTAATAATAAAGATTCTTTTGTGTCTCTGTCTAAAACTAACAAACAAAGAGTTTCCTTAGCTGATGGATCTATGTCTAAAATTATGGGTCAAGGTGAGATTTATCTTCCATGTTTGGTGGAAGCTGTTCAAAATGTTTTATTTGTGCCTAATTTTCAAAGTAATCTTTTGTCTGTGGGTCAGTTAGTAGCATCTGAGTATGTTATAACTTATAAGAAAGAGGGCTGTGAAATTAGGAAGGATGGTAAAGTGGTTGCCAAATGTTTGCAGAAAGATTCTCTTTACATTGTGCAGAAAGCTGAGAAGCAAACAGCAAAAGCTGTGTTTGAGAATACCCCCATACATGATCAATGTATCCATTTAATGCATAGAATTAAAATAAAATAGTTGACTCAGCAAATTTAATTACAGTCCCAGAAGTAGACTTCCTATCACTGAGATTCCCCAGCCCAATCTGAATCACACCAACATTCTAACTTTTCCTCTGTGTCTGTAACAATTTATGAAGACAACCAGGCCTGTATACACTTAGCTTTATCTGAAGGTTCCAGAAATCGGACAAAGCACATTGATGTTCGTTTTCATCTTGTTAAAGATTTTATTGTCAAGAAAAAGGTTATTTTAAAATATTGTGATACTAAATTAATGTTAGCTGATATTTTTACAAAGCCTCTACCTGGGGTTAGGCACAAGGAGTTGGTAACAAAATTGGGCTTGTTTCCAAATTCTTTCTAGACATAAAAAGGGGAGTGTTGTATATATTTTTATGATCTTGAATATGGAAAGCTAATTTTAAAAAGTCAAGCTGAAAAAAAAAATTTTCTGTGGGAGTCAGAAGTGCTCTTGCTAACTCCCCCCTCAGGAATGTTAATTGCTGGTGCCTGCAGGTCTAGTTTGCTTGACCAATCAGAAAGTTACCTGTTGGTTCTTTCCCAAATTAAGAATAGGTTGCCTAGGTGAGTGGTCACATGCCAAGCGTTGTCCACTCAGGTACTGCCAAGTTGTAATTGTAAAGCTTTAAAATGTAAATCTTTCTTTTGTGTTTACTCCTATGTGAGAACAACTATGTTTGGTGAGTGCGGAGAGGCAATTGCCTCGAGCTATGTTAATTAAGCCATGTGCTTCTCTTCGGCTGAAGAAAGCAAGCTAAGTTACTATTCTTTGTTTTAAAATAAAAGCAGCATTTTTCTACTGCAAGTTTTTCAGTTCATTGATCTCTTAATATTTCTATAACTCTGATCTCACAAATTATTAAAAACAACAAAATTTACAGTATTTACAGAACTCATGTGTCTATCTCATATAATGATTCTAGGCAGCTCACAACAAACAGTTGTTATAGAATGCTTGTCCTGTCACAGAAACACTCATTTACCAGAAGGCAAACCATTAAGCTTCTCCCACCCTCCCTCTAGCTCCTCCCCAGATACTCTCATCTTCATCTCATTTTTCTCATCAGGAAACAGCAAATACACTTCCATACAATCATCATGTTGCAGTTGTTGGACTCTGGAAGGTTAGAAAAACACTCCAAGCAGCTAATGACAATCTTGCAGAGTTGAAGCGTCCAGAAAATACTTGCACATACAGCTTAATTAACGTTCAGAAATAAAACAGTCTTCATACATTAGTTAGTTGAAGAAAAATATAGATAGGTTACATTTTTATTCAGTAGATCTTGGTTACAAGCTGTTTCATGGTAGAAAGGCTTAATCATCTCCGGTCTGCATGCAGGCGAGATATTTCGGATGAGACCCACATAGCCATGGGGCCCTCCTGTGTGCACGTGTGCTTAGGAAGAAGGGAAGATGGAGAATGGCCCCGAAAGACCCAAGAAGGAGCATGAAACGAAGTCAGGTGACCCAGGCACCTCCCACAAACACAGTAGAGATACGCTTCAGTAGAAAAGTAGAAAAGTGCTCCCCTATGTTTGTGAGACAATGCTGAGTTGACTTCCAATAATCCTAACAGCAGTCACCCCTCATTTTAAATATATCATCAAGTGGGGCACAAAGCAAGCAAGTTGGTATCAAAAAAGTATGACCACAAACATTGGCAACCACAAAGCTGCATGATGTTTTCAAGGAAGAGGAGATGTGCTGATGATAGTGGACCCCATACCACTAAATGACCTCCTCCATGTCAGAGTAGTGCACGTTGTGCCATCCACTAAGTGGTCTAGAAAGAAATCTGCTTGGAGTCTGTGGCTTCAATATTTACAGACTTTACTATACAGATCTATATACAAGCAAATCCTTTACCATACATAACCAACAATACGCAGTAATACTCTCTAGAAATACTTAACAACACCCAGCCAGAATACATTCATCTCCCACTGCTTATATACATTGATATGTGCTGAGTCATTTACAGAAACATCCTAGTAACAGTACAGGTGCTAGCAATTAGCTCCCATGGTCCTTCTGAGCTAATTACTCATTATTCTCAGCTGTGTACTTTTGCCTTGTCATTCCCTTATTCACACAGTAAAATTATCTATACATTTTCTGAGTATACCCTGACACTCCAGGGTAGATGTTAAACAGGAGATGTGAGAGACCTGAACCCCAGATAAAAGGGGCCTGGGACTCCTTTTCCTCCTCCTCCCCTTCCTACCAACCCCCATTGACAAAAGAGGGGTCTTTCCCCTCCCCACCAAGTAGATTTGGGGGATTACACTGTAAATTAATCAGAAACAATGTGCAAAAGCAAATGTTTAACAATCCACCCACATCTTTCAGTGTCAGATGGCATACCTTATAAAATTCTGTTTGATAATGTTAAACAGTAGATTGAATGTGGCATTCTCAGTTTCTGTACTTTCCATGCTAATGGTATTAATTGCATTATTCTTACTTTAAAAAATAAAGAGAAGTATTAAAAAGAATACTTCTTTTATGCTCATAGAATTTTTTAAAAAGTCCACTGGAGTGGGTGACTATATTAAACCATTTTTATTGTTGTTGTTGTTGTTATTCAGTTTCCAGTTGACGGTGACAGCAAAATACCAGTAGAGAAAATTAACACTGATAATATTTAGTGTAACTTTTAGCTAACTTTAAAAAAACGACAAATTCCACAACTCTCTGCAGCCTTTCAAACCTAACTGGTGGTAAGTAAACTGTGTCAGTTGTGTTGGGAGACACCTACTGAAAAGGGCTTATAATGGACCACCTGACCCAGCCATCAGCCACTCTCTGGAAGGGCAAAATGAATGGTTTGCCCTCTGGAGGTGTTTCCTTCCCTCCCAGCCTGTCTTTTGTAATGCTCACATTCCTCCACTACTTTCTGCCAAAATATTCCCCCCTCTTTTGAGAGAGGCCTTAGAATAGTTTTCCTATATCAGATGGTTTGTACTTTCATATAATTATTTGTTCTGGAAACTCTTTCATCTCTACTTCCCTTGCAAATTGCAGCCAGTGGCACTTTGAACTTCTCAAAGTTCCCATTTAAAGGGCCTGGTTACAGAAACCATAATGCTTAATCCTAACAAGGTGTTAATTGGTCCCTTGGATATTCAAGCCACAGGCTTTTGTATTTGTTTACAGCATCTGGATTTCCTCAGGATCACTTTAAGTAGTGTTAAGGAGTGTTAGAGACAACAGTTCTTTTATGACACCTTAATCCTGTCACTCTCCCTCTTGTGTTAAAACTGAGACTAAAGAAAATACAAGCATAAGGGATTAATTCAGTCCATTTCATGTGGGTGTCTTCCAGATGTGTTAGCTTTCAGTTATTATATTCTCAGCCAGGTGATGTAGAGAACCAGGGAATTCCCTTGCTTTGTACAAGCATTCTTGCTCAAACATTTCATTGGATGTATCTCGGTATACAGACCTTATAACATCACAGAAAATCAGAAGAAAACTCAAAAGATACACCCTTTAAGTTAGTAATATCTTAGTACAGACAGGCTGTTAAGCTTTGTAACACCATAGAAAACTTAAGTGCTATGTCATCAATGCTATCATCATAACAAGAAATGTTATTCAGAGTAGTTCCTATTCAATTCAGACCACATGAGGGAAAAAACTGCAGTGGGAGACATATGCTTGCCCCAGGCCCATATTTTCCATATTTGGGGGGTATAACTGTAGAAAGAAACTTTTCTTGTGTCACTTCATACACAGTTATCAGAAGCAACAACCTTAACATGATTTAGACAGACTCCTTGTCTTCTTGACAACAATATTGTAGTTGTTTGCTATTACCTTCTTCAGTAATGTCTTCTTGACTTCCTAATCTATCCTACAACCCTGGGATTAACAGGTAGTGTACCATCAAAGGTCCAACTTTACTTAGCTTTTTGAGATCAGACAAAGTCAGCTACCTGCATCCTCTCATAATACAGAAAATCTGAGCAACTCATAGATTTGTTTAATGAAAGAGTTTTTAATTGACTAATATATCCAGTAAATTGGTTAAAGATTACAGCTATATAAAAAAAAGATCGTTATCTTTAAGATGTTGCAAGACTTCTTTATGGTGCAAAACAAGCTAATACTGTACGATTATCTCATAAGAAGTACTCTCATTAGCATCTGTGGCAGTTCTTAGAACTCTCCAGAAAACATGACCCCTGAGCATTCCATAATAAAATTGTTCATCTTTAAGATGCCACATTACTGCTTTTTGTTCAAGAAAATGGGTGGCTCTGGACTGTTTTGTATTTTTTTAGGGAAAAAAAGTCCAATTTTCCAAGATAAATTATGTGTAGCTTCATTTGACTACAACACCTGTTGGTCAGAAGGTGATAAAGTGAAAGGCTGAGATTTTTCCCATGTGCTGATAAGGTTTATGGTTCACACAGTTCTCAGAAGGAAAAGGTAAATGTCAGAGCAAATGCAGTTAATTCTCACCGGCTTGTTTTGAATCCGTGCCTCCATTCTCTGGCTCCAATTTCTTCCCTTTTGATCTCTTGCCAGCAGATACTGTAAGTAAACAAGGTGATAGAGTGGTTTCTTTTAAGCTTTTTTTTTTTCCTGTTCTACTTGGGACAATTTTGTAAATTAATATCAGAGTGCCTCATGATGATACGCAGCCAACTATTTTTGGTGGTTTGGAGGTTATTTATCGCAAAAAATGGTTTTTATTACCATAATCAAATACTAGTAATACATTGAAATTCTATATAAGGGCTGATTGAGATCTGTATGCTAACAAAGCTGTTACATGATATGATCAGTGATAACCATAATCTCTACTTATATTGATGTTTTATTACTATAACTTCAACTTTCCCCCCAAGTTATGCCTGTAAAAGAGAAAAATCAGTTGTGCTCCTTTGCCTAATTGCAGAGGCTTGGAAGAATTCTTGTTGTGTACAACCCATTCTATGTTTTTGTGGGAATATCTAAATCCTGTCCAATCCATCAAAAGTGACAATGTGATGGGAAAATTCTTACAGCTGCATTGTTCCTCTTTTTTGGATTTAATCCTGGTCTTTTCTTACAGCCAAATAGGGTGATAATGAATTTCAGAATGGTAGAATGGACCTTAGAGCTTCAGCAGGAACAAAGTTACCTTTTTAAATGGTCTCCAACTTTAAAGGAAATAACCCTCCAAATTTAGATACAGGAGTTAAGCTGCTTTATATTGCCCACCTTTAGAATGTAATTTGGATTGATTTACTTCAAGATTTAGCAAGTTGACACAGTTGTGTTTCTGAGACATTCTGCTGGGGGAGGTCATGGAGTAGGATCCCCAAAGCACTGAAAATATCACTGCTCTGTTCAGCCTACAGTATTTACATTTGGGGGAGGGAAATTGATGAGAGAGTTCCCACCAAAGCCTCTTACCAGCAATTTCAGTGAACAGAAATAGGAATGGCTGGAGAGGGAACTTGAATACTAAACAGGATTGAAAGAAAATGGAGTTTGTGCAATGAACATGGAGAAAATAGGAAAGTAAAAGATAATGGAATGCTATGTACTTTATATGATGCAGATAGAACAGAAATCATATACAGTGGTATCCACAGAGCCCTGTAGGGTTATTGAAGTGAAATAAAAATACAAATAACCGCCCAGGGTCCCTCCTTGTGGGGGAGATGGGCGGGATATAAATGTAATAAATAAATAAATAAAATATATCCATGGACTAGGTCAGTGTTTCTCAACCTCAGCAACTTCAAGATATGTGGACTTCAACCCCCAGAATTCCCCAGGAGTCCACACATCTTAAAGCTGCTGAGGTTGAGAAACACTGGACTAGGGAAAATAAAAATTAAATTAAATTTAAATACATTTAAATACATTTAAATAAATAAAATTCAAAAATTAACTTAGTAATCAACAACTAAATACAAGCTAGATAACCTGGCTGCTCTTTCGGGGGTGGGTGGGTTGTCTAATATAGTATTGATCATATAGTTCTAACTAAGTAATAGTATAATAGTATCCTTGGACTGCAAGGAGGTCAAATCAGTCAATCCTAAAGGAAATCAACCCTGACTGCTCATTGGAAGGACAGATACTAAAGCTGAAGCTCAAATACTTTGGCCACCTAATGCGAAGAGAGGACTCACTGGAAAAGACCCTGATGCTGGGAAAGACTGAAGGCAAAAGGAGAAGGGGACGGCAGAGGATGAGATGGTTAGATAGCATCACCGATGTAATGAACATGAATTTGAGTAAACTCCGGGAGACAGTGGAGGACAGGAAGGCCTGGCGTGCTATGGTCCATGGGGTCACAAAGAGTTGGACACGACTTAACGACTGAACAACAAATTACTGAAATATAACCTGGCTGCTCTTTCAGGGGTGGGTGGGTTGTCTAATATAGTATTGATTATATAGTTCTAACTAATAGGTTTTAATCGAGTATCCAGAGGCAGTGGCCCCAATCCAAGAATATTTTGACAGTCACATGCCTCCTCCCACTGCAACTGACTTTTTCTGAATTTAAAGTCAACAAACCAGCATCAAAATAAGAACAATGTTTCTGATATGTTTCCCCAGCTACAATAAGTTATATCTCCCCTAACCTTTCTCACATTTCCATTGATAACAATACAAGGGAAAATGTAAAGTCATGACTTTGAACAACTTCTGATTTTTGCCTAAACTCTCCAATAATCTTCTTTCCTTGACCAAAGGGAAGTATGCACCGTTGAGAACGATGCAATTCCTTCATTAGCTAGGCTGTTGAAATGTGCCAGCTGGGTAATATTTTTATTGTTTTTGTTTTAATATCCAGCACTACTGATTTTAGCAAGAAAAAAAAGTCTGGAAGCAGATGGACTCATGCCTGAATCATTTCCTGTAAAATGTCTTTTAAAATTAACTTATTATCTCAATTGTAGTTTATAACTGTGGCAGGAATAGCCCACGGCACATATCTCTGCTTAAACGTTTCCCCTCTCCCACTGAGGGTTTGCCCAATTCAGCTAATTGGTTTAACCCTCCCTTTTTGCACAATAATTAAATGTTTTAGAAGTGAAGGCAGCATCAATGTAAACCAGTTCAATGCATTTCCTGTAGCTGTGAGAAATGAAGTCTTTTGATTCCCAAAGTTAGTGCTTTTCTACAAGTCTCCTCCCTTGGCTATGGATGAAATCAGCACCAACCCATTGGCATGAGAATGGATGAGAATCAGGAAATAAACAGGATGGAAATGTGAGATTACACATAAATCAGAACTCAGAACAGGAATAGGCAACTCTCATTTCACGCCAGTGGCAAAAACAATTTGAGTCTCCCCTGGCAGCCTTCTGGGCAAGGAAGATGATTAAGCAAGACAGGAAAGAAGGTTCAAAAAAGAGGAAGGTAAAAACAGAAGGAAAGAAGAGAAGACGTGGAGCCCAAATTACTTTTTGATTCATTGCTGGCTTAGAAAGTGGAGGGAAAGAGTTCAGAAAATAGAACCAGAGAACGTTCACAACCTGTGTACCCATGATTAATTGAGCCAAGGTTTACTGAATTAACCAAATTTTCTGGATTGCTTGAATCATTGAGTCATAAATTAACTAATCAATTCACACAGCACATAGAGTTAAATGTGGTTGGCTGTTTGCAGCTCAGTGTACTGTGCAAATACAGCCACACCAAATTTTAGTCTGGACAACTCTATGCATGACTACTTGGAAGTTCTGTTGAGTGAGACATACTGTACCCCCAGCTAAATTGTAGCTGAGCCTAGTAGACAAATAGAATCATTGAGATGCAATGTATTTTTTTTTTTTTACTATTTTAGCTGTTAGAGGTATATCCTACCTACCTTTCCTCCAAGGACCCAAGGTGGAATACATGCACATTTGTGCTATTTCAATTTTATCCCCACAACAGTAAACTGCAAGGTAGGTTAAACTGAGAGAATGATGGGCACAACGTTACTCAGTGAGTTTCCATGCCTGAGGAGAGCCATGAACTTTGATGTCTCTGATTTAATCCAGTAGCCTGGCCTTAAATGTTACATTATGTCTTTACACTGCCTTTACAAGATAAATATAACCAAGTTGGATGTCACCCAAGAACAGTGGATCACTTTGGATTTCACTGTGGCAGGAGGAAACTAGGCTTCGATCACATCTCAGTCACAGATTTATTCCCAGTGTCAAAAGTAAGCTAATTTACTGAAATACACCACTCTAGTGCTTGAAGGAGAGCCAGTGTGGTACAGTAGAGTGGTTTAGGCACCAGGCTAAAAACTGGGAAACCGTGAGTTCTAGTCCCACCTAGGCGACCTTGGGCCAGTCACTCTCTCTCAGCCCTAGGAAGAAGGCAATGGCAAACCACTTCCAAAATCTTGCCAAGAAAACTGCAGGGACTAGTATAAGCAGTCACCAGGAGTCAACACTGACTCGAAGGCAAAAAAAAAGAAGGGCTTGAAAAGTAAAGCAACTAGTTAGCAGTAGAAATACATATAGTAGTATGTGTGAAATCAGATGCATTGCCTTCTTTTGCATTGTGTGTTTACTTAATTTAATTGTTTATTGATTACATAATTTAGTCAAAGTGGTTGACATCAAAAATAAGAAAATACAGTTATGTTTTTCCTGCATCTCTCTGTAGCACCTCGTTTGTTCACACACTTCCTTATATTAGTTCAAATACTTCAAGTCATAAGTGATTTATTAAAGTGGGGAATATTTTAATTAAGAATATTGACATAGGACTGGATCCAGACTTACTCAAGCTTAGACTAGACCCATTGAATTCCATGAGACTTGTTACGGATAGCTAAATTAAGTTACACTGATTTCTATTCGTCTATTGTAAAGGTGGCTAATTTTTTTCAACCTACTAGGTATTTATGACAGTAAATCATACAGTGTATGACCACTTGGATAGTAAACTATTGCACACTACTCTAAATTTATGGTTTATTTTATACAATAGCCCTAATAATATACTTTGTATAGCTAAAGTGTAAATTAATGTAATGGAAAAGGAAACAAATGGTTTTATTTTCATGTGCAAAATGGCTTTATGGTTTTAGCTATTTTTGTAAAATGTCTTGCTCAGCTTTTGTTCTGAAATATATATATAAAGAGAGATACATATACTGTAATAAATACATAATCTTTTACTTTTCTGGACTCAAAATGAAATATAACTCCTGAAAAGGAGTTATTTCCCATTTCGCTCACAAGGATAATGAGCTTCATAGTCCTTGACTTTTTTGCTATATTGAAGACATGCTACTTTGGTAAGAAAAATTTGGCCCAGGGATGCTGAGAGTCCTCCAACCCTTAAGGCCACCCACTGGGGCCTCCAACCCTGAGGACATCAAGGCAGCAACAAGCCATAGAAGCAAGCTGGCCTGGTCCAACCCCTGGGCCAGCCTAGGCATGCCAGAGTCTTGGGTTGCTCACTCACCAGAGTCAATTTCCTTTTCTCTGTCTTTTAAATGGCTTATAAGTAGTTACCCTTGGCTCGTACAGAGTTATCGCTCAGCACCACCTTTTTCTGTATTAAAATTATGCCCAGATTGTGTGTTTAGCATCAGGGCAGCAGAAGCAAACTCCTTTTTATTTCTGTACACATGGTGGGGCCATGATTTCATTTTTAATATATTAGGAATGTAGAAGCAGTCAGAAATTGTTAAGCGGTGGTTGGGGTAGTTGCTATTGGGAGGAGCCCAAGAACAATATTACACACTGAAAGAATACATGTGCTACCTGGAGAACACACACACATTCCATATACATGCAAGACAATGAAGTCCGGGATCTAAACTTATCTAGCTGTACCACCGATTTGACTACTAGATATTTAAAATAATAAGGAGGATCTCTCTATTCTGGAGATAGACTCTCTTTCAGAAGTAACTGGTGTTCAGAGGATGCCTTTGGTATTTTAATCGCATTTCACGGATGCTGCTGATTGACAGTCCTGAGAAGGTGCGAATCTTCCCAGGAAAGTTACCAGCAGGAGGGGAAAGCAATGTTGTTGAAGAGATCTCACACAATGGAACATCCAAGAGAGAGGCAACAAAATTCAGGAATGATCAAAGGATAGGAGGACATCAGAATGTCTAGTGCCAAGCCCTCTCTATAAAATCAGAGTATTGTGTAAGGTCCATGGCTAAATTAAGCAAATACTGAACTAAAAATAACAGGAAAGTGAAAACCCAGCCAAACTTTAAAGATAAGGATATACTGAAAACAGCTGATGTTTGTTTGAAATATAAAACCAGACATTGACATACAAGTTGCAATATCAGTGGAGAGCAATTTTTTTGAACTTCCTTTTATTCTTCTGCTAAAGTGTGTCCTAAAATGTTTCCCAAAGAAATAAAGGTAAGTCAGTAGAGTTAGTTAAAACAAAATTGCTTTAAAGGGGAAAGAATCGTCCCTCTGTGTTATTAAATCCTTGCACAAAATTGACCATCGTTCCATCTGGTCAACAGCAGCCTTTCAGGATATTCACGCCTTTCATGCATGTCTGTTTATCCCTTAATGAAACTGCAAAAATTGGGACAGCTACAAAATGGCAGCAGGAAGATACAGAACATTCTAACTCTGCTGCAACTAGCAGTCATCCAGATTTTTGCCACCCAGTTCTGGTAGCCCATAACAAATGGCTCATTTACATGTTGCAATCATCTCTAGGACCAGCCCATGCGACAGTAGTAGGCCATCTGCCTCTCCCAAGTCAATAATGAATTAGTTACAGCTCAGCAACATTTGGACAACCACAGGTTTTCCATCCTGCTTTAGTCAAATGGTTCCATACTGTCAGAATTTCAGGGTCCACATCAAAGGTAGATTAAAAAAATAGTCATAACTTGATATTACACTTAAATATTAATTTCTCACCAATGAAACAGAGGAAAGGCACAGCTGCAAGGCCTGAGATACATTTCATTAATGTTATTTGTTTATTGTTCAGATTTAATATCTAACCCAGCAATTAGGGCAGTTGTGTTGGAAACTGAACACCTTCTACAGATACCCCCCTTAGTCCAACTTAAATATAGATAAAGTAGCAAAGTTTCACCAACAGCAATGCAAGAAGCACTATGCAAGACTAACCCTTCATATTTCATTTGTTTATTATTACAATTTGAATGCTACTTATTTATACTTTGGGATCAAAGTTCATACATAAAAACTTCCACTGACCTTGTTACGTTTTAAATTATAGTTAAAACATCTGGGATGTTGGATACAATTGTGTTGCTAGGGAAAGTCATGTTACAGGTTGAAGCAAAAGAGATTTTACTCGGGACAAGTCAATAGGAAAGTGAAATCAAATACAGTAGCAAAGCAATCTGTCAAGGAAAACAGGTTCATTTTGTAGTAGGCTTCAATTTAAAACATGCAATTCAATAGTTTGCAGAATAAAGAATGGCACTTTCATTTTGACCATTCTTTGTGTTATAGCTACATGGAACCCAGTGTCAAACCTCTAACATTTAATCAGAAAAGTCACTAAGTAAAATGGCAAAGTCTATAGAGACAGAGAAAGAATGACCGGAAATACCACTAGAATCAACAGGCCCAAACCAGTTATAACCATGATTTAATCTCAGGGCAAATAACAATTGTTGGTTCTAAATTGGGATATCTATCCCCATTCAGATGAAGATACATCCAACCAGTTCAAGGGATCCAGAACATCATTGTTCCATTCATACTGCATTTGACATGCAGTTCTGCTACATGTGCTAAAAACTTGCTTTGGGAAAATTTCATTTAAGACCAATGGAGTCATGGTCTTAAATTTACTGAGCTTTGGGCATTACCAGATGGGGCTTCAGATTCCTACAAACTGAGACCTACCCCCTCCCTACTAATCAGCCAATTGCATCAAAGGATGCTGCTGTGACATGAGTTTGTGTACAAATGGGATACTTCTATCACCACAAAATCTTCCCATTGTATATTCAGCATAGACAAAGAAATATGCACACATGCAGTAACGTACCTATTTAAAATACAATGATAATACAGTAAAAGGCTAAAATATCAGTACTTCTTTGAAAAAAATGGTATATTTTGTCCTTTCCTCAAGAAGGATGGTCTTTGCATTGTGGCAAAATAGTCGAGGAAGGATAAGGTAGACCATGTTAGATAAGGGTCTGTGGGCAGCTGAAAACCATCATATTGCATTACAATATTTATATATCACTTCTCGCTTACGCAATCCTGAAATAACAATAATAAACAACATTTACATACCATTCATAAGAGACAATAGAAAAGCCAGAAGACCAGAAGACCTCCTTGCCAGCAATCGACAACAAGATAGGCAAAGATTAACAGCAAGATTAGCAGCAGAGGAGCAATCAAACAACACAATAGACCCTAATCAAGGAACTATTAACTCAGTCAATCAACCAAGCAGCAAACAACAACCCAATCAAGGTACTACCAATGAGAGTACAACACCCCCACCAACACAGGCAGGACAAGCCAGGGTATATAAACAGAGAGCAAGTTCCACTCCCTTTTTGCACTGAAGATGTTGCCTAGCCTGGCAATGAAACATTTGCAAGAGAGCACCATGGACTCCACAATCCTGAAATAGTTAACAACAAACCATAACATAGCCAAATAAAATAAAAAATATTTCAGGAGGTTAAATGTGCATTGGAGTCTAGTCTCCCAGAGGAAGGATCATCCCACAGGGCAGTTCAGATCTGTGCCCCTACCAAGATGGGTGCCTGGAGGACGGACAAAGGGGACAAGTGAAGAAATGTGTCCCATGACACAAAAACCCTTACTTATGTATTAGTATCAGATGTTGGGATGCAAGTTCATGAGGACATGATCTGTGTGACAATGGCACTGCATGTGAGCCATTATTTTAACATAATCTTGATTCTCTTAAGATTACCAAGCAGCAGTTCATAAAATGAAGAAAACAGAGGCCTGCAGAAATTTTGAGTATTTAATCTGAGGCCTTTTTTGGATAAAGGTACACAAATAAATAAACCTATTTTAAATTCTTAGCTAGTATCTGTAAGTATATTCTGGGAGTAGTGCAACATTACAAACAACTTTGTAATAAAAGTTTTTAAGCACATATGTCAGGCAAGTGATGGTATGCGGATCAACAGAGAAAGTTACACAAGAAGTGCTCCCACAAAAAAGTGTCTGTAAAGCAACAACACATTTGCACAATCATAATCCATGCCACAATTACAAATGTATGAATGTAGTTTATGAGAAACGCATAGCACTTTTTCAGGTAAAAAATACCGCACTATAAATGAGAAGGAAACATACACTGGCTGTTTTTTTTTTAAATCATTGTGTAAAATAGTCGATATTGTCATGTTGACTGAAATGAGTGAAGGAAGCAGAATCTGGCTCAGTAAGTAACAAGCAGATGCCCGTTGCTCTCGAAAATCCAATCTTCTTTCAAACAGCTGTTGTCTCTCTGCCAAGAAGAAAATAAAAGCCACTCTCCTTTTCTCCTGACATATTACGAACCTCAGCAACCTGCTGACTTACAAGCGGCCTTACTTTCCTACATCAGGATGTAAATAACGTGTATTCACGTCAACAAGAACTGTTTGATATAATGTGCTTAGATTGACAAATGGGCCATTATAAAAAAAAAAACTTTGTTACCTCTCTGCCTTCATTTCTGAAAACAAGAACTATATAGGAATCTAAAGCTTCTTTATGACCAACTAGATGTTTCATCATCACAGTGTGTGTGTGTGTGTGTGTGTGTGTGTGTACACATATACACATTTTTTATTCCCAGCCATGGAACTAGAAAATTGGCATGGAAGAGGGTGATTCAAAGAGATGGGAAGGAGTGTTGTTTTTTTCCCAAATATTTCACAATCCCCCATCCACTTGACTGGAAAATGTTGCACATTACAGCCCCTTTAATCCAACCAGACATAGTATTTAAAAAAAAAAAAAAGCTGTTGAAGTCTGTTAATCTGCAGAAAGTTATACAGTAGTTAATTTTGTTTCTTCTAGTAACAACATTTGCCTGACTCCATTTTCCACATAGTTGCACTCCAGTCCACCCACACAGAGGTGGACATCCATGCAATTTTCTTAGCAACAGTGCCCTTTCTGGACACACACACACACACACACAGAGAGAGAGAGAGAGAGAGAGAGAGAGAGAGAGAGAGAGAGAGAGAGAGATTTTACTTCCCAGTCTAGCCTGCAGCCCTGGACCTCCTGAATGATCCCCTGAATACTAACTGGGTCTGAGCTTGTTAAGCTTCCAAGATCGGCCATGTTGTGCCAATGTGCATATCAATAAGTAGGCTTCCTAATGCATCACCCTTGTCTTCAGTCTTTCTAGGGTATAGGTCACTTAAAGGGGACCTACTTGTATTTGAATGCACATCTCTAGATCCTTGTGCATACATGAGCTTGAACTCATAGAGCAGAGACAGATTTTGTGCCTTCCACATTTCAGATAACAGTTCCTCCAATCCATTGACAGTGGTCATAGTGACTAGGGTTGATGTGTATTGAAGTTCAAAACATCTGGTTGGCCCCTTTTTTCCTCACATATTTATTTACACAAACCAATAATTTGCATAAAATTGATGGGGAGGGTAAGCTTTGGAAACAAAGCCAAATAAGGTAAAAAGTCTATTTCTTCACAGAGAAGTAGACAACCGTCAATTCTTCAGTGGTTTGTGTCACATCATACTACATGCATGAATGCCTCAAGTTTCCCTACCCTCATATAGGACTAAAAGCTGCTGTTGCAACATCCATGACCTACTTATACAAGCACAAAACTGTCAAGAATTAAATTCAAAACAGCCTGACATTTTCCCAACAAATTGAGGAAAAAATGACCTTTAGATCTTCATGGCCAACGAGTTAGTTGAATTTCTGAATTTAATATTGGATTTAATTTCTTTCTATCAGATTTACTCATAAGACCATTTACATTTGCATGCTATATTTACAACTGCAGCCATTTTATCTTGATTTTCACAGTTTCCACAATTTGCGGACAGGATTTCCATGTCGACTCTTTAAATCAGCCTCCCTAATGTGGCACCAGCAGATATGTTGGAAATGCAACTCCCAGAAATCACAGCTGCTCTAAACCACCTTTGTACTGAAATAAAATGTTCTGGTTTTTCTAACTATTTACCATATTAGGCAGAATGCAAGCTGTGATATTGAATGGCATTTTCCTGGACCACAATGTATTTTCTTCGGGAAAAAACATCTTGAGCACTTCTAGTTTGGCACTAAATAAGGAGCAGAAAACATACCCACATGGACTGAATGGGTATATCTATTTATTTAAAGCATTTAAACTCCACTCTTCAACCTGAAAGGTGCCCAAATTGGCTTATATGATGATGATGATGATGATGATGATGATGATGATGATGATGACGACAACAATAAAGAAGCAGTTATGACCTCAGAGTTATAGTCTAAAAAGTCACAGCACAGAAGGAAAAAGAAATAGGCATGAAAAAAGAAAACCAGAACACTCAAGCACCATAACATAATGTTTCTGAATTCCAGTACTGTGATGAGCAGGCAGCTGAAGGAGACCCCAATAACATAATCATCCTAGAGCCAAAGGTCCAATGAGAAGAAAGCATCCAAACAGGGTGTCTACAGGGTCTGGTCAAAAAAGTCAAGATGGCAGCCACAATGGTGTGATCAAAGCTCTGCCTGCTTTTTACGTGCATCAAAAGAGATGAAGGCAACGTCCATTGCAGTTGGGTGGCTATAATAAATGTAGATATGGTGGAAAAATACGTTGCTAGGGCAGGTGGTACCATGAATAGATGGAAATGGGAAAAGGCCCTGTGTTTTTTATTTGGTTAGAGCAGAGTCACAAGCTTTGTTTTGCACATAAGAATGGTATGTATGCATACTGTATGTCTGCATTTCATATCCTGTGGAACAGATTGTAAAGACACGACTCTAGCATTCCCTGATTGCAGAAGCCAAGTGTCTTTCATTATATGGAAAATACGTGTAACAAGATGGAAGAAAGTATGTTTCTTTCACCAATGAACAGTATATTAACATTTTAATACTACAGCAATAGAACTACTGTATGTTTTCAGGAAGAGACCCAAGTGTGGGAAATACTTTTAGAAATGTCATCAAACAATTTTATGTAGTTCTTTATGCATTTTAAAGCTCAGGATGCTCTTGAGGTTCTGGAGTATGGCACATGTAACCATAAATGAGCCTTGGTGAATTCATAATATTCCTAATAAACAGTCAGTCAGCTTCTCTCTATAGGTATCAGACAAACTGAAACAAAGCCAAAATCCTAAATGTTGTTTATGCTCACTTTTCCTTCTTGCACGACTATATTTAAATTATTTTCAATCAATTCCCATGTTCCCAATTAATAGAAAAAATAGGCCAAATTGATTACCTATATGTTAATAAGTAATCCTTAATATTATTTTCATTCAAAAGACAAGAACAATTTGAACCAATTGCTTTTCATGGGCATCCATAGAGGAAGTGGGGGAGGCATATGACAATATGTATGTGATTCAAAAGCCAAAGTTGATACACAAGAACATGATGATGGCATCTATGTTTTAACTTTGGCCTTCCCATTTGCTATTATCTGATCAGGGACCCTAAGCAGAAGTTTCCTTCATTTTGAGAACAGCCTTCTGCACATAGCAGCTTTTACTGGTACTTCTTGAGAAGGAAAAGAAGATTTCACAAACATCATCACTGAACCATGGGACAACACAGGCAATACAAACTGCACTACTAAAAATCCATGGAGAGGGTAGGGTGGGTTTTTTTTTCCAGAATTATACAGAATTCAGGTAATTTAGGCCAGGACCGAGGTCTAGTTAAGTCCCTGCTACAAAAAGTAGCCATGTCTCTTATTTCGCAACAGAATGTCCTCTACTTCATTACTATTACTATTATTAATATTATTATTAATAATATACCACTTCAATCTGAAGGACTCTAAACGGTACACAATTAAAGCAGTGATATACAATATATAATGCACAATATAAATAAAAACAATTCATTGAATGTAACAATTTTACGTAAAAATAATCATATTTGGAGTTGACATCAATCAGTCTCTAAGGCCTTCCAAAATAGCCAGGTCATCACAAGACTTCTATAGGCCGTAATACATGGAAGTATGTTCCCTCCAAGACTGGTTATGAAAAATTCAACAGTAATTACCTGGATATCAGGAACACAAATTACCTGGTTATTTTTTTTCTTCTGAGAATTGTATTATTTATCTATTATTTATTATATTCCTGTTTAAATTATAATCATTATTTCTTAATTTGCTTATATATAAGAACATTCACAAATGTTATGTAGATATAGCTATCTCCTCTATTTTGTTAAAATGGCTTGTGTCTACTCCTGGATGTCTTTTTTTTTTCTTTAAAGTATAATTCTTACTAAAATAGTCTTTGGAAATTCTAGAGCAGAGCTTTCCAAACTTTTCATGTTGGTGACACACTTTTTAGACATGCATCATTTTGCGACACACAGCAGGGCACAAGGCAGGCACTAGGACCTGCGTGGAATCCTGGCAGGGCAGGTTTGGAGGCAGCAAGGCACAAGGCAGGCACTAGGACCTGCGTGGAATCCTGGCAGGGCAGGTTTGGAGGCAGCAAGGCACAAGGCAGGCACTAGAACCTGCGTGGAAGCCAGGAGGCAGCAGCAGCCGTGACACACCCAGACACTGCAGCCGACACACTAACGTGTCCTGACACATAGTTTGGAAAGCTCTGTTCTAGAGGGAGAAGGGAAGTAGTTACATGATGCTAATACAGGAAACTGATTTTCCCTGAGCCAGATTGGGACAAAAGATGACACCGCTGAACAAAGCTTGGTGAATGTACTGTACTTTCATAGCAACTCACCATTCCCATTATAAGCATCTGTAATAACTACAATATGAATATATTTAATTTGAAGGTGGGGATTCCCTCTGTAGAGGACAGCCAAAATTCATTCTGCAGGTGTTTACAAGCTTTAGAAAGGACTACGTGCATTCATTTCTAAAGTGCCAAAATGTCTTTCGTGTTTTATTCTCAAAGAGGAACATTAGAAAGCTCTTTGCAGATAAATTAGAAACAAAAGAGTACAGGATGCACGGAGGCGTCAGGGGACAAAGAAGGAAAGTTTTATGCACAATATAGCGAAAAAGTGGCAACAGCTGGCTGACCTTGGCTGATCTCAAAAGACGTTAAGCAGCATTGGACCTGGTTAGTATTCCCATGGGAGTTTATCAGGAAACAGACTGGAGTAAAAAAACCACTTTCAGCAGACACCATTGGGTACAAGGCAGAGGACTCTATAGCAATAAACATAATACAAAATATGGACATTTTCTTATAGCGAGAGTAAATAAAGAATGAACATGAAACCACAATTATTTTGTCTACACTATTATTATTTTTATTTTTTGTCAGTCTCTATACCAGACTTGCACAACATGCAGCCCACCAAGCATTTTTGGGAAACTCAATAAATTCAGTGCCGCCTAACATCACCACTGCCAGGAAGAATCCACCACCGCCGTGAAAGACACGCTGCTGAGCGCCTCCACGTAATGGGCTGTGAGAATGACCTTGGGAGACAGGAGGAAGAGCCGCAGCCAGGGCAACGGTTGGACAAGAGATATCTTGGCCCACAGAAGGAATGGGGACAGAGAAAGCATCTGAGAAGGGATCCTCCCTCGTTCTCTGGAAAGTAAAGGTGGGGAGAGGGGAAGTGCTTTCAGACTTGCAAGATTCTGTTACTGTGACTTTACAATAAAGATAGTGTTAGTACTCATGGTTTTGGTTTCTTGTCTGGACTACCTCAAAAGGTTGACACTGCTAACTGCTGAACAGCTGATTGGCACGGCAGCTATTCCTTTGTGGCCCCCAATTATTTTTAATTACCAGTATGGCCGCCCAGAGTCCCTCTGGTGGGAGGAGATGGGCGGTATCAAATCAAATCAAATCAAATCAAATCAAATCAATAAATAAAGTGGCCCTTTCTTCTCTATGAATTGTGCAAGCCTACTTTGTACTATAATTAAGTTTGCAATAATAAACTCATAATTTTTTAGGCTCCAATCCTCAACACCATGACTTGGAAAAGATTA
This sequence comes from Charina bottae, assembly GCA_023362775.1. Classification (NCBI taxonomy): domain Eukaryota; kingdom Metazoa; phylum Chordata; class Lepidosauria; order Squamata; family Charinaidae; genus Charina; species Charina bottae. The sequence continues at coordinate 162,771 of JALMGJ010000012.1, forward strand.
TGGAGTCAATCTTTAAAAATGTAAAACATATAACTTTACATAGTAAATATACTGGCTTACTTGTTTCCTATGCTATTCAAAATGTCATTGGGTGATTTTAAAAATAAAAATGGTGACATTCAAAGACATCTGCTTCAAGAAATCATGTGGAGTAGAGGAACAGACAATCTACATGAGACCTCATGTTTGGTCAATCCTGTCCTATCTAAACTAACCTCCTTTATTTAATTTTTCAACATTGAACAATCTGAAAGTGAATTCCCCCCACTGACTTCCGTAAAGCCAGTTTCAGCTCAAATAATGGATGCTTGTGTAACTCAAGGACTTCACAGCACCTCAGTACTTTTAATTAAGGCTCAATTGAAAAAAGATATTTAACTAGCATTCATCATCAAATTTAAATCTCGTTCCAGTAATTAAAAGGATTTTCTTAATCTAGCTCTTAGTGTTAGGAGGTTCTTTCAGTTAGTTAATTAAAGACTGTTTCTTAAGCCTTTCAGTCAAAGAAAACAAAGGCAGAGAGATTAAAAAGTGTCACAGAAAAAAGTACTGAAATTATTGCTTGGCTTCTTTAATTAAAAGCAATGGGCCTAATTTATTACAAATGGCATACACATTCATGTTTTAAAATGCTTTTAAACCACTTTGGTATACTTAAGAAGAAACAGCAAACTCTCCAGCTGTTGCACAGATTTAACATTTATATACTGTAAATGAAGTAAATAGCATGTTTTCATCTGTTTTGATGTGGTCGGTTGTGTATGTGAGATGGACATTGTACAGATTAGCTTTTTTCCACTCTTAAAATGATCATAGAGTCTCAGATTTATAATATTTTGAATAATAGCTCCTCTCTAAATGGCCTTCAGTATAATAGGTGGGATTGGGCGATGAAAGGGATTGTTTCCAACAGTAGCCTTTGCTGATGGTATTACTACTAGCATCAGACCTAATAGCCTTTAAGATACCTATTTCACCTCTTAAGCCCCCAAATCCCCCCAAAGTCTGGACCAAAACTGTTAGACCTGCTTATTTCAAGTTCCAAAAGAGCCATAAAAGTGATACTAAACAGGATACACGTGGTCTGTAGGTTGCCATGGAATTAGGACAGTATTTCTCAACCTTAGCAGCTTGAAGATGTGTGGATTTCAATTCCCAGAATTCCCCAGCCAGCCATTCTGGGAGTTGAAGTCCACAGATCTTCAAGCTGCCAGGGTTGAGAAATACTGAATTGGAGGATCTGCATAGGGCACAGATGATTCTCTCTGTCCTCTTCTAGCTAAATAATTAATTCTCATGTCAATGCCATTACACCCTGCAGGAAAAAAAAAACTACAGAACAAAGACCTCTTCACCAAGTATCAGCAGGAGGACAGCTGCAGCTAGCAAGACTCCCTGCAGCAAGAAAAATGAAGGGGCATTTTTTTCTCCCATTCTACTTAACTGCCACCCATTATATAGTTACTTCTATTCAGCCTCATAATCTAAATTATATCTTACTCAGTTCCTCTTTGTCCTTGAAACTGTGGGTGCTTTATTGAGTTTCAGAGATCTCAGCAATGTCTAGCACGATCTACAAGATCTAAAAGCATTTCTGGCAGTTCCTTCAACCTCATCAAAGTTCAAGTATTGAGGCAGAAGAGTTTCATCTCTCTGTTTAATCTGGATATCCATTGTTAAAAACCATGTTAAAAGCAACTTACAAACCATTACATTACAAACAACAATGTTCAATAAAAACCCACATATTTAAAACCCCACATATTTAAAACCATTAAAAAAATCTAAAAATGCATTAGTATGAGCCATCAGTAAGAAAACAGAACAGAAGGGATAGAAGCAGAAATAAATGAAAAGCCCTGGTGAAGGGATAAATCTTAAGCTTAGCCCGCAAAGCTCACAAGGCTTGGTACCTTGTGAGCTGCACCTCAACAGGAAGTGAATTCCAAAACCAGGTGTTTCTATCAAGCACGCCCCCTCTTGGGGTACTGCCTAGCAGATCCCTAGCAAATATTTCATAGCACCTTCCCAGAGGGCATTCCCACTAGTTCTGAGCTAACAATCAACTACATATGACCAGGTATCCAGATATTAATATAAGGACCTTGAACTTGGCTTATTAACAAAGTGGTAGTCAGTGTATTACCTTCAAAAAAGGTGTAATGTGCTCACAATAGATTTGATTGAGCCATCTATCTCAGTATTAGCAAATGTTTTCCAGGGTTTCAGATAAGTGTCTTTCTCAGAGAATAAACACAAGACACATTAATGCTCTACCATTGACTGTCATGTTCCCCTTGGGATCACTTCCAAGGAGGTGGTGAAGAAGCCAGAGCAGAAGCTGGAGGAAGAGATATACTTTTATATGCACAATGATGGAAAGATCTACAAATACCTATGGTTGAAGACTGGATTATTAAATTAATGGATTTGGCTCAAATGGCTAAATTAACAACGTAAATAAGAGAACATTCTGTTTCTGGATTTATATCTACCTGGCAACCACTTTTAGAGTACTTGCTTGTGTTGGAAAAAAATGAAGTTTTGATCTTGGGTTTTAGTGATTAAATGGTTTGTTTTAATAGAAATAATGTTACTATGGTTTAACTAATGGTAAGAGATTATATTTGTAAATTTATCTATATCTGTATTGGAGAAAGTTGGAAGTCACCTTTTGTTTCTGTTTTCTGCCTATCTGCACTTTTATAGTTTTTTTCTTTTTTCTTTAGTTCTATTTTCTATCTTTACTATACTTTCTATTTCGTATTTTAACTATGCCTTGAAAAATAATAAAGTTGTTTTCAAAAAAAAGAGAGAGAGAGAGAAAGAGATATACAAGTCTGATCCTGAAGAACCAGGACTTAACTCAGAAATCTTGATAGAACTACCTTTCTATCTTTCCCTGATTTTGCAGAATTGGGCTCTGATCCTGACACACTGACACAGCTTTCATGTGCAAGTAAGTGTCAGCACCACCACACTGAAGTAGCCAAATGATTTGGGTCACCATAAACAATACAAAGAACCTCTTCAGACCTCTTGCTATATTCTCTACAGCAAGGCTGGAAATTAAGAGGGAGGCATGCAAAACCAGGAATGCTAGAAGCAGGTCCAGTTGCTAAATACATCTAAATCAGTGTTTTTCAAACTTGGCAACTTTAAGATGTGGGGACTTCAACTCTCAGAATTGTGGGAGTTAAAATCCAGACATCTTAAAGTTGCGAAGTTTGAAAAACACTGATCTAAATGTTCAAGCTGAATGACTGAATAAAGCTACAGTCAGACTGTAGATTGTTATAGTGTACACGTGGTATAGTCCTGTACATGTCTACTGGAAAGTAAGCCACACTTAATTAAATGAAACTTATTGCCTAGGAAGCACGTAGAGCAGAGCTTTCCAAACTTTTCATGTTGGTGACACACTTTTTAGACATGCATCATTTCGCAACACATTCTTACAGCAGGGCACAAGGCAGGCACTAGGACCTGTGCAGAATCACAGCAGGTTTGGAGGCAGCAAGGCACAAGGCAGGCACTAGGACCTGCGTGGAATCCTGGCAGGGTTCGGAGGCAGCAGCAGCCGCGACACACCCAGACACTGCAGCCGACACACTAACGCAGGGCTTTCCAAACTGTGTGTCACGACACAATACTGTGTCACCTGGAGACCCCAAGTGTGTCACATGACAACCCGGAAGCACCGGCAGTGCTTCCAGGTTGCTGTGCAGCGGCGGCTGCCCCTTCGAAAGGGCAGGCTCCGGGGACCTTGAAAATGCCCTCGGTTCCAGCAGGGAGGCGAAAAGCCTCACCGCACGCACACGCTGCTGGGCTTTCCAGCGCTCAGCTGATCGGTGGGGAGAATTTCCACCCCGCCCCCCCCCCCCCGTGCCAATCAGCTGTGCACCCGAAAGCCCGGCAGCAGGCACGCGTGGGGAGGCTTTTCGCCTCCCTGACGGAACTGAGGGCATTTTCGGGGTCCCCGGAGCCTGCCCTTTTGAAGGGGCAGCCGCTGCCGCCGCCACGGCAACCTGGAAGCACCGCCATCGGCACTTCCGGGGTTTTGCGCACCACACTGGCGGTGGCGTTTCTGGGTTTTTTTGGGCCGGCCATTGGTGTGTCGCCAACAGCAAAAATTTGGAAAGCCGTGCACTAACGTGTCCCGACACACAGTTTGGAAAGCTCTGATGTAGAGGATTGCTGCATTTAAATTAAAAATTAACTTTTAAGGATAACAAAGTTAAAGTCTTCTCAAGGCTGCTTCCAACCAATCAATGTTTTACTTCATCAGTAAAATAACTTATTCCAAATAAAAATAGTAAAAAGCATATCAAATTAAAATATACAGCCTAGTTCAAAACTAAAAAATCCAGCAACAGTTACTACTCACGTCATGTCCATCTGGCAACAACCCAATAGTAGAACAATGTATGTTTAAGGTTCTCCTAAAGGCCTAGCCAGTTTGGTGTAGTGGTTAAAGCATCAGGCTAGAAACCAGGAGTCTGTAAGTTCTAGTCCTGCCTTAGGCACAAAGCCAGCTGGGTGTCCTTGGGCCAGTCACTCTCTCAGCCCTAGGAAGAAGGCAAGGGCAAACCACTTCTGAAAAATCTTGCCAAGAAAGCTGCAGGGACTTGTCCTGGCAGTCCCCAGGAGTCAATACTGACTCAAAGGCACACACACACAAAAAAAAGGCCTACCAAGGCAGGACCCAATGCTATCCAAGAGATAGTACATTCTACTTGATATGCCTCACCCGTGGGATAATATATTTGTTCATAAATATTCCTTTACATTCCCAAAATAATATTTTTTTATCCTAAAAACTGATTTTCAATTTAGACTGCTGTTCCTTCTAATAGGCAGAAAAACCTAATGTCACTCCCAAGGGACTTTTCACCCTCATCCCTGGTTAGATATCCAATTCTCAGGAAGTGGTACCATCTGCCTCCCCTTGTCTGAGCTTAAAAGCTAAGCAGGGTCAGTCCTAATTAGTATGTGGATGGGAGAACATCAGGAAATACAAGAGCAGTAGCTGAACTGGGAAGCTGAAAATAATATCCTAGCAGACTAGAGCAAATCATGCCTGTACCATTGCCAAGTAAACAGCATGGATGTGTCCATGTAGTCTGAACTTGAGAGTGGCTTTATCTTTTTAGGTACTCTAGAGCAGTGTTTCTCAACCTTGGCAGGTTGAAGATGTGTGGACTTCAACTCCCAGAATTCCCCAGCCAGCAATGACAAAACATGTATTGCATCACCAGCCATGTGACTTAAGTACTTGTATTTGATGATGGGATGCAAGTACAAAAGGTTGGTGTTTCATCATTTCATCCGTTGCAGTTTGTACTGGACACCTATGGCTACTGTTCAGGTTGACAGACACAGCAGGATTTGGGGCAGAAGTGCAAGCCCCAATTAGCAAAAAGAACAGCAGGAGCCATAAACACAAAACAAAATACAGCAGAACTAGCCATACAGCGAAGTAAGTAAAGTAATACTTCACCATCTGAAGAGAAGCGACTCCTATAAAACCATTACATACAGAGTCTAAAATTACCTAATAGCATGCACCACATTAGACAATGCTGGGTTAGATGAACTAATGATCTGACTCAGTGCTACTTCACATGCTATTTCAGTCACATTGTATCTGCCTGTTCAGCCGTGGGAATACCAACATGCTCACAAAGTCTGTCTGTCCAAACAGCTTCTCTGTTTAATTCCAGGTGCCTCTCTGGGCATGCATTCTTGTGCAGATGGAAAATTAATCTCTGCATTGCATTAAGGCCTGCACAGAGAGGAGCTCATATGAATATTAAAATTATAGGAAATTTTGGAATATGCTGGACTTCGTGGGGCATCTTAGAGAAAGGGACAAGCACATATTTATCCAGAGTTAGAATATTGTGCATGCTCTAATGATGCTTAGACAAATGAATCCCTGTTGTCAGTTCTCTGCATCTCCACGCTACATGGTCTAGACCAGGGGTCGGCAAACCGTGGCTCATGAGCCGCATGCGGCTCTTTGACCCCTTGAGTGTGGCTCTAGCAGCTAGGAGGAAAGGAACAGAGGAGCCGCGGGCGCGGAGGGCGCGAGGCAATGGCAGGAGGCAGGGCAACGCTTCGCTCGCCACCCGCCCGTCGCGGCTTACTCGGACCCCGGGGAGAGGGCCGCCCGCCCGCCCCGTCGAAGAGAGTGATGCGCCGAGGGAACTGCTGCCGCAGGGCGCCGGCAGGTGAAAGCTGACTGGCGGGCGCGCTCCCCTGCCTGCCCGTGCCTGAGATGCCGAGAGAGCGCAGCCGGGCTGGGCGCCCCATCCCGAGAGGCGGCCCGGGCTCGTCCTCCTGCTCTTCCCTGGGGGCTGCGTTCCGGTGAGCGGCTGCGCTTGGCCAGGAGAGGTGGGGGTCCCGAGCAGCGGAGCCCGGGAGCAGCAGGGCCCGGCTGCGGCATTTTTCCCTCTCGGAGGAGGAGGAAGAGGGAGGTCTTCCTGTAGCTCCGAACGGAGGTGCCGCTTCCCCACCTGGACCGCCGCGCTGCACGGGCTTTGCGGGCATCCGGACGGTCTCCGCACACAGGCAGGCGTGGCGGGCATGGCGGCAGCAGGCCCTAAGTGTGCGCGATTGGCTCCCGCCTGCAAACCCCGCCCCCTGGCCCTTGAGTGATGTTATAAATGTTATAAATGTCAAAATGGCTCCTGGCATAAAAAAGTTTGCCAACCCCTGGTCTAGACACATATGACATAACACAAGTTCATTTGAATAAAAGTTTAGTCAGGGCTGTTGCTAGCAAAGGTACAGAAATGTATAATAAATGCTCTAACCCAGTGTTTCTCAACCTTGGCAACTTTAAGATGTGTGGACTTCAACTCCCAGAATTCCCCAGCCAGCATGGGGAATGCATGGCTGGCTGGGGAATTCTGGGAGTTGAAGTCCACACATCTTAAAGTTGCCAAGGTTGAGAAACACTGCTCTAACCTCACTCTCACCAGAAAGGCAATTTCCAGCAGCTTTCCCGTGTTAGCCCATGTTAGACTTTAAGTATACCCCAGCTCTTATCTTGTAGACCAGACCTTTCCAAACTGTGTGTCAGGACACGTTAGTGTGTCGGCAGCAGTGTCTGGGTGTGTCGCGGATGCTGCTGCCTCTGAGCCCTGCTGGAATTCCACGCAGGTCCTAGTGCCTGCCTTGTGCCCTACTGTAAGAGTGTGTCGTGAAATGATGCCCTGCTGTAAGAGTGTGTCGTGAAATGATGCCCTGCTGTAAGAGTGTGTCACGAAATGATGCATGTCTAAAAAGTGTGTCACCAACATGAAAAGTTTGGAAAGCTCTGTTGTAGACAAACTGTAACACAGCATACATTGGACATAGATGTGCTAAAAGCTGCCTTAGAATAACAACTGTGCAGTAAGCAGAACCAAGCTTGCCAGCTTTCTGTTTTTATAACAGCCAAATCATCAGACTAAATTGTTTCCTTGCTTTCTGAATAATGCTGCATTCTGGCTACCTTGAAATGCAATCAGGAGTATAGAACCAAACACAAGCATTACATCACCAGACTGATCTCTCATTGGATGGCCAATGATGCAGCAACTTCTGTTACCTAGCAACGTCTTAGGGTTGTTAACTCCTTTTGCAGGTCTTCCTCACACAGCACAGTTAGCCACTTTCTAAGTATCTTTCAAATGGGCTGCTTTCAGAAATTCCTACGGTATGTAGTCCCAGTCTTTAGAGTTACAGATGTAGGCATTGCTCCCTATTTCCCAGTTCACCAGCAGAACACATTCTTTCCATGTGAAAGGGTCCAGGGTCAACCTCCAGGTAACGGAATATTTGAACCTTGGGTCTCGCCAAGCTCAGGGCAATTGGAAGAAATCCAATAGGCTATATTAGCAGAAGGCAGCTTTTTATACTCCTAGGAGGCTTGCTTTTCAGTATTGCCTCAACAGGCTTATTACTATTGTTCATTCTCAATCAAGAGCAAAAGAAACATGGGCATCCTAATGCTCTACAGCAGTGTTTCTCAACCCTGGCGGCCATACGATGTGTGGACTTCAACTCCTAGAATTCCCCAGCCAGCACGCCTGCCGTAGGATAAGATCTCCAACAGAAGGTGACAGCTGGAGGACTTCCGGTGGGAACATGGCCGACTAAACAGCTGTGCCTGCGAGCTCCACGGGCAGATCTGACAACACACCTTTTTTTCTGGGCTCAGGCAGGCTTTTCCTGAATCCCTAGAGCAATTTCATGGACAGAAAATGCTCAGAATCATCCCATTTGAACTCCTGAATGGTGCCTCACAGCCAGAGGATCGCGAACAGCGTTAGCGCTAATCCGGTAAGAGATGCCAGGAGTCCGGGACGACATCATTTCCAAACTGCACTGTCGCCTTAAAGGGACACTAAGTCGAGCCACCCCATTTCTAAACCACCCAATTTATATATATTTTTTCAAGTTTATGTACCCTAAGAGAGGCTTTCTACAGCAAGGAGAAATGAACTCTCTTGGTGCTTATCATTACTTCTGGATTAATTTTTAAAAATCTTTTTAAGCTTTGTCTTTTTTTTCCCCATTTAAACATTAAGGAGGACTGAGAATAAATAATTGCCTCCCTGTTGTTATTTTTGTATTGAATTTGAAGGATTTAAGTTTTTCCTACATGTTGAATCTGCTATTTCTAATCTACAGTTCTCTGTTCACTTTCTCTGGGAGCTGCTTGTTAGCATACTTTCTCTTGTGTCAACAGCTTTTGGAGATCTTCTATTAACTCACTAACTCCTACATTTGCCAGTCAAGTATCTAGGGGGCGCCATAATCTACTGCCTGAAACATGGAGGAGTTCAAGGAGACTTTCTGAGTTCTGTTGTGAGCTTAAACAAATCCTTACTGATTTCTGTCAAGCTGTTTTGCAGGATATTCGGGACATTGTGGAAAATGTTAGTGTCCTGACTAAGAGTGAAAGAGCCATGCTGAGACAAAGTGTAGAAGCTCTAGTGTTCATTGTTCTACTCTGCTAGACAGAATCCAGCTAAACTGAAATGAATTAGCAAACGCTAAGGGAAAAGGCGGTGCTTTCTTGACTCTCTTAGGAGGGAACCAAAGAGACTCCATACTGCACATGTGTTTGTCTCCCTGGAGAGGGCCCCCTCCTTCTCCACCAGTTATCTCCCTGACAGTTAGTTTTGAAATGTGTCATCTGGATGAGGACGTTCTGGAAGAAGCTGAAGATTTTAATAAAGATAGAGATGTTTCTACTGACAGCGAGATTGAAGCTTTTGCTGAAACTCCAGGCAACGATTACTTTCTGGTATTGAAGGGGTTACAGTCTGAGTTGCAAATTACAAATGGAGTTGTTTTTCTGATGGAATGTTGTGGGAAAGAAGAGGCTCTGTTCTGTGGAAGTTTTTTTGCTGAGAAGTCTGAGTCTCTAAGGGGGGCAGTTGGGCTCTTTGATTTCTGTATGAAAAATGCCCTGTGTGTAATATGGAGATATGTAAATGCTTTAGTATATTTTGAAGCGGGGTAAAGATTTAAGGTGAAAGATTAAGTTTTATCTACATTTTAAGGTGAATTTAAGGTGAATTTAAGCTGTTTTATATTACTGTGAGAGTTGGACCATAAGGAAGGCTGAGCGCCGAAGAATTGATGCTTTCGAACTGTGGTGCTGGAGAAGACTCTTAAGAGTCCCTTGGACTGCAAGGAGGTCAAATCAGTCAATCCTAAAGGAAATCAACCCTGACTGCTCATTGGAAGGACATATGCTGAAGCTGAAGCTCAAATACTTTGGCCACCTAATGCAAAGAGAGGACTCACTGGAAAAGACCCTGATGCTGGGAAAGACTGAAGGCAAAAGGAGAAGGGGACGGCAGAGGATGAGATGGTTAGATAGCATCACCGATGTAATGAACATGAATTTGAGTAAACTCCGAGAGACAGTGGAGGACAGGAAGGCCTGGCGTGCTATGGTCCATGAGGTCACGAAGAGTCGGACACGACTAAACGACTGAACAACAACAAAAGATTTAAGAATAATTATCTGGATTGATATTAAGGCTTGTATGATTCCATTTTTCTTTAATGATTTGGATTAAGATTTACTGGATTGCTCTTAAGATTTATTTGATTTTTAAGATTTATAAGGTATAATAATAATTGTTTGGTTTTAGGTTTAATAGGGTTAAGATTGTTATAGTATTATTAAGTAGATAATTTACATATTTTATAATATTTTTATTATAGTGAATAGAAATATATAGAATAGTGGTAGGAAGGAAATAATTAAATAAATGTTTTTTTGGGGGAAGTTGATTTGGAGGTTTATTTTATTTATTTATTTATTTATTTATTTATTTATTTATTATTTATTTTCTATCCCGCCTTTATTATTTTTATAAATAACTCAAGGCAGCAAACATACCTAATACTCCTTCCTCTTCCTATTTTCCCCACAACAACAACCCTGTGAGGTGAGTTTATATTTTTTTTTCTTTTTTTCTTTTAATATAAGGAGAAGGAGCAATTGTATTTAGTGATTATTATAATGTGCTAATGGAATGATTTATAGAAATAATGTGATCTTGGTTTGATATAGAGCAAGGGTTTGACTATGGAAATTGCTGTATATTCTTGTTGTTGAAAGTCGGAAGTCACTTCTTTATGTAATCTTTAAAATTGTTTTTTCTTGTGTTTCACACTTTTTTAGTTTTTTTTCTTTTTGTAGTTTTTTGCTTTTTTGTAGTTTTTATCTTCGTTTCAAACTTAATAAAATTCTTATAAAAAAGGTGACAACTGGACGAAATTGTTACTTTTTTTCAACATTCTCACCACATTTATGATTTTGTTTTCAAATTTTACATGTCACTAGCATTTCTAGTATTTGTTTCAATTCCACTTTTTGCTATTATTCCCATACAAACCTCCAAAGTACTCCTTCCAGCATTGCCTCACATCAGTAATTTTTTCTTCTGTATTTATTAGACAATGTATATCTCTAATCCTAATTTTGCAAAGATAAATTATACATTTACTGATATAAACTTGGGGTTAAATTGGGGTGGATAATCTCATGGTCAGGAGTCACTTTTTTAAAAAAAAGTATTTGTGGTATCCAAGAGCACCAGACAGTGCATCAGTGACATGACAATGTCACAATAGAAGATGCATCTGTATTATTTAATCATATCTAATCCGTTTTGGCACTTATTTTAAAAAATGAATTGTTTTTGGTTTGCCACTGAATTTTATGTGTTCTAGGGAACTCTGTAGGCTATAAATAAGGAGATTGAGTCCTACCTGCAGTCTTTTGGCCATGGATTGCCCATCCCTGGACTAAAGTGTTGTCATTTCCTCGTTCTAAAATGTCAGCTGCAATGTTAACTCATTCATTCATCAGTTGTATTTCTTAAAATAATGATCAACAGAATAATTTATCAGTCACTTCTAAATAACTAGTAAAGTGACCGTTTTGAATTCTACAAGTTACAACACTGTATTAATACCAGTGAACAACTCTGTACAAGTCCTTGGACATTGTAGGAAAATAAGAGTTTATATTAGTCTTTTATCAGAACAAAACTCTACCTATTGCTAAGGTTAAACTAAACCTGAATTTTTGCTTGCTTCACACAATATAAGAAAGCAGAAATGTTGTTTACTAAACCACAGTACCTAGGTTTAAAAATAAGGTAAAGGTTCCCCCTCCCCGCACATTTGTGCAGTCGTGTCCGACTCTAGGGGCCGGTGCTCATCTCCGTTTGTTAGCTGAAGAGCCAGCGTTGACTGAAGATGCTTCCACGGTCATGTGGCCACATGACACGCGCGGAATGCTGTTACCTACCCACCGAAGTGGTACCTATTAATCTACTTACATTTGCATGCTTTCGAATTGCTAGGTTGGCAAGAGCTGGAGCGAGTGCGGGAGCTCACTCCGCACGCGGGGCTAGGGATTCGAACCTCCGAACTTGCGATCTACCGATCAACAAGCCTGGCGTCTTACCCGCTGAGCCACCACGCCCCTTATTATAAATAAAATGTATTGAAATAAAATGTATTTCAATGATAGTGCAATGGAAAGTTCTTTTGAACCAGTGTTGCATTGTATTACCAAAAATTAGACTATCATTTATTCAATAACCTCCTAGAAGTTCAAAGAGCTTATTAGTTACCTGAAAGGCAGGCTGAACAGAGCCATGGAAATCTTTTCAACAGATTATCAATTGCTGATGGATTTTCAAATATTCCCTACAACTACTTCAGTCTGCCATTATTTGGGCTAATCAGAATATTGACAGAGAGAGAAAGAGAGATATACTGTGGATGGATGGGATGGGATGGGATGGGATGGGATGGGATGGGATGGGATGGGATGGGATGGGATGGGATGGGATGGGATGGGATGGATGGGGTGGGGTGGGGTGGGGTGGGGTGGGGTGGGGTGGGATGGGATACATTAACTCCAACAAGTTACATAAAGGCCACATGAAAATTCTAGAATTGCATTCTGTTTCCTCTCTTATCTCTACTCCCATTGTTATTCTTCAGTTCTTCTCCTGTATTTCAAGTTTAGCTTGTCCCCATGTCTTCAAATACTGTATATGAGTTATTTCTTTTCATGCAAAACAGATATTGTCAGCTCTGGATAAGGTATTTCAGGCTTTTTGTGAGTTACCTAAGTGATAATAGTAGTGGTTTGATTTTTCACAAATTGCATGTAAATATTGTTTGCATCTATAACTAATAAGGAAATCTCTGTAGTTATTATTGTAGATAAAACAATTCCCTTCCTTTTCCTCCAAATACCAGAGGTATCATTATGCTCTTCAAGCATTTTCTCAGGATGCCACATATGTTGAGGAGGAAGAAACTATTTGTGAACAGTCTTATCAGCCACACACAAAATGCCATTAGTGCCAGCCACCTGTCCATTTGATAATGACTTAGCGGCCTGTCTGGTTTCAGCCATGAAAGATTCCTGAGCCCAATGCTGTTTGTATCATGCTTAGGTAATTCCTGTACAGCCTTTTTCTGATAAGGGAGTCAATATTCTGTTCCGCCCACCGCTCGGGAATTGGAGTCTTATCAGTCCAGAAAACCCTATGCAAAATTTCACTCAGTTCTGTTCGCTCCTTGATGTAGGAACCTATGGAGTAAAGGCAGTAGGGATCTCAGTTAAGGAAGCCTAGCATCAGCCCGTGAGACAAAACCAGCAGTCAGGACCACAGAGCAAGTCAGAAGTGAAGAATGAACCAGGAGGCAAATCTACATATCTGGACCAAAGAACAGCCAAATAACAGTTGAACCAGCCAGAGTCCATCTTTCTTAGTTTTAGAAGGGGACAGATTGTAAGAGACAAAATAGATTTTACCTCCAGGTTACCCCTGAAATGGGCCTCAAAATTAGCATGATGTCATTGGGCATATCCCTTGTGATGCTTGAGGTTTGAAGCCTCTGCCTTCACTGTTTTTAAAAATGCATGAAAGTTCCTTTTGTCCAATTTGGGGTTGTGTACCTCAGTAGGGATTCGTGCTCTGTGGAAGAGTGAACTCACTACCCATTTCTTTTCCCTCCTGGGATCCAGAGTTTTGATGCTGCCTGGGCATATATTATTTTATTATCCTAATGCATTTTATATGAGGCTGCTCTGGGAAATTATATGGAAATAAAAGTTAGTTAAATATTCTGACAGAGCTACATTGGTTTGGCTCTTCATTACCTGACTGAAGATACTGGTGTTGACCAGCTGCTGGTACTGAGGAAAAAAACCTCTCTGTACCATTTTGCATATATTTGTAGATCTGAGACAGGGCCGCAAATAGGGGGGGGGCAAGCGGGGCATGTGCCCCGGGCGCCGCGCTGGGGAGTGTGCCAAAATGACGCCCGGGGGGCACCAAAATGACAAAATAATGCCGTTGGGGGAGTTGGGCGGTCATATAAATCTAAATAATAATAATAATAAATAAAATAAAAAAGTAACCCATGGGGGGGTGCGGAATCCATGTTTGCCCCGGGTGACACAGACCCTAGTTCCATCCCTGATCCAAGAGGTCAACTAAAACTGAAAATGTTATGTATGTTTTTGGATCCAAATACTTGTGTTATATTTCCCTCACATGGATTGTTTTTATGCTATATTCTAAATTATCCAGTCCTCCATTGCATTCCCAATACAACCTTCTATAGTCTCAGTGCAGCCTTCCTTCCTCTTATTTAGTTACATTTAGTATTTTATTTTATTTGGCATGCACATTCAGGACCCAACTGAATATGCATGCTAAAACTGAAAATGTTATGTATGTTTTTGGATACAAATACTTGTGTTATATTTCCCTCACATGGATTGTTTTATGCTATATTCTTAATTAGCAGCCAAGACTCAGCATACGGGCAGGCACACTTAATTTCAATAGCAATAAGAAGGATTTTGCTCTTCCAGAACAAATGGAATGTTCAGCCGTGAAATGAAAGGCAGCAAAATTATCTGCCCATTTTCAGAGACTTTTTCGGTGCCCATCTTCTGGCTCCATACTGCATGCAAAGGGGGTTTTTCCCCCTCCCCACAATCCCATTTGTCATTTTTTTGCTGGCAACAATATGGATTTTTTTAAAGAGAAAAAACAGCCGGTGAATTTGGACAGCCACTTCAGACAAAACAGATGGTCCAAGGCAAGCAGCATTGAGTAGCATTTTTCCTTGATACCTGCTGGGAATACCGCTCTTCCTGTGTGTTCTGGTAAAGCTGAAAAGCAGTCTAGGGACCACCTGCAGCCTTTCAGAAGTCTGCCAAGAGCCCTTGCAAAGCCAGCCCCATGGAAGGGGCAAGGACTGTTTGATTCTAATCCCTTCTCTAGCAAGGCTTTCATTCAGACCTTTCCCCCAGATGAGAAACCCTGCTTTTTCAGAAACCCTTGAGTGAAAACAAGGCATTCCTGCTTTTAGAGGTCAAGGTCTGGTTACAGTGAGAGATCATGTATAGGTGGCCACAGAGACTGGTTTTAGACTTATGTTCTGCTTTATATTACTACAAATCAGGGTCACAATCAGATGGAGATCTTTCTCCCTATCACTTTTTTTTCCTTAGAGCTTTCTCTCTGATTTTGGTGCAATTGGTCTCTATTGTTTTTCCCCAAGCTTCAAAAATATGTGTTCCAAAAAGATAAAACAGAGTCCTTTGTTTGCATAGGCATATAAATCAGTCATAGATTTATTTAAAGTATTCTGGATAACTTTACTGGAATATAAAGTAATCATACTTGCATACAGTATGAACCAACAGTAGAGGAGCAGTTTTTAAATGAAAGACATTTCTGAACAGTTCCCTTGAATCATCTTTGGCTTCCAGAGCAAGGCGTGGGAATTAAAGAAATGCTACCTGAAAGTCAGAAATAATGTGGAGTGGGCTGATGTTATTTTTGACAATGTCAATATTCTGCAGACATTGATTCTACCATTTTGAAACAAACAGGAAAATATAGTACACGACCCTTCAAATAGGAAAAAAAACCCTATGTCTTACTAGCTGCTGTAACAGAAATCTTTTCTGCCTCTTTACTTTCCTTTTCCTTCCCAATTCTTGGGAGCAGAACTGGTTGACAAAAAACAACTTGCTATCTAATTTATCCATCTTTTCCAGCAATTAAGTGTGGATCAGCCACTGGAAGGATATAGAACGTTTGTGAACATCCTTGTTCTCAGAAACAAAACTGTTATGAACATTAGCAGCCCAAATTGGCTGGTTTTAAACAGGGCCGCAACTGGGGGGGGGGCAAGCGGGGCATGTGCCCCGGGCACCGTGCTGGGGGGTGGTGCCAAAATGACGCCTAGGGAGGCGTCAAAATGACAAAATAACCCATGGGGGGCGCGGAATCCATGTTTGCCCCGGGTGACACAGACCCTAGTTCCATCCCTGGTTTTAAACATTACACAGCTTCTAGGAGGGTCAGCTCTGGAAGCCAAGCTGGTAAGTGGAAAAAGGATATAAACTGCAGGAAGCCCAAAGAGAAGATCCCTGACGGGAAGGTGCAGAGGATGCAATCAAGGAGAGTACCAGAACAATAGAGAATGGTAGGTGAAGGAAATTGCAGCACAAGAAACAGGGATTTAGGCAAAATAGCTACTTATTTGATCTTAGACTTCCAATTGACTTGTATTCAGCCTTAGGAAGCAAGTATGTTTAGGAATTGGATAAGAACAGTTTCTGTATATACAACAAGGCTCCACCCACCTGCCACCGAACCCTGCTGCCAAAGATTATCCGTATCTGATGAATCATAGCCATAACCGCTCAATTTCTCTCCAGGAACAGGCAAGCTATAGGCCCCCCTTCTCAGTGGTTTTGCATTTTGGTGATCCTTTTGTTTGTTTTTGTTTACAAAGGTAAGGATGGGAAGGGGAGGGGAACTCCCCAAACCAAGCAAAAATGAACCGAACATTTCTTCATCGGGAAGCATCGTCCTCCTGCAAGAAGAGGATGAGGTGCAGCGCTTGGGCTGCCCAGAGCAGGGGCCCAAGCTTGGGGCCAGGACCCAGCATGAGCTCCCAGGAAGAGCTGCCCTTGGAAGTGGATGAAGGGGAGGCTGGCAAGAGCCCATTGATCCTGGCCAGGTCCCACGCGGTGGCCCTCAGGAGTGGACGAATGCTGTCACAGGAGCCTTGCTGTGAGCGGAAGGCCCCTGAAAGAGAGGTCCCGTGCCTGGATCCCATGCATTGCCCAGTTCAGCACCAGCAGCCTGGAGATCCACAGCGCCATAGCGGTGAAGGGAGCTGAAGTAGTTTTAAATTAATCTGGTCTGTGGATTTCGTTCTGTATTTTAATACAATTCAGTGTTGTATTAAAATATGATACGGTGTTGAGTGTTTGATTTTTGCTTAGCAAGATATTTGAACCTATACACAGATTTGTAAAGCATGGTTTATTGCTTGGTATTACATGAGCTAGAACACTGTAGTTTAAAAACAAACCATGGTTAAAACAAACCATGATTTAGCATGCTGTATGAAGCCAGACAGGGGATATAGTATCATTTTGAATGCATTTTAAATACCAAAAAGAGGCTTACAGGTAATAGAAAATAAAGAAATGCAAGATATGCCTGCACATTTCAACAATTATCAGATTGAAGTTAGAGATTTCCCTCGTTTGATGCAAATTTGCTATTATATGATTGATCATTTTGTCCAGGAGTTCGCTTTATGCAAACAAAATTTGCTATTATGTGATTTTGCCAGCACATTCAATTTGTGCCCAACATCTGGAAGCATGCCAATACTTCTTCCTGCCAAAATCACTTGAACATTTTCCCACTAAAACCCCTTTCTGCCCTCACTCATGCATTAATCAGCTGGCTGTGCAGTTGTTAGTTGTGTATCCTTGTTTCCCACTTACTTCTGTATCTGCAATAGCTACTACTCCTACTATGGGATCAAAATGGCCATGAACATCTTGTCCAAAAGGAAAAGGAAAAGGACCTCTCTAACACTAGAAACAAAGTTGGACATATTACATCATGCCAAAGCTGGTGAATGATCCTCTACCCTAGGAGGAATGTTTAACCTGGGTGAATTTACTGTACACAACATAAAGAAGAATACTAATAGCATTTACAGTATAGTGCCATGTTGCATTCTACCCCTTGGTCTGTCATGATAACCATGCACATTAGAAATCCAGCTGTAGAAAAGATGGAGAAAATGCTTTCCTGGTACATAGAGCATGAAACAAGGAACAAAACAGCTTTGAGTAAACAAAGTACTTTATGAGCACATTTGTCAATGTATTTGGGTTACAAAATTTGACACTATATCTTGTGAAGTGAAAGGTCCTCTGTGCAAGCACTGGGTCATTACTGACCCTTTGGAGGGATGCCATTTTCGCTGATGTTTTCTAGGCAGACTTATAGCGGGGTGGTTTGCCGTTCCCTTCCCCAGTTGTGATTACCTTTCCCTCAGCTTAGCTGCATACTCATTTTACACCATATCTTACAACTCCCTTTTTCCACTGGTTCAATGTCTCTATGCAAATTTACTTTATGCAAGATTTTTGCATAAAGCAATGGAAACCTCTACCTGTATGTGTGTTCGTGTGCATGCATTTACAGCACTGGATACATAGTAGAATTATCTTCCATTGTAGTACAACAGAATAAAAGGACGTCTGAAATCCAACAATGGATTCTGTTAACATAAGGAGAAAAAAAATGTACTGGATCAGACCAACATTTTAACTAATCCAGCATCCAGTTTCACATGAAAGGCAAGCAGATGTCTGTGGGAAGCTGATAGATAGGACATGAAGTTAGTAGTCCTCCCTTGTATTCGTCCCCAACCACTGTCTGATCCCTGAGATAACCTGAGGCCATAACAACTAGGATTAGCCACTGACAAATAAAAGACATTTGCACACCCTATATGGCGGCATACCTGCTACATGTGCATCACTGTTTGCCACAGAGCTCACTCTGAAGTGGAGGCGCATTGATATTAATACCTATTTTCCTGAAACTACAGAGACAAATCAGAGGAAACCGGTGTTCATCTAGTAAGCATGACAACCATGTTAAACATGATTCTCATCCAAGATTTCTAAGAACATTAGAAAAGTTTCTCAATAAACGATTTGAGTTTCCCTTTGATAGTTCTCTCTGGCAAAAATAACAATTCATGAAATGCTGAAATTTCATGGGCTTGTGCCTGGCTGAACCCAGAGGGATCATACGTAGGTGTTTGACATATGCATAGGAGGAAGGACATTTGTAAGAATTTATGTTACACAAATTTACACCGCCCTCAGGCAGCTGTTTATTTGGCTGTTCTCCTTTAGTTAAAAATAATCAAGGAAGGATGAATTAATAGAGAAAGATTGCTTTAGAATGAAAATCTAGAATTATTTCCTGTCACTTAGCAACCATTCCTAATATGGCTATGTCCCTGTTATGAGCAAGCTTTTATAACAGTAGGTTTGCTATCGGGTGTTTTGACCTAGCTAAAGACTTATTCTTTCCAAAAGAAAATGGGACCTTCTTAGAAACATCTTTGAAAAAATCAAGCCAGAATATTTCCCTTTCTCCTACACATTTTCAGGTGACTTGATATTTGCCAATAAGTAAATATAGAATGACAGAAATCTTATGCAAGGTAGATTTGTATCTTTAGTATGATCCCTCTTTATAAAGGTACTGTCACAGAAATTAAACAAAGATTTCGCCTCTTTTTTCTCTCTATTCTTGTACTAGATGACCTTTGCATCAGGAACTACCTTTCTGTTTAACCTCCCTTGATAGGTTATTGTGAGGATGAGTTCATCCTCCTCCCATTAATATCATTGTGAATTCCTTAGAAGAAGGACAAAATACAAGAGATAGATCAGAGTGGAGAAGCCCTAGCCCAGGGGTCGGCAAACTTTTTTATGCCAGGAGCCATTTTGACATTTATAAAATTTATAATATCACTCGAGGGCCAGGGGGCGGGGTTTGAGGGTGGGAGCCAATCGCGTGGAAGGGGGTGGGGTTTGTGGGCGGGGGCCAATCACGTGGAAGGGGGCGGGGTTTGAGGGCGGGGGCCAATCGCGTGGAAGGGGGCGGGGGAGGTTTGGAAGAAGGAGAAGGGAAAGAGAGGCTCGACTGCTCCAGTCGCTTCTCTTCCGGAGCCGCTCACGCCCCCAGTCCAGACAAAGTAACGCTGGTGGGGAATCCAGCGCGGGAGCGGGGTTTGCGGGCAGGAGCCAATCGCGCACACTTAGGGCCTGCTGCCGCCATGCCCGCCGCCACGTACACCATGCCGCTGCCGCGCCTGCCCCCACCATGCCCGCTGCCACGCCTGCCCCCACCATGCCCGCCATGCCTGCCTGGGGAAGAGCCACACTCAAGGGGCCAAAGAGCCGCATGTGGCTCGCAAGCCGCGGTTTGCCGACCCCTGCCCTAGCCTATGGATTAAGGTCAGGCTGTGGTGCCTTAAGGGCCTGTAGCGCCTTAAGTCTGGCCTGTAGCCTTCCTCTTTGCACCCTCCCTCTGTAACTAAACTTACACTTAGGCAAAATATTCCATTTATGCATGGGGAGCCCGTTTTCCCCAAACCTGATTGCCATGCTGGGGGAGGGGATTTTGGTTGCATTTAGGGAGGAAAGGTCATCTCTCCCTTACAAAGATGCTGAGATGACCTTTCCTCCCTAAATGCAACCAAATGCAGACACACACACAAATTCTTCTCTTCAGTAATTAGGCTGAGAGATAGATAAATATATAGTCTATGTCAGAGCTTTCCAAACTTTTCATGTTGGTGACACACTTTTTAGACATGCATCATTTCACGACACACTCTTACAGCAGGGCACAAGGCAGGCACTAGGACCTGCGTGGAATCACAGCAGGTTTGGAGGCAGCAAGGCACAAGGCAGGCACTAGGACCTGCGCGGAATCCTGGCAGGGCAGGTTTGGAGGCAGCAAGGCAGAAAGCAGGCACTAGGACCTGTGCAGAATCCTGGCAGGGCTCGGAGGCAGCAGCAGCTGGGACACACCCAGACACTGCAGCCAACACACTAATGTGTCCTGACACACAGTTTGGAAAGCTCTGGTCTATGTACTGGGGTAATTAGTCTCACCAATAATGTATACCTCTTGCATAACTTTTCTGATTCTTAATCCAGTTTCTTGAGCATTTGGAATTATGCTCATTTTAGCATTTCAACCAAAGCTTAGCATCTTAAACCTCTATCCATGCATGATCTTTGCTGGGTGTTGGGTCTGATCATCATAAATATAGAAATTTCAACAAATGCTTGCAAACACTCCTACTCTTCAGGTAGGATACAGCAGCTGGGTTAATTACTTGGTTAATATAACAGGTATTATATTATGGCTTGTATTATTATTATTATTATTTAGATTTAATATAGCTGCCCACTCCAGTGGACTCTGGGGGGCTTACAAAATATAATACTAAATTAGGACAATTAAATATAATACTAAATTTAAACAATTAAAAACATAAAATGAAATAAGACAGCCTGCCACATAGAAGCCAGCCACGACTTGTTTAGTTAAATTAAAACTATCTTCTGCAATATGGTACCCTTCAAATATGTTGGACTTCAATTCCCATGATCCTCCAACTAGATAGAATTGAAGTCTAGCACATTTGAAGAGCAGCAGATGTGCAATGGCTGAATTAAAGCATCACAAAAGGCAATATAGACTCCCAGACATCTCAAAGTATCATCTAGCATACAAGAATAAAATAGCAGCTAAAGTCTGAGGACATAAGGAAAGGATTAACAAGCACCTTTGTTGAAATTTTGCTTCCTACTTTCATGGCTCCCCATCTCTTCAGAAATAAAGATTATGGTTGCTCAGGCAACTGAGCAAAGTAACATACAGAAGGAAAAAAATCCCTAATCTAGTTTCCCAGGATTCACAAAGCACTATTATTAGCCTAACCTAAACCTGATTATATGGGATACATAATTTGCTTAATCAAACACATGATCATGTGTTTGGTCATGCCTTGCACACATTTCTGCTCCTCAAGTTGGCTTGCACACTTGATTATAAGGTCACAACTCATTAAGGATGCTTTCCATTTGTGAATGATTATAGAAGTGACATACTGTAGAAGACAGATTGCCTTGTTGACCATTTTAGGCACTGCAGTGCAGCAAATACCATCTCATGCATTTATTAAAAGAAAGCCTGGGTCACTTACTTGGCCCAGTTGGTGACTGCTTGTTTTGAATGCAGAAAATCTGACATTTCTGTTTAAAGGATGCCATGCTTGTCCTCTGTCCAAAAGGCTGACCAATTCAAACAGATCAAGCTGGAAAACAAAGAATCTTAAGAGAGAGCAGGAGACATTTAGCTGCCTATCAGTAGTTAGCCTCTGGGCAGGAGATTGAGCAGGAACAAACTATACAGTATCTGATCACAAGCTTTCCAAGTGTAATGATATACCTTGTACAATGCTTTCTAAATTTATATCTATTCATATAATTAGAACACATGTGAAATGTAATGCAAATTAAGAATGTATTTTGTCCTCTTTTGGGGTGATGCATTTATGTCCTTATTTACAATTTTGCAAGATCCTGCCAATCAAAATTAATACTGAACCATATGGAATAATCAACCAATTTGATGTAAGGCAGTTATAACCAAGAATTAGTCTACTACTGCTGACACAATAGTCACAATTGTATTTAAGAAACTAAATTCTTCATTCAAGATGAGCAATGCAGTGTCTGGGAAATCTTGTTTACTGTATATGTGTACGATAAACAAACACAATTCCTGCAAACAGAATATGATCTTGTATTGATCTGTAAGCTGTCTCGCAATTTTCTAGATGAAGAATTAGTATCATAATGCACAATCAATAACAACAATTGATAATTTAATGGTTGATGGGATTTTTGCCACCCAGACCTGATAGCCCAAGCCTACAGTACGTCCTTAATAACAACACCCTGGTAAGACCCAGATTCAGATTTGCCCATACAAATCAAAACTAACAGTAAACCATAAAGAAGTCTGATTTTTACTCTGGAAAAAGAAATTCTTGTCTTCTTTATAAATGGCCTCAGACTTTTAGACCCTGTTCCCTCAATAATCTTAATCCAGTCAGCCACTAAGCCAGATGAATCCTTTTATCAGTAGTTGTGGCAAGCGAGGAGGAGCTGAGGAGCCTTATGACGAAGGTGAAAGAAGAAAGTGCAAAAGCTGGGTTGCAGTTAAACCTCAAAAAAACCAAGATTATGGCAACCAGCTTGATTGATAACTGGCAAATAGAGGGAGAAAAAGTGGACGCAGTGACAGACTTTGTATTTCTAGGCACAAAGATTACTGCAGACGCTGACTGCAGCCAGGAAATCAGAAGACGTCTACTTCTTGGGAGGAGAGCAATGGCAAATCTTGATAAAATAGTTAAGAGCAGAGACATCACACTGACAACAAAGGTCCGCATAGTTAAAGCAATGGTATTCCCTGTAGTAACCTATGGCTGCAAGAGCTGGACCATAAGGAAGGCTGAGCAAAGGAAGATTGATGCTTTTGAACTGTGGTGTTGGAGGAAAATTCTGAGAGTGCCTTGGACTGCAAGAAGATCAAACCAGTCCATACTCCAGGAAATAAAGCCAGACTGCTCACTTGAGGGAATGATCTTAAAGGCAAAACTGAAGTACTTTGGCCACATAATGAGAAGACAGGATACCCTGGAGAAGATGCTGATGCTAGGGAAAGTGGAAGGCAGAAGGAAGAGGGGCCGACCAAGGGCAAGATGGATGGATGATATTCTGGAGGTGACGGACTCGACCTTGGGGGAGATGGGGATGGTGACGGACGACAGGAAGCTCTGGCATGGGCTGGTCCATGAAGTCACAAACAGTTGGAAGCGAATGAACGAATAAATAACAAAAGTGGCAACACACAGTCACACTAACTGGATCCAAAAAAATCACCTTGGGTACCACCCACACGGGCATCCAAGGCAAGTAAGCAAATAATGTCAAATGTGTCATCATGCAAATTACGCAAATTAAGTATTATACATCATTTATATCATGATGCAAATGATACAAATTACATCATTTGTATCATTTGCACAATGACATCATGACAGATGTGATGTTATTGTGACTTCTGAGCATCTATAACCACCCAGTTTCTCCAAGAAGTTCCTGATATCCCATAAGCTTATACCAGGAGAGTACTAGCAAGGCTTCATAACGTCACTAGCCCCTTCCCCACTGGCCAAGAAGGCAGTGGTGAATGCACTTTGGCTCTGCAGCCGATTTGTGCTTTGGAAGTGTACACAAAACTGCCAGTGGTAAAAGTGAGTTTTCTAATGGAGAGGCTTCTTCATTCAGCAATCCTTTATCTCCAGCTATTTTACTTGCAGGACTAGAATTAGGCAAAACTGGTCAATTGATTGGGTTTTGGGGTTCCCACCATGTAACCAAGTGGGTGGAGTTGGCTTAACTTTGTACATGACAGGGTCAATTTTGGATTAACAATTTGAAGATTAGTCACCTGATTCAATTAAACCTTTTTTGTGTTCCCACGACACTTAATCCCTGCTGATGCACT
Organism: Charina bottae; assembly: GCA_023362775.1. Lineage (NCBI taxonomy): Eukaryota > Metazoa > Chordata > Lepidosauria > Squamata > Charinaidae > Charina > Charina bottae. The sequence continues at coordinate 186,830 of JALMGJ010000012.1, forward strand.
TAAGCATATTGAGGGAACAACAATAATTTACTTGAATTACAGTACTTAGATGAATAAACTGTTTACAGCCTTTAATTGGCTTTTTCTCATAGAAAACTCACGTCCCAGCAAACAGCTGCTTCTGCTCTTTTTGGAGTCTTCCTTGCCATGTGAAATATTGGCTCTGCCTTCTCCCAGTTCCTGATTATGAATATGTCTCTCTATATGATCCACACATTCTAAAGAAGTGACAAAAATGGACTGCTGCATCAGAAAGACACTCTTTGGTTGGAACCTGCCTAGGAAAACGGTTGGAGCAGGGCTAGAGAAGGGGAGATAGGAGACCCAGAAATAGGATTCTCCTCACTACAATGGGAATGGTTAGAAATGTGGAGAACTCCCAAAGTAGATAACATTGTCTAAAAACAAGCAGAGCTGTGCATTTCTACCTTGCAGAAATTCAAATGGACCCATTTTCCAAATGCTATGGAAGCAACAGAAGTCTGTGCTTTTTAGCAAGATCAAATATCTGCCTATAAAACTAGTTCTATGACATTCTGTAAGAGACAGAAATGTAGACATCTATATACTACTAAAACTCTCGTGTCTGTCTGTCTGTTTGTAACCTTCAATAGGGTGAAACAGTGCATCATAGGGCAACAATTTTTGAACCAAGGTACCTCAAATGAGCTAACTTACAGAATGCGTCCAAAATCCAGGACCCATTACTCCCATGGAATTGAAATTTCAAAGTTGTGGCTGCTTCAGCACCACCACACCTTCTGACTACACTTCCCAGAAAGCCATATATTGCATGGAGCAAGGGAAGATGGGTGTATCCCTGCCCTCTTTCCTGCCTCCCTCTGGCCCCTGCGCCCAATTGGCTGGCAGCAAGGCCCAATGCTTTGGAACCGAGGCCAAAATTTCAAATCTCTTAACAGTGGTGGGTGGCAAGAAAAGGACAAGGGAGCAACTCGGATGCCTGCTGGCAAGGTAGGGCTGGCTGGGGGCACTGGCGGTCGACAGGTGAGCCTTCCTCTTCCCTGGAGGGAGGGGGTCTTTGGGGACACACCAGGATGGGGAGTGGGGCTGCAGTTTTCCTTGAGGTCCACAGCTCCCTTTGTTCCCCCTCCCCCCAGCAAAGTGGCAGGCAGTTCCATGGGTCAACCGAGGAGGAGGAGGAGTGATTTCTGATGCTCCCTGCCAGCTTCCCACAAGCAAAGTCAATGGGGAAACTAGCAGTAAGTCGGAAGTTACTCCTGCTCCCACGCTTTTTTGCTCGCCCATGGTCATTCTGTTTCTCTGTTTAGGTAAGGAAATACCTCTCAAAGGATGACCCAACGGACGAGCCAACTGCTAGGTGCAATTGAATTTATGAACTAAATGGCCCTGTTGCATTTCCTACCTATCATACACTCTGCCATGTTCTTTTTAGACTGCAACTTATATTGTTTTATCATGTCAAAATGTGGTAAACCAATCCTATTATTGCTTGTGGAGGTTTCCTCATTCTTCTGAGCAAAGACCTGATGTAATGCGATGTGGGAATGACCTTGGGAGACAGATAGAAAAGCCACAGACTAAACAACGGTCAGACAAGCTTAGCCCACAGAAGGAATGTGGGCATGGCAAACATCTCAGAAGGGATCCTCCCTAGTTTCTTGGACTGTAAAGGTGAGGGGGAAGAGATGTACTTTCAGACTTGCAAGATTCTGTTAATGCAGTGCTTCCCAGACCTGGGTAAATTATCCAAAATTGGGTAAAAGTGGTTTTTCTTTGGGTAACAAACCCATTACCCAATCACAACAGGGACATTTAAATTGACTTAAAGTGTTTTACCTACAATGGGTAAAAAGGACTTTCTAATAAGTGGTTTTGGGTAATGAAAGTAAAAGTTTGGGAAGCACTGTGTTAATGTAACCTTACAATAAAGTTAGAACTAGTACTTCTGGGTATGCTTCTTATCTGAACTACCTCACAAGGCTGACACCTGGATTGCCACTCCAAAATCTAGCTCTGAGGGCACACTTGATTCTACTTAGTCATAATAAATGGAGTCACACTCAAATCATTATTATTCATCAAAACCATTTCGATAAATTCGAATAATAAATAAATAAATAAATTTATTTCACTGGGATGCCTAAATAACTGCAGTAGGATGTTTCTGCAAACCTAGTTCTGTAAAACACTGCTGGAGCCAGTATGATAAAAAGTGTGTAACTCAGAGGTGAAGGGAAAATTTCCTTCAAATTAAGTTAGACTTCCTGTAAGTTCATGGATTCATCCATATTGTTTTCTTGACAACTAGAGCATAGGGGAGTTTAAAAAGTCAATATGGCAGCCACAACCACATGATCAAAGCCCCACCTCTTTTACATGTGTTACAAGGCACATTAAAAGGGGCAGGGCTTCAAACTCATGGCCACTGTCTTGACTTTTTTTGACCTGTTGACAATGGGGGGGGGTTGTTTACATCCCTGTCTACCCTGCAACTCAAGTTCTACTGGTTTCCCATCCGTATATGGAGCTGATCTCACTTAGCTTTTCAATATCAGCCAAGGAGGGGCCTTCTGTGTGGCACTGGGCTGGTAATATGCCTTCAACCTAACTTCAAGGTTATTCTAAGCAAAAAGCCTAAACACACTGAGACTTAGACAGAATAAATAGGGCAGTCATATAAGCTTTCATGGAGTAAACATCCTTTAGCTATTGATTTACCATTTGGGAGACTCTTATGCTGCCCATTCCTTTCTTTGTTTTTTTAAGAAGGAATTAAAAATTCAGCAGTCCCTTTTCCATTTTTAAAATTTATTATTTAAAGGATTTAAATTTAAAATTATTTATTAATTATTTCACAAGTGAGTCAGATCAGTTAAGAGTAGAAAACTGTGCTTACTGCAAGGAGCATCTCATTTGCATAAAATGTTTCTATGCTGACTTCTATGTATAGATGCTTATCTGTTTTTTGGCATATCCATACATATCACCTCAAAAGGAGGGAATTTATCATGGGAAAAAAAACAGGACAAACTTTGGGCCACATAGAACTAATTTATATCTACTGGTACAAATTTAGAAATAAGTATTACAATTTAATTAGACGTGCAGAACATCTTACCAAGGCAATGTGGCGTACTATGACTAGATAATTTATGTGTCTGCTCAGTCTGTGCAAGTGCTGTTGATGGGTGACTTCAAGGTACTTGTTCTCCATTCCTAAGACTCTTTATCTTTAAACTGGATATGGATGGGATAGCTCTCTAGATACAGGATGCCTTCAAAGGGAAGCCTGTCCTTGGACAGCCCTTCTAATGTGTCCTCTGAAAGTAAAACACATCATTCATTCCAGTTCTTCAGAAATCACACTCATTTATCTTCACCTTTCTGAGGAACAGCAGAAACAGATAGAAATTGCAATCTGTATAAACTGTTCATTGTCCTGAAACCCATTGGTGGGTGGAGAAGGCATAAGTAACCCCGTAGAAAAAGTTGTATTTATTGAACACTATCTCCATGAATAGCCTTGGCTTCTTTTGACAAGAGATCGCTTTTGTTCTATAAAGCTTGACCTGAAGTGCCAAAAGAAAAAAAAACTAGAAAAAAAATTAGAATAACATGTTGCTATAGTTTGTATCATGAGAGCTTTTAAAACATTTCTAGGGTATAATAAACAAAGATGTCATATAAAGCATGTCTTTCAAATTATTGATAAGTGTTAATAGGACAATCATAAATCTATAAAGCTGGCATTAAATACTGGGCTTTTTAAAATTAAAACCAATTAAAAATTATAAAAGCACATTTTATAGATTATCTTGATTTTTTATACTGTATGAATGTCATACAAACTATGTGATATCTTTATTATGCTATTGTTTTAAATGACTATACATTTAAATTCTGTTCTTGACTTGATGCAACTATTTTAAAACCTTAACATGCCTATTTTTTGCCTTACATTCATATTTTTTTATTTTCTCTAATAGTGTTGCCTCAAAACACACTGGGATTTTAAAGCTCTGGGAATATGTTTGTAAACCGCCCAGAGTCCCCTTTGGGGGAGATGGTGCGGTGATAGAAGTTTAATTATATATATATATATATATATATATATATATATATATATATATATATATATATATAAATAAATAAAGGAACCTGATAAACACATTCATTATTGGATTTTCTTTAGTGAGAATAATTCTTTGGCTTTGCTTTTTTCTCTCCATTAAAGAAAGGTGCTGATGATGTCCATTGTGATCTTCAAGATTTAATTCATTCAGCACACCCAACTTTTGTAAGATATATTATGCATGTGCATAGTTTGAACTACTTATGTTGCATAGACTGTCATTCATGTGAAGATAATTTCTGCTTGCTAAATTAGTAAATCGAACTAGACATTTTCTGGGTACTGTTTTTCACTCTTCTAGTTTAGTACCAGTGCAATGTGTTTAAAAGTCGCTAACGTATTTTACTCAAAATGTGGAAAACTGCCATGTTTAATGGCTTGTGTAGATGGAGAAAAGAGCTCAGTTCTAGAAGTCCCAAATTTGCAGTCTTAGTTTCTCTTTCATCTTCTTCTAATAAATAACCCCACACCATCATATACCATTGACAATTACATTGTCCATCATAGATGAGCTAATTGAATCCTGTTATGTCAGTTTCTCCCATCCCTTCTCTTTGGTCCTGAATACTGGACACTTGAAAGGATGGTGTTGGCCACTGCTGTTCTGCACTTACGTTGTATATTACAAACTCAATTGTTTATTTCTAAAACTTTGCAGAGCACCATTCATTTGGTTTTCTACAGCTTTCAGCTCTTTCATCTCTTAATCCCCTATCCACACTTACCAGTATACAAATACATAAAAATTCTGCAAAAAAGCAAATTCAAATATTACATTCAAATTTGTTTCTGCATGTTTAGCCAACAAATGTGAATGCTTAGATCAGAGCTTTCCAAACTTTTCATGTTGGTGACACACTTTTTAGACATGCATCATTTCGCGACACACTCTTATAGCAGGGCATCATTCCGCGACACTCTTACAGCAGGGCACAAGGCAGGCACTAGGACCTGCGCAGAATCACAGCAGGTTTGGAGGCAGCAAGGCACAAGGCAGGCACTAGGACCTGCGCAGAATCACAGCAGGTTTGGAGGCAGCAAGGCACAAGGCAGGCACTAGGACCTGCGTGGAATCCTGGCAGGGCTCCAAGGCAGACACACTAAGAGTGTGTTTGGAAAGCTCTGGCTTAGATGAACTGAATAAAACACGGAAATGATCTTTATGTGGTACTACAGCTGCAAAAGCTACAGTAGCTTATATGCTTATTTATGGATCAATGGGCAAAAGGTATATATAACCCAGGTGTGTGTGTGTATAATCATACGTATTGTCTGAAATTTTTTTTGCAGCTTTGTGTTACTGAGCATGTTTATATCATACAGTATGCTTTTCCCCCCTTTTGCTTTGATGTTTTATGCTTCCCAGAGTCCTTCAGGACCAGGGCAGGTTACAAGTACTGTAAAAATGCATGCATGCATGCATACATATAAAAATAATAAAAATGCAAATGAATTAAGTTCTAAATCTGTTAGATTTCTTTTATTTCTTGTAGGAACTCAAGACTGGAAGAATGCTATGTACAATTTTTCCCCCCAAGTTATGCAGGCAACTAGAGCCAGGTTCTCTGGTCCATAACCACTTCACACTGATTTCAATGCATCTATCCTTAGCATTGCTAAATCTAGATTAACGTGTATTTATCATGGAAAAGGGAAAGAGGCCACTTATTTTTCACTTTACCCCTGAGGAATAATTCTGCAAGATTTAACTTGCATAATTTCCTTCTCAAATAATATCAGTCTCTAAGCCATGCTTCAAGAGCTGAGGGCGGAAGATTGACAAATGCTTGCCCATAGAATCATTTTAAAGCTCCTGTCATTTTAGCTGTTGAACTTTCAAAGCTGGTTCACAGTTAAGAGTGACAGACCGGAACAAAGGGGAGCATTCCAAGTGTAACCGAAGCAGATATTTGGAAAACAATCTAGACTTAACTGATTTTGAGATGCCCTTTATATTAAGACAGGACTTATAAACTGATCCAAACCTTTGTTTTGTTTTTGGTTAGAAAATAAAAACTTCAGAGGAACTTGCTTATTTAAGAGAAAATCTCTAATAATTTATTGACCTTCAGTTTCACATTGTGAAAAAAATGCAGTTTTACAAAACCTCAAAACGTAGCATACAGAGACAACATAGACATTTTACTTCTTCACTTTTTTTTGTACGTGAACCACATCTTCAGTTGCCAGACAAGGGACACTATTCAGCTCTAATCACTCTTATTCAGACAGGTGTCAGGCCTAAAGAAAAGGGGCTACACAATTATACCAGAAGTGGTAGGTTGTCCTTTGTTTAACGTTTCCACAGCAACTGGCCCACAAAATACAAAGAACTTTCTCGTCTTATGCCAAGGTTTTTGTGTGCACTCTTATGTGAACTGCATTTGTCTCAGAAGTGTGGGCTGTTTTTCAGATTGGAAATCACCAAGTAGCGAATCAAGATTCCCATGTCGATTCAGAGAGTAAAAGCCCAAAATATTCGCCTGCAGGGCTAGAGGCCCACCCTGATTTTCAGTTCCCTTCTGCCTATACCCATGAATTAAATCCAAGGACTTGAAAGCAAGCTACTGCTTTGAAATGCAACTGCGAAAACTTCAGACACTTTAGGAAATTGGATGGTATTACAAAACAGATTTGTATTATAAGCTCAACAATTCCATGGAGAAGTGCACAGACAGAATTCTGTCATTTCTCACAACAAAGAATGTTTTGACCCTTCTATGCAAAAAAAAAGCCATTAATGCCTATATAAAATGAATGCAAAAATACTTTATATTGCTGGTGCTTATAATTGTTTTATTTGCATGTAAATTATAAGAGCAAAAACACCTCCAATCCAAATGTAAGTTAAGAGACAACATTTGGATAGAATTTGCACAGATACGGCTTCATAGTAACTGAATTTAATTATTGTAGCTTTGTAAATTTGATGGTGATGGCTTTTTTCTAGTTTTTCCAATTTGCCTTGCAAAAGCACCGAACAATCAATACCATCTAGTCCTTCTAGGATAAATAGTGACCAACAACAAATTGTATCTTTAGCCTTCCATAAGTTAATGCAGCTGTACTATGTGCATTAGCTTGCATAGTGGTGTACTGATTATCAAACTCCCCAGTGATATGAACATTCATATCACTTCACCCTTGGATATCTGAATCAGAGTTCAGAAGTACAGTCATTCTTAAATGAAGACAACTGACCAATCTTTTTTGGTCAGACTGACCAAAAAAATCAGACATTGGTCAATAACATGTAAATCAATAGAGGCTCACAATACAATGTTTATGAGTTATATAATTCAGACTTTCTTTCAATCGTCTCTGCTACCCATGCTAAGAGCCACAACTAACAATTTGAAAAACTTCACATACATTCATTTCTTACTTAAGGTAACACATAAGAAATGCATATATATTGAGAATCGGGGGGGAAAAACCTATGGCAACATGAGAAAGTTCTCTAAAGCCAATGGTTACAATCCTTAACATGTTTACTGTGGAGTAAGCCCAAATTAACACAATGCAACTTACTTCTAAGTGAACACATACAGGATTGTGCCATGAACACAAAGTGTTGTTCCTTACAGTCAAGAGTTGAGCTACATTATCGAAATGTAAGCAGACGTGATCATTATAACTCTTTTTAAGCATGCATGCATGCATTTCAAAATAATTTGCTTACACAACATTAAGACAAGACAACCAACCACAATGGAGGACTGGTAGCAGTACATTGTTTGGGCTGTACCAATTCTTATGAAAAGCACGACTAGAAAGTTGGACAAGGGAACTATGGGTTAATACACCAGGAGGGAATGAGGTGGTTTACTTTTACATTCAAGCCAAAAAATAAGATGGTGTTGGAGGACATTTAAAAATCCTTTAATTGATCAGGATCCTATGTGATACTTCCAGCTACTATGCCTCTGAAAGCTCAATTTGCTAATTAATGCAAAAGAATATTAAATGAATTTAGCAACATCATGCTCCCCTTTGATCATTCTATTTATTATATCTAAACTTGTAAGAAATAGGGGGGGGGGAGAATGTATGTTAATACCATTTTAATCCAAGAATATAAACCAAGCGAATTGGTGTTAATTTAAACAGAAACTAACCTTCCCCTCCCCCAGGTTTCACATCTCTTAAAGAGAAAAAAATTCCCCTGGTCATATAAATGGCACATTAAACATCCCATCAGCTATAAATAAATAAATAAACAAAACAAAACTGGATGATATCACAAATTGGAAAGACTCTACAGAAAAAAGGTTCTGTAGAATTTCCCTCCAATCCCCTTTCCAGTAGTGATGAGGCTGCACAAAAAGAAAGCTACGAAAGCTATTGTGTCTCTTTCTAGATGTTTTCATTCAAAAGGCATGACTAGGCAAATAAAGTGTAACAGAAATACTATCAGCAGGCCACACATGTAATTTAGGGAGTCAATGGCCTGAGAAAACAACCTCCATGGCTTCTTCCTTCAGTATGTATGTAATTTAAGATGCTACCTTGTAATCCTTCCATTTCTGACCCCTACCTAATTCTCTTCTCAAGTATTATTCAGCCTTTTTCTTGTGCAGCAGAGCAAATCCGAGATCACAGAATGTGCAAAACATAAGATTCCCGCAAGCCCTTATAACTTGAAAATGACTCCAGGCATTGTTTCAGCATGCAAGCACTGAACAATAAATAGCTGTATCTACAACAAGTAACAATTTAGAAGCAGGACAGTCATAATTAATAAATACAAGAAGAAATAAATCGTGTGTATGTAGAGAAGAGTTACTGTCTTTCCCACAGATGCTGACAAAAATCTTTTTTTCAGTAATTGAGCTGCTGCTCTTTAGAAAGTAATTCAGAGCCACAATGCAGCTCAACCATTTAAACTGATGCTCCTGGCACTGCCTAGGACAAAGCTCATCCCCATGGAAGGGACAGAGCTGCATCTTCATTCACAAAGAAATGTGTCTTGCTGATCCAGGATTGCTGATCCGGGCCTTGTCCGCTTCCTTTGCAGCTGCTGTTGACGCTTCAAATTGTCACAAAGGGAGGTGACAACCATTTCAAATTTTGCACACAAAAAGCAAAGTCCATGAAAATTGAGGGTTCTGCTGTGTTATGCAGCTCCAAAAAGTTCATCCCCCCTTACTTCCCCCTACTTTGAAAGGATTATTAAACTTGACATTAATCCACAATTCCTAACACAAGGACCAGATCATGTGTTCATTCATTCATAGTTAAACCATGTGCTGATATACTGAAAACAATATTCCCACTCCCATTCCTTCATTTCCAACTTTTTAAGAATTTAGAAGGTGCAGAATATCTTCCTCAAATTCCAAAAAGAAATTTCTTCATTAAAACCACTTCTCCGCAGTTGGTTCCAAGGTTTATTCAGCATATAATAAACTAAAGAAAAGAAAGAAAAACATTGTAAACATTTCAGTGGAACAATATGAAGTTTATGCATGTTTTAAAGGTCTATGAAACAGGTGCTTGTTCATTATGTATCTTAAATATAAGATGCTGTAACCTCAATTATCACATTTTATTCTTCTAATATAAGTAGCAAGTCTTTCATTTAATAACATTAATAACTTGGCAGACAACAGAGAGAACAGTGGTTGAATGTGATAAATCAATTCAGCAAATGAACAGTTGCCTGAACGTTAAGGGGAAAAATAACGTAATGCAACGTCCCTGTCATAAAAATGAAAGCTGGCTAGCATAGGACAGAAACTTTGGTCATGGGTCAAATCCAAGTAGCAAAGGAACAGAAAGAAAGGCAGCCTGTGGGAGAAGAGAATCACCACCAATCACGGCCCTATTAACCATGGAGGATCCTGAATAGAACTGATTCAGAATATGAAAGGCAGACATATTAATCCCCTTATTTAAAACATTTCTGCTATTCATTATGTCAGAAATCTCTTTTGCGGGGCTTTGTCATGTAACAATGCAGTACGCTTCGCTTCGTTGCCTCCCCATAGAAGCCTTTCCTATATGTCAATTATTCAGTGCAAAATATTAGCTTTGGATGCCAGCATTTGGCTTCTGTACTCCACCTTCTCACTCCATTATGCTCAGAGCCAGTTTTCAAACCAGGCACCATGCTGGTTTTTAAAGGAGCAATTAATAGCTCTGCCAGAATGCATGAAGCAAAGTTTGATGGGATTTCCGCAGTGCAATTGTAAAAATTTGCTGGTTAACTTAGTGCGACTGATTTGAAGGTGCATGTGCCTCATAGCCTAAAACTGTACAAGATCACAGGTGTGTACATGCAATTTACAAAATAATGCTATGGACGTAACTTGCCATCTCTTGCATATAAAAGACCAGAACCACTCGATTTTCTTTAAATAATTTTCACTGAAGTACAATCAGCTACACATTCCTGAGACTAGTATGAAGCATATTATCCTTCATATAATGCAGTGTTTCTCAACCTTAGCAACTTTAAGATGTGTGGATTTCAACTCCCAGAATTCCCCCGTCAGCATGCTGGCTTGGGGATTCTGGGAGTTGGTCCACACATCTTAAAAGTTGCTATTGAGAAACACTGATATAATGGCTCCACTCAAATTATATAGATTATAGGCAGGTATTGGGAGTGGAGCACCAAGTTGAAGAAAGCCTGCAAGTCTGGTGGAAGAGGCAAAGCAGCTTTAAGATTTTTTTTCCTTAACTGTTGTCAGGTTGGGTCACAATCAGAAGCAATTTTCTTCTGGCCCTTTCCTCCCACTTACACAGCAGCAGGAGTCACTAAAAATCTATCACTGGGTACAACCCAACTGCAGGCTGCAGTTATGTATACTCAGTTATCCAAACACATTGCCCAAGTAGAACAGCTTGGGAGGAGGGAGAAAACAACACTGGGAATAAATTTATCCTGTTACTTGATTATCCTGAAAAGACAGCCTTTCATATATAGATATATAATACATGTTCATTTTGAAAAGAATAACGTTTTTGGATATAATGAAAAAAATAGTAACTTCTCAGCCCAATGACTGTTAAAGATTTTACTACTACTGAAATGGAAGAATAAATGGTCATTTAAATTACCACACATGAAACTATCTGAAGATATATGATTACCTCTCTATCAGACTTAAAGAAGTTTGATATTTTATTTGAAACATACAAGAAATTACAATTAGATATGCAAAATATTCTGACATTCAAGTGTCTGCCAATCTAAGATGGAAATTAGGCCTTTCCTTTGATAAAAAGTAACTTATTTTAAAAGTTTGAGTCCATGCACCCAGTAGAAACAATACTACCACCTTATAGCAGCCTTTCCTGATCTAGGGTCTTCCGGGACAGCATATGTAAATTCTAGAACAGCTGCCTTAGAAGTTAATTGTTAGATAAATAATACAACTTATGTCAAACTTTAAGATACTATAAAAACATTAAATACTAGTACTGATGGAGGGGGAAAATGATGATGAGATGATAAAGAGTCATAGGTACTTTGCTGTTCATCAGAAAAATAAAACTGATGTTACAGATACTTCTCTGGAAGTGTACCTAAATCCAATCTAGACCAAAAAATTTCAATTACAGAAATAAAAGTCCCTCTATGACAATTGTGCATCAGTAAGTAATTTGGAGACCTTCCAATTCTCTAGTCTTAATTCAAGAGCTGAACAATGCCTTGATGCCTCTGGATCAAGCTTTGACGGTGAAAAACATTTCAGGGGTTTATAGAGAGTAAAAAATATGCAAGGTGGCTGTTCTTTAGAATTAAGGTTGCAGTCCTGCAACTATACTGATATATGTATCTGCATTTTGATAGATCAATTTACAATATCCTTATGTGGGTCTCCTCATTGTTTTCCCTCTGTTACAAAGAAAACTGTCCTGATTTTATTTCAAGTGCTACTTAGTTCTTTTTAATCTTCCCACCAAAGTTCAATTTCAAAAGAAGAGAATAATGTAAAGAAATATTTACAATGACTGGATCTATGGATACATTACAAAGCTTCCAGATGACAGGATAAATTACAGATATGGTCTACTTAAACTGCAGTCCCTGAAATATTTATACTGGAGCACATATACTGCTAGTTAATACTGTATGTCAAGTTTTGAAGTCCTTTCAGTTTTTTTTTTTCAAGCAGCAATTAGCAATGAATACAATTGGGCTGCATGCATTTTAGGGAAGCAAAATTTGCATCTGAGCCCAGGTATGCCATTATTTATTTTATATCCCGCCTTTATTATTTTTATAAATAACTCAAGGTGGCAAACATACCAAATATGAACTTAATGGTTCCTCCTTTCCTTACTGAAGGCCAGAAACCTCTTGCAATTCCGGAAGAATGAAAAAGAGATGGAAAGGCAGACTTATCTTACAGCAGTAACAGGCCACTTTTTAAAAGAAAAGGATATATTGCAAGGAAGATTTACTGGCATTTTCAAAATGAAAAATCAGAAGGCAAATCAAGAAAAAAGGAAATACAGCAAAAAGGAAGCAAACTGTACAAGTACCTGCCTGAGCTAGTTCAAACGGAGCTGCTTATAAGCAGATACCATTCCACTGAAATCACCAGCACTGCACTGGTCCACATCAGGTGCAAATTTGGACCACTGCACTAAACTTTAACGTTGAATTTATGGGCTTTGAAACATTCTGAGTTGAAACCAATTATTACTTGAGCCAAATGGCATGTCCTTTAAACATAAGGCCAGAATGATTCACCATCACACACAAGAACTCTCTCTTCTGCTTCTACCCCACCCTGGGAAGCAGATTTTTATTGCTTCAATTATTAATAGTCCTGATTCCATAAAGTCCAAAATATGCAAGCTTATAGTATTTCATATAACGTGTCTAAGGTAATCTATAGAGTTTAAATTGTTGCCTATATGCACATCAGAACCAGCAACGAACCTGCTTGCTCCACAGTCATAAATATATCTATTAGTAATCAGTTCCACTAATTTCAACCTAGTATTTTATTTCCACTTATCTTAAAAGTTATTGTTAGAAGAATCACATAAGAGATTTGTTAGAAGAATCACATAAGAGATTTTGGCCTTATCTATGGTAAGAAAACTAAAGTTAATTTTAAATAACTCCATTTTCTCCTAGATGGCACTTTATCAAGATAATTTGAAGTACACAATCATCTGTGGATGACCAATTCATGAACTATTTAACAGGGGGCAATTGGAATAATTCTTATATATGAACAAAGCATCTAACGAAACAGATTTTACATTTATTCATGCACTGGCTGAATCATACTAGCTTTTTGCTTCCCGTTTGCTCAAATGAATCTCTGCAGTTTATATTTGTAAAAAGGTAAACTTAGCCATTTATATTTGCAGTAAGTGGTTTCTCACCTGTATAGGCCCACATGCAGTTAAGAAGGGAGATGCTTCCATGTGCTCACAAATGCAGTTGGAATTAGTGAATAGGGCACTGTGGTTATGCTGTTCCACACATCAAGTGTGGGGTCATAGCAATCCAGTGTTTTGCATCTCTGGATCCCAAAGTAGCCCCCCACAACATATAATTTGTTTCCAGATGCAACAGCATGGCAACTCATTCTCTTAGCTGTCACGTCTCCCACTTTAGTCCACTGGTAGGTTTCACTGTTGAATTTATAAGCTGAGCAAGCAGAGAATTCAGTATCTCCACCCATAATAAAAATTTGGTTACCCAGAACAGCTGCAGCTGTGTATCGCCATGGCTGAGGACAAGTGGCTGGTACAGTCCACCTGTTTTCACTCAGGTCATAACATTGTACTTTTGGAAGCTTATCATGACTGACACTGGTACCACCAAAAGCAAATAGTTTTAACTTTGCACTAACTACAGCAGCATTGCTTACTCCTTCTCGAAGTGGGGCAACCATTGTCCATTTGTTTGTCACAGGATCATACTGTTCTACTTGCTTTAAGGATACTGAAGGAGAAGCTGGAAGACAACCAGTGGCTGCTGTGTGACCTCCTACAACGTATAGACAGTGTTTGAGTTCAGCAGAACCATGGCCAAACCGAGCAACTAGCATTGGAGCTGCTTTGGACCATTCTTCATGAAGTGTATCATATACCCAAACATCTTTAGAGACTCCATTTTCAGATCCCCGACCACCAGTAATATAGACTTTACAGCCAATTGCACATGCACTGAACTCCTTCCTTGGACTTGGAATGTCAGCTTTTGGAATGATCTCCTTTGCTTTTTGGTCGACAAGATATAATTTGTCACACATAAAAGTTTGGCCTCCCAGAAGAAATAAGGCATGCCCAGTTTTTCGAGGCCTAGCACATAAACTAGTGACTACACCGTCATTCTGCAGAATCTTCAATTTGCACCTGATTGCTTCTTCTACAATCTCTTTGCTTTTCCTTTGCTTGGTGATAAGCTCTTCAGTAGCTACATTTTCCATTAGATAGATGGCTGGCAAAAGAGCTAGTCGCACAGTTTGCAATAGTTCTGGCAGATAACAGTGGCGTTTATTTAGATCATAGTTAATCCAGTTCATGGCAGACTCATAAACTAATCGTTCATCTTCAGTCTCTAATTCTTCACTAGAGAGCAGCTGAACAACCATGTCTTTTGGAAGCTGGAGAAAATCTTCACTTTTGCTGATGGTCTGGAAGTTGCTAAGGCACATCCTCCAAGAGAGCTCATAAAGTTTGGTGCATTGGTGAGCATCTGACAGAAGCAGCATGCCAAGACAATTAGTATGATGAAGGTTCTTCTCTAAGAATTCTGCACAAGCATCTCTAATGTCTTGGAATTCCAACATATCACCTGCCTCTAAAAGGGACTCTGCATTTTCTTCATTGATGATGACTCTTGAAGAGTAAGCATAGTCCAGGAGTAGTTCTAGAACCTCTGGATGGATGGAATTGTGGAAATTGACTTCACTGGCTTGGCTTTCTTTAAGACCACCACTGAACATGGCTTCAAAATAACGACTGCAAGCAGCTAGGACAGCTCTATGGCAAGGGAATGACTTGTTCCCAGCATGGAGAAGCACATC
Source organism: Charina bottae (assembly GCA_023362775.1). Lineage (NCBI taxonomy): Eukaryota > Metazoa > Chordata > Lepidosauria > Squamata > Charinaidae > Charina > Charina bottae. The sequence goes on from JALMGJ010000012.1 coordinate 201,950, forward strand.
TGTAAATAAACGCTGTTGACGCAGAAGGTTCAGATGAGTGAGGACACTATCAGCATATGAAGATTTGTGAAATAAATATATGTTTATAGAGCCAGTACTGGCTCTAGACTTCCGATTCTCATGCATGCTGACTGACATTTTCTTCCACACCTAAATGTTGAAGAAAAAAAAATGATTAAGTCTTAAAATACAACATGAAATGTTTTAAAAAGTAACAATCACCTATACATATCTACTCAGAAGTCCATCCACTGACTTCAACAGTTTATTTCCAAGAATTAAAACTGTAGTTTGTTTTTTAAAAAACTATCTGCAAAACACAGGAATATGCTAAGCAACATCAAACAGGAGCTGAGGACAATCCACCTTCTACCTATTTTTCCTAATATATACAGTATTTCTTAACTGGCATAGTCTAAAAATAATTGCTCAAGACAGCAGGATTATCTTGGCAAACCAGACCTCCCACTTTCGTAACAACATAAGTGGCAGTTTCAGAATGGGTGAAAAAAAAGGACAGGTCTGATTTTTTCCCACACCTTTCCAGCTTACAGCAGCTGATTTATGTACCGACACACATATTTAAAAACATGTTTCTGCCTTGAATCATAATAGGAAAAGCAACAAGGACGTTTCAGTCAGGAATTTAAAAATACTTCAAAAAACACAAGTATCCACAAATTAACCTCATTAAGATTATATCCCGATAAGACCAACTCCACCCACACCATGAAAATATGTAAAAGGTAAGACACAGCTAGATCATTCCCAGCATATTTTACTTTAATTACTATAATGTTGGGGGTAGATTCTTATCTCAAAGCTACACATCTCTCCAGCAACAGATACTTTAAGATGGCACACATGTGATTTAACTATATGCTGAAAGAGTCTCTCGCAGTCTGGTGTATTCCAGATTCCTTGAATCTTTATTCCCCCAACTTAGCACAGGACCAAGAATTATGGAAGGAGCAAGGTGCTGATTGGAAACAAAAATCCTAATTAGGAATTTTCCCCAGTGCTGGGGGGAAAGGGAGGAAGAATCCCCATTAACCTCAACATGCAATATGTTTACATAAACCATACAGGGTCAAAGTTTTCTAAAGGTAAAATCATTAGGATAAATTCAATAGAGAACAGAATTTAAAATCTACTGAAAAGATGTAAGGTTAAACATCACTTAGGATCATAAGACACAATTTCTGAACTAATCCATCACACTAAGCCATAAATAACAGTACCTGGATTCGTATAACACACTAAATGAAAGGAAACAACATTCTGGCTTAGAATGTTGTCTGAACCCAGCCATTTTGCTGGATCAAATTTCGATTCTGCCAGCGGAAACAACCCGGAGCATTCATAACACTCCTGCTGTTCTTTACTTTTCCAGCTGTGCCATCCCAGAAGCAAGAGGAAAGAATCAACAAAAATAATCTTTCTATCCCTTTCCAGGTGTGGTCATCCATCCTGCTTCAAGTAAGAAGCCTCCCACATATGGAAGGAGCCATTCTACGTGATCAGAGGCTTATACTGGTTCCAACCCCAAATGATTTGATAAAATACAAGGATACAAGCTATGGCAAGAGACCTGCAAACTGTAATTACTGGTCTTAAGTACAAATTTAAGAATGTTACCTAATTTGGAAAACACAAGTAACGTGCAGGTTTGGTGGGAAATGGCAAGCAGATGATCAGGGAAGACATAATGCTGTTGTCTCTGATGGATAGCTCTTTGATTCGTAACAGAATCTGAAGTCCACTGGAGATGTACCTACCAGCTGCACAGGTCCAACCTGTTCAGGTATCATAGAAACCACCACTGCCCACAGGAAAAGACTATCTCCACAGTCAAGGTAGGAGTGAAGAAAGACAGAAAAATGTAATCTGGCATGACCTCCATGAAACTTTCCCACAAGATTGCCTGTCACCAGACCAGAAAGAGTCAACAGAACCTAGCAAGAAGAAGCCGAACTACTTATTAACCTGCTATTCAGTGATGAGTCAGATATGACACCTGAGAGGACTTAGTCAGGACTTAGAAATGGGGAACAGACTAAAAACTCAGGACAGAAAGCCTGTGCTCAGTTCAACACAATGCCTCCCCTAGAAAGGATAAGCAAGCAGGGAAGGTGAGAATTCAGAGAATAATGGGACCTATCCGCATGGTGCCTGCGATTCCTCAAATTTTTCCTATTTAGTATCACTTTGTGAAGGCAACCTATTTTGTCACTTGTAAAGGTGCTGCCCGCTGCTAAGTATGTGTGGAAGTTGCTATGAGACCAGAAGTGTTTTAAGTTTTCCAGTCCGATCCTAATATTTATTCAAAACCAATATAAGTTGGGGAAATATGTTTTGCTTTTGCAAGTTTTATGGCCACTACTTATCCTTTTCATGTTTTTAATCCTATGTCAGCTGCCCAGAGCTACAATTTGTGAGCTGGGCAGCCATATAAATTACATAAATAAAAATAAAACTTTTGTATGAGGAGAGATCTGTAACAATTAAGCAGCATTTATTATACAGCAATATAATATACTTTGATGGCCAATTCTTTTCATTTCTTGACTTGTTGGTCACTTAGTTACTACCATAAAGGATTTTTTTCTTTTTCTAGTTTTTTCTTTTCAAAAACAGTCATGAAGTTTATATTCTTGGAGGAAAATGTATGGTATGTTGTTGTCTCAACACCTGCTATACTAAATCGTATTATCCACCCATCACATGGAATCATGAGGTGAAAACTTTTGGCTTGAACCAGGCATGTATTCTAAAACTAAAATTTACTTCCTCCTGCAATTGTTTCAGTTCCTATTTAGACAGAAATGTCCTGGCTCTTCCAGATCAGCCACTGAAATTATATCAACCTAGAAGAAACTAATTCCTTCCACATAAAATCAGTTTCATCTGGAATTACCCTAATATTACAAGCAGAGATCAGTAATGAAGAGAGGCTAGCATTCCTGAAATTATCTGTAAACAAGGAAATCAAATTAATCCCAAAACTCAAATATGTTAATAAACAAGTTCCTCAGACTTGACATAATAATTTTGCCATGAACTCTGCAGAGAGGAATTCAGGCGTGTGAAACACACTGTAGATAAACATAGAAAGGTATGCTCATATATGTATTATAAGATCAAATCTTCAATATATTTTTGAGCATGAAGAATGAAAGCATATGGCTTAACAAATTTATTTTATTTATATATCAAATTTATTCCCCGCCCATCTCACCCAGAGAGCGACTCTGGGCGGGTTACATAAAACAGGAGTAAAACATTAATTAAAATACAATAAAACAGTACAATAAAAACAGTCTTCTTAATAATGAATTCCATATATACAGAGTAGCACTAAGTTAAAAAATACGTAACAGGCTTGTATGCTAGTTGTTAATCGAGGATCCCGTAATTGTAACTGTACTTCAGGCATACCATAGCTGGGCTGCAAAATGCACATAACCATTAGATGGCAGCAAAAAGGTACAAATGCTCTTTGCTGCCATCTAATGGTTATCTCAATTTCTGCAGCACAGCCATGATATAGCTACTGTACCTGGCTCAACATATAAATTAAAACCTTAAAATAATTTCCTAAGAGTTAAAAGATTCCTCTGACTAAGCCAGCTTTTGCCAATCTGGCACCCCTTTAGATATGTAAGGACTGAAACACCCAAATTCCAAACAGCATGAAAATGTACAGTCCTAGGCCATTTACAGAGAAGAACCTCAGCCACGTGAATTGCTTAAATTCACCTGGCTATGTTATTCTCATTTTTTTAAAAAAGATTTAAAATACTGTAAAACTAGTCCTGTTAAGTTTCTTCTCTGAACAACCCCCTCACGCACACACTTTCTAGGTAAGATTCTTAGCAAAGTATGAGGTTGTAGATGCTAATCCAAACACACCTTCTCTTAGAATAAGGCTGCAAATTCAGAAATATTCATGCCTAGGTGATGATCTGGATTAAAAGTTTTATCTTTTGTATTCTTCTAATAACACAAGATGAAAATACACTCTAGCACAGATATATCATCAATTATGTAGTACTCTCTTCAAAGATCTGTATGTTTCCCAATATGTGCTTGGGCAATTTCATCCAAATGGCTCAAAGACTACTGCAAAAACTATTATAAAGACTTTTAATTGTACATTTGACTGACTGCTTCCCATTTAGTTGTATGCTAATACACCCTTTATATAAACCATCAAATAAAGGCAATGCCATTCAGATCATTTACTTTATAAAACTAACACCTAAACTGTGTATCTAGAATACACTGGACTTAACAGTTCAGCCATATACATGATTTAAGTAAACCCCAGGGAACTCAGTGGGATTTATTCACTGAGGTAAAGGTACATAAGGATTGCAGTCTGAAATACTGCATTATTAGGAATTCAGTAGGAAGCACATTGGAACAATTACAGAACTGATGGATCCTGCTCTGAATATAGTATTTTTTTTCACACATCTTAGAACAGAAGAAATGACTTGGCTTGGTGAGACCAACCTTATCCTCAACCTGTTTCCAACATCAATCTATCAAATGTTTTGCACAAGTCTATCCCTCATTATTTGTTCTTCAACATCTGGAATTCCAATCCATACCACTGATGAATTTGGAAGCTTTACTTTGTTCCCAAACCAAACTGATAGCTTGGCCAAGTCAATGGAAATAACCAAAGAACTGACTATAACCATCATTTCTTTGTTCAAGGAGAGACATAAAAACATATTACTGGAATGTTATCTTCCACTATTCCAAATTCAGATGGCTGTTCTGAAAATTATTCAGGAATATACATGCGCACACACAGGTGTAAGCACAATCAAACTTGTAAATTTCATAGCTCTTGTATCTTAAAAATCTTTTTGGCAGCTAGTCCAATACATGGTATCTTTTTAATATTTTTCTGTTTTCCAATGCAGCAATATGCTATTATATTATGAAGAAAGCACCCCAGGAGCAAATCTTTTACTTCCTTTGTGTAGTCGGCTCAGACTTCAAAAGAGCTATATGAGGAGTGGACTCAGTTACTAAACAAATACTGATAAGCTTATCATACTTTACCACACATATCCTTAGGCAAAGAATCTGCTCTGTTGTTTATTTTGCTAATTTTGGTTTATGCAGTGATCTTCTTTCCATTACTATAATTAATGGATTTCTATTTACTAGAAACAGTTGGATGAGCAATAGTCCATTAACATAAACCTACGTTTTTTAAAAAAAAAGATTACTATCTTCTGATGTCCCTAGTTTCCTTTATTCCACAACATTATACAGATATTAGCATCCCACCCTCTCTTATTTTTTATTTTTTTTTAAGCTGGTAAATTTAAGCTTCCATTTTTTTCAATTTTAGGGAAGAGAGGAGTAAATGTGTGTTTAAAGGAAGACAGAATTTCCCTTCATGTTTCAACACATCTCGTTTTAAATTCTGCAGTTCTGCGGACCAAGCGGTGCTCGAGCTGAAGCCTGAGATTTAAAACACGCATAGCCTGGACTCCCTTTTTTCCTACTTTTCGCGCACATTCTGCAACTACGCGGAAGAGCAGCGAACCACGTGCACCCCTCTCCGCAAAATACAAAAGCTCCGTCAACGTCTGCCTCACGCTTCCCTTTGCTTTGAAGTGGAGGGGGGGGGGGGAAGGCAGTCAACCCTGAGAAAGGAAGGAAGCAACGAGCACACCCTCTGACCCTCCCTCTTCCTGTGGGACGGAAAGGAGCAAATGTGCCCTGGCCGGAGATGCCCCGACCTAGTTGTCTAGGCGGCACCAGCACTAAAACTCGCGAGGGACTTCCTCGCAACTCACACAGCGTAAAAAACCGGAGGCCAAGGTCGACCTGAGAGTTCGGGAAATCAAGCAGGCTTAGAAGTTGCGCCTTCTGACCCCGCACCTCTTTGCGGAGAATAGTTTCGGTGCCTCACTCAGCGTTAAACTCCGCGCGGGGTCCAAACCGCCCCTGCGCGACCCGTTACAGACCTCAGGACTGAGAACAAAAACACTTTCAGTCCTCACGCTGCAACCCTCTCCTCAGGAATACAGTAAAGTAAGTCACGCTGAATTCAGCAGCAATTTACTTCTGAGCCAACACGCAGCGAGCCGAGGCTCGACTCGAGCAGCAGACGAGACAGCGTCCTCCTCCCCCCCCCCCCCGGCAAAGAACGGCAACCGTCGCCCACCGAGCCGGCTGAGGCTTCCCCTGCCTCGGCGCAAGCCGGTTCACGCGGCAACAGGTCGGCGCGCGAGGGTTCAACTTACAGCCGCTGCTTCCTCCGGGCGCTCGCGTCCTGCCTCCTGGGAGCCGTGCAGTTTACGGCATGGGAGCCGAGGTCGGTCCTTCGCCGCGCACGTTTCAGCAGGCGCTTCTCCCTGTCCTTCGCGCCCGTCTCCTGTGGAGACCGAGAGCGTCCACCTCCCCTCTCAGCGGCAAAAGGCGCCGCGCGGTCTTGCCTCGGCGGCTGCCCGCTCACCTCCGCACGCTTTCGCGAAGGGGAGCGGTGGCGCTGCTACTGCTGCAAAGAAGGCGGGCAGAACCGAGGAGGAGGGGCGCTGCTCCTCCTCTGGCCTCGGCGAGCGCGAGGCAGAGAGTATATGGGCCTGCCGGCGGGGAGGGTCAGAGATGCAAAGAGTGAATGACACGCGGGAGGCGGGGAGGAAGCCGGGCGGGGCCGGGCTGCTGAAAGGCTCCCTGAACGTCGGCCGGGAATCACCCGGGGGAGAGGAAGGGGGGAGAGGCGCTTCCTTTCCTGTCGCTCGGAAGCGGCGTCGGTGTGAAGGAACCTCCTGGCTCTGGGTCTTCGCACCGGCCCGCGGACGTTCCACAGATTTCTGTGTGGGAGGCGTATGGGCAGAAGTGCCCAGGTTCTTTCGTGCGGGTGAGCCTTTTTTGCAGTTAAGCGCGCAGACATTATTGGACGCGTTCCCCGACGTGGCGTCTTTCAGATGCATTAAGCTACATCCTAGCTGGGGGTGATGGTAGTTGTAGTCCAACACACAGTTGGAAGGCACCAGCTTTGGGAAGAATCGTACAGAATGATAGTGAAAAAATGCACGCACACAGACACACACTTCTTCCAATTAGGTTCCATAGCAAAGGAAAAAAATGCAATAAAATTAAAAAATAACTTTCTTAAGGAAGGCACCGATAAGAAAAATAACTTTCTTAAGGAAGGCAAAGTTGGAATTAGGCACCGATCACTGAAAAAGTCAATTCTGGCTGCCAGAAAAGGGAGTTAAAATTAATATTGGGAGTGTATCTATATGTTACTGTATTCACGCCAAGACCATTATAGCTCCCAGTGAATTTAACTTTTAGAGAGAATAGGTCAAAAATAAAAATAGGGGACTCTAGAACTCCTGCTGCTTTTAAGCAAGCAACATACTGTCTGCAGCCAATAGGAACTGGAGGTTTCCTACTCTTGTTCTTGAACAAAATGTTGGTCATTCAGTCCTCATCAGGTTCCCTATAAGCTATTCATAAAGAGGGCAGAGGGAATTAGAGTAAACTTGGCATAAGAAACAGCACCTGGGGGGTATCGCATGTCATGTTAAACCATGTTTTCTTTAACCATGTTTTTAACAGGCCGTAATCAGTTTCACATAGAATGCTAAGCCACAAACCATGGCTTCCAAATCATAGTGACAGTAAACCAAAAGTAGCCAACCAACAGTTTGGTCTAGTGGTTAAGGCAGCGGGCTAGAAACCAGGAGACTGAGAGTTCTAGTCCCGCCTTAGGCATGAAAGCCGGCTGGGTGACCTTGGGCCAGTCCCTGTCTCTCAGCCCAACTCACCTCACAGGGGGGTTGTTGTTGTGGGGAAAATAGGAAGGAGTATTCGGTATGTTCGCCGCCTTGAGTTATTTATAAAAATAATAAAGGCAGAAAATAAATTAAATAAATAAATAAAATAAATTACGGTTTAGTGAAAGAGTGGACAAACTTTAGAGCATAGAGGCCACATGTTATCACTGTGCCATACTCAAGAACCACAACGAGTATGGCCAATGACATGACTTTACTGGAGTAGGATGGCTGAAATTTTTGTATCTGATTTTTATTTTGTTTTCTATAGGATTGGGGGAGTTCTAAAGGCAAAATTGATGCTTTAAGATCTGTAAAACAGCATAATTAGTTACTTTTTTCCATTGGCTATAAAACTGACAGCTTACACAGCATTTGAAGCTCAGACAAACCACATCATTATAATTATTATTATTGTTGTCATTGCTAGTACTCTTAAATTATATACATTGCCAATTATCAAGACCTAGAGCACAATGTGGCATGGTGGCTCAGCGGGTAAGACACCAGGCTTGTCGATCGGAAGATCGCAAGTTCGAAGATTCGAATCCCTAGCCCCACGTGACGGAGTGAGCTCCCGCACTAGCCCCAGCTCTTGCCAACCTAGCAATTAGAAAGCATGCAAATGCAAGTAGATAAATAGGTACCACTTCGGTGGGAGGGTAACAGCGGCCACATGACCGTGGAAGTGTCTTCGGACAATGCTGGCTCTTCGGCTAACAAACGGAGATGAACACCAGCCCCTAGAGTCGGACATGTCTGCACAAATGTGTGGGGGGAACCTTTACCTTTTTAGAGCACAGTGTGAACCCAACCGTCGGGTTTTGTAAACTATTGTTTATAGCTTAGCAAGTTGTGTGTTCTAGGTAATTCTGGTTTATTCAATAAGCAGTGATTAAAACCATGACTATTGTGTGAACTCAGGCATAGAGAAGAATAAGTAAGATGATCAGGGGAAGTGTGTATTTTTGTGCACTTACCTTATTTTAGCATGTTATACCGTATTATTCCAAACTTCTAAAAGAATCATTGGTCAAAAGAATCAAGCTGTTTTAGGTGACAGATGACCCAGACTTTTGCTAATAGCTGAATGTGCTTTCTGGATTATCAATAATCTAAACATATGGTTGAATTAGATCCCATCAGTCCTTTCCCACCCTCTTACCAGATTGACACACGGGAGTTCAGCACATGAGCCAGAGTTTTGATAAGCAGAGAAAAGTCCCAATATACTTACATTGGCCCATCAGCAATCTACATCCTAAATAGTTTTCAAGAAAGTTGTTGCTTTGTAGTCCATGATTGACAAAACACTGCTAAAGTACTTGGGGTGTTGGATGCAGATGCTTTCCGTTCTCCCTTATGGCTGCTGGGAGACAGTGAATCACCTAGAGTTTAAAAATAGCCCTACAGGAAGCAAAAGGAGACTGTCTAAATTTCTCCCAAGAGGAAGTTCATAATTTCACTTGGCTGTTTGGCAAGACTTTCCTTTTCTTTCTAAGAAAAGGAAACCTTATTGGATCATAAAACTAGAGGGGAAAATAGTATCTATGACCCTTGAGTTCTCTTTTTTTCCAGCTTGTTGTTTATTTGTTCAGTCGCTTCCGACTCTTCATGACTTCATGGACCAGCCCACGCCAGAGCTTCCTGTCGGCCATCACCATCCCCAGCTCCCCCACAGTCGAGTCCATCACCTCCAGAATATCATCCATTTTTTTCCAGCTACAATTTAAAATATAAGAAACCATAACAGCAATGATCAACTAGGAGATCCAAAGACTCAGTATACTTTGGGGGGGGGGGGGAGAAAGAATTCCTATAATTAATAAAATATAATATATTAAATAAGTTGACCGACCCAAGTAGTAAAAAAGAAAAGAAAAGATGTATCCCGTTAAAGAGGAAAGAGAGACATAACAATGTTACTCATATTACAGAGCCTGCATGCTTTTAAAAAATCATGAATATGGAAATCTAATATTAAAACATGGTTCCATTGATGTGTTCAAATTCACTTCAGTTGCCATGGTAATAAATAATCTCCAATCAATCTCAGTTATGGATCTGGCTGCTGGGTATTCTATAATAGTAGGAACCAGAACATTATCAAAATCTCTAGATACTCTGTGCTAAAGCTCTATTACATTCAACTTAAATTAGACCATGTTTGAAGCCTTCCTGGGCAGAGTGATGAAAAACCAATCCCTAATTTAGATAGTGCTGCTTGGTACAGATGTCTTCAATTGAGCACCATAAATATTCCCATTGTTTCAAATGGTAGGATTTGTAAAAGGGTAATCATCCGTCTTTTGCATAGGACATTTGAAAGAGTGCCAGAAAACAACCCCCTGTTTAGAAGTTTCCGCTGTTTGAAGGGCTGTGCAGTCTTGATTCAAAGAAAAAGAATCATCAGAGTTAAGAGTGGGGGCTTCAAAGCTACCCATAAACAGACAGAAAGTGCAAAGAGACAAAGTTTCTGTCTATTTGCACTCTTACAGTTTTTTCTTTTTTCTTTAGTTCTGTTTTCCATCTTTTCTATACTTTCTATTTTGTATTTTAATTATACTTTGAAAAATAATAAAGTTCTTATAAAAAAAAGCTACGCATAAGCAGTTGGCACCTGTATTGAGCAGGGACGCAGGTTACCCCTTTAATAAGAGAACTGTAATAAAGGATTGCTCTAATAAGCCATTTTTAAAAGCAAGAATTGTCCTTGCATATCAAAATGTACTAAAGCAAATAAACACACAAATGAAATCCATATGTATTCTTCTTGGGACTTTTTTTCAAATAACTTAAGAGTACTTCTATATATCATTTTTAAAATGTAATGTATTAAAATCAAATGTATTTTTTATCAAATCAGTCCATCGGTACTATGCTGTTCACTCCACTCACCAGCGTCACTCAAATTAAGTTGAATATTATTGCTTGCTTATTTTCCTTTCCTTTTGCTTTCTGACATATCCACCAGTAATAGATAGTGAAAGCCTTTGGGGAAGTTCTGAATATATTGTGTATCTTTATCTTATGAAAGCTTTCTTTAAAGCTGGACACTTCTGATTTACATGTACCGTTGTATATAGACTGGGTAGACTGCAATCCTTAGGACAAGCAAACTAATCAGTCCTTGTCTCTGTAACAAATGCATCAAAATAATATGGCAATGGCTCAGCAGTTAAGACGCCAGGCTTGTCGATTGGAAGTTCGGCGATTCGAGACCCGAGCACCGCGTGACGGAGTGAGCTCCCACACTCGCCCCAGCTCTTGCCAACCTAGCAATTCGAAAGCATGCAAATGCAAGTAGATAAATAGGTGCCACTTTGGTGGGAAGGTAACAGCATTCCACGCGCGCAATGCTGGCCACATGACCGCAGAAGCGTCTTTGGACAGCGCTGGCCCTTCGGCTAACAAACAGAGATGAGCACTGGCCCCTAGAGTTGGACATGACTGCACAAATGTGCGGGGGGAACCTTTACCTTTAATATGGCACAACATAGCTCCTATTTTCAATGCCACTGAGTATGTTCTGAGGTTTTTTTCATATTCAAATACTTTAACAATGTTACATTGTGAAATTGCAAAATAAACAAAATGAGTTTATTAAGAGCCTTCAAATACAAGTTTGTTTCTTGCAAAAGTTTGAAGTAAAATCTCCTAATTAATACTATAGAACAGATCTTAAAGCATATTTTCTCAAACTTGAAGAAGTCTCACGAGAGAGAAGGGGAAAAAAATTAAATAACTTTAATATATAACTTTGCATAAATAAATTACAACAAGCACAAGTTTCATTTTACTGCCAGTTTTCTATCTCTAGAGCTTTGCTTCTTGATTAAGGATTCCAGGAAATTGGGTTTTATATTTTTTTATTATTTTTTAACCAACAAATTATTTTTTTAACCAAGTTCCATGGCCTGAACAATTTTGAAAGTCCCTACCTTAGAGCATCAGAAGCACCCAAGGGGATTCAACTCAACACACCACAAAGCCCAACACCCTCCTTTCCTCTTTATATATTTCTAGGCTGACCATGTTTCCTTGAGACAAAAACGGGACATTGGGATGGCAAAACGGGACGGGGTCTTATGTAATATTCCGTATTCATGAAGAAGACGGGTCCCCACCCCCCGGTCTGCACGATTGGCTCCCGTCTGCAAACCGCACCCCCCGGTCCCTCCTTTGCAGCGCGCTGATAGGCGGGAGGGCTTCCTCTTCCAGGCAGCTCCGGCTCGGATCCTCCTTCCACGCCATTCCCGCCGGGTTTAAAAAACGGGACAAAATTGAGATTTTTATCAAAACGATGGGACGGTTGAAAAATGCTAAAAAAAACGGGACTGTCCCGTTCAAAACAGGACGTATGGTCAGCCTATATATTTCAGTAAATTCCTTTAGACTGCTTCAGTGGCATCCACAGGCTCTTACTGTTTTTGTCAGAATGATGAAAGCAACATTGGATAGCAAGCTCTGCCCCTTTTGGGTATGCATGCAACATTGGGACACCTATAGAGGGTGTGGGACTTACACTGCTATACTATGACACTCTTGCGTCTCCTGGACTCCCTTGTCCTCCACCTCCAGGAACAGCATTGAACAGCATGCTTCCATGCCATGGTTGTGATTGAACATACTTTAGGCTTCATGTTAAATATAGTCAGAACGTTGAGAGTTCATGTAATGGGCACTTCTAGCAATGCAAACTTCTAGAGCTTATTTTAGGTAAATGCACTTAAAATTGATTTGAAGATTAATCTACTCTGCCTCTACCAAGGTAAAATTTATATAGTGGAGGAGTTTGCAGAAGGTTTTTTGTTTCTTTAAGTTTCACCAGAAGCATTAACTGGATATGGATAAGAAATGAAAGGAAATGTAAGTCTTCCACCTCCAAGTTGCAGGGTGAAATTGTCCAGAACACAGGAAAGAATCAAGCCCACAAGGACTTCTTGTGAGAAAGTGATGTGAGCAGTTGATTTTATTTTGCACATACTGGAGACAGACAGGTTTCTTTCAGAGCTATATTTCTCGGAGACCTAACGGCCATCTTGGATGTGCCTACCCATTGTTCCTTTGTTCCTGGAACTAATCCTTTTCTCTCAGCCTAACACCTACCCATGTTTTCTTTGCTGTTGTATGTTCTCAGTAAATTCTAAATGCTACACTAAACAGACATTTCCTTCCATACACTCACTACTTGTTCTCTGAAGCCATGTTGAAATCTTCAGAAGTTTGTTTGTTTGTTTTCGCTGCACAGTTGACTTTTTTAGCCCTAAATATGTAAAGTACTCATGACAATTGGACATCTGAAAATATACTATAACTCTAGAGAGGGAGCAGGGTTTGATTACAGACCCAGTCATACCAACAGTGCAATCTCTTGTAAACATGAATTTGTTTTTATAATGTGCAGAAAGTCCCCTTTGCATCCTTAAACTATACTCTTGTCTCATGACAATAAGCTTATAGAAATTTAACAATTAAAGATTTCTAAACAATTAAAATATTCCTTAGATGCCTGAGTCTTACAATAATCAGGCAACGTTATCACAATCTGGCTCTGGATAAAACCAATAATGACAAGTTACAGGAATTGCATCAGTGCAGGGCAAACATGATTCAGAAGTATGATTCTACAGTCTGGGAATTGTCTAGCTAATTCAGTGGAAAGCATTTCCGCTAGCTTTTTCTCTTCCTTTCTCTTCTTTCAAACTGCTTTGTAGCATTGTCCTACCAATTCAAGAATCAAGTGGTAATATGATAATATCATCATGCCAAATCACTAATCCAACTTGACTCGAGGCCTAAGAGATCAAGTGATGCTGCAAATCTATTATCAGAAAGGAAAAAAATGAGATCTGTAGTATAAATCATACTTTCCTATATTAATGGGAGCTTCTTTTCTAAAAGCCAGGTATCTCTGCCTGAGATCTTGTGAGATTTGCTGTCGCTATTCAAAAGCAGTTTTAAAGAACAAGCAACATATACAGCAAGTTGGTAGCTCAACACAGAGAATATATTGATGCTGTTAAAGTATGAGAGACAAGAGATTTAGATAACATGGTCTCTGAAAAAAATTATTAGCCCTTTGAAATTGCCAGGTGGTAGGGACAGCTGATATGAGAGACAAAGTGCCATAGTAATCTGGAATATTGATCCTAAGGACAATAATAGAATTTACAGTCCTAAATATATATGTATAAATGCCTGATTCACACGGTATTTTTAGTGTAATAAGCAGAAACAAATTTTGGTACACCTCCGCTGATGGTGCCAGAACCTTGGAAAAACGTCAGCAATTCATCAAAAACTCTGGCAAAACTTGCTGAGCCATCTAACTTTTCTATGTATTAGATGTGAACTTTCCAGAGAAAGTGTTTGGAAAGAGAATTAAAGATTTTGCAATCTTAAAAAGTCAATAAGAGTTTTCAAATAATTGAACCTTTTGTAAAATGTTGGGAGCCAGCTTTATTCATTCTTTTTTTTTTAAAGGCATTGTGTTTGTCATGACACTTCTGTAAGGATCCTTGCCAGAGGACAAGAATGAACTATTGAATAAGATGCATTCCATGACGATATTACAAATAGACCAGGGACTCAAGGCAGGGGGAAAGAAGCTGAAGTGTGCCAAGTCCTAAGGAATGTGGATATTTGCAGATGCTGACCCCCAAATGCAATGCATGTCTAAATAACAGGTCTCCCTGGGAGTAAGGACTTATTGTAGAATAAAAGCGCAGTGCTCGTCATCTAGCTTTAAAATGACTGTCTTCCTTTTTTTACATGCTGCATTAGCAACTTTAGGAAATTATGCATTTGAGGGCAAAAGCCATACTACTGAGTATAAGAACTTCAATAATGTGTTCAGTCAAGAGGATAGCACATCTATAAATGTTGCTGTCAATTAAAAAATAATACACCCACCAAAAGTTGGGTTATTAGCATAGATTAAATGACTGGCATATTTTATCATCACCCAGAAATAAGATGTAAAGTTGATACCTCACATGTCCATTTCTCACTGTTCATTTTCATTTATTAGTAACAATTTGAAATTGCTGACTCATAAGAATATTCATTATTGGTTGTAGCTAAATAGTTTTAGGGGGGGCGTGGTGGCTCAGCAGGTAAGACACCAGGCTTGTCGATCGGAAGATCGCAAGTTCGGAGGTTCGAATCCCTAGCCCCACGTGACGGAGTGAGCTCCCGCACTCGCCCCAGCTCTTGCCAACCTAGCAATTCGAAAGCATGCAAATGCAAGTAGATAAATAGGCACCACTTTGGTGGGAAGGTAACAGCGTTCTGCACGCGTCATGCCAGCCACATGACCATGGAAGCGTCTTTGGACAATGCTGGCTCTTTGGCTAACAAACGGAGATGAGCACCGGCCCCTAGAGTCGGACACGACTGCACAAATGTGCAGGGGGAACCTTTACTTTACTTTAAATAGTTTTACAGTTTTGACCATCATAGTTGTGTTCTAAGTTTTGATAATTTGGTAGCAAATTTAAGTCTCTTAACTGCTTCACACATTTAGCTACTGGGGCTTTGAAAGGCTTTGTAATATAATCAATAAAACACATCTATACTGCCTATTGATCTGAATCTATGAAACTGTGTGACCTTCATAGAACTGAAAGTTTGGTTTGGTTTTGGAAACCAGATCATTGATTTTAATTTAATGTACAAATCCAATGGCCGCTAAAACAACAAAGTGTTGCTATTTTACATTTGTATACATTTGGTAATATGCGGACCTTCAGAGCATGTCCAGACTTGTCCACACCTGAAAGAAAAGATCTGTAGGGAGCAAATGTGTGCATACTGATCTAATTAAAGGGCTCAATTCAAAGCTGTTTGGGAAATGAAAACAGTACAGCCTGCTCTTTATAATGGGGAAGGTATTTGATCACTGAAGAGGTGATACTTAAATACAGACAGAAAGCAATGGTTACATAAGGCCGTGTGAAAATCTGTGTTTAGATAGCAGTCCTATTATTGTCTCCCATTACATAAAATGATAGGTTTTGTTGTCTGGAGTCAGTCATAAGACATTTATTGAAATCTAGGATTTGCACGTGTACAAAACCCATTGCCAGACTTTTTCCTTAAGGGCCAAACGAAGATACATATATAAAACATATGACAATACTGTACATATATAAAACATTGAGGAAGGAAGGAAGGAAGGAAGGAAGGAAGGAAGGAAGGAAGGAAGGAAGGAAGGAAGGAAGGAAGGAAGGATCACTTGGTTCAGTTTGTGTCCAAAATTGGGTGCTAAGCTCCTTTTTCTTCATCAGTAAACTCTGTGTGTGTGTGTATACATATATATATAAATAAATAAAATATCCAGTGAGAGCAGAATAGCTATAATCTGGAAAATGAAAGCAGGAAAAGTGTTACATACCTTTGCTCCATTTGTCCCTCCATTCTCAACTGCAGCCTCACAATTATATATATTTTCTTTTTTCTTTTTTTTAAAAAAGGAACAATGCTACAAAGACATTGTATTCTTCCACCTCTAGCAGGTAAACTATATAGATCTTTCTGGACAAATATATCCTGGATATGATTTCTATTTCACTGTTATACAAGGAATGTTTTCTCATAAGGCATTTATTATGTGATTGCTCTGCCTCAAATACTAAATTTTACAAATGGTCCAGAGAATATTGTCTTTCTTTTGCCATCCTGCCATGTTTTTCCCAGTATGAAAGGTAGAAAAGCTTTCTGCATTTTGAGTGACACCTCTAAGATCAACCATCTGTAGTAGAGGTAGGGAATGGTGGTATCCATTTTCTGAATGGGCAAGCCTTTCCATAGCAAAATATTGTTTGAGTGCCTCTGATATGCTTTTAAGCATTCAAATATGCCTGTTAATATTGCAGACCTCTCTCTCTGAGTGGCAGGAGGGTTTGAGGTTCCAATCAGACATTTGCTATCTAACCCTTCTGACTGTAGATGGTGAGGTTTGAGCCTGGCCTTTTATCCAAGTAATATGGTAGCACAAACAAAAAAGATGTCATTCAAAACTTATCCACTAGTTTCGAGCACTGGTGGTTCTCCATCTTGCACACAGTTTATTAGAGCAAGAACTCAAGTAGTCCATTCTGAGTGACATGTAGAGTCATACTTAATACATACTTAATTTGCTAGTGAGTCTTTAAAGAAACAAGCATATTTCTAGGTCAAAATACCACTAGTAAAATTAGGTTGTATCACTGAGCAGTTATGAGAATGAAAGAAATTTATTGGGAAAACCTTTTGTACAATAAAAACATGATAAAAGTGATTCTTAATACATCTCCATGAGAGTATTAGCTTGAATATTATCTATCTACGTTTACTGTAGGACAACAATTCTTTATACCATTACAATAATACTTTTGGCACTGATGATGTTACCTAGTTGGGTAATGAAACGTCTGCAAGCAAACAGCCAAGCTTAGAGAGCACCAAGAACTCCACAATAATATTTTTGCCCTTGTGTTCCTTCTTCATCATAAACAAGATATAAAATGAGTTATGGCCCAGCCTTGCATTATGAATATGCATTAAAATCTTTGAGATTCGGGTAAGGCATCCCTTCCTTCCTTCCTTCCTTCCTTCCTTCCTTCCTTCCTTCCTTCCTTCCTTCCTTCCTTCCTTCCTTCCTTCCTTCCTTCCTCACAGATTCTGAACATAAGAGAAATATTAATTATTTTATTTCTCATTTTACAATGAGAATGATTTACAATGAGAATGATATATCATGAAGTATAAATACTCTCCCAATATTTAAGTGTTAGAACTAACACAGGACATCTTACTGTCTAAGGCAGTGCTTCTCAACTTTGTCCCATTTAATGATGTATATGGAGCTTGTGGATAAGCTGGGATGGTAGGAAGTTAATGTAGCTTGGTGACGGGGGGGAGGGGAGGGAATAATTAGCAGTCAGTGACACAGCATGTTAATATAGAGGTGCAGCTGGAGAAACTTAGGGAATGAGATAACTGAAGCCACAAGGTTTTATTAAAATCTTAAATGGCTGTAAATGCCTCTTGAACTCTCATCCCATTCATATCCAAAATCAACTGAGTTCAGTCTTAACTTAAAATTAAGGCTTAATTTAGGTGACATGGAGAAGGCCATGGAAACAAAGAGTTCTGTCCTCCTATTGCTGCCAGTTATTGACTGCTATATGAGACAGCCTGTTCTGCCTAATGTTCTGCCTAACCCACCCTTGCCAAACATGTTTGTGCCTTGCACCTCAGCTGTTTTCAAAATTCAGAGTAGAATTATTATCAGAAAGAAGATGTAAAAGTAATTTCCAGTGGATGTATGAATGCTTGCTAAGGACAGATTGATTAATTGATTACAGTATGTGCCATCAAGTCATTTTTGACTCCTAGCAATCACATAGATAAATTTTCTCCATGATGATCTATCCCTAGCCTGTTCTTTCAAGTCTCCCATTGGTGCACTCATCACCACCATAACTGGGTCCATCCACCTTCCTGCTGTTCTGTTCTTCTCTTTCCTTCCACCTTTCCCAGCATTAGAGTCTTTTCCAGAGAGCTGGGTCTTCGCATAATGTGTCCAAAGTAGAATAATTTGAGCCTGGTCATTTGTGTCTTGAGTGAGAGTAAGGTAAAGGTAAAGGTTCCCCTTTGTGTCCGACTCTAGGGGCCGGTGCTCATCTCCGTTTGTTAGCTGAAGAGCCAGCGTTGTCCGAAGACACTTCCACAGTCATGTGGCCGCATGACGTGCGTGGAATACTGTTACCTACCCACCAAAGTGGTACCTATTCATCTACTTGCATTTGTATGCTTTCGAATTGCTAGGTTGGCAAGAGCTGGAGCTAGTGCGGGAGCTCACTCCGCACGCAGGGCTAGGGATTCGAACCTCCAAACTTGCGATCTTCCGATCGACAAGCCTGGCGTCTTACCCGCTGAGCCACCACGCCCCTGAGTGAGAGTGCTGGGTTGATTTGTTCAATGACCCATCGGTTTGTTTTCTTGGCTGTCCATGGTATTCTCAGGAGTTTTCTCCAACACCAAAGTTCAAAGGCATCAATACTTTTCCTGTCCTGTAAGGACAAAGAGATACCTTTAAATTATGAAATAATATCATCATCATCATCATCACCACACCGGGTGCCATACCAAAAAGCCTTGGATGACACTTAGAAAATCTGTGCATTGACAAAATTTCCATCTGTCACTTACAAAAGGCCACACTGCTTGGATCAGCACATATACTACACCAATACATTACGACATCCTAGGTTCTTGGGAAGAACTTGATGCGAATGAAGGCCAACACCAGCTAAAGAACTGGCAGCTGTGATTTCACATTGTTGTGTATATAATAATAATAACAATAATAATATATTAAATTTTTATGCTGCCTGACTCCCAATGACTCTGGGCGGCTTACTGTCATTAAAACATTTAAAAACAAGAACAATAGGAAAAAAAAAACACACACACACACACACAAAAGCAGTACAAGACAGAAGAACAACAATGGCAAAGTCTGTAGCTTGAATCATGTCAACTGGATTTCTATTTTCTCAGTGGAAACGTTTCGCTCCTTATCCAAGGAGCTTCTTCAGTCTGAGCAAAGTTGGTAAGGGAATCCTAAATATGTTTCTAGGTGGCTGTGTGACCTTGCACCTGGGGCTAGGTCATGGTGCAAGGTCACACAGCCACCTTAGAAACATATTTAAGGATTCCCTTACTAACTTTGCTCAGACTGAAGAAGCTCCTTGGATAAGGAGCGAAACGTTTCCACTGAGAAAATAGAAATCCAGTTGACATGATTCAAGCTACAGACAATTCCACCTGGATGACTGAGAACCTTCATAGACAACAATGGCAAAGAAAATAAACAGAGGCCAACAGAAAAAAAAGAAAGAGGCATCAGTTATCCTCTCCAAGGGCCTGAGCAAAGAGCCAGGTCTTTAAGGCCCTTCAAAACACCAGCAGGATGGGAGCCATTCAAATCTCAGGGGGAACTTCATTCCAGAGGGCAGGTGCTGCTACAGAGAAGCATATATGTAACCTAAGCAAGCAGAGAACACGGTTGTGTTTATTTTTTGGCCTTGCAGCAATGTTACTGAAAATACAATTATATAAAAAATATTTTTTTTATAAAACAAGAGTGCCCTCTAGTGTTTTCAAAGTGGATTAAAAGCAGCAAGTAGGAGTGGTAATATAGAATTGTCCTTGTCCCTAAACAAAATATTTTAGCAATCAAACAAAGATTCAGGAATTGGTGCAAAGTGACATGCAGTTTCAGGTAATAATTGCAGAGAATTGGAGGTGGTATATTATTATTATTTATACCAATGCTACAAATTCCATCAGCATGTCTCTCGCTGGGGAGCACAGGCACTGATGAAATAAATTCCTGCATGCAGTGGACTAAAGTTTCTGAACCAAGTCCCTATTGCTGTTGCCAGTAATTAGCAGGTTATTCTAGTGATATCCTAAAAGGCTTAATCAGCTGTGTTATGAGTGTCAAACCTCTGTTTAAAAAATTTCAGCCAGAGAGTTACTTGTTTTTTAGATCAGGGTTCCACAACTTTTACCACAGCCAGGTAAATTTGGCCTTTCAAAAAAATCTGCACTCAAACAAGTCAAGATAAAGAAGTGCAGAGTCAGAACAAAAGCTACATTTAATTCAATTCAGTTAATTAAATATAATTAAGAGGGTTAACCACAGTGAATGAATTTTGCCCCCTTCATCATATTTAAAATTATGATTTAGCAGAAATGTTTAGAGCAGTGTCCAAAAGCTCATTGTCATTGTGATATATCACTACAGGGCGGGCTGAATGATCACCCTATAAACTGTTAGTATTAAATACTTAATAGGGTAGTTTGGGATACTAATTAAACCTGTCATACTTCTATCATCATTCCTCCTTTGTGTCCTTTCACCTTTATTCTGAATTAACAGGGATGGTGTCTTGCAATATCATCCAGGATTCATCTGAACCTGAAGACAATGAAATGAACATCACCATGTGTGGGCTGGATCCTTACCTCTCCTGGCTCATTTGTGCAGAGAAGGTATATGGGGCTAGTTCTGAAAAGTGGTGAACACTCCTTGAGAGAGGGAGTGGCTTGCCTTGAAAGAGACAGTGGAGTGCCCCTTCCTTCAAAGGCCATCACATGAACCAGTCAACATGGTCATCATCATCACCAACCTTCCCTTTTTAAGAAAAGTGTTGCACATGGTGCCACAAAACTACAAGGATCCATGGATGAAGCAGATTATCTGGATTCCTTTTAGTCAGGATTCAAGGCTGAGCATGAAATTGCATTGGTTGCTTGTGGGTGATGTTACAGGACTTAGAATCATAGGATCACAGAGTTGGAAGGGACATTGCAGGTCTCTAGTACAACCCCTTGCCCAGGGCAGGAATCCTCATACCTTTCCAGACATGGCTGTCAAAACGTTTGAAAACCTTCATTGATGGAGGACTTCCAGGGAGGTATAGCGAACTGAAGATAGCTCTGCAAAAGCAGAGCCAGCAACCATGGCAAAGATCAAGGAACCAGTGAATAGACCAGTTCCTTGGAACCTCTCCGGATAAAGAGAGGACAGGAAATCTCCTACATGTGTTCCAGATGGCTGCTTCTCACGAGGAGACCGCAGGACAGCAGTTTTCCATGGGAGATGATGGGATTAGCCTTCTTGCTCATAACCATGGTGAAGACTTTTTTATTTTATTTTTTTATTAGATATAATTTTATTAGTTTTCAACAAAGATAAAAACTACAGAAAAACAAAAAAACTACAAAAAAGAGAGAGAAAACTAAAGAAGTGTGAAACACAAAAAAAAATTAAGATTACATACAAAGGTGACTTCCAACTTTCAACAGCAAAAATATACAGCAAATTTCATAGTGAAACCCTTACACTTTGTCAAACCAAAATCACATTATTTCTATAAATCCTTCCATTAACACATGCAAATCACTAATACAATTGCTCCTTCCCCTTATATAAAAAGATAATATAAATATAAATTATAAATATAAATATATATGAATTTCTAAATCAATTTCCCAAATCACTAATACAATTGCTCCTTCCCCTTATATAAAAAGATAATATAAATATAAATTATAAATATAAATATATATGAATTTCTAAATCAATTTCCCTCCCCCTTAAAGCAACTTCCATTTAATTCCTTCCTTCCTACCACTATTCTATATATTTCTGTCCACTATAATAAAAATCAAATTATAAAAACATGCAAGTTATCTATTTTCATAGTCAATAATACTACAACATATTTAATTCTATTAAATTTAAAAGCCAAGTATTATTATATCTTATCAATACTTTTTAAGTCATACAAATCAAAAATCCTGTAAGTCTTACTCCAAATCATTAAAAAATAAAATCATAATAGCCTCTTTATACATCCATTTACACATTTAATTTTTTTTACCCCTCCTCGAAATATACCAGGGCATATCTCCCTATTATACATAAGGCAATTTTTTTACAGAAGTCAAACAACCCCACTGCCACCTTCAAACACACAGACTTCTCAGCAAAAAAAAACCTCCCACACAACATATTTCCTTCTTTGCCATAACTGATTCAGATAGTCATAATATCGCCCCAACAGAGTGACTCCCTGTACAAGTTTAAATTCAGACTGTTGCTTTAACTCCCTCAGCACCAAACCACAATCCTCCCCCAGCATCACTCCAATCCCACCAACACAAAATTCCTCATCTTCTTCAAAATCTTCCATCACAACAATTTCATCCAAATGACATAGTTTGGCAACAATCTCTTCTACAATGGCCCGAACACTCTGCAGAATATCTTGAAAACACTTTGAATAAATCTCTTTTATATCTTGATAAAGTTCTAAGTCTTCTTTAAAATCTTCCATAGTTTAAACAATAGATTACAGCGCCCCCTAGTGACTTGACTCACACACACACAAAAAAGGAGTTAATGAGTTAATAAAAAAAAACCTTCTGTCTCAAATTGGCAGAGGAAAATATACTAGCAAACAAGTCCCCCCCCCAAAAAAAAAAATGAACAGAAAGCTTAAAATTTAGAACAGCAATCCCAACGTGTAGGAAAATATTCCTTCTTCAAATCCAATACTAAAAATAGTAACTGGAAGGCAATTATATTCTCAATCCTCGTTGCACTTTAAATGGGAAAACAAGCCAAAACTGTAAAAAATTTAAAATATAATCCGAAAATAATGATAAACACCAAGAGATTCCGCTTCTTTTTACTGTCGAAAGCTTCTCTTAGGGTACCTAACTTAAAAATATTTGGTGTTTTAGAAATGAGAAGGCAGGACTTACTGTCCCTTTAAGGCTGCAAACGTGGCACGGAAGAGATGAAATCCCAGCCTCCCGGTGAAGTCTTGCTGGTCGATCGCGCACACCGTCCACGGTCTCCTGGCTGCAACTCACCCTCCGGAGGACAAATTTATCGATTCCTGCGTTTTCCTTGTCTGGAAACACGCTCAGGGCTACAGGAAAAGCCAGCCTGTGCCCCAAAAAACTGCCATGATGCCAGCTCTGCCCATGGAGCTCGCAGGCACAGCTGCTCAGTCCGCCATTGCTCACTGGAAGCCCCACCATGGTGGAGACTTTTAAAGGACACTAAATTCGCAAATCTCACTTTCTAATCACTTTCAGAAATTGCTCATTAACTGCTGCTAAGCTATTGGAGATCTTTGGAACAAGAAGTCTGAAAATGCCGTGTGAGTCTGCCTTCAATTCTGAATGAAATAAAATTTAAATCATAAGCTTAAGAATTTAAAGAATCTGAAAAAGCTAAATAATATTTTGATCTTACAAAGTTATAATGGACTAAGGGTCCAGATAAAATTGGAATATTGAAACTTTTACAATAAGATTTTGGAATTAATTATAAAGAACAAACAGCTTCTCGTGGGAAACAGATTCTGTTTTGGTTTTTACAAGACACAAAAAAGAAGCAATTTCATGAATTCAAAAACTGGACATTAGAGGGGACTGAAGTTTTTGGATAGAAGAAAGATTTACAAACCTGTAAAATGTTGCAAAACATTATAACAATGAAAATAGTGAAGGAGACTTTTGAAGAATGGAATCAGAAAATAGTAGCCACAATATCAACAATGTCAGTAATGATGTCTGCTTCTATGGACAGACTATGTCCAAAAGGTGTTACTGAAGAAATGACAGATGTAAAACAAATTTTATCTGACAAGATAGACATGGTATTGAAAGTGGATTCAATGTATTGTCGAAGGCTTTCACGGCCGGAGTTCGATGGCTGTTGTGGGTCTTCCGGGCTGTGTGGCCGTGTTCTGGAAGTTGTGGTTCCTAACGTTTCGCCAGCATCTGTGGCCAGCATCTTCAGAGGGCAGGAGCACAGACAGAGATTTTGCTTCCGTTGGAAAAGAGTGTTTGCTATGACCAGCCTGTTCTCTTGACAAAACTCTATTAGCCTTTGCCCTGCTTCATTTTGTACTCCAAGGCTGAACTTGCCTGTTATTCCGGTTATTTTTTCACTTCCTACTTTAGCATTCCAGTCCCCTATGATGAAAAGGACATCTTTTTTTGGTGTTAGTTCTAGAAGGTGTTGTAGGTCTTCATAGAACCGGTCAACTTCAGCTTCTTCGGCATCAGTGGTTGGGGCACAGACTTGGATCACTGTGATGTTGAATGGTTTGCCTTGTATTCGAACTGAAAGCATTCTGTTGTTTTTCAGGTTGTACCCCAGTACTGCCTTTCCCACTCTTTTACTGACTATGAGAGCTACTCCATTTCTTCTAAGGGATTCTTGCCCACAGTAGTATATATAATGGTCTCCTGAATTAAATTCGCCCATTCCTGTCCATTTTAGTTCACTGATTCCCATACTTATTACTGTTATTTAAATCTTACCCCTATTAAACCTTAAAAAACAAACTTTAAATCATTACAAGAAACTTTTAAGTCATTAGAAAAAAATAAAATAAAATCAATCTACATACAGTATTTATTCTTAATTTTAACAATCAAATTGTAAAGGCATTTTAAAAAACATTTAAATTAACTACTTTTATACTTAGTACTATTATTTCAATCTTACCCCTATTAAACCTTAAAAAAAAACTTTAAATCATTACAAGAGACTTTATTTATTCTTAATTTTTATCCCACCTCAAAATAAACCAAAGCATTTATTTGTCTCCATATTATGCACAAGAGTATTTTTATAGACAGATCAAAAAAAAAACACCAAGCTATCTCCCCTACAAAGTCAACAAAAAATTTCCCACATGACCGAGCTATCTCAATTTCCAAACAAACCCTGTAATAAACAAGCCATTTTTCTTCTTGAAAGCCGAATTGTAACTCCTTCATGTCTTCATGTCTGTGGTTTCTTCACCATCTGGATTCTCACAATCAGGAGGGATACTTCTTCCTTGATGAATCTCTTCCTCTCCCTTCAGAAAATCCTGAAATTGAGTGACACATTTTAAAAGCAATATCCTGTACTTCTTGTAAATTAGCTTGGACAATTTCGTACAAAATCTTGTTAAAGTCAGCTCGGAGCTCTAAAATTGTTTCCTTAAGGTCTTCCATAATTCAAACAGTAAAGTCTGGCACCTTCTCCTGATATGTATAAACTAGTGGGTTAATAAAAGGCTTCCAGGGGCTAATGTTCACTTGCCTTGGATGCTGTATTTTAGCCTCAGGCATACATACTTAGATCTTTCCTACAGAGAACCCTCTGTTAGGAATTGAACTCAAGGACCATAGCACTTTTGATTATTATAGAATGTACGTTAACTTTAGGAGCAATCCAGGTCCTGATGCTTGGCAGTGTTGCAGGAAGGAATATTTAGAATCTATCAGAATGGTACATGGGGAAGGTAAGCTGTATACATCATTCTGATAGAAATGCTAGGACTCTTCCACCTGAAGCAATGGTAGGAATCTTCCACCTGAAGCAATCCAGTATTTCATTGCATCCTATCAACATCTTTTCATATCATTAACATTCCATATTCCTGAGATGGGCAGCCATTTAAATCATTTTTAAATAAAAGAATAAATGCTATTGTCATATTGTGTCTTTTTAAAAGAGCCTTTGTCATGCATTCTGAAAAAGTGCAGCATCAATGCCCAGATGGGATTGGCATTTTATTTTCTGAACCAGTGTCTGTAAAGATCATTCTATATCTCCGGACAAAATTGCAATCAACTTGTAGTACTCAGGAACTGCCAGCATCTCAGCTGCCTTCGCTCTTCAATTCTATACCCTTTTCAGTTATCTGAGAAGGACTTGATAAGTCTTCCTTACATGGAATGGATAGGTTTATAAATTAAAAGTGCTAACAATATATGTTAGTGTTGTTGAGACAGATGATGCATCTGGCCATATGTACAATAATAGAGGGGCAGAATTGGATAGCACTTTAAAAGGGACATAATATATTCTACCATAATCTGCTGTGATGTACCCATTAAAAGCATATGCCTGCTTTGGTTGTGAAACATGTGTTATAAATAAAAAAGGGTGATTATTTAGTCACAATATGAAAATAAAATAAAAATCAGAAACCCAGTAGCTCTGGTATTCAAGATGTACAATGGTGATGGGTACCCCTTTGGATGACATGAAGGACCAGATTGGGGACAGATTGTCCTAGAGAAAATCTATCTATGTGGTTGCTAAGAGTTGACCCCAACCAGATGGCACATAAGCTATCACTACAAGAATAAAAACAAAGAATTGGGCTTCCAATGGGAGACATGGTGGACTAAGCAGCTTTGTCTGCGGGCTCTGCGGGCAGAACTGACAACGCGGCAGTTTTTTGGGCTCAGGCAGGTTTTCCCTGAAGCCCAGGAGCGTTTTCACGGACTAGAAAACGCTCGAAATCACCCCATTTGTTCTTTGGGACGGCGACTTGCAGCCTGAGGATCGCAAACAGCGTTCACACCGATCGGGTAAGAGCCACCGGGAGACGGGGATGCCATCATTTCCAAGCCGCGCTGTAGCCTTTAAAGGACACTAAGACTGGCCACCCCATTTCTAAATCACCTCATTTTTATCTTTTTAAGTTTATGTACCCTAAGAGAGGCTTTCAACAGCAAGGTCTCTTGGTGTTTATCATTATTTCTGGGATTAATTAAAAAAAGAAAATCTTTTTAAGTTTTTGCTTGTTTCCATCCAAATATTGAGGAGGATTAAAAGTAAACGTTTGTCTCCCTGTTATTATTTTTGTGCTGAATTTGAAGATTTTAATATTAATCTGCTGTTTTAAACTTTCAGTTTTCTGCTGCTATTTTTCTCTGGCGAACTGTCTCTTATCAGCCTTTTACTTATGTAAACAGTTCCAGAAACATTTTACTTTCGCTGTTTAAGTTCTTAAGGGGGCGCCATAATTTACTGCGTGAGACATGGAAGATTTCAAGCAGACCTTCTCAGAATTCCATCAAGACCTTAAACAGATTTTATCTGACTCTTGCCAAGTTATTATACAAGTTATTTGGGATATTGTTGAAAATATCAGCTTTGAAATGTGGCATCTGGCTGGGGATATCGTGGAAGGAATGGAAGACCTTAACAATGATTACAAAGGTTTCTATTGACAGCGAGATCAAGAGTTTCGCTGAAACGCCAGGAGATGATTAGATGGTCGATGGGAAGAAACTGAAGGGACAGATTGCTGTTTTGAAGGAATGTTATGGGAAGGAAGGGGTTGTTATCTATGGGAGGCTTTTTGCTGAGAAGTTGGAGTATTTAAGGGGGGCAGTTGGGCTGTTTGATCTTTCTTTCAAAAATGCCCTGTATATATTTTGGAAATATGTGAATGCGTTGGTTTATTTCGAAGTGGGGTAAGGGTTTGAGAATCTTTATTTGGATTGCTTTTAAGGCTTGTTTGATGTTATACTTCTTTAATGATTTGGATTGAGATTAATAAGGTAAAATAACTGTAGTATTATTAATTATAAGAGCAGAAAATTTATATGCCTTTTTTAGTTTGAACTTTATTATAGTAGACAGAAATGTATAGAATAGTGATAGTAATTATGTAAGTGTTGTTTTTGGGCGGGAAGTTTTTTTAAATGGTTTATGTATGTATGTATGTGTATGTGTGTGTGTGTGTGTATGTATGTGTGTGTGTGTGTGTGTATGTATGTATGTATGTGTGTGTGTGTGTGTGTGTATATATATATATATATATATATATATATATATATATAGGGAGGGAGCAATTGCATTTAGTGATTTTTATAATATGCTAATGGAATGATTTATAGAAATAATGTGATTTTGGTTTAACATAGAGTAAGGGATTGACTCCCCTTCATGGATCACTGCCTTGTCGTGGCGAAGGGGCTTGCGTAACTCAATGAAGTCAGGTCAAGAAGAACAGGTCATGATGGAGAGTTCTGACAAAACGTGGTCCACTGGAGGAGGGAATGGCAAACCACTCCAGTATCCTTGCCAAGAAAACCCATGGACAGTATCAAAAGGCTAAAAGATATGACGCCGGAAGATGAGCCCCTCAGGTCGGAAGGTGTCCAAAATGCTACTGGGGAAGAGCGGAGGGCAATTCCGAGTAGCTCCAGAAAGTGTGAAACGGCTGGGCCAAAGCCGAAAGGACGCTCAGTTGTGGATGTGTCTGGAAGTGGAAGGAAAGTCCGATGCTGTAAAGAACAATATTGCATAGGAACCTGGAATGTAAGATCTATGAATCAAGGTAAGCTGGATGTGGTCAAACATGAGATGACAAGATTGAACATCGACATCTTGGGAATCAGCGAACTAAAATGGACAGGAATGGGCGAATTTAATTCAGGAGACCATTATATATACTACTGTGGGCAAGAATCCCTTAGAAGAAATGGAGTAGCTCTCATAGTCAATAAAAGAGTGGGAAAGGCAGTACTGGGGTACAACCTCAAAAACGACAGAATGCTTTCAGTTCGAATCCAAGGCAAACCAACATCACAGTGATCCAAGTCTATGCCCCAACCACTGATGCCAAAGAAGCTGAAGTTGACCGGTTCTA
Source organism: Charina bottae (assembly GCA_023362775.1). Lineage (NCBI taxonomy): Eukaryota > Metazoa > Chordata > Lepidosauria > Squamata > Charinaidae > Charina > Charina bottae. The sequence continues at coordinate 230,796 of JALMGJ010000012.1, forward strand.
TGAAGATCTACAACACCTTCTAGAACTAACACCAAAAAAAGATGTCCTTTTCATCATAGGGGACTGGAATGCTAAGGTAGGAAGTCAAAAAATAACCGGAATAACGGGCAAGTTCGGCCTCGGAGTACAAAATGAAGCAGGGCAAAGGCTAATAGAGTTTTGTCAAGAGAACACGCTGGTCATAGCAAACACTCTTTTCCAACAACACAAGAGACGACTCTACACATGGACATCACCAGATGGTCAATACCGAAATCAGATTGATTATATACTTTGCAGCCTAAGATGGAGAAGCTCTATACAATCAGCAAAAACAAGACCTGGAGCTGACTGTGGCTCAGATCATGAGCTTCTTATCGCAAAATTTAGGCTTAAATTGAAGAACGTAGAGAAAACCACTAGACCAATCAGGTATGACCTAAATCATATCCCTTATGAATATACAGTGGAGGTGAGGAATAGATTTAAAGGATTAGATCTGGTAGACAGAGTGCCTGAAGAACTATGGATGGAGGTTCGTAACATTGTACAGGAGGCAGCAACTAAAACCATCCCAAAGAAAAAGAAATGCAAGAAAGCAAAGTGGCTGACTGATGAGGCTTTACAAATAGCTGAGGAAAGAAGGGAAGCAAAAGGCAAGGGAGAAAGGGAAAGATATAAACAACTGAATGCAGAATTCCAGAGAATAGCAAGGAGAGATAAGAAGGCCTTCTTAAATGAACAATGCAAAGAAATCGAGGAAAACAATAGAATGGGGAAGACTAGAGATCTCTTCAAGAAAATCGGAGATATCAAGGGAACATTTTGTGCAAAGATGGGCATGATAAAGGACAAAAAAGGCAGGGACCTAACAGAAGCAGAAGAGATTAAGAAGAGGTGGCAAGAATACACAGAAGAACTATACAAGAAAGATCTTAATATCCCTGATAAATACGATGGTGTGGTCACTGACCTTGAGCCGGACATCCTAAAGAGTGAAGTCAAGTGGGCCTTAGGAAGCATTACTAACAACAAAGCTAGCGGAGAAGACAGTATCCCAGCTGAGCTATTTAAAAGCCTAAAAGATGATGCTGTTAAAGTGCTGCACTCAATATGCCAACAAATTTGGAAAACTCAACAGTGGCCACAGGATTGGAAAAGGTCAGTTTACATTCCAATTCCAAAGAAAGGCAATGCCAAAGAATGTTCAAACTACCGTACAATTGCGCTCATTTCACATGCCAGCAAGGTTATGCTCAAAATCCTACAAGCTAGGCTTCAGCAGCATGTGAACCGAGAACTACCAGAAGTGCAAGCTGGGTTTCGAAGAGGCAGAGGAACTAGAGATCAGATTGCCAACATTCGCTGGATCATGGAAAAAGCAAGAGAGTTCCAGAAAAACATCTACTTCTGCTTCATTGACTACGCTAAAGCCTTTGATTGTGTGGATCACAACAAACTGTGGCAAAGTCTTAAAGAGATGGGAGTACCAGACCACCTTACCTGTCTCCTGAGAAACCTGTATGCGGGTCAAGAAGCAACAGTTAGAACCGGACATGGAACAACCGATTGGTTCAAAATTGGGAAAGGAGTACGACAAGGCTGTATATTATCACCGTGCTTATTTAACTTATATGCAGAGTACATCATGAGAAATGCCGGGCTAGATGAATCACAAGCCGGAGTTAAGATTGCCGGGAAAAATATCAACAACCTCAGATATGCAGACGATACCACCCTAATGGCAGAAAGTGAAGAGGAACTAAAGAGCCTCTTGATGAGGGTGAAAGAGGAGAGTGCAAAAGCTGGCTTGAAACTCAACATTAAAAAAACCCAGATCATGGCATCTGGTCCCATCACTTCCTGGCAAATAGAAGGGGAAGAAATGGAAGCAGTGACAGATTTTATTTTCTTGGGCTCCAAGATCACCGCAGACGGTGACTGCAGCCATGAAATTAAAAGACGCTTGCTCCTTGGAAGGAAAGCTATGGCAAACCTAGACAGCATATTAAAAAGCAGAGACATCACCATGCCGACAAAGGTCCGTATAGTTAAAGCTATGGTTTTTCCAGTAGCAATGTATGGCTGTGAGAGTTGGACCATAAGGAAGGCTGAGCGCCGAAGAATTGATGCTTTCGAGCTGTGGTGCTGGAGAAGACTTTTGAGAGTCCCTTGGACTGCAAGGAGGTCAAACCAGTCAATCCTAAAGGAAATCAACCCTGACTGCTCATTGGAAGGACAGATGCTGAAGCTGAAGCTCAAATACTTTGGCCACCTAATGCGAAGAGAGGACTCACTGGAAAAGACCCTGATGCTGGGAAAGACTGAGGGCAAAAGGAGAAGGGGACGGCAGAGGATGAGATGGTTATATAGCATCACCGATGTAATGAACATGAATTTGAGTAAACTCCGAGAGACAGTGGAGGACAGGAAGGCCTGGCGTACTATGGTCCATGAGGTCACGAAGAGTCGGACACGACTAAACGACTGAACAACAACAACAACAAGGGATTGACTATGGGAAATTGTTATATATTCTTGCTGTTAAAAGTCAGAAGTCACTTTTTATGTAATCTTCAAAAAATCTTTTTTCATGTGTTTTCTCACTTTTAGTTTTCTTTTTCTTTTTGTAGTTTTTTTCTTTTTTGTAGTTTTTATCTTTGCTTTAAACTTAATAAGATTCTTATAAAAAAGAATAAAAACAAATAATTGAAGCATCACATACTATTTATACAGCACAACTTGATGCATGTACATTTTATAATCTATTACTTGGTACCATAAAATCAATATAAAAGGGAGCAATATGATTGAGGGAATGTGCGGGCGTTCACAAAATGGGCTTCGTGGTCTGTGCTAATTCAACAGTCCTTCTGCCTTTGTTTTAATAAGCAGCACTAAAGATGCCATATGCCATATGCCATATGCTGATCAGATGAGGGGGGGGAAATCTCATTTTATGGGGATGCAGCGTCTTGATTAATATAGCAACTGAGAGTAGCAATTCTGCTTTCTTAGCATGCTTCCTGCACAGACTACTAGAACTACCAATGCACAGACCCACCAATATGCCAAAATAAGTTTTGTTTATTTGTGGTAAAAAGTAGCACCGAATTTACAGCTGGAGTAAGAGTTTGTCTGGCCTCTTACTGTATACAATTCTGCAAATATACTTCCATTGCAAAGAGTGTGCAATGGAAGTCTAGACTAGGGTTCCCCAAAGTGGTCAATATCGACCCCCAAGGGTCGATGGGACTATCCATTATTGTTGTTGTTTGTAGTACTATTAGTTAAAGTAGTATTTCTTAAATTATTTTCATATAATAAATGTTTGGGGGTCGATGAACAGTCTGAAACTTCATGAAGTGGTTGATGAACTGAACAGTTTGGGAACCTCTGATCTAGACTGTAACCATAGAAAATTGCAGTGAGGGATATGGATTGGTTTCCAAAAATAGGACGGGACATCACTAAAGATTCTAAACTATTGTTTACTTGTTTCTACCATGTTCCCTGCATTGCATTGGACTGTCCCCTCTCCTAACCTCGCAGAAACCAAAGGCAACAGAGCAATGAGGGTCGCAAAGCAGAGCAATGGCCAATGAGAGGGCGGAAGGGGAGAACATTGTTTTGTCACTCCCGGCTCTTCTCGAATGCTTGCCCTGAGCGGGAAAGCGAAGCAAGGCGAGGCTCCTCCGAAGGGGGGCGACGCAGACCGACGGTTAGCTTCTGCGGTCGCCAGACCCAGCTGGGGTCTTCGTCCAGCCTGCAGCCGCTCCGGGTTTTCCCTCGAGTGGAAACTCCCTTGGCAGGCGGCGACAGCTGCTCTCCCGTCATCCCGGGCGGGATGAAGAGGGCGGGGCTGGGAGCTGCCGGGGAGGGCCTGCCTCTTGCAGGTCGGGAAGCGCGACGCGTAGGGCACGGTTGTCGGTCTCGGCAGCCGAGTTGCCGGGCGGGTGTTGGGGGACATGGAGATGCTCGGGCTGTTCCTGGGGGTTTCGGCGGTCCTGGCGGTCTCATCTCGGTATCCAACGTGGGCGGCGGCGGCCAACAAAGCGCGGCATCAGGAGCTGCTATTCTTGAGCCCCGGGACGCCGCTGGACGCGTCCCCTTCCGGCTCGCTTTGGCCGCTGCCTCAGTCGCTCCGCATCTCCCCAGAGCGGTTCCGGCTGGCGCCCTATCAGTTCCAGATCGTCCACGGCCCGGGATCCTCGGCGGGGCCGGATTGCTCGTTGTTGCAGGACGCTTTCCGCAGGTGAGCGTCTCTTTCCCCGTTTGCAAAACAGCGAGATAAATTTTCTCCTAATGAAGCCATAGCGGAAGAGACTACCTTGAGTGTGGAGACTGTGGCTTGAATCATGTCAACTGGATTTCTATTTAACTATTTAACTGGATTTCTATTTCTATTAAATAGAAATCCAGTTGACATGATTCAAGCCACAGACTGTTCCACCTGGATGACTGAGAACCTTCATAGACATATTGAGTGTGGAGAGTTTTCTGAATACATTTAAGCAGAAGCTGTTTAGCCATCACTTAGGGTGCTATAATTACACCCTGCTTCGCTCACAGGGTTCATTGGGAACACACAAGCCCACTCACCACAACAAGGTGACGATCCAGCGAGTGAGATGATGACACCCTGCACTGTCGATGTGGTCTATAGTTGGATGGGGTAGAGAGGCTGTGTATCTCCAGATGTTATGGAACTACGACTCCCAGCATCCCTCATCACTGACCAGGGCTGGCTGAGGTTGCTGGGAGTTGAAGTCCCAAAACATCTAAGGGGTTAAGTTCTGGATGTTCTCTGAGCTTCGTTGTTTTCCTGCAGATGTTTCATTGCCAGGCTAGGTAACATCAGTACATGGGATGATGTTACCTAGCCTTGTAACAAAATGTCTTCAGATAACATCCAAATTCAGAGACTATCAAGAACCCAGAAGTTCAACCCTGAGCTACTTGTATTCTCCACTAACGTACATCTAAGGGGTGTTAGATGGAAAGGCATGGACTGGATGGACTGGATGATCTTTAAGCTCCCCTTCTGATTACTTTGGTTGCAGAAGAGCTCCTTTCTACAGGGCATCAAAATTGCCAATGGTCTCCCCTCCCCCAGCATTCTTCTGCTTTCATTATTTTTGAAAGTACAGGGATTCTTGTCTATCTGTTACTTACTAATTTTGGATAGTTGTAGGACTGTTACCAGTAAAATAATGCACTGAATATTATATAACATCTAGCATCCAAGTGTATAAAAATATGGATCTTTACAGAGAAATTTTAAATGTTGATGGTGAAGATTCTCCACATACTTCAGCGAAGCAACAGTCACCAGGAAATGCATTGATAATGCTCACTTCCCTTATAAGTAGGATAATTACATTGAAGTGATCTCAGAGACAACATCCTTTCAGCTTAGAACAATCTTTCCCAAGGTGATACCTTCAGAATATACTATTGGCAATATGGGTATCTGCAGGGGAAAACAAGTAACATCATACAAACAGTAACAATAATACACACAATAACCACTTAGTGTCACTGGGAGCCAGGCAGCATGTAAATTTAATAAATAAATAGGACGAAGTTGCAGCCTCTGTAATGGGCTCCTCCAAGAGAATTTAATTTTTACCACTATATACCTTCTAAATTACAACTATTACTACAGTCGACATGGGAAAAAGAAAGAAGCGACAGAGAACGCCGTCTGCAACACAACTATCAGGCAAGCCGTTAAAACAGCAGAAGGTCGATAGATTTATTACAAGAAAGCAACTCTCCCCTGTAAGTAACGACCTGTTTGAGTGGGATTTGCAGGCTGAGATAGAAAGCCAGCAACTTTTGGAACTCTCCTCGTCACTGATAGAGAATGCCCCTTCTCCACAGGCAGTGGCTGAGTTCAGCCGCGGAACGATTTTTACAGGAGGGAGACATGAATTCTAACTTTAAATCCTTGAAAGAACAACATGCACTGGACTTTATAACTAGGCATAGCCTACTGACTGCACAGACTGTTCTTTCAATTTTTGACTTGATGACTACGATTAAGGATAAAGTTGACTCCCTAAAAGAATCCTTCACTAAATTTATTGAGAGTCAGCCTAATCATATTATTCATCCTACCAAATTAAATGACTGTGTTTCACATGCAGCTAACAGAGGGAAGGAAGAATTTACCTCTAAACCTAAACCCTTGAGAGGAAGTGCCAGTGGGGGGAAGGAAAAGATAAGCACTTCTATAGAGAAAGGAGAGAAGGATGAAAGGAAATGTATCCTACAAACTAATAAGATAACTCTGCAAATCTTAAACAACAGAATAAACAGAGGCAGATGGGGATCAAAAAATGCCATTATTCAGTCATTAAGTCAGCTTTTACGTTGCGAGAGAAAATCTATGGACTTACAAAAGGTAGAATGGCTCCCACCCAGAGGCAATTACAGTCGAGTCCTGCTAACGTTTGGACAGTCTGTGGTACCCAGCATGCTCTTCAAAATGAAACCTTTTGTACAGAATTCCATTTCAAATTGTGTTTTTTCATGAAAAAAATTATATACTTTTTTATCCAAATTAAACTGTTCTGACAATTGTGCGTAATTAAACCAGTGACAAATATGACCTTTCAATTCTAGTAGTTCCCTTGTTTTAAGTTTAGGTATCCCTTCTTCAAAACTCAGCAAATCTTCATATCTCAACCAGGTTGGTTTGCCTGCCATCTCTCTTCTAAAAAAAGCTTCTTGAGTGGACAACCACATAGGTACATGATTAGACAATATTGGTTTATATTTATTCCAAACCCTCAGTATGGCACGCCTAACAAAATGATTTTTAAAATCTTTATTAACTTTAACTTTATCATACCACAAGTAGGCGTGCCATCCAAATCGGAGATCATGTCCTAATTCCAATAATTTTGTGTCCTTCAAGGTCACCCAATTCTTCATCCATAGCAAACAGCAGGCAACAAAATATAATTTCAAATCAGGCAAACCTAGACCTCCTTGTTCTTTGGCATCTTGTAACAATTTATACTTGATTCTTGGTTTCTTCCCTTGCCAAATGAACTTAGAGATATCTTTCTGCCATTGTTTAAACAGTAGGTCTATTGTCAAAATCGGTATTGTCTGGAACAAAAACAACATTCTAGGCAAAACATTCATCTTAATCACCAATATCTGACCCATCATTGACAGTTGTAATTTTTCCCACCTTAATAAGTCTTTCTTAACATCACTCTACAATTTAACATAGTTATTCTGAAACAACATACAATTCGTGTTTAATAATGCCACCCCCAAGTATCTGACCTTTTTTTCAATTATAAAACCAGTCTTACCCATCAACATTTCTTGATTGTGTGTAGTCATATTCTTGATCAACATCTTTGTTTTTGTTTATTTACTTTAAGTCCAACTAATGACCCAAATTCCTTTAATTTCTTCATCAAATTTTCGACAAGTCAAAGGGTCTTGTAATATTAAAACTAAATCATCAGCAAAGGCCCTCAGTTTGAAGACCTCCTTTTTTTATCTTCAAACCCTTTATTTGATCATCTTGTCTAATGTCTCTATTCAGGACTTCCAAAACTAGGATAAAGAGTAAAGGTGACAAAGGACACCCTTGCCTTGTTCCTTTGTGTATAGGACAAGGCTCAGTTAAATCGCCATTTACAATAATACACGCTTTTTGAGGCACATAAATTGATTTAATTCCTTGAATAAAATTATCTCCAAAGTCCATATTTTCCAAAACTTTGAACATAAAACTCCAATTCAAATTGTCAAAGGCCTTCTCTGCATCTAAGAAGGTAAGAGCTGCTTGCTGTTCATTGTGGTGTTGTATTGTTTTTATTGTATTTTAATCTGTAGTCATCTTTGTTTTATTGTAAACCGCCCAGAGTCGCTCTTCAAGTGAGATGGGCGGTGACAAAATTCAAAATATAAATAAATAAATAATGTCCAAAACTATTCTGAAGACTGTCATTCTCATTGGGGAATGAAAAGGTACTCTTCCAAATAATTTTTGGATTCTGCAGGACATAGTTGAAAACGTATCTGATTTAAACAGTTCTACTGAGAAGTGTCTCTCTCTCCAAATATGTAAAACAAAATTCTCTTTCTTCAATTAACACTGACAGCTGGATTTCTCAAACTTAGGGATTCTGTGACCCCTAAAATGGTAAATTAGTATCTGCAATCCTCCTCCCCAAACCGAATGATTTAATTGGGGTCAGAGTTGGGCAAGAACTATACCATTTACTTTTAACACACACACACACACACACAAATAAAACAATGTTAGATCATTACAACTTTATAGCATAAAAAGGATAAAAACATTGAACTTCTCTAATATGTACACTTCTACAAACATTCCAAGGAGCACAGCTATAGAATCATATAGTCAGAAATGCCAGAGACCAGAAATATTTCTGAGAAGCCAAACTGAATTGTCAGTGGTCAGTATCAGTTGGTTGCCAATATCAGATAATACTTTGTCACATGATCAACAGATGTCAGTCATTATATCCTGGCGGAAATTAGAGTTGTGACTATTAAATTATTAAGATAATTTTACTATTATTTTAATAGTATTAAAAAACCCAACCTATTAAATACATTAAATATAATAAACCCCCAGATTGTTCATGACCCTCTCTGGGGGGGGATGTCATGACTCACAGTTTGAGAAACCCTGGTGTACAGAAGAATGGATATACAAAATCTCCTATATTCATTTATTATATTCTTTTTCCCCATCAACTATTTCTATAATTGCTGTAATTAACAGCAATTTTACATACACAGTATACCATAACAAAATAATACATCAGCAGTAGGCTATAAAGTAAACAACATAACAACTAAGCAAGTAAAATATCAAAGCAAAACCATTGGTTAAAAGTGAATACCTTTTACTCTATATGGAATTGCAGCATATATTGATTTGCATCTCAGAATCAAGTTTAACCATTAGAACAGAGCTTTCCAAGACAGCAAGGCAGCAGTCTCTGGTGGGTTCAGAGATCTGGGGGAGGGGGGAATAGCCATCTTGCTGAAACCACAGTCGGTGCCTTCAAAAAGGACACTGGTTTCGCATACTTCCTTTTCTAATCACTTTTGAATATTGCCTGTTAACTGGTTTTGAGCTATTAGGAACTTTTGGATCCACACGTTTCACAGCACTGGGTGAGTTTCCTTCAATCCTTTGCAAAAGAAGTTTTAAATACAAGTTTACTTAAATACAAGTTAACTCTGGTAACCTTTAATTGACTTTTGCTGACATCAGGACTGAAATGATGATGCTTTATGGATTTATTTATAAATACGAGATGGGATATGGGAAGAAGAGATCATTTGTTTTATTTTAAGAGAAGGTGATAAATTACTAAAATTGTTTATACGTGATGCAGGGGGAAGTCGCTATGTATTTCTTTTCTTTTTCTTTACTATATTCTTGTTTTTTTCTTTCTTTTCTATTTTTCTTTTCTGCACTTTCTATTTTTTCTTTTTCTTTTATTTTTTAAATTTGTATTGGTTTGTATCTTTTTAATTGTAATTTTTAATAAAATTACTAGAAAGTACGCAAAAAAAAACTGGGAGCAGAACCACTACTAAAAATGATGAGGAAAACTCTCTGATTAATCATATGGAACAAGAAGTTTTGTAAGCCCACTATCAAGAGCTGAGTCAGCATTAGAGAAACTTCCATTCTATGCAATTGTAATAATAGAAAGGGTTTGATATTTAATCAAACTTCCTGATGAGGCAGGACATTCCCTAGTACCGCATCCCTAATGTGGGTGTCCATCTAGCCTTTCCCTAACAGCCTTGAATGAAAGAGAACTCTCTACCTTCCATGTCAGTCTGTTCTACCGGTGGATGGCTCAAACCATTAATAAGTCCTTCCTAATCTTTAATCAAGACTTTCCTTCTAGTAATTTGAAATTATTGCTTTGGGTTCTGACAATCCTGCTAGAAAGCAAATTTTGAATAACATCTTTCTGTGCCGTTGGATTCACTTCCAGGTATTATGAATATATGTTTGGGTATTCCAAATGGCAGAACCAAGATGAGAAAAAAACCCTTTGTGAAACAGAGTTGTCCTCGCTTCAGGTGATTATCACTTCAGAGGATTCTGAATGTGATACATTCCCTAGTATTGCATCAGATGAAGCCTGTGAGTATCTGACGGTATAGATGTGTGCAGGCTTGTGCCTGTTTTCTGTCTTCCTTCTTTTCTTACACATCATGGGTATGTTATCGGACACTAGTTTTCATCATCTGTAATAATCACCTTATCTAATAATTTTATCAGGTGAGTAATTGAATAAAATATTATGATATTGCAGATCAAAATTTCTTTAATAAGACTCATTGTGACTAATGTGTATTTATGATAGAGTTACATACTGTCAGCCCTTTGAGGTAGTTCAGACAAGAAACCAAAACCATGAATACTAACACTACCTTTATTGTAAGGTTACAGTAATGGAATCTTGCAAGTCTGAAAACACTTCTTTCCTCCCTTGCCTTTACTTTATAGAGAACTAGGGAGGATCCCTTCTGAGACACTTCCTATATCCCCATTTCTTTGTGGGCTGAGATATCTTTTGTCTGACCATTGTCTAGGCCAGGGGTCGGCAAACTTTTTATGCCGGGAGCCATTTTGACATGCTCGTGCACATTTTGAAATGCTCAAGAGCCAGGGGGCGGGGTTTGCGGGCGGGGGCCAATTGCGTGGAAGGGGGTGGGGTTTGCGGGCGGGGGCCAATCATGTGGAAGGGGGAGGGGTTTGCGGGCGGGAGCCAATCATGTGGCTTATTGGGGCGGGTGGGAGGGCGCAGGCGCCGAGGGGAGCGGGCCTGGCGGCGGAGGCCCCCCACCCCGCCGCCCGCCCGCCCAGCAGGACCCGGCGTCACCCCCGCCCCTCCCCCGGCAAGAGGCGCCCGGGGCGACCACTGCCCAGCCCGCAGCGATCCGGTGCGGCTGCCCGGGAAGGAGGGCGGCCGGGCGCGCAGGCACAGCTCCGCCCGCCGCGCCAGTCCCCACGGGGCGCAGTCGGCGGGCGAGGGGTGGGGCCAGCGGGCGCCGGGGGAGGGTGCCAGGACCTGGCCTTTAAAGCCCGAGAAAGTTGCTGCCTGCCAGAAGGCGGCGGCGGCCTTCTCCGGCCCCGGGAGGCGCCCCCGGCCCGGCCTCTCCCCCGCCCGACTTACCAGGGAGAAGAGGTTGGAGTGACAGTCCTCCAGGCTCGCCCCGTTCGCCGCCGCAGTCATGGTCCTCCTCGGCGAGCCCGGCCTCCAGAGCGGGGCATGTCTGGCCAGGCGGAGCGGGCGCGGGGGAGCCGCACAGACGCCGAGGGGGGCGGGCCCGGCAGCGAAGGCGGAGGCCCGGGCCGCCCGCCCACCCTGCCTGCCTGCTTGCCCCCTTCCGTGAGGCCCCCCGCTGCCTTCCCGGGATCCGAGGCTGCCGCTCCGCTGCGCAGCTCCCGCACCGGTCTGGACGCTGCGGGCGCGAAGAACAAAGTTTGGAGTCGGGGCAGCAGTGGCAGAGCAGCACGCGCGCGTGCGCCGGCCCGCCCGGGTGTTTTCCTCTCTCCCGCACGAGGATGGGGAGGAAAAGCCGAGCCGGTCCTCAGCCGCTTCCACTTCGCCTGGCCTCGGTTTTCCTTTCGCCGCCTGCGGGAAGCGACTCCTAGTTAAAGCCTGGCGAAATTCCTGCAGGATTACAACACAGATTGGCAGGTCCTTCAGCCACTGGAAAGCAGGGAGGGCGCTCGCCGCGGCAGCCCGGGCTCGGTTCGGCCTCTTGCGAAGCCCAGCTAATCCCACCCCGGGACCGCTGCCCACCTCTCCTTCGCCTCCTGTCTGGCTGCCGTGCCTCCCTCCCTCTCCCTCCCGCGCGTGCTCCGCGCCCACCTTGGACGCCCCGGGAAAGCTCTCCGCCGGCGTTCCTCGGAGGGAGCGGAATCGCGCTGCCCGCTTGGCTAGAGCGACGCCGCTCCTTCTCCCTAGTGGGCTCCCCTCAGCGCCGCCTCGCACTCATACACACACACACACAGAGGCTGGCTGGCTCTGGGCTCTGACAGCAATGGCTTTCTTCCCCAGGGTTCGCGGTGCTTGAGCCAGAGCCGAGGGGCCAAAGAGCCAGATCTGGCTCAAGAGCCTCCATTTCCGACCCTTGGTCTAGGCTGTGGCTCTTCCTCCTGTCTCCCAAGGTTATTTTCACAGCCCATTACACATAGTTTATCTAGCTATAAAGATGGATGGAGATGAATGCTATGTACCCAGGCAAATAGTTCACTGTACAAATTAGACAGAACTGCATATATTTGGATAATTGAAATATTTGATGAACACAAATGGGACTGGCAATAAAATTCAGTATTCTATTGGTTGGGCCCTTCTCAAATATACTCCATTCAGTTCCTCATTCTGAATTGTTTTCCATCTCCTCCCCCATGCAGTTCATTAGTATTCCGCATGCTCAGGAGTCAATGCACTGGTTTTGGAATTTTCCCCACCCCATTAAAGGCTTTAATTTTAACAAAATACTAAAGCCTCCCTGTGAAGTGAGGATGATGTAATCTTGAATTCATAAGGATTCTGAATTTCAGAAATACAGTAGAGGGAGTGCAGCTTGATTGTGATCCTGTTAATAATGCTTTTTTTCTAATATATTCAAGGAGGTAGGTATCTGTGAATGAATGGCCTTCACTGTTTTCTAAGCTGAAGGAGAAATAAGATTTCATTTCCTTTTCAGAGCAATGTATTTGCAGATGGACATAAAATAGGAAACAGGAAAATACTGTACACATTTCCATTTGTGCTTTGGTTTTGCAGTTTGACTAGAAATCTTAGTACATATGAAAGGCACCAGAGTACTACAACACGTATTAATCCCAGCCATGGAGAAAACTGTTGTATCCACATATATTAAGTTTCTCAGAAATGCTTGCTGATTTCTCCTGTTCCACTACAAAAACAGATGAGGTGTGAAGCAGGTTCACAATATCCATTTCTTGAGCAACTCCATTTGGCTTGGGAAATCACAAGTAGTATAGTATAGTATAGTATAGACCTGATTTCAAGATCTATACTATATATCTATACTATCTATACTATACTTCAAGGTCTGCAGAACCTCTGCTTGCACATTAGGCTTCCATCGGATATAAGCAGTCTTTGTGCAACAAAGTGCTAAGTCAAGGTTTGTCAACCTTGGCAACTTGAAGATGTGTGGACTTCAATTCCCAGAATAAGAGCATGGCTGGCTGGGGAATTCTGGGAGTTGAAGTCCACACATCTTCAAGTTGCCAAGGTTGAGAAACACTGCTCTAAGTGATTGTTTCATGGTTTGTTTTACTGAATAGTAATTCAGCGTTAAATGTTTTTTCCTTTCAAGATCAGCTCCAAGTATCAAAGCCTACAGCTGTGCTGAAGGCTGGCAAAGTTTGGGGAGCATTAAGAGGTGAGTCTTGAAATAACAGAGGTTGAAGCACTGTCCTACTCATCCAGCGTGCCCTTACAAGGCGGCACTTGGAAAAGTCATCTTCCTGCATAGAGATTCTGTTTCACAATTGTGGTTAATAACTGATATAAACCAATGCCCTTAAGAATGTCTACTCTGTTTTGAAAACCATCTCTTGACAGTGTCAGCACAGTTTGTGGCAACTTTTTGTCTCTCCTAGATTTATTGTAAATTAGCTTTATTAGGTGACCCAGATTCCAGTATCACATATAGTCCATCTCTATATTATTTTAAAACTTTTATTATATTGACTTTTCTCCCAAACAGCGAGCTGATATTTTAATATAGATCATGTTAAGAGCTGAATGTTAACAGCATTGTAGGTTGTTGTAACCTTTCTGTGATGGGGTCAATACAGTAATCAATTTGGAAACATGCAAATCCTAATTTAGGTTGCAAAACATAAATAGCCCATACTTACCGCTGGGTTGGCTTTGCTGTTGCTGCAGATATTCAGAAGAAAAGATGAGACAGGAAGTATAAGTGATCTGTGCTTCCTCATCTCCCATTTCTCAACCTTTTCAAAAGGAGAGTTCATATTCCCTGCAGTAAGATGCAGGCTGTGCCACAAACAAGAAGAAACAAGTCCCGTGTAAATTGTATGTTCCTTCATTTTCTCTCTTTGAAAGAAGTTTAGAAATTTAGGAACAAGATACCCTGTTTATTTATCACCTCTTCGGAATATCCAAGTGATTCTTGCTTCAAAACAATGTTTCTTTGCCAGTTAAGGATTAAAGTTCCATCTCTCTGTATTTCTAGGTTTAGAAACTTTCAGTCAGCTATTATATGAAGATGATTGTGGAAGTGTGAGTATTCTTTTGGATGGTACATCATTTTCTTCAGGTTTGGCTTTAGCAAGTGATTTGGTTTACTTACAATGTCTTGAAGGGTTTTGGTTGGTTTGTGTGCTATGGTGATGCCGTGTGGTTGTAACAGTCTATTAGTAGTTTCTGAGATGTTTCTGATGTATGGCAGTGTAATCCTTTTCATAGCTTCTGTTGGTTTTGCTGTAGTGGGTTGAGTGGTCAGGCACTTTTTGATAAAGTTGCGTGGGTATCCATTTTGCTGGAAGATGCTATATAAGTGGTCTGTTTCCTTTTTCTGGTGTTCTGGGTTGCTGCAGTGTGTTTGTGCTCGTCTGAATAGTGTTCTTACACAGCTCCTCTTGTGGGAGGTTGGGTTATTGCTTTGGTAGTGGAGCACTTGGAGCTATGAAAAGGATTACACTGCCATACATCAGAAACATCTCAGAAACTACTAATAGACTGTTACATCCACACGGCATCACCGTAGCACACAAACCAACCAAAACCCTTCAAAACATTGTAAGTAAACCAAAAGACCCAGTAGCCCAAGAAGAAAAAACAGGGGTTATCTACAACATACAGTGTAAGGACTGTAACAGCCACTATGTAGGACAGACAGGCAGAAGACTAGCAGAACACATCCACGAACACCAACTAGCAGTCAGAAGACACGATGAAAATTCCTTAATCTCACAACACATGGACAGACTTAACCATACTTTCAACTGGGAAACTGTGAGCATCTTAAACCAGGCCAAATCCAAAAATGCTAGAGAATTCCTGGAAGCTTGGCACTCAGACAAAGCAGCCATCAACAGACCCATAGAGGTAAACAACATTTACATACCATTCATAAGAGACAATAGAAAAGCGAAAAGATCAGAACACCTCCTTGCCAGCAATCAACAACCAGACAGGCAAAGATTAACACCAAGATTAGCACCAGAGGAGCAATCAAACAACACAATAGACCCTAATCAAGGAACTATTAACTCAGTCAGTCAACCAAGCAGCAAACAACAACCCAATCAAGGTACTACCAAGGAGAATACAACACCCCCACCAACACAAGCAGGACAAGCCAGGGTATATAAACAGAGAGCAAGTCCCACTCCCTTTTCGCACTGAAGATGTTGCCTAGCCTGGCAATGAAACGTCTGCAAGAAAACAACAAGGCTCAGAGAGCACCAAGGACTCCACAGTTCAACCCTGAGCTACAAATATTCTCTTCGAGTGGTAACTCTCACCATTTCATAGGCAGTGACCATATTGGCTCAGCTATGATGGGAGTTACAGTCCAGAAAAAATGTTGGGTACTTGCTTGAGGAAGGCAGGGTATAGAGTCAAAAATAAGCAGAAGACACAATTACAAAATATTTATTTCCTATAATCTTTGGACATCTATGTCAGTATTTTATGACTGAAGTTTACAATAAGCAATGTTTATATTTGAATATAATATATACATTAATGTTTAGTTTGCAGGTAATAAAATATAGCCTTTCCAAACAGTAGTAATAGGAGTAATTTTATTTACATAAATACATAAATATTTCAAATCTATGGCTAAGTGCATTACATTACAAGATATATAGTACCATTCATATGCTGGGAAGTCAAGTCTAACTTCTGAAAAAAACTGTGTCTTACCACAAACATCAAGTTTGATTATCTGCTACATTTCTCGTGCACATGTGCACTCTTTTGTTTGTTTCAACAGTACTTTGTTAATGAGTCTGACATAACTGACTTTCCAAGATTTGCATATCGAGGAATCTTGCTTGATACATCAAGACATTTCCTGCCACTGAAAGTGATCCTAACCAATTTGGTAAGTAACCCAGATTATATACTGAGTCAGCTCAGTATATAAAGCTGTAGTTGCTATCGGGGTGAGGAGATTCTAGTAGGCATTTAAAACTAATGACTGTAGATCAGTAAGATATTGTAATGGTATATGACAAAGACCTTGAGAAAGGGGTGAAGAGATGCTGCCTAGGAAATGGTCAGATAAGGGGGCAAAGCCCGCAGCTGCAGAGAAAGAGGCTCAGAAGGGGCCCTCCCTAACTTATCAGGCTGTAAAGGGGACAGTGGGAGATTTGTACTTTCAGACTTGCAAGGTTCTGTTAATGTAGCCTTACAATAAAGTAGAATTAGCTGATTGATGTCAGCCTTCCCAGGTAGACCAGACAGGAAACACGACCAGATGAGCTAATTCTACTTTAGTAATTAAAGTAATTAAAATATGATAGGTAAAGGTAAAGGTAAAGGTTTTCCCCTGCACAGTCGTGTCCGACTCTAGGGGGCGGTGCTCATCTCCGTTTCTTAGCCGAAGAGCCAGCGCTGTCCAAAGACGCTTCCGCGGTTATGTGGTTGGCATGACGCACGTGGAACGCTGTTACCATCCCACTGAAGTGGTACCTATTTATCTACTTGCATTTTGCGTGCTTTCGAATTGCTAGGTTGGCAAGAGCTGGGGTGAGTGTGGGAGGCGCTCGGGTCTCGAAATGCCGAAGTTGCGACCTTCCAATCGACAAGCCTGGAGTCTTAACCACTGAGCCATCACGCCCCTAAAATATGATACACACACATTAATTAATTCAAGAGGAGGGAGGCCTTGATTCCTTTCTAGGAAACAGGAAGATTGGAGGCTGAGTACAGATTCAAAGGACACTCCATAGCTTGGGAATGTACATCTTTAAAGGACACTCCATAGCTAAGCACATTCCATAGCTTGGGAATAACAGAGAACACCCTTTCCTATATGTCTGATAAACAGATTTGGAAAATGAGTGTATCTTTAAGAGAGCCTTCTCTAATTAAATGCCATTCATTTGAAGAAATGGTAATGTTATGGGCAAGATGTGCCAGTAGAACCATTTTGCACATAATGGTCCTAAGGCAAAATCCAAGATCCATAGACATGTTTTCTTTCAAGGACAGGATGTCCTAGAAAACTAAAGCGTGAGTGGCTCTTGGATTTTAGCAACGAAAAAAGGCCAGTGAAGTGGGGCCATGGTATGAAGCAGTTGGTTCCATAGTTGTACGTTCAGTGTAAGAAGTGATTTGAAGGCAGAATAAAATACAAAAAAACTGCCTATGAGAAAAGAGGGATGGGGTGGGGGAATATCAGAAAATCTGTTTTCTGTCATCCAGAATACAGGATGCAGAATGTGTTTAGTTACAGAAGGCAGATTCTTTTAGAATATTAGGAAGAACTTCATAAAGATAAGAACAGTTATCAGTAGACCTAATTACTGAGGAAAGTGGTGAGCTCCTCATGCTGAACATGTTTAAATGGAAGCTGGAGAGCTACCGGTCAAGGATGTGTTAATTTAGATTTCTGCATCGAGCAGGGAGGACATGCTAGCCTAAACAACCTCTTCCGATTTTGATTCTCTGATCCTGTGTTTTTTAACATATTCTACAAAATTCCTGTATAACTCCTATCTTTTGTTTGATCAGTCAGTATAACTGGGGAGGATAATAGCTTAAATGGCAAGGACTGCACATTGTGGAAAGATTTTTGGGAAACATTCCACAGAGTTAGAGAGAAAAATCTCTCCCATGCTTTAAGTGGGGACTGTCAGACTTTCAACAAACCCTAATCACCCAATTGACCTTACTGCTTTTTTGTATTTCATTTCATTCCAAATAAAGTTATTTTCTCTGAACCTTTTAATTTATTTCTCTAGCTGAATCATTGGTCTTTAGTAATACACTATCAGGCCTAGAAATAATTTAGTGGTTAGAGAAACAATTTTGAGATTGTTCTCATTGAGGGCATGGTAGAAATAAGATTTAAATTCCCACTTTTATAAACTTATTTTGGGATGTAGAGTGCTTCACTAAAAGAGTCCCCTTTGGGGGAGATGGCGCGGTGATAGAAGTCCAATAAATAAATAAAATAAATAAAATACCATCTTGCCTTTCATGTCACAGGATGCCATGGCCTTTAACAAGTTCAATGTCCTGCATTGGCACATTGTAGATGACCCTTCCTTTCCTTATCAAAGTACCACTTTTCCTGAATTGAGTGCCCAGGTAAGTAAGAACATGTGAACATTAAAAAGTATTTAAAAAATAAAATTGAGAGAACTATTTTGCAAACACCCCAGATATATTAGGGCCGCCATATTGGCTGGGCGTGGTAGTCTAACATATCTGGACACCATCAAGCTGTGAAATCTGAAATAGTAATTCAGAGCAAAGCTCCAACAGAGTAGAGGATTTGTAATTTGGGGGAAGGGGAGTGGAGGACAACACCAGGAAGGAAGGAGCTAGTGCATATTAAGGAAAGTTTAACAAGATATACAGTTTATTGAAGTGAAATGAAATTACTTTATTTTGGCCATTGACCAGCATTAAATAACATAAAACATCCTAAAACTGAGATACAGATAAAGAATAAAATAAAATAAAATGAACACAGTCAGTACAGTTAAAACTTTCTTAGTTCAGGTACACCATTTTGAATACTGATGCTATTGTACTAAGGCTTCAGTGAAGAGACCATCATAAATTGTAACAAGAAAGTTTACAGATAGTCCTCACTCAACAATGGCAATTGGGACCAGCAACTACATCGCTAAGTGACACGGTAGTTAAACTCGATGTCACATGACCACACTAATTTACGACAGCAGTTGCAGCAGTCCCAGTTGCCATCATTAGGCAAATCCTGTGTGGTCACAGCATCCCACAGTCACATGATTGCCATTTGCAACCTCCTGCCAGCTTCCCCATTGATTTTGCTTGTTGGAAGCTACCAGGACTGTCTAGTGGTTAAGGTGCTGGGCTAGAAACCAGGAGACTGAGAGTTCTAGTCCTGCCTTAGGCATGAAAGCCGTCTGGGTGACCTTGGACCAGTCCCTCTCTCTCAGCCCAACTCACCTCACAGGGTTGTTGTGTCACCTCACAATAACTTATTGGAAATCTTATGTGGACATTCCCATGGTAACCCATGAATCTGTCTCCAGATGCCAAGGAAGAATGTATCCTCCTTCCTGCCATTTGGCAGCCCTAAATTCCCCCCCCCCCCCGCTGACCTGTTTCTTCTCACTAAAACAATTGTTCTCTTTGAAGCTTGCAGGTAGCAGAAGGGTGGGAAGTTACTGCTTACTTATGAATATGTATGCATGCGTCATTTCCTTTCTTTCCTGAAATGTATAAATATCAGTGCCCCTCTTTTGTCGGTAGGTGTGGCCTCCACTATACTCTTGGTGGGGTCCTCTCCAGTTCTTACTGTTTAATAAATACTGCAGTTAGCCTTGATTATTTGCTGAGTCCTGCATTTTGATTCCATGACATCAAAAGGGATTGTGAAGGAATTGCTACAGTCTCTCTACTAACCCTGTAAATGGGCTTCAAAATGGCAAATGCAGTTCATTGTAAAGAAGTGTCTTCTTCTTCTCCTTCTTCTCCTTCTCCTTCTCCTTCTTCTTCTTCTTCGCGATCACTCGTAGCCGAGTAAGATTGTCTTCCAAGGGTAAAATCTTAACAGTGGATCCGTAAGTGGCTGTAAAGGCCAATTCTGGATCCGCACCACCTCCCACAATGAGGGCATAGGTTTCCGGGTGGAAGACGGTCATGATGAGGGTTTGCTTGACGTGCCTTCCTTTTAGCTCGTTTCTCCCTTTCGCCCTGTACTCGTGCTTCTTCAAAGTCCATAGCGCCATTAATAAAAGCTGACCTCCAATTGAAACACTCATGAGTTAGGGCTTCCCAGTTCTCAATGCTGATATTACATTTTTTAAAATTAGCTTTGAGAGTGTCTTTGAATCTCTTTTGCTGTCCACCAATATTCCGTTTTCCATTCTTAAGTTGGGAGTAAAGTAGCTGCTTTGGAAGACGATGGTCAGGCATTCGAACAACATGGCCGGTCCAGCGAAGTTGATGTTGGATGATCATTGTTTCAATGCTGGTGGTTTTCGCTTCTTCTAATACGCTAACATTAGTCCGCCTATCTTCCCAAGTAATTTGCAGAATTTTTCGGAGGCAGTGTTGATGGAATCTTTCAAGAAGTTGGAGGTGGCATTTGTAGAGGGTCCATGTTTCACAGGCGTACAGAAGGGTTGGTAGTACAATGGCTTTGTAAACAAGCATTTTGGTCTCCCTGCGAATGTTCCGATCCTCAAACACTCTACGCGTCATTCAGGAGAAAGCTACACTCGAAGAGCTCAGGCGATGCTGAATTTCAGCGTTGATGTCGGCTTTTGTAGATAGATGGCTGCCGAGATAAGAAAAGTGGTCAACATTTTCTAGTAACACACCTTTAAGCTGGATTGATGGCGCTGCAGAGGGATTGGTTCGAACTTGCTGGTAAAGCACTTTGGTTTATTTAATGTTAATCGAGAGGCCGAGCTTTTCATATGCTTCTGCAAAGATGTTTAGGATAGTTTGAAGATCTTCCTCTGAGTGTGCACAGACTACGTTATCATCAGCATATTGAAGTTCTATAACAGAAGTTGTAATTACCTTATTTTTTGCTTTCAGCCTACTAAGATTAAAAAGCTTTCCATCTGTTCGATATATAGTTTCTACACCAGTAGGAAGTTTCTCTTCAACAAGGTGTATAATCATAGCGATTAAGTGTAAAGTGATGTTTATTGTGTATTTATTCATATGATTTAGATGGCTCCATATGTTGGACTAGATTGATCCAGCAATTGTACTGTTGGACTGTTGCCTGATCCAGCAAGATAGTTCTTACATTCTAGAGACATTTGATTGTGGCTAAACACAGGGATTTCAGTGACAAAAATGCTTTAGTTACTCAGAATTCTTCAAAACATCCCTTTTCACAATAGGAAACACAAGATCAAACTACAAGTCTGTGCACTCAAGAATTCTTTTTCATCAGTGGCTAACAGGTCAATTTAATAAGCTAGTGTTCGCTGCCTTGAGTTGACCAAAATATAAAAAAGGCAGGATAAAAATCTAATAATAATATTTAATAAAACAGGCCAAATAATTGATCGCACGGTGCCTTCTGGATTTAGAACTGCAGTTTACTTTGGGTCAGCTATCCACTTTCTGTAGGACCCCAGCTATATTTAATAGAGGTCACAGCATCTTATCTTTACCCAGCAGTCTCTTCTCAATATCACTGCAATGCCCTTCTCTCTGCCCTGCTGTAGGGCAGGTATCACAAAACCCCTATAACCGACCACTTGGGCCCTTGTGGAGGAAATGGTTACAATGTGATTTTGCACTGTAGATTTTATTTGGCCTTCCTTAAGCCAACATTTAATTTCTCCTTTTTTTTTTTTTTTTAGTAATAATGCGAAGGCAGTCAAATGATTACTATGTAGTCTTCCTATTAACTGATCAGGACTTCCAGGTCACTTCCAGTGTCACCAAGTTCTGTGAATGTGGCAGATGATGCTTCCTGAAGACTCAATTACTCCTATATTAATTGCTTGTCTTTCTTTTTCTATTTTGTTTGTGTTTGCTCGTTTTGGTGCCGGCCTTTGGTGGTAACGATTTTTTATCTGAAATGGGTTATTTCAATAGCAGAACTTATTATTTACTTATTCCTGCCCACACAGTGGTGTCCTTGTCAAAGATAAAAAATTTAAAGGATACACTAAAGCCATCTTCTTCCTTACCATTCCCTACTCCCAGCCTCCACGTTTCGTGGGATAGATCTTCAGAGAAACTGCAACCATGTTCAGTTCTTCATCCATAAAGTCATTTGGCAGCCCCTCAATAGATGCATGGTCACTCAGAAAAATAATAAATAGGAAGGTGAGATTAACTTCTTCTAGGGTTTCAGAGAAAATGACCTTGGGTAGATCACTTTGTCTCAGTCAGAAGTACTCAGAGTAATGATCATCAGTAAAAGGTACATTTGTGCTTGATTTCATTCAAAAAAGAACTTGTATCTGGATTATATCCTAGTGCTTGACTGCTGTAATGTGATATTGCTCCTAGATTTAACCCACGCTTCTCACTTGTTGACATTTTCCTGGAGTATTGGGGGGAAAAAATCTACCTCTTGTTTATTTTCACAGGGTGCATATTCCCCCAACCACATTTACACTCCCGCTGATGTCCATAATGTCATAGAATATGCTCGGTTACGAGGGATTAGAGTTATCCCAGAATTTGATTCCCCGGGACATACTCAGTCTTGGAGAAAAGGTAAAATGTGAGTCATTCTGAAAGGCTGTTGAACTGAAAATACTATATACTTACAATATACATCAAAAGAAAAAAGAAAGATCAGTAGTTAAATACAAATATGTATTTATTATGAAATATTATTTAAATTTAATTTCAGTTGTTACATAATTCAGATCTTGCCCCACTATATATAATTTGTTTAATTCTGATGTGTTCAGTTCAGTTTTTAAATATATTCTAATAAGAAGAACAGGTAGGGTTTCAACTACTTTTATCTTTATCTTCTATGTCTATGAAGGTTCTCAGTCATCCAGGTGGAATTGTCTGTAGCTTGAATCATGTCAACTGGATTTCTATTTTCTCAGTGGAAACGTTTCGCTCCTTATCCAAGGAGCTTCTTCAGTCTGAGCAAAGTTGGTAAGAGAATCCTAAATATGTTTCTAGGTGGCTGTGTAACCTTACACCTGGGGCTAGGTCATGGTTATTTTGAGATGTTATTTCTAAGTCCCTTTATCATCTAAAGGAGGATCGTTAAGATCACCATGCTGCTGTTGAGCTTGCGAAATGGTCTTAATCTTCCTAGGCACAGAAGACAAAGCAGGGAGGAAAATATTGTGCCTCAGGCACAATCTTTCCCCTATTTTCATCCCTGCTTTGTCTTCTGTGCCTAGGAAGATTAAGATCATTTCGCAAGCTCAACAGCAGCATGGTGATCTTAACGATCCTCCTTTAGATGATAAAGGGACTTAGAAATAACATCTCAAAATAACCATGACCTAGCCCCAGGTGTAAGGTCACACAGCCACCTAGAAACATATTTAAGGATTCCCTTACTAACTTTGCTCAGACTGAAGAAGCTCCTTGGATAAGGAGCGAAACGTTTCCACTGAGAAAATAGAAATCCAGTTGACATGATTCAAGCTACAGACTTTATCTTCTATGTTTTATTGATTTTATTGTAATTTCTTTGATTGTTGTGAGCTGCCCAGAGTCATTGAGAGTTGGGCAGCATACAAGTTTAATAGATCGTTGTTGTTGTTGCTTTTGTGACAAAACTCCCTTTGTATGCTAATACAGATTTTTTTAATATATATATATATATATATATATATATATATATATATATATATTGATAATAAACCCTGTCATCTAATAAAAATAGCATCATAGCTTTCCTATCTGCAACTGTGAAAAGCTGATAGAGGCCCAGTTGTCTTCATGCGAGCTCCCAGGATTC
Organism: Charina bottae; assembly: GCA_023362775.1. Lineage (NCBI taxonomy): Eukaryota > Metazoa > Chordata > Lepidosauria > Squamata > Charinaidae > Charina > Charina bottae. The sequence goes on from JALMGJ010000012.1 coordinate 254,472, forward strand.
CCAGCAGCAGGGCACCAGATGTGCAGATTGCAGAATTAAGCTAGATCAGGATAGTCAACCTGTGGTCCTGAAGCCCAATTCAAAGCTCTCTGATCATTTCTGAAAACTGTTAGAATGTAAGACTTCCCTGTCATTTTGAAGAAGGAACACACATAAACTGTAGCCTGAGCCATAAAATAGGATTAACCTAGTTTTAAAAACAAATATCCCTAATCACTCCCTCCCCCACCCAATAAGAACATGAAACATCCAGCCTTACTGATACAAGTCCCTCTAGTTAAATCTTTCTCCTGATTCACTGTTGCCTTTGCCCTGCCCTCCAAAAAGCATTAGAGCCCTCCAGCCACCAAAAGATTGCCCATCTTAGCGCTAGAGGGTTAATAAGGTATTTCTGAGACACACATTTCTGTCAATGTCAGTGATTATCATTAAGAGACTCAGAAAATGGAAACAAATAGCCTTGGATTCAAGTCCAAAGTGTGTATAAATAGCTAAATCATATCATGTGAATACAAAGGTTTTATGAGTCATTATTTTCCAAATCTGATACTCAGCCAGTAATCATATTCAACTTGAAAGGATTATGTTCTTGGCCATTACAAAGAAAAAAGCATTTAAGTTCTTGGAAATGCTTTTAAAATGCAAGTTCATTTAGAATAAAATAGCATACATCTTCTGTTTCATTTTTGTCTTTTTTTATATACTGGGAAAAAGATATCCTCACACCCTGCTACAGTGGAAAACATCCAAGCGGCTCTTATGGACCTGTAAACCCCATTTTGAATACAACATACAATTTTATGATGAAATTTTTTGAAGAAGTTGGCACCGTATTTCCTGATGACTATATCCACTTAGGAGGAGATGAAGTGGACTTCAGTTGTTGGTACAGTGTAACACTAAAGCTAAAAAGATATTAGGGTTGTACAATGCTCTGGATTTGATTAGGAAGAGATATTTTGGAAAGTCCAGTGGTATAAATGCAGCATCTGTCTGCACCTCATTAAAGTAGCCCAATCAATGTCCAGGATTACAGAGCTGCTGAAGGAAGGCTTCCACTGCAGCCATGTGATCCTGGAAACATGCAGGGGCTTTAATGAGGTGAGATGCTTTCCAAAGCATTTCTTCCTAATAGAAACCAAACCATTTTACAGTTCTAAAATATATACCGTATATACTCGTGAATAATCTGAGAATTTTAGGCTCCAAAATGCACCCAAATAATTGGGTTCGCTTTATCTGCAAGTATATATGGTAATACTTTCATAAAGTACCCGTATATTCCATATATACTCATGTATAAGCCCATCTACAGCTAAGCAGAGCCTTGAATTTTTAAGCAAAATACCATGAAAAATGTGGGTCAGCTTATTCGCGGGTGGTGCATTTTTCACAGTATTTTGGTTAAAAAATTGAGGGTCAGCTTATCAGCGGATAGGCTATACACGAGTATATACGGTACATATGTATACAATTAGCCTAATTGTTAACTGTGATGAAAGGGATATGGGCTCTAGAGTTGGGTGATGCCAAAATCGAACTAAACAAATGAATAAAAAGCCAGAGGGCCCTTTAGATCTGTAGTTTGTGGCTTTTTCTGATCCTCTGACTTGCTACAGAGGGAAAATTCCTCATCCTGGCTTCTTAGACAAAATGTGAGGCTATTCTCGGAAAGTAGGCCCAGAATATTAGCTTGTTTAGGATTCTAACAGCTTTTCTGACTTCAGTGTGGAAGAACCTGTGGATAAAAGTATTATTTCTTCTTCCCTTTCCCTTTCTCAAAATGTCAGAAAGGGGACAGGATCAGACCAGACCCTTCCAGCATTTCAATTTCTTTTACCCTATTGTGTGCAGTAGAAAGGAAACATTTATTTAAAGAGAAAAATCCCCCCAAGGCAGATGACATTTCAGTACTGCCAGTGGAAGACAACTGTGTAGGACAGTTGCTTATTATGCCTTGAATGTTCTGAAGTTAAGATTGCCATGCCAAAACAAACTGGCGCAAATCAGTGGGACTTGCAGATGCTTTATTCTGCCTGAATGGTGGCCTGAGCTTGCTTATGTCACAAGTCAGAGGGGGCATTGTTCACATCAGCATTATTTCATTTAGATCCCTGCTCGTATGTGTGATGAAAATTTAAAAAGGAACATTAGAGTGCAAAATCCATTCTATTCTACTACTACTTTAGTAATATATTACAAGAAATGTAATTTGTTTCTTTTGTTTTTCTTTCTTTCTTAGGCAGTCCAATCCTGATGTAACTGAGTTCATGAGAAAGAAAGGATTTGGGTTCTGGTATTCTAAACTGGAATCCTATTATGTTGAAAAGTGAGTCTCTTTCTTTTTCAGAAAGATTACTTCATGTATTTGCTGTTTCTTTTATTGGCTGCATTAATCCCCTAAATTGCATTTACGCTGTGGCTGGCAATGCTTCCTGCTGGCCAGTGGTAGGCAGGCTTTTTGCAGCTGAGGACTGCAGGGGTTGCGATGAATGACATAGCAGTGTTACTGGAGTGGGTACAGCTGATATTCGGAGAGCCTGAAATGGGTACATTTGTACCCATTCTGTCTCTTAACTTAGCGAAAGAAAAAAGCATGCTGCTGAAAACCAGCAGTTTTCCTACCAAATTTTAGTGGTATGATCTGGGGATTGCTCACCTACATTACCGGCTGTGTGCTTGGAACTTTGTTTCATCGATTCTCTTTGCTTCCTGTGGTCCATTTTTTGTCCTGGAAGGGATGGAAAAGATGGGGTTGGAATCTGCAGAGGACAAAGAGGATAGAGTAAAAAATATGGCGCAGCTTCTAGTACATTTGAATTAATTTAAATAATTGGGTACTTTCAGAAGGTTGAAGCAAAATCTGGCTTATTCATTAACCCGGTGTAGTTGCAGATACTGATCCATACTTTCTTCTAAAGTTGCTGGGTTTTGTGAACTCAATAGGAGCTTCTTCTGGATAGAAAAGTCACTTACTTATTTTGATCTCAAGAGGTAGACCAGGAGGGTTTTCAAACCAGCCCTTTGCTGTGAAATAACTAAGTTCCATTCAGGTGATGCCATTTACCATCTGTAAGGGGTTTTGTTTTGTTTTTTGGTCCCCATCACTTGCCCCCTACTTTTATTACCACAAAAAGATCAATTAAGAGCAGGATTGTGTAGAGGAGTATAGAGATGACCTTGGAGAAGATATGGAGACCGTTAGCAAAAACATGAGCTCAGCCTGGGAAAACAAGAAAATGTGAGAAAGAGACTTAAAGTCATCCTCCTTTAACAGTCTTTCGTATAAGAGAGAGGGAAGAGAAGAGAAACCACTGTCAAGGTTTTCAAGATTCTGTTGTTATAGCCTATCTCAATAAAACAGAGTTCTAGTATTTCTTGTGTGTTTGTTTCCTGGCTTGGTCTACGTTGAAGGACTGACAGATTGAAAGAGTAACACAAATGGGGTATTTTAAAAGATGAGGAAAGTGTACTATTGAGATAAAGTAGGAGAAGTCATCTGAAAATGGTGGATAATTTTTTGGATGTTACTCATTCTTGCCAGATCCTTTCTTGTTTTTGCCTTTAAAGATACACCCTTTTTTCTAACAAAGTAAAGTTTTTTAAAGCGCTTTTTCCTCTGAATTGGGAGAAGAGTGCTCAGGTTTTCTGTTGAAATAGGAAACTGAATCAACAACACACATCCTCCTTGTGAGTTGCTTGGGACGGGAATGCCAGTAGTTCCTCTTGGGAGTGAGTGGCTGGTGTCATGAAACCCGCCTTATTATTAACATCTTTCTGTTTAGATTTTATATGTAAATTATTGTTGTTGTAATTTTATATTTTTAACTTATTGTTGTGAACCGCCCAGAGTCCCCAGGTATGGAGGAGATGGGCGGTGATACAAATTTAATTAATTAATTAATTAATTAATTAATTAATTAATTAATGTAGCCTCCCTGCCATTGCCTTCGTCTGGACTATTTTTTCAAATTCCCAGACCTGGGATTGACTGAAAGTCTGTCCTCTAAGTAACTCCCTTCCAAATAATAGTTCAAACACTATGTAGCTTTATGAAAAGCAGCCAAGATTGGCTAGCTGTTGCCAAATGCTGTGACTAAAAAGTGATAATATTTCTTAAAATGTGAATGGTTGTGTCAATTCCATTCAAAGTTTACAGCAGAAAAGCAGTGCTTTTTAGCACTTAACAATCTTTTATCAGGAAGGCCCCAGTTAAGAAACTTAAACGAGAAAAAGCCACTTTGTCATATTCCGGACGACACAGCAACCTTAAAAGAACCACACAGGGATAGCGTGGAGTGGAACAGTCAGGTATATTTGCAAATATGCCAGAATGTACTTCACTTTCTTTTGGCTCGTAATCTAAATCCCATCAAGGTTGGGTAAAGTAAGTTTTTTTTTTACCTCAGGATAAGTTTCCATAAATATTTGGAAAGTTCAGGAGCAACTTTGGAGGCAATACTAACTCATTTGTTATATCCAGTTAATGTAAGTTGCTGGGTGGTCTGTTCTTGGCTGGAATTGTATGTTTGAGAGGGGAACATACAACTGAATAGGTAACAAATACATGAGTGTTCTGTTTTACATCTTAGAATACTGAACATAGTGACTTCTCTTAACAAGAAATCCATAGTCTGGCAGGAAGTATTTGATCATGGAGCAAAGGTAAGGTCTGAGAAATTATGTGATCTGTTCTGTCATAATTTTGAGAGTAGTTCTCATCTGCAGAGATATTCAAGAAAATGTCTGAAGAACAGAATATCCTTATTATTCATTTATAAAATCAGGAAAAGTTTAACCAATGTAAAAATAAGTAAGTAATACCATGGCAGCTGCTGTTTCTGTCCAAGGTTGAGACAAACAGCCTTCAAAATAGTATAATCCAGCCTTTTCCAATCTGTTGTTGTTGTTCAGTCGTTTAGTCGTGTCCGACTCTTCGTGACCTCATGGACCATAGCACGCCAGGCCTTCCTGTCCTCCACTGTCTCTCGGAGTTTACTCAAATTCATGTTCATTACATCGGTGATGCTATCTAACCATTTCATCCTCTGCCGTCCCCTTCTCCTTTTGCCTTCAGTCTTTCCCAGCATCAGGGTCTTTTCCAGTGAGTCCTCTCTTTGCATTAGGTGGCCAAAGTATTTGAGCTTCAGCTTCAGTATCTGTCCTTCCAATGAGCAGTCAGGGTTGATTTCCTTTAGGATTGACTGATTTGACCTCCTAGCAGTCCAAGGGACTCTCAAGAGGCTTCTCCAGCACCACAGCTCGAAAGCATCAATTATATTACTACTGGGAAATCATTACTACTGGGAAAACCATAGCTTTAATTATACAGACCTTTGTCGGCAAGGTGATGTCTCTGCTTTTTAATATGCTGTCTAGGTTTGCCATAGCTTTCCTCCCAAGGAGCAAGCGTCTTTTAATTTCATGGCTGCAGTCACCGTCTGCGGTGATCTTGGAGCCCAAGAAAATAAAATCTGTCACTGCTTCCATTTCTTCCCCTTCTATTTGCCAGGAAGTGATGGGACCAGATGCCATGATCTGGGTTTTTTTAATGTTGAGTTTCAAGCCAGCTTTTGCACTCTCCTCTTTCACCCTCATCAAGAGGCTCTTTCGTTCCTCTTCACTTTCTGCCATTAGGGTGGTATCGTCTGCATACCTGAGGTTGTTGATATTTCTCCCGGCAGTCTTAACTCCGACTTGTGATTCATCCAGCCCGGCATTTCTCATGATGTACTTTGCATATAAGTTAAATAAGCAGGGTGACAATATACAGCCTTGTCGTACTCCTTTCCCAATTTTGAACCAATCGGTTGTTCCATGTCCGGTTCTAACTGTTGCTTCTTGACCCGCATACAGGTTTCTCAGGAGACAGGTAAGGTGGTCTGGTACTCCCATCTCTTTAAGACTTTGCCACAGTTTGTTGTGATCCACACAATCAAAGGCTTTAGCGTAGTCAATGAAGCAGAAGTAGATGTTTTTCTGGAACTCTCTTGCTTTTTCCATGATCCAGCGAATGTTGGCAATCTGATCTCTAGTTCCTCTGCCTCTTCGAAACCCAGCTTGCACTTCTGGTAGTTCTCGGTTCACATACTGCTGAAGCCTAGCTTGTAGGATTTTGAGCATAACCTAGCTAGCATGTGAAATGAGCGCAATTGTACGGTAGTTTGAACATTCTTTGCCATTGCCCTTCTTTGGAATTGGAACATAAACTGACCTTTTAAATTACGCAAGCCCCTTCGCCACGACAAGGCAGTGATCCATGAAGGGGCTTTTCCAATCTGGTGCCCTCCAAATGCATTAGGACTACAATTCCTGGAATTCTCAGTCATTATCCATATTGGATGGTAATTCTGGAAATTGTAGACCCAGTGCATCTGGAATGTATCATGGTGGTGAAGATTGCAACTTAATATTTATATAAGGTTCAAAGGAACTGAATTAGAAACTGTGGAGAACAGAGGCAGACAGAATAATTTCCAGCCACTTCTCAAATCTTGATGTGAGGAGGCTAGTCAGGATTTCAAAGGAGGCAAAGGGCAGGAGAACAGAGGAAAGTGAGCCATAAAAGAGTTAGTTGAAGCGTGGGCATAAGCCAAACAGAAAGGAAAGCTGGACTTCTTCTGCCTCCAAGAGATATTTCTGGAGCTTAGAGGCTTGCTAGGAGGGTTGCACGGTTAGATGCATCTCTGGATAGGCTGTGGGAAGCCTGCAAGGAAGGCTCTTTCTTTGCACATCTCTGGTCAAGTAGATCAGGGGTACCCAAACCTTTTGGCACGAGATACCGGTTTTGTGGAAGACAATTTTTCCACAGACTGGGGGGGCGGGGTTTGCAGGCGGGAGCCAATCGCACGGACCGGGGGGCAGGGTTAGGCGGCCATGGCGGCCCAGTTCCTAACAGGCCACGGGCTGGGGATCCCTGAAGTAGATAATGCATAGCCCCAGGACTACATGTGACTTCCCAGTGTGGCCTCACTTACTCCAGAAATGAGGTGTGACCTGAAAGAAGGTGCGTGCTTTTGGTTTACACAGTGCGGTCCAGATAAAAAACAGGTAAGAAAGAGTGCAATCCACAGCCTCTTGTCCCTCCTGTCTTTCTATATCTTTCCTTGCTTTAACTCCCAATCCATTTATTTCTTCTGATCTCCTCTCAATCTAGCCTACCTCACAAGGTTGCTATTTGGGTATAAAACAAAGATCTTGTTATTAGTTACCTTGAGCTCCTGGAGGAAAGGCAAGATAGAAATTTAAATATTAAAAATAAAACCAAGATATTCTGGCTAGAGGGACCAGTATTGCAGCTCTATGTCTTCTTTTCTCTGTGACCATCTGGGCTGGATACTATGTACAATTCACTTTCTTGAGTTTGAAAGAGAACCTAAGAATTGGAAAAAGTGCAGAAGAGGGCAACCAAAATGATCAAGAGGCTCAAACACCTTTTCTCTACCTCAACAACTTTTAAGATGTGTGGACTTCAACTCCCAGAATTCTCCAGTCCGTTCAAACATACCCCTGGGAAAATTTCTGTCTCTACCTCTCAGCATCCTTTCTGTATGACATGAATTTTTGAATTTTGGAGTGTGAGAAAGTGGTATCGAACAGGAAGGATTGGATGTGATGTGGGACATAAGGATAATCTTTGGCTGTTCTGATGTGACATTTGTCTGCATGTATTTTAAAAAGTTCAGAAAGAACAAATCAACATAACACAGTGGCTAGACTGACAGACTCAGACTGGTGAGACCTAGGTTCAAATCCCTCCTGTGGGCTCATTGGGCAACTGTGAGCCAGTCATTCTCTCAGCCCAATATACTTCTCAGGTATAAAAATATTGTAAAATAAAATTAAGGGGTAACTGTTGTGGGCTCTGAGGAAAATATGGGTTATAAATACCATGGCTCTTCTGGACTTTCAGAATTGCTCAAACACCATGCTGTGCTGGAATGAGTCATCTGCATGCTGCCAAAAAACTGTATTTTTCTGTCTTTTCAGCTGCGGCCAGACACAATAGTTGAAGTGTGGAAGAGCTTCTTGTATCATCTTGAATTAGCAAGAGTAACAAAACAAGGGCATCAGGCAATCCTTGCTGCACCTTGGTACCTAGACCTCATCAGTTATGGCGAGGACTGGAAGAACTATTACAGTGTTGAACCACTGGACTTTATTGGTTTGTCGAAATCTTGCATTTGCTTTTTTCTGTGGGAGTTGGGCATTTTTAATACCTTTGGATTCCAGTGCAAGAGTGGCATAGGAGAGGAGAGGAGAGGAGAGGAGAGGAGAGGAGAGGAGAGGTTCCCCTGTGCAAGCACCGAGTCATGTGAACCCTGGGGAGACGCTGCTTTCGCGACGTTTTCCTGGCAGACTATAGAGCGGGGTGGTTTGCCATTGCCTTCCTCAGTCATAATTACCTTTCCCCCAGCAAGCTGGGTACTCATTTTACCAACCTTGGAAGGCTGAGTCGACCTGAGCCGGCTACCTGAGAACCAGCTTCCGCTGGGATCGAACGCAGGTCTTGGGGAAGAGTTTCGGTTGCAATACTGCCACCTACCACTCTGTGCCACACAAGACATAAGAGTGGCATATTCCCATTTAAATTAAGTAGCTGTGCTCAAATTCACTTATCCAATTCTTGGGATAGACCAGAGCTTTCCAAACTGTGTGTCACGACACAAAAGTGTGTCGCCACACCACCCGGAAGCGGTGGCATGCGCGTGTGCGGCGGCGGCAGCCACTGCCGCCGTGCGCCCATGCGCTCCCCCGCGCCGCCGCCGTGCACGCGCGCCCCGGCGCACGCCCCCCCCCCCCCCCCGCGTTGGGTTTCTTTAGTTAACATTAAGGTTGTATTTTAAACACCCTTTTCAGTGACCAATGGGAAATGGGCAAATGTTTTTTTTCTATTTCTTTAAACACAGGATGCAAGTCACAGAAGGAGCTGGTGCTTGGTGGAGAGGCTTGTCTTTGGGGAGAATATGTGGATGCAACTAATCTTACACCAAGACTCTGGTACAGCTCATCACTTACCTAGCTTGTTTCTCCTTTCATAAATGTTAAGCATCTAATCTTACTGATGTTTGTTTCTGCTTTTAAATAGAGATAAAAGATGTATTTTCCACCCGTCTCTTCTCCTCTTCGTCTTATTAATATATCTGTACTTATATGAAGCACTAATGAGCTCAATATAAGAAACCGCCTTTACAGATGGGAAACATAACAGAATGAGAGGCAAATCTGGTTTTGACTTGAAATTATCTACAGTCAAACTTCCCACATGGAGGAAGCCTTATACAAGTAGTTCTAGACAATGTTGCATCCTGATTCATTGGATAGGATAATACCATTCTTTCATCAGTGAACGTTTAAATCCTATCTGATTTAAATGTTAGGTTTTCTGTGCTTGCTCACTGGTTTATCATAACAAAATATACACAGGAAACTAAAACCTTTATTCTATCAACGCACACTTTCCCAATTTGAAGCTGACTGAGAATTCTGGAAGATGCTGGAGAAAACTAGATTTGGCATGTAATCCACATGTGGTCATAACGTCTGTATGCCTTTTTGTATAAAAGAACTTAGGCCTGTCTAAGGCACAAATTATGAAATATTTGCTTTCCATTCATACTATACTAGTTAAGATCACTTTTGTGAAGGACTGAGGCTGATTATGAAATGCTTCCCTGTCAATATGGCTGCATATTTTTTACACCATTCTTTTTCTATTGGCTCTTCTTCATCTGCTGATCCTCAGTAAATGAAATTGAGATTTAAAGCTGAATAAGGTGGGAGAGGGCTTTAGGAAATGCAGATTTTACTCTGAATACCCTCAACTGAATACCTGTCCACATCTACTTTCCCCTCTCCCCATATGAGATTCCCCCAAAATATTCCAAAAAATGTTTGGTGCCCTTGCCCACAAAATCAGGCCATGTACCATCTTATGTGGTAGAAAGAAAGAACAAACGGTCGGTGCTAGTTTGAATATTCATAATCTGAAATTGAATAAATATTGAACCTGTAAGCCAGAGTTACATTTTTATAATGCTGTATCAGAAATCTTGTAATTCAATATGGCTAATAAAAGGTACGTACTCCATTTGTGAGTACAGGCTCTTTAATGTTGCAGATACTGTCCCTATTATTTTTAAAGAAATACTAACCATTTGGTTTTCTAAATATTTCATTTAAATAAAATTGTATTGGTTTTATAATTCCAGGCCACGGGCAAGTGCCGCTGGTGAGAGACTCTGGAGCAGTAAAAATGTAACCGATATTTCAGATGCTTATAAAAGACTTACTCAACATCGTTGTCGCATGCTTGGGTAAGAAATTTGTATTCTAAGTATTTTATAGTCTAATAAAGTAGAAGATTGCCCTCAAAGCTCCTTGTAGATTTCTTGCTATTGTTCCGTTACTGAACAAGCATATTGTAATGCAGTCTCTCTTCTGCACTGAGCTTTATGTGGGCAAAAAGATGCGATTTAGCACAAGGTAGGCAGTCTGCAGGGGCGTGGTGGCTCAGCGGGTAAGACGCCAGGCTTGTCGATCAGAAGATCACAAGTTCGGAGGTTCGAATCCCTAGCCCTGCGTGCGGAGTGAGCTCCCGCACTCGCCCCAGCTCTTGCCAACCTAGCAATTTGAAAGCATGCAAATGCAAGTAGATGAATAGGTACCACTTTGGTGGGGCGGTAACAGCGTTCTGCGCGCGTCATGCCGGCCACATGACCGTGGAAGCGTCTTCGGACAGTGCTGGCTCTTCGGCTGACAAACGGAGATGAGCACCGGCCCCTAGAGTCGGACACGACTGCACAAATGTGCGGGGGGAACCTTTACCTTAGGCAGTCTGAAGCTTGAAGGCTGGATATGGCTCCATGAAGCTCTACCAAATTTACAAGGATATTGGAAGTTATAAACGCACATGGAGTAATCATGTTAGTTACATTTAATTCTGTTATATTTAATTCAGCCAAATTTGGTTTTTGCCCTGGCCCAGCACACCTGCCCTTGGCTTAAATCTGATTTAAACACCATGTTCTAATAAACAGGAGTAACTTGATATTTACATTTCCCTGAGAAAACAATCAGTGGAGTTAGTTTTAAATGCATATTTTCATTCTTTGCATTACGCAGGTGCCTAGTCAGATTTGTGCAAGCAAGAGAGTATAATTAAATTGCGCGGATCAATTTCACAACCTTCTTGGACCCAAAAAATCTCATATGTGTAAGCTTAATATTCTCCCACTATTTACAAAAATGGCATAAATGAGTCATCTTTCACCAAGCTTCTAACTCTTCTGTACTGATTTTACTGCCATATTTTATATTTTGTTTTAATTGAGGTATGCAAGTGTTTATATAAGCAGAAAGGCAGGATATAAATTTAATTGTATTTTTCTAACCTTGTATTTTTTCCTAATGCTGATATTATCAGTTTAAGAATTTGTCCAATATTTCATGGTTTTTAACTTAATTATGAACAGCTCAGAAGTGTTTGGTATAAAGTAATGTAAACACGTATACACATCTCTTCTTTTTTATTTGTCCTTCCTCAGCTATTTCCTTTTTTTTTAAAGTTATATTAGACACCTGCCATGAAACAGGGGTTATGTAATTGATAAGTTTTTTTTTTAATGTTAAAAACCAGATTTTAGTCTTGGAACACATCTCTAACTGCTTTCTTAGCTCTTTAAATTGTTGTACAGGAACACAACTAACTCTCCTTTTACAGGACTTATTGGCCACAGGTAAAACAACACAAACCCTTTTTCTCTTCTCCACAGGCGTGGAATTGCAGCACAGCCTTTGTTTGTCGGACACTGCAGCCATGACTTCATCTGATCACGGATCATAGCAAAAGTGCCTATTTTTCATCTAAATGTTAGATGTATGTCTCAGTGTGAATTATACAGGAAAAGATATGTAAAACAGCAGAACTCGACAAAACCTTCTACATAACCACTCTGATCAGAAAACTACTAGTGCATATTTTGTCTACAACATGATATAACAGTTCAGGAAGGGCAGTTCTAGTTTTTCAGGGGGAAACTCATGATTCCAGTCAAGAAACAAAATGTCAATTTTTCCCAAGATGAATAATTATTTATATCTTAAAACTTCTATTGACATATAAAGAGGCTGCAGCAGCAATATATACTTCGATCATTGTAAGTCCGACATAAACTGCTTCCTAATAAAGGATTTTAAAAGTCTGTATTCATCCATGACATCATGCCAAACCAGTCCTCTTATTAAGCAAAGCGTTTTGCTCGTAAAGACTCATCGGATGGTAGTTTGCCAATTCCAGCGTAAATGTAGCAGTCCCAGATGTCAAAGAACGTAAAATTGTTGAATAGCCCTGGAAAAAATGTGTATCACAAAAGATCATAAGATGAAACTATTTCAAAGACAGGAAAAATAAAATTTACAGATACCTTGAAATACTTTTTGATTGCTAGAGAAGCTGTAATTCAAGAACACAATACAGTATGTTTTACCTGCAATTTCAAGTTTAAATTTGTTTGTTTGCGAGGCTACAAAATATGGTTTCCTCGAATGCTTCTGCAAGTTAAATTGATATGAATTGAGGCTGCTTTATGCACTAAGGTGGTGTGATTTAACTAAATTTTCTTGGAGATTTTTATCATGCTCAATTCTGTTAGCCCAGCAGAGAGAGAAAAGTGCTGACTGAACTATCTGATAGGATAGCATAGAAGACGGGCCAGACAATATAATGCTCTAGTACAGGGTTCCTCAACCTCAGCCATTTTAAGATGTGTGGACTTCAACTCCCAGAGCATTGCTGGCTGGAGTATTTCTGGGAGTTGAAGTCCACACATCTTAAAATGGCTGAGGTTGAGGAACCCTGCTCTAGTATATAAGCTATACAGCCCAAGAAGGATGCCTGCCTGGATGAACTTAATCTAAGGAGACAAACTGTTCTAGATCAAGTTATTCCATAAAAGAGCCCTGCTGACATTTATCTTTCCACTCAGGAATCACTATCAAGCTGGAACTGCTACTTTTTAAGATTACATTTTATGGTAGACTTAGAGAAGCTTCCACCAACTCCTCAAAACGTTCGGCTACTTTGTTCTACAATAAATACATGGAATAAGCTGAAGCTTCATTTCTATAAAGGAGTTAAGGAAACAGCTTCCTTTGAAGCTGAAATGGCCTGATCTGTGGTTGTTTCTTATGACTGGAACGATGATGCTCAAAACAGACAAGTTTTGTTTTGAGGCTGGAACAAAAGAGCATGTTTTGTTCTGACCTTGAAACCTAGCATTCAGCGCATTCAAAATACTATTTCAAGGTAAAAACATGCTTGTTTGTTTGTTTATTTATTTGGTAAATTTATATTGCTGCTCATTTCATATATGTGCCTCTGAGCAACATACAAAGTTAAAAACACAAAACAATACAACAAAATAACCAAAAACATAACAAAAAAATCATTAAAAAACATTAAAAAGAATAAAAACTGATGGGACAGGTAGATGTGATTGGGGAGAGGTGGTCCCTCAAACAACCTGGCCCCGTGCTATTATGGGGCTTTATGGGTCGTTACCAGCACCTTGAATTGAACACAGAAGCAAACTGGTAACCAATGTAACTCATGGAGCAGAGGTGTAACATGCGCTGATCTAATTGCGCGCAGCATAACTGCCTGCACCACCGCATTTTGCACCAGCTGAAGTTTCCGGATGCTCTTCAAGGACAACCCCATGTAGAATGTGTTACAGTAATCCATGCAGGAGGTGACCAGGGTGTGAGTGACTGCGCATAGGACCTCCTGGTCCAGGAATGGGTGCAACTGGCACACAACCTGAAGTTGTGCAAAGGCCCTCCTAGCCGCAACTGCCACCTGCTCATCAAGCAGGAGTCGTGAGTCCAGAAGGACCTCCGGATTGCACACCGGGTCTGTCTGGGGCAGTGCCACCCCATCCAGAACTAAAGATAGTAAATTCCCAGATCCAGTGGCCCCAAAACCCCAAGCCACTCAGCCTCCAGGCACTGAGACATGTTGCCATCTGTACTCACTTTTTTCAGGTTTGCTGTAAAATACTCCACAGTATCCACAATCCACAACATGCAAGTTTAGTTTCCTGCCAATTAAAGCACATACCATCATTTCTGCTAGGGGGACAGCTGCAATCACAACTTGGTTATCTTGGCGACCTTGAATTTCTGTTACGCTGCCTCTTCTCTGTGCAAGGTCAGCAAGTACTACACCAATGTAATTTCCAGGCACTGTCACTTCCAGGTTCATGACAGGCTCTAGGACTTGTTTATCGGCATTCTTCAAAGCCTAAGAAATAAAATTACAACTTTCTTAAAGCAAATGCTTCTTCAGTGCAAACATCGATCTGCTTAATACTAATTTGCCTTAGAAAATCAGCCTGGAATGAAGATTATACTTATTGTGTATGAATCAGAAAATAATATTTCGCATAAGTAAATTATGAACAATAACAGAAGTAAAACATTTTTTTAAACCTCACAGGGTTGTTGTTGTGAGGAAAATAGGAGGAGGAAGGAGTATTACTATAGGTATGTTCGCTGCCTTGAGTTATTTATAAAAATAATAAAGGCGGGATAAAAATTAAATAAATAAATAAAATATTATTTGTTTACATGACAGGCATAGTTTGGTCTAGTGGTTAAGGTGCTGGGCTAGAAACCAGGAGTCTGTGAGTTCTAGTCCCGCCTTAGGCATGAAAGCCAGCTGGGTGACCTTGGGCCAGTCCCTCCCTCTCAGCCCAATTCACCTCACAGGGTTGTTGTTGAGGGGAAAATAGGAGGAGGAAGGAGTATTAGGTATGTTTGCCGCCTTGAGTTATTTATAAAAATAATAAAGGGATAGAAATTAAATAAATAATTAAATAAAATATTATTTGTTTACATGACAGGCATAGTTTGGTCTAGTGGTTAAGGTGCTGGGCTAGAAACCAGGAGTCTGTGAGTTCTAGTCCCGCCTTAGGCATGAAAGCCGGCTGGGTGACCTTGGGCCAGTCCCTCTCAGCCCAACTCACCTCACAGGGTTGTTGTTGAGGGGAAAATAGGAGGAGGAAGGAGTATTAGGTATGTTTGCCACCTTGAGTTATTTATAAAAATAATAAAGGCGGGATAGAAATTAAATAAATAAATAAATAAATCATCGTCATCATCCCAGTCCCACCATTTCTGAATGTAGGAAAATAAATATCTTAAACAACTTTGTTATGATCCCAAAGAAGATAATTCAATCAGAACTACAGAGGGTTAAAAAAAATCTACTGTCTGGCCTGGATAAAGTTATTTGATTCATACCTTTTGCAGGCAACGAGAAGCACATGCAGAAACTATAGTTAGTGACGTATCAGGGTTTGTAGCCACTGCCCGGACTGTGACTACTACATCTTGAACTGGGAATCCCATAAGTGGTCCTACAATATGAAATATGAGAAACTCATTAAAATTTAACATTAAATCAACCGTGCAGATGACAATTCAGCTGTTCAGGTGGCATCATCAGGTTTCTTTTCAAGGATACTTTGTCGACTGCAGACTAAACATCTCAAGCCCAAGTCACTGACCCTGAAGAAAAAAAACTGGGATGACTAAAGTTGTTATCTGCTGAAATACATACAAAATAGGAAGTTGACTCCTTTTTTATTCTAAGTTACCTAAAATAAGATTTCTTATATTACTCTCTGGCTTCAAAGAGGTTTAACTTGGGAGAACTGTTACCTTGGAAACAACAATAATAATACATATTAGGAATGTGCAGCATTTCAGGTCTGAAGCTAAAAATGTGCTTCAGAGTAGGAATGGGCACTCACACTGAACTTGAATGCACCTCTTTATAGAAGCTGTAGTTTTTCCTAGGATTGCATTGTAGCCATGTGATCCCAAGAAAAGGCACATCTGAGTTAAGTAACAAGGTGCTTCAGAGTGAACACAGAATGCTGTTGGGGCCTCCTTAATTGTGTAGTTTCCTGAGATTACAGAGCTACTGTATAATCTCCAGAAAAGATGCAGCTTCTTTAAGGTGGTACCAACTGGTGCAATGTACATGCCCACACCCATTCCACAGTATTGCACATTCTTAGTGCATATCATTAGGGATTTAAACATTGAAAGAAAAAAATAATGACACTGCAACTATTCTCTCCGGCAGCTTCATTCATTAGCATCTTCAATTAAAAGAGGGAAAGCAGGAAATATGCTAATTTCTGCCTGATAGCCTTGCCAAAATGCTCCTGTAGTTTTTTAAAAAGTAAACTCAGCTGGACTAATTTTTGATTTATCCTTTTTGTAAAGTATGTGTTTTACATTCCAATAATCAGCACAGTTTATAAACTGAACTGGAAACTTGTCATTTCTCTTTGACAAGTAATCAGTTGGGCACTGGTTTTTGATATGTGTTTGCCTCATAATTGCCATCCCAGTTTTATCATCAATGGAAGACTTAGACCTATAGCATCAAATTTCTTAATAAAGATCATTACACTAATGGGCAAACCCAGCTGAGCTTGCAGGTACAGCCTCTTAAGCAGCTGCACGACAAATACATACATATGCTCTGAACTGGGCACCTTTCAAGATCCTGTCTAAAAATATGTTTTTAAAAACCTTTTGCACCTTTAAGTGTAAAAGGAGTATGAGAACATAAACATAAGAGTATGTTTCAGAGCTATCAGAGGAGAAACTAAAAGCACTAGTTTACCACCTTCTGGAAGTTAATGGAAAACAACTAGCAAAGAATATCATTCTTTGCTATAGCAGCTTTGTTCATTATTCTTTTTAACATAAGTAGGAAAAATGGTTCAGGTGTGATATCTGAAATACTGTATATGAAAAAATTCATCTCCCACAAACACCCATAAATTGGGAACAAGACAATCACATGTAGTCTTCTCTACAACCCTACAAAAATACTAAATACATTTTTCAGAACTGCTCTGCAATGGTAACATGGAATCAACCGAATGGGAAAATGCTTAAGACACTTCTACAGGGGGAAGGAGGAAATGGAAACTTCTTCATGATCTAGAATTGCAACATTATTTTTATTTACTGTATCCTACTAGTGTTAATTGAAAAATACGTACAACAGCTAAAAGTTAAGGTCTCATTAATTCACACCTTTTAGAAAATGCTTCATCTTGGGTGATAAATAAAGGATAAAGTAAAATGAAGGAATACAATATACTTTTTTGCTAGACATTCATCTTAAATTGATACCTAAGAGCTACTATTTCTTTAACCAACTTCCCAGATCAGACCTATGGCCAGAAATGCTTAGCTATACTTGACACCGTTTTTACAGAGTGCTGGGGTTTTCACATTTCTAATTTTTATATTAATCTAAGGAAAAAAATAAACAGCAAAAGCTCTCAGTAATTAGACAGACTGTAGCATCAACTATTGTGGCACAAAACCAAAACTGGCAATTGGGATTTATTAGCTTCAACATATTCTCTTTGGATACCCGCATACATGACTTTGTCTTAGTTGCTTTAATACAGGGGTGTCCAACCTTTTGGCTTCCCTGGGCCACATTGAGTGAAGAGGAATTGTGTTGGGCCGCACATAAAATACATATTTTTTCCAAGGACCAGGGAGTGGGGTTTGCAGGCGGCAGCCAATCGCGTGGGCCAGTGGGCGGGGTTTGCAGACGGGAGCATTACATTTATTGTGCACTTTATTTCTAGGAGTCCCTGCCCCCCAGCCCGCGCAATTGGCTAACGCCTGCAAACCCCGCCCCCCGGCAGGCGTTGCCGGCGAGGCTTATCGCCTCCCTGCCGCTCCGTGCAGCGTTTTTTTGCGGAACTGAGGGCATTTTCGGGGTCCCCGGAGCCTGCCCTTTCGAAGGGGCACCCCGGCAGGGCGCGGGGTGGACTTCCCCCCCACACTTTTGCTCGTGTTTTTTTCGGCCCCTACCGGGGTAGCTCAGGCACGCGTCCACCTCCCCGTCGCACAGCTGATCAGCGCGGAGATTTTCCACCCCGGGGCGCCCCCCCATCACTTTTTGCGGTGATCCGAGGCTTTTTCGCCTCGCGACCGCAGCTTTTCTTGGCAGAGCAGCGTCACAAGGCGAAAAAGCCTCGGATCACCACAAAAAGTGATGGTGGGGTGGCGCCCCAGGGTGGAAAATCTCCGCGCCGATCAGCTGTGCGACGGGCAGGTGGAGGCGCGCCCAAGCTACGCTGGTTGGGGCTGAAAAAACCGCAGGGAGCAAAAGTGCGGGGGAGGAAAAGACCGCCCCATGCCCCGCCAGGGTGCCCCTTTGAAAGGGCAGGCTCCGGGGACCCCGAAAATGCCCTCGGTTCCACAAAAAAACGCTGCACTGAGTGGCAGGGAGACAAAAAGTTTTGCCACATGCGCGCGCACTGCCGCCAACGCCATCTTCCCGACCCAGCTGGCACCGTCACTGCGCCTCGGCCACCACACCCTCCTCACGCCGCCCGCCCCCTCGCGACTCCCAGCCCACTCGCACTGCCGTCACTTCCCTTCTCCTCCTCCTCCGTGGCAGGCTCGCACACTGCCCGCTCCTCCTCCCTCAGGCAGGACGTCTCAGAAGAGCAGTGAGGGGAGGCTGATTGGCGGGGATGCTCCTCGGCCTGCCTCCACCCTCCTTTGTGGCACGCTAATTGGTGGAGGGGCTTCTTCCGGGCTGCCTCCAATCGGCAGCTTCGGCTCGGATTCCCCTTTCGTGCCATGCCAGCCTCTTCCATAGTCTGGCATGGCAGTGGGGACAGGAGGTTCATTCCAGACCGGGCCGGGCTGGGCCACATTGCTAACTGTTTAGGGCCACATGCGGCCTGCAGGCCGCAGGCTGGACACCCCTGCTTTAATAAATCTTTTCCCATAAATACTTTTGCTCTATTTATTAACTCTTAAGGTTGCAGAACTTGCGTTCAGGACCACACAGCCATATGCTATTATGTATAGACCAGAGTTTCTCAACCTTGGCAACTATTCTGGCTGGAGAATTCTGGGAGTTGAAGTCCACACATCTTAAAGTTGCCAAGGCTGAGAAATCCTGATATAGATACTTAACTTTGTTTTATCTTACCTTTATCTTTATCTATCTTAACAACAAAATCTCAATTTCTTCCTACAAACAATTCTAATATCTTCAAAGCAATTGCTGAATAATTCTTACCTTGAAGGTATGAGGTTGAAATTCCATTTTCTAGAGCTTCCTGGAGGCCAGGATGCAGTAACTCATTGATATTTTCAGCATACTCAATGACAGGGGCTGTGGCTGGCATCTCTCCTTCCCATGGTTTAACTCCCAACTCAATAGTCACTTGATGTCGCTTTTCTCCTATTGTTCTGTCCAGTGTATCTGTAATAAAATCAAGTAACATCAAACACACAGCTCAGTAAATCAAATTAGCATATATTAACTAGCCACCAGTTTTAAGTCCTTCATTTGAAGGTCCATGACTCTTCACGTACCTGCAGCTTCAACTGCGTTTTGGATTGTTTCTCGATAAGCAACCTGAAGAGGTCCAAGGTAAGTCTCCAGTTTGTATTCACGCTTGATTCGGTCATGAATGATGTCAATGTGTAGCTCTCCCATGCCACAAAGAATTGTCTAGCAAAAATATTTATAAAAGTAGTATCATCAAAAGCATGGCGCACACTGTTCATTTTTCAAAGTGACTTTATAGCCAGGCAGTGTCAACTTTTGGAAAAGGAGAGAGAGGAGTGCAATGCAGACAGCAGAATGCATTTGCCAGTGATTTTGACCTAAACTGCCTCTATCCAATTTTCAGATATTCCCTTCTTTACCCTCCCTCTCTCGTAGCAGATTTGCAGGGAATAATTGCAGCTGCAATGGGACGGCAAGGTGAGAACCTCCTTCTCCCAGTCCAGTTGCACATGCCTATATGGATACTAGCATAAACACGAAGAATGAATCATAAAGGTTAGAATGGGTAGGCAAACTTTTCTGCAGCCAGAGATGAAACGTTTGCTCCTTCCAAGGGCTGCAGGAGATGCAAATGTGACATGGTGATGTCACCAGGAGCCCTCGGTCCCATTTTGGGATGGTGGTGGGTGGGGTGTAAAATAAATACAGAAAGACAGCAGAAAGTGAACACACTTAAGTTGCTTTATATTTCAGCAAAACCTCCCGAAAGTCATTCCGTTGATTTCAGCCGTGTGATCTGGAAGGTAAGAGGGGCCTAAAGGAGGAGAGGGGGGCTACATGTGGCTCATCCTTCCCTGCCTTAGAGCACAGAGATACGTTTAATAATAATAATAAGTGGGAGAATGTGCAGGCGTCCTGTCGGGGACCCGGTTCCGATCGGAGGAAGACTGAATGCTGCCGGTGAGGACAGACAGACCCGGAAGTGACATCAACAGGACGTCAGCAGCCGGCTCAAGGCACCCTGGGAATTGTAGTCCAGAGCCTTAGAAGAGCCGGTTCCCTTACCCCCTCTCCTGGTGCGCGGGTTAATTACACTTGGTGATATTGTATAATGATAAAATGTATATAGATATGTATGTAAGCCGCCTAGAGTCCTCTGTTAGGGAGGGGATAGGCGGGGGATAGATAGATAGATAGATAGATAGATAGATAGATAGATAGATAGATAGATAGATAGATAGATAGCACTGTGAATCTTACTTGCCCTGTATTGGCATCAATCTTAACTTTCAGACTTGGATCCTCACGCTGCAGACAAACCAACGCTTGATCCAGATCTGGAATAAACAATTGATCAGCATAGGTACAGAGAGCATAACTGTGGCCCTCCTCTTCTTCTGCACCACAGTTCCCCAGAGCCTCAGCAAGAAGGGCCAATGGTGAAGAATCCTGGCATGCGGTTCTACAGTCTCTGGGGAGAAACTGACTCTTGTACCCTCG
This sequence comes from Charina bottae, assembly GCA_023362775.1. Taxonomy (NCBI): domain Eukaryota; kingdom Metazoa; phylum Chordata; class Lepidosauria; order Squamata; family Charinaidae; genus Charina; species Charina bottae. Next base: position 275,332 of record JALMGJ010000012.1, read on the forward strand.
GGGAGACTAAAAACAGTGAGAGACAGCTCTCAATAAAAGATGCGATGCTACCAATAAGTTATTCCACTCTTCCAAAGTTAAAGTAGCAGTACACTAGACCAGGGTTTCCTAACCAAACCAATGATTCATAATCTTATTCTATTCTATTAAAATATTCTGATTTCCAAACTACAGACCAAAGCCCACATGGAAGGGAAGACAATGTTTCAAAATTAAGGAGACTGGAAAGCAGGCCAGGAACAAAAAGCTACTTTAGGCTTACCTCTTTCATTGTTTCCCTCTACTCTCTTTTTAAAGACCATAAAGCTGTTCTGTCAACCATCATTTAAAAATGGTGTCTAAGATTTTTTCTTCCTCCTTCTCCTGCTTTCCTTATGTATCAGTGCAAAGTAAGGAAACTCACGCACTTCTGATCTTCAAAAGCTGCTACAAATCTCCCAAGTCAGTTCCAAAAATTCTCTCAAACACAGGTAGCTGCTGACTATGACCATCTTTGGGTATGCAATGCCGGTACAGCAACCTTTGGATACTTGCCCTAAAATCTGAATTAATGACTTTACCTGTTAAGCTAGAGAACTATAACAGGTTTGCAAACCCTCTCAAACCATCCCACAACCAGAGGCTTGGTCTAGATAAGAATACTAGTCATCTGTAATCTATCTATCTATCTATCTATCTATCTATCTATCTATCTATCTATCTATCTATCACATTTATATCCCGCCCATCTCCCTCACAAGGAGGGACCCTGGGTGGTTCACAATAAAAGTTTAAAATCAATAAAAAACCATAAATAACACTAATAATCAGTAAAAATACCTAATTACAATCCGATCCAAGCAATGGTAGATCTTACTTATCCCCTGGGCCGGTAAGGCTGGTCAAGGCAGATGTAAGAGACCAGTCAACCCCAAGAACCCCAAGACTGGCTATTCTCCTCCCTTCCCGAAGCATGGTGGCAGAACCAGGTCTTTAGGTTTTTTCTAAAGTCCAAGAGAGAGGGGGCCAATCTTATTTCAGGGGGAAGAATATTCCAGAGGGCAGGGGCTACTGCAGAGAAGGCACGCCTCCTGGACCCCGTCAGATGGAACTCTCTTACAGAGGGGGCTCGTAGCATGCCCTTTCTGCATGACCAGGTGGGACGGGTTGATGTGACAGGGATGAGACAGTCCCTCAGGTAACCTGGTCCCATGCCATGTAGGGCTTTAATGGTGATAACCAAAACCTTGAATTGAATCCAGAAGCAAACTGGCACCCAATGCAGCTTGCGGAGCAAAGGTGTTATGTGTGCTGATCTTGAGGCACCTAAAATTGCCCGCATGACTGCATTCTGAACCAGCTGAAGCTTCTGGGTGCACTTCAAGGGTAGCCCCATGTAGAGCGCATTACAATAGTCTATATGGGAGATGACCAGGGCATGAGTGACCGTTCGAAGTGCCTCTCGCTCCAGGAAAGGGCGTAATACATCTTTGTGCCTACTAATAAACAACAAATAATCCTATTTCTTTAGGGCTATGCACAGATTACAAGCACAACTCTCATATTTCAGAAATTGAATTGTACCTGATTGTCTGGCCATGGAAGGTGGCTCTATAGTACAAAAGAAGACTGGTTCTGGAATCTCAATGCCAGCTAACAGGAGGTTCTGTACTTCACTGGCTTGACCACGCGCTGATCCCATATTTCTTCCAGCTTGACAAGCTGCAGCCACCGCAGAAGCTTTTGAAGAAACAATGGTGTCACCAGTGGCACTCTAATGCAAGCCAAATAACAATGACATAGTGAATTACCAGCGCACAATTGGCTTTCATGACTAAAAAGCACCGAACATTAATTGGCTATCAAACATTGTCTTTCCCAGTTAAAAGACAAGCACTTCTCATACAATAGTACCAATAGCAATTCCTTTGTTTTGCACTGCCAGCAGCTATAATTATTATTTTTTTGCCAACAAAAAAACTTTTAAAAAATAGAACAAAACTTTTGTGAGGATTTCCATGTATTATTCCTTTCTAGAAAAATAAATGTCAAATGCTATTCCATTTAGAATTAGACATTTTCTACAGCCTCAAAGCATATGTGCCATTAAATGTCTATGCCTGAGAACCTGGGAGCTGCAGTCTCAATATATTTGGAGAAGCACCACATTCAGGAAGTCCTGGCCAGTTCGCAAGTTTACTCATGAGAAAACCGGAATCAGCAAAATGGTTTTGATTCCATGCACTAATCTTGATGCACTTTTTTTTTTTTTTTTTTTTTTACAAAAGACGAAGTTTAAGGGATCACAGGAGTTTTTTTTACCTGTTTCAACCCCACGGTCAGGGCAATGTTGCCAGCTGTTAGTGAAGAGATTTCTATTTGCTGATCAGCAAAAGGCAGGAGCAGGCGACTCATTCTCTCTCTGCAACGGTTGACTCAGGTTAGGCTTTACTCCCCCAGAGGTATCCATTTAGTTAAGCTCATAGGCCTTTTCTCGCCACCAACCCATTCTTAACTCACGTGCAATTTTTGTTAATATTATAGACTGCTGATTGAGGCTTCATTGTGCCGGAGTAAATGCGCAAAAAAACCAGTGGTCCACGCTGTTTGTCGTGAAGAACTTTAAACACCAGAGCACACAGATCATCTTTATACCACTGCCTAGAAAATCAATCAATCAATCAATCATATAAACCAGCCAGCCAGCCCACCAATTCACCCTAGGAATCATGACATGAAAAAAATGTTTAACATTTAGCTGCACATCCATTCATTGAAAGCACCATAATTACTGATAATTGAAGGGTTTCACTGGATATCTGAAGAACTATGACTTGTCCTTACTTAATTACCCTGAAATACTCAGTAGAGGAAAACACCTAGAGACATGATTTATCCTTCCATAGATCTGACTTCTTGGAATCCTCAGCCGTTTGTGCCCCTTACGGCATAACAGCCCGTTGCATTTGCAGTGTGTTACCTGTGCATACGTACCTCCCATATTTCTGATTCTCCAAAATTCACTTTACCTGCCCACCCCATAAAATATTAAATTTTCTTTGCCATAGCAAGTTTTGTTTATCTTTGATCAAATGAAATTGCGTCCTCACCCCATACTCACAGGAAGTCGTAGTCGCGTTCATCTGGTGCAGGCAAATACCTGGGGATCGCATCCAACAAGGGCTGAACACCCTTATTTTTCAACGCACTTCCGCAAAAGACAGGCACTGCTTTTCGAGCCAGGGTTACTCTTCGTACTGCAGCCTGTAGCTGCAGAAGATCAAGAAAACACAATTATTTTAAAGAAAAAGCATGTTACAATTCAATGCAATATGCAGACCATGTGGCTGGCTACGCTGACTGACTCGAAAATTAACAATGAATCAAAACTTTAGATAGCATAAATTGCAAGTGGACACCTGCCTATTCCACTCCTTAGCTGCACTAATTGTTTTTTGTTTGACATCATTATTATTATTATTATTATTATTATTATTATTATTTCAATTTATATCTCCTGTTCATAGGGCACTCAAAATGGGCTTGATGTCATTACATGGTATTTATCAAAGACACTGAACATTTCTCCTGGACTAATTTCTTCTCAAGCTATCATAAATATGAGTCAACTAACCAGAGCTACTGAAATAAATATTTTCTATGAAAAAAACATTCCCAAATATGCTTTCACTTTATACATTAATGGCTAATCTTAATATATATATATATTTGTGGGGGGAGATGGGCGGTGATATAAGTTGGAAAAATAAATAAATTTTATATATATATATATATATAAATATATTGTAAATATATTGTATATACAATATATATTGTAATATATATACAATATATATTGTATATATATTGTACTACTGTTGCCGGTGGGTTATAATTCCACAATGCTTACTATTGCTTTGGAGTTATCTGGTCTTATTTTGATTTGAATTTATACACAGGGTCTCTTAATTTTGATTTAATGGAAGTAGTATCTACAGTAGCTGCTAGGAAATGAATGGCTCAGTTTGCTAGCCACTGAGACAAGCAGAAACAAATATGAGCAAAAACTAGAGGCTGCACAATGCAGTCCCCTCTTCTCTGCTCATGTGGTTTGTTTGTTATATAAGAACCAGAGACTGTGGTTTAAAAGTGACTCTGGTTCAATTTCCTATCATTTCTCATTAATCATTGCCTCTCTCCTTCCAACTTCGTGCTGTCTGAAATTAAATTTTTAACAAGACTGAAATATTGACAACAATTGGTCAATTTGAAAGGAGAGTGGGTGGTGAGTTTTCTATTTAGTAATAATTCTCAAGTATTAGCTACATTTCATATACCAGCTAGTTTAAAACAGCTTTATACCCACTTCAGAGGATTTAATCCAGAAAGGTGGCTTAAGCATTTAATTCACACATAAAATCCAACTTAAATTTCCTTTTACCATAGCACATACTGCAATCCAGTTTGGTTCAATTTCCTATCATTTCTCATTAATCATTAGGACTACACTTGGTTACCTCAGACTTGGGCTAGATTATGCAAAGAAGGTATTCTACTTTAACCTTTCCCAACCTGGAACCCCCCAGGTTACTAGATGTGAGCAATGACCAGCACTGTTGGAAAACACCAGAGGCTTCTTTTTCCAGCAAAGGTATATTTTTATATATAAAATCCAGTTCACATGATGAATGAGTCAAGCCACAGACCTCATCAGCTGGTAATGAATCAAAACTCTCACTGAATTCCCCAAGGACCAATTCAGCAAATTCATCATCCAGGTCTGCAACCTTTAAAAGAGAATGCATTTCCAAATGGTTAACATTCCACATTATTCATGTTAGGTCTGTTTGCTTCTTAATGAAATTAAGAAGTAAATGTCGTTTAATTAATGTAACATCATGAAAACATGCATTCCCATAATTGCAAGCTAAAAGTGTCTTCATTTTTTAAGCTATGCAGCTACAAATCCCTTACGCCAGAGGTCAGAACCATGGCACCTAGAGAGAAAAGGGTGTGTACTATATGCCTAAAAGGTGCCCATGGCCCCCCAAAATTGATTCAATTAAAAAAAAATAATAAACAAGGGGGCAGTTTTTTTGTTGGAGATCACCCAACAGCATCTCTGTCTTAGACTGATATGGGCTAAAAAGAATGAGAAGGGGGGAAAATCACAGATTTACCTTGAGGTTTTAGCAGGGCGTATCTCATTAACCAGGACTAATGTTTACACTGGATAATCATCATCATCATCATCATCTTGTATATTATATTATAAGCAACTCTCAATGACTCTGGGCAGCTCACAACAATAAAAGAATTTACAATAAAATAATGCTGGAGAGTCAATATGGTACAAGAGTTAATGCTGGATTAGGAATAGGGAAGTTGGGGTTGAAACCCTATTCAAACATAAAGTGTAGGGGAGGGCATTCATCTAGTTGGGCTAGGATGAAGAGGATGAAATCCATCTACAGTATGCCATTCTGAACAACTTGCACTAATTAAAGGAAAGTGTAGCTTGCATTAAAGGCAGGAGCAATGAACAATTTAGCAATACTCATCCAAGAACTATTTAACCACAAATGAGTAGAACACAGACTATTCTTATTAGCTGACTGCAGCAAATATATGTGGCTCTCAATGTATTGCTTCCTATCACCGACTACCCATATTTACTTTGTCTTCACAATTCTCAAACAGCTGTACATCTGACATTGTACAGCAAGTTCAATTAAACTTCGCCTATCCTCTTTGGCTTGCATTTCATTACTTCCAGGTCAGCCTTTCCTGATTTATTTACTCTCCAGATGTGTGCACCAACTTCCCAAATTCTCTAACCAACATGTTTTTTGCTGAGAATTCTGGGAGCTAAAGTCCTCACATTTAAAGGGTGCCCAGTACTTTTTAATTAAATTCTCATGTGTTCTATATATTTACTTTAGAACTTTACTTGTTCTATTAAGGCACGTCTTGCATCATTGGCATTTCTTAACAAGTCAAGATCGCCAGCTTCTTCCAAGGATTTCTGCTGAAAGGTCTTTCCATCATCCAATCCAGTCACAGCACTCCAGATAACTTGGTCCTTGGTCACCACATCAACTATTCCTCTAAAAGACTTTGCCTCTCCAATTGGCAACTGTATAAAAAACATATTAAAAACTATGCTTTTAAAAATTCAAATTTTTTAAAATTAAATTTAAAAATATAACTATATATTAAAAACTACCAATGTCAGTAACATAAGGCACAATAGCATCAAAGTAAGACTAAACTTTATTTATTTATTTGTTTAGGGGAGCTTACAATTTGAAAACAGAAAAATAACAGATGAAGTATCTGAAGCATCCAGACAACCACATCCCATTTAAAAAAAAACACAGAGATATGGCTCCACAGCGACCCTACTCCATCAACTACATTTTCAAAGAGCTACATGGATCTCTGCAGAGATACCATTCCAGAGGGCAGGCACCACAACAGAGAAGGCACGCTTCCTGAGTCCCTATAGATGGCATTGTTTAATTGAAGGGACCCGAAGCACACCAACTCTGCCTCACCTTACCAGACGGGCAGAAACCATGGAAGATAGGTGGTCCCTCAAATACAAAGGCGTGCCCCCCCCCACAGCCCGTGCCACTACATTCTGGACCAGCTGTAGCTTCCAAGTAGGCTTCGAGGGCAGGCCCATGTAGACCGCATTGCAATAATACAACCATGAGGTGACTAGAGCATGATTGCCTGAAGTGCCTTTCAACCGAAGAGCAGGCACAACTGGCACCCAAGATGAGGCTGTGCAAAAGCCCTCTTGGCCACAGATGCTACCTGCTCTTTGAGCAGGAGCTGCGAATCTAAGACAACCCCCTGATTGCACACCAATTTTGAATGGGGGGGGGGGAGTGCAACCCCATCCAAATCTAAGATGAAAATTCCCCATACGTAGCGGGCCCAAAAATCCACAGACATTCAATCTTGGCTGGATTGAGCCGGAGTCTGTTCCTCTCCATCCAGACCCACAGAGTCTCCAGACATTTGGACAGGACATGGATGGCATCACTTAGCCAGCACAGGGATGAGGTGTACAACTGGGTATCATCGCTTTGTTTCTACTCGGAAACCACTTTTGGACTTTTTGCTTGAAACCGAAAGAAATGAAGTCTTGATATTGGTATCTGACGATTAAGATTTATAAGAATATAGAAATAATGTGTACTGTAGTTAAAAATAGAGTAAGAGATTAATGTAATTTTTATTTGTATCTCTACTGAAGAAGGTCGGAAGTCACTCCTTTTTCTACATTTCTTTCTTTTTATTTCTGCACTTTTAAGTTTGTATCTTTATTGTTTCTTCTTTCTTTAATCTTTTTCTATCTTTATATATTTTATTTGTATTTTGAAATTTAACAAAGTTTCTATTAAAAAAAACATTATGCAAACTATAAAGCAATTACAGGTAGTCCTCGTTAAGCGACCACAATTGGGACCAGCAACTCAGTTGTTAAGCGAAGCTGTCACTAAGTGAAACCGCGACCGTCCTTATGATCTTACTTCAGCTTTCTTTGCTTTACAGACCTGCGAAGGTCGTAAATGTGAGGACTGATCTCAAAGTTACTTTTTCATCACCGTCGTAACTGCACATGATCACTAAACAAGGCAGTCGCTAAACAAGGACTACCTGTATGTGAATTAATAAGTATTAATCACTTCTTAAAATTACCTGTAGAAGCAAAGGCTTCACCTTCAACTTTTCCTTGATACTCTCAACTGAATTGATGAAACTAAAGACAAAACATTACTCTTTTAGAGAGAAAAATTACTTATCTTTAACCAGTAAATTATCCTCTTCCCCAAACTCCAAGAGTGATACAATGGCTACAAAACTAAAAATAAGAAACTGTTCTTTGGCCATAATGCTCAAAAAAACTAACATCCTTACAAGATCTGAAATACTTTATTCACCAGGTAACTCTATATCCATTGAACTGACATTTTTAAACATCAACTATAACAAACAAATGAACCTTTACAGTATGCCGTAATCATGTTAGGATTAAAAAAGACCATGCTGATGCCCGCTTCTGGCTCTTTTCAACATGGAGGTCTACCAGATCATATACAGTTACGATAACCCTACAGAAGGGGATAATGTGTCTAAGCAAAAAGTAACTGAGTAGGCCTTCACTAGTAAGGGCGCTTACTTGCTGGGACCTGGATGACATGTTTATGTGTACATATGCATATACACAAGCCCACACAAGTATGTACGTACACATCTTGCAAACAGTAAGTGCTTAGCTTCTCTACCTGGTCATTTGGAAAGAGGCTTGCTAAAGTCCATGAAAATTACCATTACTTCTTGTTTCCTAGCCTACCTGTCCACCCAAATGTCTTAAGTCACTTTGCAAGAATGAAGTATCAACTTTTCCTGCTAACTGCCCATCAGCTGTGGTCACAGCTGGACACCTCAGCTTCAGGAAAAAAAAAAGATGTGAGTGCTATTTCCATTTGCTGAATGTTGATATAGTTAACAAGACACGCACAAATGCAAACAAAATTAAATCTCACTTTATTAAAACTCTTCTGCTTATACGAAGATCTACTCTATGCAGAGAGATATTCACATTCCTCTGTTACAAATAATTACAGATAAATGTTTGGTCTAGTGGTTAAGGCAACAGGCTAGAAACCAGAAGACTGAGAGTTCTAGTCCCGCCTTAGGCATGAAAGCTGGCTGGGTGACCTTGGGCCAGTCACTCTCTCTCAGCCCTAGGAAGGAGCCAATAGCAAACCAGAAGACTGAGAGTTCTAGTCCCGCCTTAGGCATGAAAGCCGGCTGGGTGACCTTGGGCCAGTCACTCTCTCTCAGCCCAACTCACCTCACAGGGTTGTTGTTGTGGGGAAAATAGGAGGAGGAAGAAGTATTAGGTATGTTCGCCTTGAGTTATTTATAAAAAAATAATAAAGGCGGGATAGAAAATAAATAAACTTTAAAATATCATACAGACAACCAAGACACCCTCAAAGATGGAGTCCTTCCTTGTTTCTCTGCCCTGAAAAATAAGTTATCTTGGTACCTTGCTCCATGTTTGTCCATCTTGTTCAAAAAGCAAATTCGGGGTATATGGTGTTTGTCTGCTTGCCTCCACACTGTCAGAGACTGTGCCTAAGCAAAAGTGTACAGCATTAATCACTTCTGTTCACTGGCAGTCTTCTGTCTCTTACAACCATTTAAACATATTTATTTCCATGATATACAAAGGGGAAAAAAACTCTGCTTCTACCCATGAAATTTTCGATAAGATGAATTTAATGGAAAAGCTAGGGCAGAGCTTTCCAAACTGTGTGTCAGGACACGTTAGTGTGTCGGCTGCAGTGTCTGGGTGTGTCGTGGCTGCTGCTGCTGCCTCCGAGCCCTGCCAGGATTCCACGCAGGTCCTAGTGCCCGCCTTGTGCCTCCAAACCTGCCCTGCCAGGATTCCACCCAGGTCCTGGTGCCCGCCTTGTGCCTTCAAACCTGCCCTGCCAGGATTCCACCCAGGTCCTAGTGCCTGCCTTGTGCCCTGCTGTAAGAGTGTGTCGCGAAATGATGCCCTGCTGTAAAAAGTGTGTCGCGAAATGATGCATGTCTAAAAAGTGTGTCACCAACATGAAAAGTTTGGAAAGCTCTGAGCTAGGGGCTAACACAAGGAAGGCAGGAAAAGTAGACCCAGACTGCAGTTGAGAAGCAAAGAACTAGAGAAGCATGACTGCAGGATTGAAGAATCCTTACTTTGAGAAAAGGCCAAAAACTTAGGGATTTTTTTTAAAAAAGTAAGGAGCAGACAATACAATGGAAGCCTTAAGCTTAAATGGGATGGAAAGAGGAAATGTTTTCTGTCATAAAATTAGAAGTTGAGTAAGCCAGTTAAGATATTTTGTAATAAATCACATCAATGATAGTACTACATAACAGTTGCTATAGGTTTTTCTAGTCACTTTTTAAAATAGCCATGGCTTATCTGACTACAACATGCAGAGATGTATGGTTTCCAAATGTGGTGGAAAGACGCCAAGATAGGATGTCCATGTCCTGCTGGCAAATTCCAAGAGCAATCTCACTGGGAGCTATTACTGGGCTTAAAGGACTGTGATCAAATCCAGAAAAACATTTCTTCTGCTGTCACACAGATGATGCCCTCTTAGATCTGAGTATAAATAACCCACTCTGTGGGGTTGCAGCATAATGGTTTGCGAAAATTGGAGCTGCTTTTTTATGCATCGTAAGTTCCCAAAAGATACTGTTCCATTCAAGGGAAAGGTTTGTCGAGGGAAGTGGGTGATATGCAAGTTGCTTCACCTTACTCCCAGCTTTGTGCATGTGTACATGGGTATAACAAACAAACAAACAAACAAACAAACAAAACAGGCTGAACATCTGTTTTGAGCTGGAGAGAAAAAGTTAAAAGCAACGTGGGTCTGTCCCTGTGAAAGCTGAATCTCTCCACAGTAGAACGGGAATGCTTCGGATGTTTGGAATTCCACAGCCCTGGCCACTGTGCTTCTTCCAACCTTTCGGGTATACTTCCTTTTTGTTATTTAATGCAAATATTTGGACACAGGCTCTGCCCACACCACGTAGCCAGCCATTCGGGTGTGCTTTACTCCCTGCATTTGTTCATATGAGATTTGTGGCAACAGGGGGAGGATTCAGGCAGGAACCAGTGGCCCAGTAAACCAAATAGTTTATATTCACTGACCATGTGAATATCTCAGAGACTGTATAGCTGCCATGCTGACCTAGTAGGAAGGGATAAATAATAAGGTCATCCAGATGGGTTTATCAAAAACATATTGTTATTTTGTAGTTTATACTGTGTCTGCCTTTTTCTTTGTCTTGTCTTTGAAACGTAGTAAGCCAAAGGTATATAAGCTATGGCTCTGCTTTTGCTTAGGACTGCTCAGCAAGCTGCCAATGCTTTGCTAGAAGCCAGGAGTACACTGTTTATTGTTTACATCATAGCTTTCCAAACTGTGTGTTGCGACACAGTACTGTGTCGCCTGCGGGGCCCAGGTGTGCTGCGCAAAAACCCGGAAGCACTGATGGCGCACCACCGCGTGCAGCAGCAGTGGCGGGCCATCAGTGCTTCCGGGTTTTCGTGCAACACACCAGGACACCACCACTGCTGCACATGAAAACCCGGAAGCGCTGCCACTGTGGAGGCACGTGAAAACCCAAAGCGCCACGGTTTTTGCCCGCCGCCGCAGCGCTTACGGGTGTTGTGTGTCGCCAACTGAAAAGTTTGGAAAGCCCTGGTTTACATGCTTAATAAAGTTATGTTGTATCTTCAACGTGATTTGGTTGCTTTAGGTGACCCAGGTTTTGGCCAAAGCACTTTTTCCCTCCAACACACATCCTGCAGAGATGCAAGCAAAGGAATCCATTTGCTAGCAGGAGTTAAGTCTTAAGTTCTTGCCTTCCCTTGCCTTAAGTTCTTGTCCTTAAGCATATCCAAGACATGAAGTAAAGCCACCAGAGAGTAATTTTTACCTCCACACCAGCTGAAGCATCAAAAACAGCCACTGCCCCATCCAACACCCGCAGGGAACGTTCCACCTCCACAGTAAAGTCCACATGACCTAAAGTTTAGTCCACACGGAAAAGTAACAAAGAGGGTTTTGTTCTGTAATATTTTAAAAACATGGCAAAGGCATTATTTCTTTATATTCTGCATTTTAACTGGCTTGTCATGAAAAACTGGTTTTAAACCCAAAAGAGGGTTTCTAAAGCCTCGAAGAGGTTTTTTGAGGAAGGAAAGTTTGAATGGAGATTCAATCCTACAACAGCAGCTTGATGAATTAAGGATTAAGATTGTCAGAAGCAAAAGAAAGGAATATAAAATTGACTTGTTTGATCAGGGTTAAAATAATTATTTCTATAAAACTCTGGAAACCCTTTATGGACTTTTTACTGACACTTGGACAGAAACAACCATGATTTTTGGATTTGTGAATGGATAATGGGGGGGGGGGGAGTTACGGGAAGAAGTGAATTATGTATGTAATCTTATAGGGGGTGGGAAAATATTAATTTGCCTATACTTGTTGCAAGGAAGATCAGGAGTCGCTTCTTTAAATATTCTTTTTTCTATCTCTTTTCTTTTCTCTCTTCTTTCTTTTCTTCTTTCTTTTGCACTTTGTATTTCTCTTCTTTCTACTCTCTTCTTTCTTTTTGATCTCAGTTTGTATTATCTTTTAGAATCCCTCCGTACAGTCACTCATGCCCTGGTCATCTCCCATATAGACTACTGCAATGCGCTTTACATGGGGCTACCCTTGAAGAGTATCCGGAAGCTTCAACTGGTCCAAAACACGGCTCTGCACGCAGTTATTGGTGCCCCTAGATCAGCTCATGTGACACCTCTGCTGCGCCAGCTGCACTGGGTGCCGGTATGCTTCCGGGTGCAATTCAAGGTGTTGGTTATGACCTTTAAAGCCCTACATGGCATGGGACCAGGGTATCTGAGGGACCGTCTCATCCCCATAACTTCAAACCATCCCACTCGATTATGTAGAGGGCATGCTTCGGACCCCGTCGTTAAGGGAGCTTCACTTGGCGGGGTCCAGAAGGCGGGCCTTCTCAGCAGTGGCACCTGCCCTTTGGAACATTCTGCCCCCGGAGGTGAGGCAGGCCCCGTCGCTCCTGTCCTTCCGGAAGAACTTAAAGACCTGGTTTTGCCGCCTCGCTTGGGAGGGGAACAGGAATAGTTCTTCATGGGGATGGCTGGTGCCATAGAGCCCTTTTAGAAGATCAATGTATCGCCTCTTGGATTTTATATATTTAATTTATTATTAATGATTACATATTGTATTTTTATAACTATTTATAGGATAATTTTAATTTTTATGTGTGTAAACCACCCAGAGTCCCCTTTGGGGGAGATGGTGCGGTAATAGAAGTTAAAGAATGAATGAATGAATGAATGAATGAATGAATGAATGAATGAATGAATGAGTATCTTTTAGTACTGTAAAACACTTTAATAAAAAGTATTTTTTTAAAAAGCACCTTTTTAAAGGATGTACATAACCCTCAGGAGGTGGCTAGGCCCAAGAAAACTGGTGTGCTGAGCTGAATGCTCTCCTCCTGAATCAGCTATATTGTTCACTGCCATCTGAAATCACTTTGCCACTACTCTGTTTAGCTGGTCATGCTCCTTAGCATTAAGAAGGCATGGTACCTGGTGTGTCTATCAGGTTGATTCGATAGCCTTTCCAATCAAAAGTGACAGCAGCAGATTGAATGGTAATGCCACGTTCCCGTTCCTGTGCCATGAAATCTGTTACTGTGTCACCGTCATCAACATCTGTTTAATAGGAAGAGCATACATTTTAATCAAATAACTTGAGCTCTTGATAATATAATAAATAATAATGTTATAGAATATAACACCTAGTGATCCAATTGGTTACTGATTTAGTTGGACAGGAAACCCATAATATGGTGTTGAATTGTACAATGACATTAACCTCACTACAACCAGGGGTCCTATCTCTTGAAGTAATGCAGGAAATGTAGGTTGATCAGTTGCCTAAGTATAAACAAACAGTGAAAGGTCCTGTATAGGTAGTCCTTGACTTATGATCATTCATTTAATGATGGTTCAAAGTTATGACAGCCTTGGAAAAAGTGCTTTACAACCTGTACTTGCACTTACGACCGTCATACCACCCCCACGGTCACATGATTGCAATTCGGGCGCTTGGCAACTAGCTCGCATTTACGACCAGTTGCAGTGTCCTGCAGTCACATGATCACAATTTGCAACCTTTTTTGTCAGTTTCTGGGAAAAAATGGCAAAAAACATCCATTGAGGAAGCTGGATTCCCTTAACGACTGTCGTAAAAATGGTCATAAAATCGGGTCCAGTCACGTGGTGACTCGACTTATGACTGCAACAACTTACAACAGAAATTCCGGTCCCAATTGTGGTCGTAAGTCGAGGACTACCTGTGTAATTGCTGAGCAGATAGAGATGTGGTGAAAACAAGAAAGTCAATACAGCTGCAAAGTTAGTCAATATCCCATATTTTAAAAACATGAGGATTGCAACCTAAAAAACAACAACCAGAGGGAAAGAAGACAGGGAAAGAAGACAGGGAAAGAAGAGAGAAAATTAAATTAAGTTCTAATTTTCATTTGCAATAAACAAAGGTGAGTTCACACATCATGCTAAGTCATAATGCCATTTGTTTGGTTCTGATTTGGCATATTGTGCAAGTACAGCTGTTGTTTTATAAACCATGATTTGTGGCTTAGTTGCATGAAACCAACAATTAGGCTTATTCAACAAAGTATGGCTAAATAAACCAAGTATGGCTAAACAAGTAGGGGCGTGGTGGCTCAGCGGGTAAGATGCCAGGCTTGTTGATCGGAAGATCGCAAGTTCGGAGGTCCGAATCCCTAGCCCTGCGTGCGGAGTGAGCTCCCGCACTAGCTCCAGGTCTTGCCAACCTAGCAATTTGAAAGTATGCAAATGCAAGTAGATTTAATAGGTACCACTTTGGTGGGTAGGTAACAGCGTTCCGTGCACGTCATGCCGGCCACATGACCGCGGAAGCGTCTTCGGACAATGCTGGCTCTTCGGCTAAGAAACGGAGATGAGCACCGCCCCCTAGAGTCGGACATGACTGTGGAGGGGAAACCTTTACCTTATGGCTAAACAAACTACAGCTTAGAACATTTTCTCTGTCACAAGCAAAAACAGTCCTCCTGCAGATTGCTCAAAGGTCAGGCATTGGTCTTAGCAAATCTCCAAGAAATAGCCTTGCATTCCAGCTTTCCATGCCTCACAGGCTCCAGAACCTGTGAAGGGGGAAGGGAGCTTTAGAAGTGGAAACAGCAAAGATGGACCTTTGTCTTGCTGTTGTGTGCTGCCTCCCCTCTTTACAGAAAAGTTGGCCTCCAGGGCAATAGGGATAGGGTTCAACTTTTGAAAGGGACAGCAAGTAGAGATAGCAAAGATGGCAATAAGTTAAGTGCAATTATCTCCAGTTTACCTGGGATGTAGGATTTTGTTCTAAATGTTTAAACCTTCTATGAAGAAAAGGATAAAATGGATTTAAACCCACATGAAAAATAATTACTGCGCTTAATTTTTTTTCTTATCTCACGTACACTAACCTCCAAGGGTTCTTGTGTACCCAGAATAATACAACATTCTCTCTGTGGTTGTTGTTTTTCCTGCATCTATGTGGGCCATTATACCGATGTTGCGGATCCTGAAGAAAAATAGACAAAGTTTTTTCATTTCGCATCAAGTTATCATTTTTAAATGTAGAATTATTACAATTTTATAAACAATGTACAAAGAAAGCAGCTCTATTCATCACAGTCCAACCACATCTCACTATTCACAATTCTCAGGGAAATAAAATAACAAGTCAGAGAAATATTAGGTCCATTTTAATTACACTACAGCAGGTTACTGTTGGAAAGTTGTGTCATTAACTTTAACATTTATTTATTTAATTTAACATTGTGTGAATAATGGAAATCATTTATGATACATGAAATAACCTTGTTGAAAGCATTCCTTTCTCTCCTTGTGACCAGACCCAATTTTACGACCATTTTTACAATGGTAAATTTGCTTTACGGGTCATTAAGCAAATCACCGCGGTTGTTAAGCAAATCCAGCTTCCCCAATGGGCATTTTTTGCCAGAAAATGGCAAAAAAGTCACAAAATGTGATCAGGTGATTGTGGGATGCTGCAACCAGTCGTAAACGCGAGCCGGTTGCCAAGCGCCCAAAATGCGATCATGTGACCACAGGGGCATGGTGCAACATTTTTCAACACTCAGAAGTTCTTTACAGGCTGTAAAGCACCCATTCCAAGGCTGACGTAACTTCGGACCATTGTTACACAAATGGTCATAAGTCGAGGACTACCTGTATATTGTCCCTATCTTCCATAGTGGATAAAGGAAGGTCCAAAGAATTAGCTTATCCTGTTTTTTTAATTGCCTTTAAAGGTTTCTTGGTAGAAACACAAGAGAAAAATATTCTAATGTAACTTAAACATTTATTGCCAAATGAGCTTTCCAGTCTTGCCAAGGAAGTCTTGCTAGATTTTACATATAAAAACATTATTACTTACTTAGATATTGGTGGAGTTAAAACAGAACGTAAAGATTTTACTTCACCTGTCAAAGAGAAAAATTGTTGGCATTTACATTTGTATTTATGTTGATAAATAGAAAGCATCATGTTTTACACTACATACAGGCTCCAACCAGAGGTACTCTGCTATTGAAGGGAAGTTCCTCTACTTTTTCCATTTCAAGAAATAAGCAACGCTGTCTATTCTGAAAATGTTAACCACTTAATCTGGAATGTGGGAATAAATGTCTAAATTCATTTTCTCACAAAAGATGATCAGCAATCAGACTTGATAATGTCATTTAGCTATCTAGCAAAATATTCACACTGCAAGCACACTACATACATGACTGGGGGAGTGTGTGTGGCGGCGGCGGCAGCAACGCACCATCAGTGCTTCCGCGTTTTAACGAGGCCGCCGCCAGCACCGCTGTGCACGCACGCGCCCCCACGCCGCTGCCGCCGTTGGTGTATCGCCAACGGCGGCACTTTGGAAAGCACTGTACTAGACACACATAAGCAATATAGATTTAGAAATACTTTTTAAAGAAATTACCTGCTGGATGACTGTAATTTCTTTGAAGATTCAAAAAGTCTTCGAAGCATTTTATAGTGAGAATTCTTGCTTTTCTGCAATGCATACACTTTGAAGAAAAAATACACATCAAAAGAAAAATCCTATTACTTTGCCATTTTTGTTAAAAAGAAAAGTCTAACAGCATATTGCATGTTACTAAAGAGAATGCAAATTTATTCTAGATTATATGGTGGATCATTTTAGACACATTCATGCACACACACACCGCAGTTTCATGAACCCCGCCATGCTAACGAAAGCGAACTATTTCATCCGTGCAATATTAGCTGTTAATATTACTTCACTCTCTTTTTCACTTTTATACACATATTGAAAAACCACGCCGTATGAACGTACCCCTTGGAGAGAGGGCACGATCACTTTTCTTGTATTTCGAAGCATATTCACCGACCAGCCTAATCATGTAAAATCGCTGCTACCGGAAAGGCTTAAGGTAAGGTAAAAAGCGCTTTATGCTATGGAAATCGATTAAATCATAAGGAAACAGCGCTATTCGCCTTAACAAGATACCCTTCGGGAACCAAGGGTCCTATTCGACCACCCCAGTGCCCTCTCAGCGCCGTCGCCGACAAACCCGAGGCGGCTTGTCCGGAAGCTTCCGGTTTACTCACCACGTGGAAGGCGTCACTTCCTTCACGGGGTCCCTGCTTCTTTTCTCCCCACCCCCATGCGTTCCGGGAAGCGTCCAAAGAAAAGCCTGCGCGCAATAGTTTAGTCTTTTTTCCTCAGCTGTTCGTCTTTTCTCTTCACCGTGCACTCCAGACGGGCCGGCGCGGCGGGAGAGAGGAGGAATAGCCAAACATCTGGGCTCCTTAGCCAGTCTGAGGAACGGCCGAAAGTGGGACTGGTTATTACCCGGACTTGTTTGACTGCCGCCCTTCCTTTTTCTCTCTGCATCGAGGGACGGGCAGTTCTGTGCCGGGGTCTGCTTGGGCTGTCGGCGCCGATCTACCATGGTGAGTGGAGGCTGAGGGGGCACGGTTGACTGGCCGTGGACTTTTTGAACGGAAGGGGATGCGGGGAGGCGTTCAAGGGACCCCGTAGCTGCCTCGTGGGGGACAAAGAGAAAGAGGAGAACTGGGTGCTCGGAGCCTCCGCTTACTGTCTGGCTAATGCAAGAGCAGAAAGGAGCTAATGCAGGACTGGTCAGTCAATGGCTTTTCAGCTATTGATGAACTTCCGTTTCCAGCAGCCCTGGCTGCCCATCATGGCAAATAGTGAAGGATAATGGGAGGTGTCCAGTATTATCTAGCACAGTGTTTCTCAACCTTGGCAACTTTAAGACGTGTGGACTTCAACTTCCTGGCTGGGGAATTCTGGGAGTTGAAGTCCACACGTCTTAAAGTTGCCAAGGTTGAGAAACACTGATCTAGCAGATCACAGATTTTTCATTTCTGAGTAGAAATAATCTATTCTCTCTTTGTGTATCTCTCCCCGGCTATATTTCATATTTGTGGAGGAATTGCGTGCTTTTATGAATTAAAGTTCATGTCACTAATTGCATGATGCTTTATAAAATGCAAACAATATGAGATATGAGATACAAAATCATTATGGTCAAATTTGTGAAGCGTTGTCAGTCTAATACAGATAGCTGTTATTGGTAAGCTAATTAACACTTGCAATAGCGTAAAACTATTTTTCATGTGTCAGATGATGGAATTTGATTTCTTCATAAACTGTTAATCAAATGTTTCAATACTGGAGTTTCACTTTGAAGTTTCTTTGTGGCTGTTTCCTTAACATGGCCAGAGTGAAAACAGTGAAAGTAAAATGGATGCATGGCTGTGGGTTTCTATTTGTTTTTACAGTGGCTTTTTTTTTTGGGGGGGGGGATAGATTTAAACTTGTTACTCAGTGGCAGACCCATGTTTAATTACTTGGAGACTAAATATGAATGACAATATGTCTAGTTTCAGATAGAAATCAGCTAATGAGAAACCACAAAAATATTCTTTGTGTAAATACAGACACTGAAAAAAAATGATGGGTATAATTTTACCAGCTTAACTTCTAAACTTTTGTCTAACTCACAGCCACAAAACGAATATATAGAGTTACATCGGAAGCGATATGGTTATCGCTTGGATTACCATGAGAAGAAAAGGAAGAAAGAGGGTCGTGAGGCTCACGAGCGCTCAAAGAAGGCCAAGAAAATGATTGGATTAAAAGCTAAACTGTATCATAAACAGCGCCATGCGGAGAAAATACAGATGAAAAAGACGTGAGACAACTTTTATTATAAACTTAAGTACTTTGATATAATAAATTAGTATTGCTTTGATCTAGCCTTATTAGAAGGTATGCTGCTGATTATTTGTTTTTTGGTGTCCATTACTGGGACAATAGATACAATAACAATAGAGTTTTCTTTATGCAGCTGTTTTAGGAAAAGTGCTTCATGCCACAGTTGACATTAACGTTGCATATTTTGCCTATTATTAGTATGATTCCCTCTCTTGTAAAACATTGGGATCCATTTAAGATGTCTGTTACTAAAACTATTCTCAGTTGGCAGTGTTGCTGATTTATTGCTAGATTAATTTTGAAACATCTGAAAAGCACCTTGTTATATCTATCCCTCTAGTATTAAGATGCATGAAAAGAGAAATAGCAAGCAGAAGAATGATGACAAGACCCCAGAAGGCGCTGTACCAGCTTACCTGCTGGACAGGGAGAGCCAGTCCCGAGCAAAAGTTCTTTCCAACATGATCAAACAGAAACGAAAAGAAAAAGCTGTAAGTCATGCAGATGCTTAAGTTAATGTAATTTGCCCGGATTTCTACTGTCACTTTTAAAATACTGATTTGCAAAGTAATGGCTCTGGTACCCATTCAGAATATTGAGTGCTTATTCCAATTTTCTGTTCTACGTAGGATATCAGTTTTGCACATATGGTAGGGAGTTTATTTATTTTTATTTATTTATTTTTCAAATTTATTCCCCGCCCATCTCCCATGCAAGGGACTCTGGGCGGGTTACAATAAATAAAAAATTTAAAAACTATACAAAATATCTAAAAACACAAGCATAACATAATAAAATAAAATCCAAGATGGATTTGGACCCGCAGAATAGATCGTGGAGCTACGGGGCCAGCCAACCCCAGGAGGCACTACCACCTCCGTCGTCCCAGGCCAGGTGGCAGAGCCAGGTCTTAAGGGCCTTCCGAAAGGCCAGGAGGGAGGGGGCCAGTCTCACCTCCGGGGGCAGGATATTCCACAAGGCGGGCGCTATCGCAGAGAAGGCACGCCACCTGGACCCCGCTAGATGGAATTGTCTTGTTGAGGGGGTCCAAAGCATACCCTCTCTGAATGCACGGGTGGGGCGGGCCGACGTTATCGGGACGAGACGGTCCCTCAGGTACCCTGGTCCTATGCCATGTAGGGCTTTAAAGGTAATCACCAACACCTTGAATTGGACCCAGAAGCAAACTGGCAGCCAATGCAGCTCGCGTAGCAGGGGTGTCACATGTGCCGATCTTCTGGCACTCATAACTGCTCGCGCCGCTGCATTCTGCACCAGCTGAAGCTTCCGGATACTCTTCAAGGGTAGCCCCATGTAGAGCGCATTACAATAGTCTATACGGGAGATGACAAGGGCGTGGGTGACTGTTTGGAGGGCCTCCCGATCCAGGAAAGGGCGTAACTGGCGCACAACTTGCAGCTGTGCAAAGGCCCTCCTGGCCACGACTGCCACCTGCTCTTCGAGCAGGAGTCGCGAGTCCAGGAGACCCCCAGATTCCGCACTGGATCCGAGTGGGGTAGTGCAACCCCCCCCCCAGAACCAAAGATGACAACTTCCCGGATACAGGGGGGCCATCAATCCACAGCCACTCCGTCTTACCAGGGTTCAGTTGAAGCCTGTTGTTCCCCATCCAGACCCCCACAGCCTCCAGGCACTGAGATAAGGCATTGAGTTACTGGACTTGTCCAAAAATCTAAATGTTATAGCTTGCTTAATACTTTTATACCTCCAAATTTTAATCATGAGTATAGGGTTTTTTTTTTGGGGGGGGGGGCATGGTGGCTCAGCGGGTAAGACGCCAGGCTTGTTGATCGGAAGATTGCAAGTTCAGAGGTTCGAATCCCTAGCCCCGCGTGACGGAGTGAGCTCCCGCACTAGCCCCAGCTCTTGCCAACCCAGCAATTCGAAAGCATGCAAATGCCAGTAGATTAATAGGTACCACTTCGGTGGGAAGGTAACAGCGTTCTGCACGCATCATGCCAGCCACATGACTGTGGAAGTGTCTTCGGACAATGCTGGCTCTTCGGCTAACAGACGGAGATGAGCACCGGCCCCTAGAGTCAGACATGACTGTGCGGGGGGAACCTTTAAAAAAATAGTTTTTTTAAACGTGATTGCTTGTATAAAGCAAAACTAAATTGGTACACAGGAAATGGCTAGAAAACAAAGAATTGGCCTTAAAATACTTTGCTGGGGAGAAATACTTCTGTTGAGATTGCAATTTGTGGGAAGATATATGCCCATTTCTGATTTTCTGAAGTTCAGTGCAATATTTAATATACACTCTGCTTCCTATTGCTCCACGCTCCAGTATAAATAGAGAGGAATTTTATGTCATCCTGAGTATCGGAAGGTTTCCTCTGTGTGTTGCAAAGCTTTTGATGATATAAATAATTTTCCTGTACATCAAAGTTCTCTTGATATGAAGAACAAATTTCAGTTGTCTGTGGAATCAAACCAGACTTTACAGATGCCCCATGCATTTATTTAAGCAATATGTACTGCATGTGTGTACATGTGTCCTTTCCCATCTTTTGCACCCTAACAATACTTATTATTTATTTTAAGGGAAAATGGGAGGTTCCTGTACCCAAAGTCCGGGCCCAGGGAGAAACAGAAGTGTTGAAAGTGATTCGTACAGGAAAGCGAAAGAAGAAGGCTTGGAAAAGAATGGTTACAAAAGTGTGTTTTGTTGGGGATGGCTTTACCAGAAAACCTCCAAAATATGAACGCTTCATTCGACCAATGGTAAACATTTTCATTGTAGGTTAATTAGTGTGTACTTGTTTGTTCATTTTCTATCTTCAGTAAAGAGAAAGACCATAGTGGGACCTTTAGTGATAATGAAAAACAGGACAAGCTACATGGAACTGACGGCAGTTGTGACCCATCTACCTGGAGGGAATCGGAGTCGTGAAGGCTCAGAAAGAGCTGTTAACTTTTCTGTTTAGCTTAAAACTAAACCCATTTATATGTGATTGGAATTAAATAATAAATATATTAGTTTAAATTCTCTTTTTCCTATGGCTACGTATGAAGAATTTTATTTATTTTGTTGAATAATAGGGTTTGCGATTTAAGAAGGCCCATGTAACGCATCCTGAACTTAAAGCCACATTTTGTCTACCTATCCTTGGTGTAAAGAAGAACCCTTCTTCTCCTCTGTACACTTCTTTGGGGGTAATCACAAAAGGGACAGTCATCGAGGTGAACGTGAGTGAGCTTGGTCTCGTCACCCAAGGGGGAAAAGTAATCTGGGGTAAGTAACCAAATACTAGTTTTAAGGAATAAGAATTAATGCTAATGAAAGAAGAAGCATCTAAATAATTAGATATTATGTCAGAATTGTCTTTAGTATGAAATTGCAGGTTTTCAAGATGGGAACAACAAGATATTTCTTGCTCAGCAAGATTTAAAAAATCACCATTTGCTTGGGTCCTGATAATGAGCTGACTTTTGTCTAAATTTGTCCAACAGCCGCTTGAGGGTATCCTATGAAAAGAGAAAAATAAGATATTTATTTATTTATTAAATTTCTATGACCGCCCATCTCCCTCTCAAGGAGGGACTCTGGGCGGTTCACAGCTATAACAATAATACAATACAATAAAAACACGATAAAATACAATACACTAAATATAATAAATATAATTTAAATTAAAACCAAGTGGTAGATGGTTTGCAGTGCTGCTGAAGACTATTTAAAATATTTGGGGTGGCTCTAAGC
Organism: Charina bottae; assembly: GCA_023362775.1. Taxonomy (NCBI): domain Eukaryota; kingdom Metazoa; phylum Chordata; class Lepidosauria; order Squamata; family Charinaidae; genus Charina; species Charina bottae. The sequence continues at coordinate 298,018 of JALMGJ010000012.1, forward strand.
GATCAGCCATCCCCAAGCCTGACCACTTTCCCTCTTGCCCCAGGCGAGATCACAGAGCCAGGTTTTCAATTTTTTTCTGAAGTCCAGGAGTGAAGGGGTCTGTCTTATCTCTGGGGGAAGAATGTTCCATAGGGCAGGTGCCGCTGCAGAGAAGGCTCGCCTCGTAGACCCCGCTAGATGGAACTCTTTCATAGAGGGGGTCCGTAGCATGCCCTCTCTGCAAGATCGGGTAGGATGGGATGTTGTAATGGGGATGAGGCGGTCCCTCCGATAACCTGGGCCCATGCCATGTAGGGCTTTAAAGGTGATGACCAACACCTTGAATTGGACCCGGAAGCAAACTGGCACCCAATGCAGCTCACGGAGCAGAGGTGTTACATGTGTCGATCTTGGTACACTTAAAACTGCCCACGCGGCCGCATTCTGTACCAGCTGTAGCTTCCGGATATTCTTCAATATCTTATTTGTCCATTTCAGTTGTATACCAATGCTTCTTCCCTGCTCCCCCAATACAATTCTTTGATTCATAGTCAACATCCATGTATATTTTTAATATGTCTCATATAGCAATCTCTCTTGATGTCCTGTTCTGATTTTTCTGCATTTCACAGCCACAAAAATTAATGTTCTCCAAACATACCTTAATGCCATTTTGCTGCAGTTAGAGGAAATTATGCAGTTCATTCAGAAACTACATTATGCAATTTTGTTGTAACGGGAAATGTTAATGTTGCTTTGCCCAATCTCACAGAAGTAACTTGAATTGGCCCTTAGATGGGAAAAATAAAGACCCATTATTTTCCTTTTTCCCCATGACTCCTCTTAAGTAGGGTTGTTTTGTCACAAAGGATTCAAGTGCCAGCTATGGAGGGAGGCTGTTTTTTATATTGTACTGCAGTAGTTGTACATGCATAGACATGAATTATTGAGAATCTGCCATTATAAATATTCAGTTTAAAGGTGTATTTTATTAGAAGTCTTTCAGTACAACTTATTTTCTTTTCAGGAAAATATGCACAAGTAACCAATAATCCAGAAAACGATGGGTGCATTAATGCAGTTCTGCTTGTATAGTGACACTGCAGTTATGGATGTACAAGTGCTTCTGCATACTGCGGATAAAATAATTTGTGTCAGAGCAGCAACCTCTGAAGACAAGGAACTGTTGCAGAACTGGCTTTTCTCTGAAAATTACCAAAAATAAAGGAACAAACCTGGATTGAAACTGAATCCCAATCGTTGCAAGTATTTGATTTGTTGGAGCTGTGATAATTTTCTCGAAAGAAGAAACTCCATCAGGCTTCCTTCCTTAATGTTGTGAACTCTAGTCAGAATGGTGTTGAAAATGAGTATCGGTTCCCTCAAGATGGAAGGGCTCCATAATATGTGAAGAGATAATGGGATTGTTTCTGTTGATTAGGTCACTCTGTGTGCCAAGAACGTCCCTTGTCTCTGTTTAACATCTTAAAGATGTATGGCTCTCTTCTAAGAAAGAATATTGATTTAAGTACAAATCCTATCACATTTTAAACCCGTGGCAGGTTAGGGTACCTGGTAAAATGTCCCTCCCTATGAATGCTTTCGAGTACAACCTCCAGAAGCAGGCTTATGGAAGTTCTACATCAAAATGCTTGGAAGTCAGCACATTGGCTGTTCTGACATTGAGTATGTAATTTTTGTACAACACTGACATCAAATATGAGTGACTTGTATAGAATTTGGATTTTGGATGTTAAAACTCATAGGTAGTAAATTATTCAAATTGGCAAGATCAAGTTATTGGGAAGATGCCTTGTAAAATGTATTGACTGGAATGGTAAATAGACATTTACAAAAACCTGAAATTCTTATAGTAGAAAATAGAGTAGCAATATTCCTTGTTTCTTGCCTACAATGGCATCCTTTGCTGTAAGTTCTTCCAGTACTAAGAAAGTAGGGTACATATTGACAAGTAATGGCTAAAACCAACTTTCTGCTTTCTTTGCCAAATTTCACACACATGGAACACAACTATTTTGGCAAGTTGAAGCATGAGAATATCCCAACTTGGCAGATTTCTAGGAGCATCTTTGTAGTGAGAAAGCATAGTATATCTTAGGCCATTAGTTCCAGGGGAAATGATCTCAGCATACAAAATATTTAAGCCTTAACCTGGGAATGTGTGGGTGACTGAAGTGTATGCTTGCTTTATGTATGTTGAAACATTCCTTGTATTAGCCTAATGCATACTTTCTTTGATGCTGTTATCACTTTCTAAGAGCTGAAGTGGGTTTTTTTCTTCATATGTCAAATGTTTGAGACACTCTGAAGTTACTAAGTTTGCTCCTATCAGTGTAATACAACTCCCTCAGAGAGGAAATGTGGTTAGAAGGCTGCAATTTTCCCTTAATCTTTCCTCTGCAATCCAGGACTAGCATCATCCCTGTCGCTGTTGCAGAGTTCCCCAAATCTTCAGAGTATGAGGGTTGACCTAGCCAAGATTGAACAGGATATGTAGGATCAAAAAGCCTGGAATGTTAACAATATAAACTAGTATTCCAATTTTTGAACAGCATCTCTAACAGCAAGGCTACTGCAACCAATCTTAACATTCTTTGCCATATCCAGTATGTATAACACAAAATGTTGTGTTGTATTCATTTTGTGATCAAGAGACTACCCACACACATTTCTGCTGGTTTATATTAACAGGGCATTCAAGCTTATCATTCCCAATGACTATGAGAAGATTTTTGCTGTGTATAATATATAAAAAAGGTAAAGGTTCCCCCCGCACATTTGTGCAGTCGTGTCCGACTCTAGGGGCCGGTGCTCATCTCCGTTTGTTAGCCGAAGAGCCAGCGTTGTCCAAAGACGCTTCCACTGTCATGTGGCCGCATGACGCGCATGGAACACTGTTACCTACCCACCAAAGTGGTACCTATTCATCTACTTGCATTTGCATGCTTTCGAATTGCTAGGTTGGCAAGAGCTGGACCTAGTGTGGGAGCTCACTCCGTCACGCAGGGCTAGGGATTCGAACCTCCGAACTTGTGATCTTCCAATCGACAAGCCTGGCATCTTACCCGCTGAGCCACCACACCCTCTGTATAATATATAACATGCCAGTTATTCAAGACTTAGTGGAGCAAAGTTCCCATTTAACCTAAGGAATCAGATTTCCCAGCTAAATGTAGAAATCTTATCATTGGCCCCTTGTTCCTTCTGCTGGCCTACTACAGTTGCAATCGAAATTATTCAACCCCCATTGCAAATCAGGTTTATTGTCAAAATTTAGACTTTCAGCTGTTTAAAATGAGCTACTTCAATTGCTTTTGTTTGATTTGTTCAACACAACAAATGCTTCAAGTGGTGTCCCCAAATTCAACTGAAAATGCAACTTATAATGACTCCTCCAGTCTCAAAATTATTCAACCCCGAATAGAATCCGACACAACAGCACACATACAGTACAGTATGCAAAACAGGTGTTGTCTCAAGCACACCTGATGCAACTAATCAAGACCTTCATTAGTTGCACCAGTTGTGCTTGAGCTGGAACACATGAAATACCTGAACTGGCTAGGGGTTTGTTGAGTGTCACGTTTGACTGCATGTTAGAAATATGGCTAACTCAAAAGAATGGTCCAAAAAGGTAAGAGAAGAGATCATCTCCCTTCACAAACAAGGAACAGGATACAAAAAGATAGCGAAGGCACTGGATGTACCTAGAGACACCGTTGGGAGCATAGTTCGCAAGTTCAAAGTTAAAGGAACAGTGGTTACACTACCTGGACAGGGCAGAAAAAGGAAGCTGTCAATGGCTGCAACCAGATTTCTGAGAAGGCAGGTTGAGAGAAACCCTCGAGTGACTGCAAAAGACCTGCAGCAAGACTTGGTGGCAACAGGCACTGAGGTTTCAGTGAGCACAGTAAGGCGCGTACTAAACACAGAAGGTGTCCATGCCAGAACTCCCAAGATGTACACCACTACTGACCCAAAAGCACAAGAACAGTCAGCTCCAATATGCTCAAACTCATATAAATAATCTACAGAAGTTTTGGGATTCTGTTCTGTGGAGCAATGAGACAAAACTGGAACTTTTCGGCCCGATGGATCAGCGGTATGTCTGGAGGAAGAATGAAGCATACGCTGAAAAGAACACTGCCTGCAGTTAAGCATGGTGGTGGCTCGGTGATGCTCTGGGGCTGCTTTGCATCCTCTGGCACTGGAAACCTGCAGCATGTAGAAGGCAAGATGGATTCATTGAAGTATCAGGAAATCCTAGGAGAAAACGGCATGCCATCTGTAAGGAAGCTGAAGCTTGGGTGTCATTGGACCTTCCAACAGGACAATGATCCCAAGCATACCTCAAATTCCACTAAGGCTTAGATGCAGTAGTAGTCCTGGAAGATTCTACAATGGCCATCACAGTCACCTGACTTGAACCCCATAGAAAATCTCTGGTGGGATTTGAAGGAGGCGGTTGCAGCACGCAAACCCAAGAATATTACTGAACTGGAGGCCATTGCTCATGAGGAATGGGCTAAGATCCTCAGGAACACTGCCAGAAGCTGGTGTCTGGCTATGCATCTCGTTTGCAGCAGGTCATAACAGCAAAAGGGTGCTCTACTAAGTACTGAAGATGCTTGCCATGAAGGGGTTGAATAATTTTGAGACTGGAGAAGTCATTATAAGTTGCATTTTCAGTTGAATTTGGGGACACCACTTGAAGCATTTGTTGTGTTGAGCTATTTCAATTGCTTTTGTTTGATTTGTTCATTGCAAACAGCTGAAAGTCTGTACATTTTGACAATAAACCTGATTTGCAATGGGGGTTGCATAATTTCGATTGCAACTGTATGTCTGGTTAGGTTCCATCAAGTTATGTTGGACCACTGGTGACTGCTTGGACAAATGCTCACCCATCCTGACTTATCCCAATCCATGTCTAAGAAGAGTGGAATACTTCAAGCTAGTATGAACTATGAGAAAATTAAAAATGTAAGTTTAATCAGTTAGAAACACATTAGAAACAATAAATACTATAAGGGAGAAACAATGCATTAATATAGGACAGAATTATATTAAAAGTTTTATCAACAGCACAACTCCCCAGAACATTGGATGTCCAGTTTCTGATAATTTCCTTAAATTAAAAGCAGATGCAGTGGCAATGATGGTGATGATGAAAAATGAATATTGTGCTGCAACTTAACTACATTGCATTACAAGTTCATAATTAAGTAATGTCCATAAACAAGAATAAACCACATTTCTATTGAGCTAAAAGGTAAACATTTTATTAAATTTATGTAGAAGAGGTTCTACATACTTCATGCAATAGGTACAGTAAAACAGTTCATGAAATCATACTTGAAAATGGTAACGTGCATGAAATGTAAAAGACACCTTGACACTGGAAGCAGTAAGAACCTGAATAAGTAATGAGATCCTAGAAAACTATACAGTTAAAAGCAAAGTTGAGTTCACATGCTAACTTCCTTTAGATCTTATTTTGCAACTAAAAACAGATGAATAACACCGCTTTTCAATTTTGTTTTGTACAATATCTTTTTCACTTCTGCTATGAACTTTAATCAGGAATTGGTCTATTTTGTTCTTTGCAGACCTAATTGTCAGTTTCACCCATTTAAGCTAAATAATGTAATAATCCTTTGAGAATGTGTTCCTTTGTGAAGCTGCACAGTGCTGCACGTTAATTTATTACAAATTTGCTTTTAACTAATTTCTCAGCATAGTTTTAATAATTTAAGGGTTGTAGCTCAATAGCAGCTGCAATGTAAAGTTACAAGGTGCTAGCTGATAGACACCAAATAGCATATTACTGAAGCGAGGTCACCTAACTCCAATCAGAAGAAAACAAGTTACAGTTACACAATACATATAAATATTTGCCTTCATAACAAATTAATATTCCGTTTAATTCTTCCAGACTTTGCTACAGGCATCGTACATTTTTATAAACAATATGTGATCCAAGAGACATATCTTGGTTAATGTCATCTAGTGGGTTGCTTTCTGCAGAAACAACAGTTTTTCTTACTTGTGTATACAAGTAAAATATCCTTCTGGTTTATAGACAAAACAATCAAAAAGTTTTCTGGGAGGACCACACATATGTCAAGATTAACTTTCCTTAAGATTTTATAATAATTGAATACCCTAGATTGGTTGAGAAACTCAGCTCTCATATAAGAAGTAACTTTTTTGCAATTAAATGTTCTATAGACCAATTTAATTACAGACTGAGAATAAATGTTTTATATCTGTAAATGCACTAGCCAAATTTATGATTTGGGAAAAACACACTGATTTAAAACACATTTAATATAGTATTAAATCACCATCAATCCAGAAGCCATAATAGAAATACACACAGTCACTTCACAAAATATTGTTTTTACAGAATAAAAATTATAAAGCCCCTTGACATGTTTATCTAGCTCAATACATCTAACATTCATACCTATGTTTCCTTTCAAAGACTGTAATCTAACTTTGTCCATCTCAAAAACTTCAGTGCTAATTAAATAGCAAAAACTGCCCTAATATTAAATTGTCAAAATGTTTTGTTTTACCGAAAAAAAAATAGTACAAGAGACAAGCTGTTTTATGTGCTTCGTAGAAAGTTTTAATCAGAACCAAGATTTCTGCACAAAAACTCCTAATCCACAATATACAAAATGTACACTGGTAGAAAAATGTGTACCATGCTCAAAATCCAGACAACCTGGCAACTCTATATACCTCAAAACCAGAACTGCTCATGACATGCTTTTTAAAAAATGGCACTTCTTTATCAATATGAGTTATTTTTTAAAAAGCAATCAACTGAGCCATTACTAAGAAGCCAGAAAGCTTGTACAACCAGGGAGCCAAAATAGACCAATTCTGAAAAGGTTAAAATCAAAACTTTCACATCTTTTCAAATGAAAATTCTTACTAACACATACTGAAAGAGAAATTGCCTCAAACTGAAGACTCTTTATGAATCTGTCCAACTGCTAATACTTAGAAAATGATAATCATACGTTCTTATGGGGGTCTAACCTAAAATTACTGTGAAGGAGTTCAGTTTACTATCCATATATTAGGAGCTTCATTTGTGAAAAGAAGCACCTGCTTTATTCACTGGCAAAATAATCAGAGGACTCTAACTTAGATTGAGGATTCAGGTTTAGTTGGGATCATATAATCTTGTTTTTCTGAATGTGGATATATAGTTCCATGGAAAAGTTGATGGGTACTCTCAACTAAGCACAAATAATATCAGGTATTCTATATTTCTGTTTAAAACAGGATTTTAAATTTACTACAAAATAATTATTAGCATTTAGGGATGAAGAAAATGCCTGACACTTCATAAATTATGTGTTATTGTACATAAGGGCTTACAAATCAACAGCCACTTGAGGCAGCTTAACAATACAAGGTGGCACCTGTTTGGCACCTTAACATCTCTAATATAACCGATTTAAAGTTACTGCCCCCACTTTAACGTCCAGTGTCTTTTTGATCATTGTTATTGTTTAGCAAAACTAGACATTTACTTCCATACTCAATTTGGTTCTTTTTATGTAGTGGTTAAACAACAAAATAAGTATCAGACTATAGAAAAACTGGGAATGATTCCAGTGTTTAAATACATGTGAATCCTAGAATATGTAATTTTACAGCTTTTTCTTTGAAGAGAGAAACACAATAAAAATGGCAATCATTCCCACTTGGGTTGACTACAATTCTGTTCAAATCAGTTTTCCTTTTTTCTTGGGTGGGCCTTTGTATCCTTTGGCCTTTCTTCGTAAGGTCCGCCTGTCTATTACAGGCACCTCAATTTCCGCTTCTTCTGAACTGCTGTCGGCAGCTCTCTCAGACACTGGCTCAGCCGACTCTTCAGAATGTTCATCCATTTGGTTCTTTTGTCCCTCTGGATGTTGCTGGTAAGAGATGTCCTCCAATTCAACCATCATCAGAGCCCCCTGACCCAGAGCAACGGGGGCTTCTGGTGAGTCAGATCCACCCTCCTCACTTTGCTCTTCCAAGGAAGAGGTGGTGTTGGGAGAGACATTTTCAGAAATGGCATCTTCTGGAGCTTCCACTGCTACAGAATTTGAAAGACCATTATTAGAAGATTCTTTTTCTGCTGCTGAAACAGGATCGGCATTTGCTCTTTTCCTTTGTGTCACCTGTTCCTCTTCTGCTGGCATTTCAGAATCTGCCATGTTCTCAACCTAAGGGGGAAGAAAGCACTACTGTATAAGTCAAATATATGTAAAACGTTACAAAACTCTTAAGAAATGTAATGTCATAGATGTAGATTTTAATCCAAAGACTACTACTTCACTTTGTTCATTCTCACAATGCCTCTGCTACAGGTTTCTATCAGTTGATTATATTAGCCTGAAGCTAAAAATATGTTCTCTAAAATGTTCACTTTAAGGCTCAGCCGGAGAAAAACCAGGTCAATAGTGAAGATGACACAAGTCTGAAGCCTCTATATAAAAACCAGCATGGGAGAAGAAGCAAAGATGGACAGCAGTAGTCGTTTTCAAATGCAATTATTAAATGCAGGGTAAACTGAAATGTGAATACTATTTAATTTTGCAAATTAAACAATTAAAACAAGAAAAGTGAAGTGAGACAATGAAAACACAGCAATAAAGTTAACTGGGAGTTCATACTGCAACACAAATACGGACTTAAAATTCTAAGTGTGGGAAGAATAAAAAAATAAATCATTGCCTGGTATTAAAAAGCTATTAAATTAGGGGCCAGGTGTGCTTTTCTAGGAAGGGTATTTCCAAAGCTTGGGTGGGTCCATCACAAAGACAGCTCATTCCTAAGCAGTCGTCCACTGCATCTTGGCATGTAGAGGAGGACAGGAAGAGACAGCCCTTCAAATTCTTCCCAGCTATGAAATAGTCTTTTAAAACATTGTTTTAACATTCCCTCACCTTATCTGAAACATTGTCATCACTGTCTTCAGTGGATTTTCCTGAAGAATCAAGGATTAATGGGACAAGTAAAGTTAAAGTTGTTTCTTCTGAACTGTCTGGTTGTAACTTTGACTCTCCATCCAGAACTTCATTTGCTGTTGATCCTTCAGTCACTATTGATACCTTGATAGCATTTTCCATTATCTCTCCATTGATTGGCTCTACATCTGTTTCCTAAAAATCACATGAGTACATCAAAGTGGTGCAGAGCCACAAGTATTCAGACACAACAGGACATTCACACTGTGATACTGAAGAACTCTCCATATAATTATTTCCTGAATACGCTCTTATTTCCACTGCATCCAAAATGAGAGGGGTGCAAAAAATTTCAGGGATGAGTGCAGTTATGTACCTGATCCCTTTTTAAATCTTTTCCTAAGATTTTTGTAAAGTCTTTTCAGCCATTACTTTCTGTACTGGCAGCCAAGGCCAATGTTAAACAAAAGCTATCAAAATGGTTTATTTCTAATAATGGATAGATTTCTAATAATGGTTAGAAATAGGTTTACCTATCAATCTGGCTTCTGCCATCAGCCAGAGAAAGGCTATACCTTGTGATTGTCAGGAACATCATCCAGGCAAAAGAGAGCTACCATAAGCTAAAGAAAGAGTACGGTATACGATCTTCTTTGCCAGAAAGAATGATTAGCTTCTCCAACAGTCTGCTGACCAGGACCCTAAAAGTATCACTCATTTTAACTGAATTATTTGTTTCCTGCATTTCTGCCCAGAGGGTACTGAAGAAATTAAACAACAAAAACAAAATATAAATAGTTAAAATAATTATTAAGTTAACTTAAAGTGAAAAGACCTGGCTAAAGAAAAATGGCTTGATTTCTTTTGTAAAATTGGAAAGGGGGGGAATGACCACAACTCCTGATGGAGTATATCTATGAAGGTTCTCAGTCATCCAGGTGGAATTGTCTGTAGCTTGAATCATGTCAACTGGATTTCTATTTTCTCAGTGGAAACGTTTCGCTCCTTATCCAAGGAGCTTCTTCAGTCTGAGCAAAGTTGGTAAGGGAATCCTAAATATGTTTCTAGGTAGCTGTGTCCTGATGGAGTACTGTGTATCTTCTGCCTGGAGAGCAATCCAGGCACAGGCTCTTTCCTGGGTATCCAACTGGCTCAGAAACAGGAGGCATTTTTAAGAGGGACCCTCCTGCTGATTGGTGCATCTGTGTAGTTACTTGGCCTCTAACTGCTATTCAAAAGCAAGGATGTCAGCAAAGGAAGATCCAAATTGGCAAAATTGAAAATTATCATTAATTGTATTTGTACTGCTCTTTCTTCCAACCTGTTTGTAGTTCAGTCCTCTCCTTTTCCCCCTCACTCTCCTTCCTTTGTATGTATCTTTATCCTCCTAGTCACTAAGCTTTATGGCAAGGAATGCCACTTTTTTAAAATGATGTGTGATCCTATGGAAGACAGCTGGCACAGAGGCAGGATTAAAAATACTGGTAATAAATAATCAGTACTTTTAAAGATATAATCATACCTCTTTATCATCTTGCTTCTCTGATGGAAGACACAGCTGGGTTGTTTCTTGGACTGATTGTTTTGGATTCTCCACTAACTTTTCCTGCTCACTCTCCATTACTTTTTCTTCCATCTCATCTATCAATTCTTCTGAACGTTCAGATACATGAGTAATCGGATCCAATCTATGCAGCAGGAGAAGCAGCAAAAATACATTTAAAACAACCAATAACAGCTGAGTAATGCTGAAATGCACACAACTTGATTTTTAGGGCTGTGTGAAGTTACATACATTATTTACGGGCAAAGAACAATGGTTGGCACTCTTCAGATCTGCTTTCTAACAGGCTGAGTTATTCAAGCATGCAGGAAAAAGACTGGGAAGAAACTATTGGCAGAGCTGGAGGAGACAGGCAGGAAGCAGAGTCATTCTCTGCCCAAGAATGCTATTTGTAACATGACACTGACAATACCTACCACGGCCTGGTGCCTTCAGTCTTCCATCTTCAACCTGGGGTGGGTTGTGAACCACAGTCATCACAGCTGAAACATCTAATCTAATATTTAAACTTTCTTACTTCTTCCCCATCCTGAGCTTTTTCTAACATCTTTCCTGATGAAGAGTTCTGGAGAACTTTAATACTTGCCACACTGTTTTGTGCTACTTTGACTGAACTTAATAAAAGATATTGCCCTACTACTGATGCTAAGTTTCATGCAGCTCCAGATTCATTTCCTGAATTTTGCTACTATTTAAAAGCAATAAATATAGATTATGTTGGTACATGTAAGCTGAAATGACGTACTATCCTTCTGTACAAATATATACAAGGCATATTTAGAGATTTTTCATTTCTAATATTATTGAATCACATAGTGTACCTGTTTCCCAATGTTTGAGAAGCATTTACATCTTCAGCTTCAGGAATTTCAGGTTCTTGCATTCTTTTCCCCAACTTTGGACGTTTCAGATGATTGCTTCGTGATCGAGTAGGAATTGGTAAAGCAATAGGTTCTGGTGAGGGAAAAGACCCCCCAAAATACAACTTTGTGTACAAATAATATCAAGATGCTTGAAAAATTCTAATTATACAATTGCTTTAACAATGTGTTACTAATGCCTAGGAAGTATTTTTACTGCATTGTGTAGGCACTTAAACATCTGATGTTGTCTCTAGGAATTCTAAGTGTACTTTCAGCTGGGCCTAATATAGACTTTACACTATTTCAGTTTAAATAAAATAAATCAGCTTAGTTTCTAACACACTGTTGTAAATTTAGTGGGGAGTGTCATGCCCAAAATGAGAACTTCCACTTCCATGCTTTCTTGTGGAGTAGTTCTTCAGGAGAAGAGAGAGCAGTCTTGGGATCTGAACTGGAAGAGTCCCCAGGAGAGTTGATTTCCTCAGGAAATGGAGAGGCAGAATTCAGGAGAGACAGTTGGTAGGAAACAATGGTTTATGTGTTGATTTTAAAGAGTTTCAATCTGATGCCTGGAGGCTATTCAGATCTGGATGGAGCAGAACAGAATTCGGCTCAAGATTGAGTGGCTGTGGCTGTGCCTGTTTGGCCCCCCAGCGTTGGGGATGTTACAATCCTTGGTCTTGGATGGGGCTGCACTTTCCCACTCAAGACTGGTGCACAACTTGGGTGTCCTTCTGGACCCGCAACTACTGCTGAAAGAGCAGGTGGCAGCTGTGGCCAGGAGGGCCTTTGCACAGGTTCATCTTGGGTGGCAGCTGCGCCCTTTCCTTGATTGGGAGGCCCTTCAGACAGTTACTCATGTCCTGGTCACCTAATAATTGGATTATTGTAATGCACTCTACATGGGGCTGCCCTTGAAGATCACCCAGAAGCTACAGCTGGTTCAAAATGCAGTGGCGCAAGCAACTAACGGGCACCTTTTGTTATGCCCATGTGTCACACTGCTACGCAAGCTGCATTGGCTGCCAGTGAGTGCAATTCAAGGTGCTGGTTATTACCTATAAAGCCCTGTATGGCATAGGGCCCAGATATCTGAGGGACCACTTGTCTCCAATCATTTCTGCCTGCCCAGTGTTCCATGTCCCCTCTATTAAACGTGGTCATCTTCTGGGACCGAGGAAAAGGGCCTTCTCTGTTGCAGCCCCCACCCTCTGGAACAGCATTCCCCTAGAGATAAGGATGGCACCCTCTCTCCTAGGGTCCTGGAAAGCTCTTAAAACCTGGCTTTCCAGGGCTGGGGTTGATGTATCAATGTATTATTGTATTTCTGGAGGCCCCGTTTTGTTTGATTTGTGTTATTTATAAGGTTGTTTTAGTCTGGGCTGTCTGTGTGGTTTGATGTTTTATCTGTTTTTATGGATTTTCCAGTTTTATACACTGTCCCGAGTCCACTGGAGATGGGCAGCTAATAAATTTGAATAAATAAAGAATAAATTTCTGTCTGGGAAATGGAGGTGAGAGTGAAAGCTCTGGATTGGAGCCCCCAAAACCTGATGGCAAGAGACCAAGGACTATTGCCCGAACCCTCTGTTTAACAGTAAGAATATTCAGAAAGCAAGGTGTATCCAGGTAACCACAGATTCACAGAGCATTGTTAGGATTTTATGTTGTGGATTTTTGCCACAGTAAGGAGCACAACACTGAGGGGAAGAACCATATTTATTGCAATGATCATTAGGTGCCTGCTTTAGAAGAAAGAGGGAGCCTGTATAATGGAAAAGCAAAGACGTTTATAGAAATTGAGGGATACAAAGCAGGGAATGAAAGGGGCATGAAAGCCGGCTGGGTGACTTTGGGCCAGTCACTCTCTCTCAACCCAACTCACCTCACAGGGTGGTTATTGTGGGGAAAATAGGAGGAGGAAGGAGTACTAGGTATGTTCCCCGCCTTGAGTTATTTATAAAATTAATAAAGGTGGGATTAAAAAAATCTAAAAAAAATGTTTTCAAATCCTGGGGATCTGATTTGCTGGCCGTTTTGGGGAAGCGAGGCAAAGTGGCCCTTTCAGGGGGTGGGCAGCAGAGCTGGGGAAGTCCATTGTTAAAGGAGATGGAATGTTGAGGTCATCAGCTGACAGAGGATGGAATGTTGGTTGCAATTCCCTTGTAAGGGCTGACTTTGGGCTGGGCTGTGAGCTGGTAGGGAGGCTTCTATTCTTTGGTCTAGGTGGGATTGCGGGGGGGGGGGGCTTTGTCTGGGACAGGGAAGGTCAGTTTGGGTCTGATGGGATTAGACAAAGAGAGCAGCTGGAGTTGACCCTGGTCACATCCAAAAGACCAGGAGAGGGGAAGCAGCCTCTATTTTGTTTGTTAGGTTTATTTTTTCTGTTAACATTTTATGCTTCATTTCCTGTGGATTTGACTGGCTTTCTAGTAACTTTGTTCCTGAAGTTTATTGCATTTGTGCAAAACAAAATCATTTCTTGCATTTCTGTTCCATCTTAAACTCTTTGAGCTGTAGATCTTGCCCATCACAGATCTGTGCCACCTGCTAACAGCATTGTATAGGAGACTAATTTTTAAGAACTATTTGTGATTTTTATCAACAATGTAGTCCTTACCTCATCCACCCATATTTTGCATGTGACTACCTAAAATAAAGTTTTATATTTTCCTTTTCCTTATTTTTTAATACAGTTAATTTTTAAATTATATTCTGCTTTTGGTTCCAACCCATCCAAAGGAGGGGAGTGCTATTTTCTCTGGTCACACACTTCAAAGATGTAAGGGCCAAAAGGTAGAGCTACAGAGTTGTTTTTATTATGGTTGATTGCACAGCCAGATGTTTAGACTGGATTTGGCATTTTTGTCCACCTATCAAGTCCTTCCCAAGGACCTGGGATAGGCAGATGTTGTTGTTTAATAATATTAAAGGTATCGTTGCAGGGTATAAGCTGTCCCTATTTTTTTTATTATCATCATCATCATCATCATCATCATCATCGTCATCTGTTCCCCACAAGTCAAGACGCAGGCTGTAAGAGTCCGATCTCTCACATACACTGGGGCTGGAAGGCAGGGGAAGAAGCCAGGTAACAGGATTTCCCAAGGAGATGTCGGGGCAGAAACGACTGGAGACAAGTGGTCCCCCAGATACCTTCTAGCAGCTGTACCACACCAGGAAGGCAGTGCCAGCGGACTTGGGGGAGCAGACAGGGCGAGACCTCCTTTCACCTCTGTCCAACCAGGCAGTCCAGGTCTCTCCAGCCTTACAGCCATGGCATGAACCTTACTATTGGTCTGAATTTTTCCATTCATATTTAATACTGAAGCTTTCTCCAGTTAAACTAACACATCAAAAGAAGAAATGCTTTTTTTTAAACACACACACACAATTTTGGGCTGCTATAAATAAATTTCTTTTTGAACTACCACCTCTGATCATATGCATTCGTGAAGAAAGTGAATGATAGAAAAAATATTTTACAAAAAAGATGCATACTGCATTTTTTTTACCTTCAGAGGTACCTTCATATACATCAAAGCCATCTTTATTTTTATGAGCATCAACCTAAAATCAGAAAGACTTAAGTTTATAAATCCATAACATAAAACTGAAAATCTTTAAAATAAATAACTACTAGTACATTTCTTTCTTTCTTTCTTTCATTCATTCATTCATTCATTTATATCCATACAGATTTTTACTATATTAAACAAAACATCAATACAAAAAGTTAAAACAAATGCAGAATTTAAAGAGAAAAAATTTGAAAAAAGGAAAATAAAAAAACTGGAAATTTAACATTCATAGCTGAATATGAGATCTGAAGGAGAAAAGTTAAACCACTATATTCAAAAAGAACCTCATCTGTACAGACCAATATAATCTATTAGGAAAAATACTGTTAATACAGCCAAGAAACTGTGGCTATATTTCAATAATTGTTTACCTATAGGTATTTTAAAACTGATTTTTTTAACCACAACAATTTGTCACATTTTTAGATAACACTAATCCAAAGAAATGTGTATTTTGGTTTTCGAACCCAAGCATGAGGTTAACAACAGGAACTAAATCAATTTATTTTGTAACACTAATGTATATACCTTAGAAAAAAGGACAATAATAAGATTCATTGACAAAGATTACTATTTGATTTTTCCCAATTTTTTCAAAAACATTCATACAAAAGGAATGACTAATCAGGCAAGACTACCAAAGAAGGAATATGTACCAAATACAATCCAGAAAAGTTCCTGCTTATATAGTGTAATTAAGCACAGTGTAGAGCCATTAGTGGATTATTTTCAGGACCAATTCTTGATCAATCGCTGAAACTGATTTTTAAAAAATCTGTACCTCAAGAAGTTCCAAAGAGATTTACTGAGTTAAATTGCACTTCAATCTGCAAGAGCTTTTTGGGTTTCAAGATAACTTGCTTTGCTTGATAATAGGAATTTTATATAATTCTGGGGAGATTATGTTGGATTAAACAGATTGTTAATGTTTATAATTAATAAACTCTAGTAAGCTTATGAAGGAAACGGAAAAAGAAATAGAAATACAAATCAAAGAAAGAAGAAAAAAGGTGTAGTAAAGTAAAGAAAAAAAGAAAAAGATGAAACATAGAAATTAGTCAACTTCCGATTTATCCCTGGTCATAGTAATTTAAAAAATTAATCTTACATGCTAGGTCTATTTATAACATTGAAAAACATTTCTTGTCTAATATATCAATTTATATATATTTTAGTCTTCAAATCCCCATATACTATAAGCTTTGCCCCTCCTGTATTTTTCAGATAGTCCGTTAATGGTTTCCACTCTTTAAGAAAGTAATAATTTGAATTTTCTTTTAATAAACATGTCAATTTATCATTTTCTGCCATGTCCATCAACTTTAACATCCAGTCTTGTATTGTAGGTGTGGTCTGATTTTTCCAATTTTGTGCATATACAAGTCTTGCAGCTGTAATCATGTATTGCATAATTCTTGTAAACAATATCAATTCCATATATCATGGAAGATGTAGCCTATTCTTCTGCTGGTACAAACAGCATCAAACTACTTAACTCATGCACACATGGCAGACATATTAGAGAACTGCAACCTTCCTTCAATCTGCCTATCAAATCTCCTCCTCCTTTTGGCAAGGACTTCACCCAATCTATGCTTAAAGGTAAAGGTTCCCCCCGCACAGTCGTGTCCGACTCTAGGGGCCGGTGCTCTTCTCCGTTTGTTAGCCAAAGAGCCAGTGTTGTCCGAAGACACTTCCATGGTCATGTGGCCGGCATGACACACGCAGAACACTGTTACCTTCCCACCGAAGTGGTACCTATTCATCTACTTGCATTTGCATGCTTTCAGATTGCTAGGTTGGCAAGAGCTGGGGCGAGTGCGGGAGCTCACTCCGTCACGCAGGGCTAGGGATTCGAACCTCCGAACTTGCGATCTTCCGATCGACAAGCCTGGCGTCTTACCCGCTGAGCCACCACGCCCCTTTAATCTATGCTTAGCTAAGGCTTTATAGCAGGAACGAGCAACCTTGTTATCCATGGGAGGCATAGGTCAGAGGGGTTGTTCTCAACTTCCCAGGACTGCAGGCAGCAGACCCATTATGTCACTGGTAAAAGGGGGTTCAATCTTTTTCTTTTCCTCTATGCTTTTTGTAGGCTTGGGGGGGGGGGTTAAGGGCTTCTATCCCAATTTTATTGCTGAAAATAAAACGCACCAATGCAATTTGCAATTTGCTGATGAAATTTCGCACTGCTGAAACTGAGCTGAAGCCATGGTCCACATGCAGTTGCCTTCTTCTGCCTTTTATTCAGAGGACTCCTGGCTATAGTAAGCACCTCTAGTAGGCTTACCCCAGTGCTACACAATCTGATGCATATTTACTGATTCCTCCTTTGCAGCCTGTAAACAGAAGCAGCACTAAACGAATCTGCTTCAAGCCCAATTCCAAATTTATATTTTAATTATAAAAGAACATCATAAACTTTGGGGAGTGGGCAAAGCAATTCAAGCTAAATTGGTTTTTGTAAGAAGATTCCCATTTTTCCACTTCAGTAAAAATATTAAGGATTTTGAAAAGACAAAAATTAATAAAACCATAGGCATACATAGAAAGCACAGAGCAAGTTCTAAGTAATTCAAAGGAAGCTATTTTATACCTACACTTAAGTGTATTTCACTGGGGTCAACTTCCTGTTCATTCGATGGGCTGTTATCCATGGCAGTGTGCAGAAACCGTTCCTCATTCTGGGAAGTGTTAGCTTCTATTTGCAAGGCTTTTGTTCATAGAAAAAAAAATTAAAAATGCAACCTCTTCAAAATATTATTGCCTAGTATAAATTAATAAAATTATTTTCAGCATTTTTCAGTTGGCAGATTTTAGCTAACTAAAAGAGCAGGATCTCTTTTGTCTGTAGCTTGAATCGTGTCAACTGGATTTCTATTTTCTCAGTGGAAACGTTTCGCTCCTTATCCAAGGAGCTTCTTCAGTCTGAGCAAAGTTAGTAAGGGAATCCTTAAATATGTAAGTCCCTTTATCATCTAAAGGAGGATCGTTAAGATTACCATGCTGCTGTTGAGCTTGCGAAATGGTCTTAATCTTCCTAGGCACAGAAGACAAAGCAGGAAGGAAAATAGGTGAAAGATTGTGCCTGAGGCCCCCACCTCTATTCAAGGAAGGATTTTCCAAGTTGGCATAAATGGAGAGCAGAAACCATCCCCACCTCCATGGATTCCAAAAAGAATGAAAATCAGCACCTGAGAACAGCTCTGAAGGCCTGTGGATATCCAAATTGGGCCTTCACTAAATCTAAATCTACCAGACCTAAAACAGTGACAGATAGGGCTGAGACTCAGAGTAAACGGAAGAACCTGGTCATTCCTTACATGGCTGGCATGTCTGAAAAGATAAAAAGGACATTTGGCAAACACCACATACCTGTATATTTCAAACCCACCAACACACTGAGACGGAGGCTTGTACACCCCAAAGATCAAACTCCAAAACACAAGAAAAGCAATGTAGTTTATGCAATCCAGTGCAGTGAGGAGTGCTCTGAACTCTACATTGGAGAAACCAAACAACCTTTGTACAGGAGGATGGCCCAACACAGGAGAAGTAACACCACAGGACCAGAGTCAGCAGTTTATCTTCATCTAAAGGAAAAAGGACACTCATTTGAGGACATAAATGTTCACATTTTAGACAGAGAAGATAGGTGGTTTGAGAGAGGGGTCAAGGAATCCATTTATGCCAACTTGGAAAATCCTTCCTTGAATAGAGGTGGGGGCCTCAGGCACAATATTTCACCTATTTTCCTTCCTGCTTTGTCTTCTGTGCCTAGGAAGATTAAGACCATTTCGCAAGCTCAACAGCAGCATGGTAATCTTAACGATCCTCCTTTAGATGATAAAGGGACTTAGAAATAACATCTCAAAATAACCATGACCTAGCCCCAGGTGCAAGGTCACACAGCCACCTAGAAACATATTTAAGGATTCCCTTACTAACTTTGCTCAGACTGAGGAAGCTCCTTGGATAAGGAGCGAAACGTTTCCACTGAGAAAATAGAAATCCAGTTGACATGATTCAAGCTACAGACAATTCCACCTGGATGACTGAGAACCTTCATAGACAGGATCTCTTTTGTTTTCCACTAGAACCATTACAGCACTTCCACTCCATCAACTGTAAAAAGGTATACAACAATGCTTTCAGGCACAGAACTGTAGACACACCTTGAAGCCAGGGATTTGCTTTCTAGGGCAGTACACAAATCTTCCACCTACAAATCTACTCTGGTTCCCCCACCCCCAAGCAATCTTCCTTCAGTTCCACAACCTGGTTTGCAAGGAAGTTTCTTTTTGTTGATATTGTTAGATCATCAAAAATCAGAAACCTTTGTAGAACCTCAGAAAAATATCCACAGACCAGTAACAAATCCCAGTCTCAATTTTTGTCCGCCTCTGCATTCTATCTCAATGCCCTCTTACCTTTGTGTTTTAAACTTTCTCTCTGCAAAACACTAGCTATAGGTGTTCGCTGGTGCCAGTGGCCTATGCCTTCAACTTCCCACAGAAGGTCACGATCCCCTGGATACCTTTCAAAGTACTTCTGGCAAGCTGGGCAAGATAAATAGAACTCATTCAGTACACATCTGTAACACGGATTTTTTAATTTTATTTTGCAAACTTCCCACTCTCTCCCCCAAAATATGGCAACACTTTTATTTTAGCATTTGCTTTCAAGGGAGCATTAGAAACCTAGCTGTGTCACAAACAGAAGCACAAGAGTATTCTGGAGTTTATTTTTTTTAAAGTAAGACAAAGCTACCTTTTCAGGTAAAAAAACCTGATTAGTTTTAGCAGTATCAATTAAGTTAGGTATAATATCTACAATTTTTTCACCACTTGAGTATTAGAATCCATTTATAACGTTTTGGAGATTGTGAAGACCATCTTTCTCTAGAAAGCTGCAATTCCTCAGAAAGAATCTGTTGGGGGCACACACTGAAGACAACAGTAGTTGATAAGAACAGAGTATGACACCCTGTTTTCTCTCCCCTAAATAGAGAAGGGATACATACTGTAGGTCTGTCCTGATTGCTTATAAATGCTTTTAAAAGCCACATCAGGCTTTGGACTGCTGAATGTTCACCTTTTCATAATATACCAGTGAAAGCAGGGCAGAATATAAGCAGCTCAATACCTATAATACCTCAGATGTTAAAACTCAGGAAACCCTTAAAAGCTGTTCTTAAAAGACTACATGCCTTACCTAAATTTCTCAGATATTTGTCTCTTGTATGAATAAGGATGGACTTGAGGCTAAAGTAAGTAATAGTAGCAGGAATGCAAAAAATGTGTTATGGTAGCTGAGGTATGTAATATCCGTTCAGAATATCAAACTCCACTCCTAAATTGTAAACAGTGAACATTCTGAAGGTTCTGTTGTATATAATTCTTACACTGGACTCCAATTCAGAGGTAAGCAGGAACATTCAATGAGCAAAACCTACACTCACATTCAACATTCCCCTCCTTCTGAAACTAGCTGTTGAGGCTCCAAAAAGTGGAACCCACAGACATGCCTACAGAAGGAAGTAGGGAAGTAGAAGTGAATTTGAAAGCTGCAGCCAGTTAATCAAAGAGGGAATACAAGGCATGTACTTTATTTCCCAAGAGAAAGGGACATCTTATTCCTTTCCTCCTTTTTTCTTGGCAAATTACTTTCCGCTTTTCCTCTAAAAATTTTACACCATGTTAGATAGTCCACACTACCGGAAAGTCAAAATCTTTCAAATTAAGCTGCATAACTGCTACAGATTGAGAGTTTATGAATAAACACATGCATACTTACACTTTTTTATTTGCACTGATGCCACTAGACCAGGGGTCGGCAAACCTCAGCTCGCGAGCCACATGTGGCTCTTTGGCCCCTTGAGTGTGGCTCTTCCACAGGCAGGCGTGGCGGGCGTGGCGGGGGCAGGCGCGGCAGCGGACGTGGCGGGGGCAGGCGCGGCAGCAGGCCCTAAGTGTGCGCGATTGGCTCCCGCCCGCAAACCCCGCTCCCGCACTGGATTCCCCACCAGCTTTACTTTGCCTGGACTGGGGGCGTGAGCGGCTCCAGAAGAGAAACGACTGGAGCAGTCGAGCCTCTCTTTCCCTTCTCCTTCTTCCAAACCTCCCCCGCCCCCTTCCACGCGATTGGCTGCCACCCGCAAACCCCGCCCCCTTCCACGCGATTGGCTCCCACCCTCAAACCCCGCCCCCTGGCCCTCGAGTGATGTTATAAATGTTATAAATGTCAAAATGGCTCCTGGCATAAAAAAGTTTGCCGACCACTGCACTAGACTATCTAAAGGTCTTACCAACATGCATGAAAGATGTCAGAGGGAATCGCAAGCCAAGTGCATCTTCTGTGAAAGAATCCACAAAATCTTCCAGCATCAGTAGCCCAAATTCTTTGCTCTGATGCTTCTTCCTCACAAACATTGTGTCCAGGACAGGAAGCTGGTAGCTCTGAGTAAGAAAGGTACTACATATGCTCCCTGAAAACACAACAGCCAATTCTAATTATCATTTCAGAAGGATTCATTGTTACATACCTGAGGCATTTCCCTAAAATAAGTTTTCAAATATTCATACCAAGGATTCTGGACAACATTAAAATTAAGTACATAAAGCTTTAAAGGTATTGAACTCTAAAAAGCCTGATTAAAAATATGTTTTTGAACTGTAATAACAACAGTTGGCTTCATAACATTGGCCCTGCAGTTCATCACTATGCTGTACAGTCAATCACATACAGTACTCTTTGAGCATTATAAGAGGATCTTTTGTCATTTCCACTGACCCTGTCCTGAATATTGTGGTGGTAACTCAAAATATTGTGCACGTAACTCAAGCAAAAGCCATATAAGGGTTTGTAGACATAGTGAGCATGCTACCACAGCTAGTCCAGACCAGGCATTATCAAATGGATGTCATGAATACAGATGGCAACCCTAGATGCAATCAGGGTTGGCAAACTTGGAGCAAGAGGCATGATAGTGACCTACTATGGAATTGAATCCTCACTGTTTTCAGTCTGTAAGTCATAGCTTTCCAAACTGTATGTCGCGACACATTACTGTGTCGCCTGCGGTGCCCAGGTGTGTTGCGCGAAAACCCAGAAGCGCTGATAGTGCGCTGCCGCGCATAGCAGCGGCGGGCCATCAGCGCTTCTGGGTTTTCGTGCGGCACACCAGGACACCGCCACTGCGGCGTGCGAAAACGTGGAAGCGCCGCTGCAGCAGTGGAGCGCGAAAACCCAGAAGCACCGCGCTTCCGGGTTTTTGCGTGCCACCGCAGTGCTTTTGAGTTCGCACGCCACCACAGCGGCGGCGCTTCCAGGTTTTCGCGCACCGCCGTTGGTGTGTCGCCAACATGAAAAGTTTGGAAAGCCCTGCTGTAAGTACTTCAATAACAAAGGAGCAGGTTAGGCAAACCTACTCTCCACTAACAGGAGTGTACAATTTCAAAAATAGGCAAACCACCCCCCAACCTGCCTAAAAACTCTGCACTAAATTATTCAAGAAGGCCCAAATATCAGCAACAGGGACAAAAGAATCCCCTTCCATCTGCTTTTTACCCTCCCCCAAGGTTTGGCAAGTCACAGCAGAAGGGAGGCCCATCTGGCCAAATATCAAGTTTCCAAGAGCTGTCAAGGCCATATAATTTGTTGCACTTGGTAACTGATTTCCTTGGAAATTAATCCAGAGACAGAGACAGACAGACACACACACAGAGAGAACAAGCGTGCAAGCAATCATTACTAACCCACCAAGGTTCTTTAGACATTCATTACATGGTGTTTTTAAAACTATTGCAATTTTAAACTGAACAAAGGGGGATTGTTTTCTGCTTACAATAAGAAAAAAAGGAAGGGAAAAGAAGGCTGCATTGGGTCCTTCAATTAAAATAGATTAGTTTGAAGTCCATGTGAGAATAGCAATAAATGAACAAAGACGCTGGTGATCTATCATATCTGTTAGCTACCTGCAAAGAGAGAGGCAAACCAGTCTATCACTTTAAATAAGATTGAGTTTAACGATTTCAAGAATTAGCAAAAGAGTTTGGTGACATCAATCTCACTCAACTGTATCTATCCAGGTAAATAGTTCAGCACCAACACAGACTGAGAGCTGAGGACATAATACTGGCTTAGTCTGTAAGAATTTGATTTCCTTCTCTAATTTCCTGTTTTCATTGACTTCCAATTTTGAATGTCTATATTTGGCATTGAGAACTGAAATAAATTTACATTCTCCTGATGTACAACACATCTTGCATTTCCTAGTATGAACCAACATGATTAATCACAGATACAGTATTGAGGAGCTTAACATCCATGCTAAGACTGCCCTGAAAATCTGGAGCCAGCCATGGCAGCCATGGCAATCCATGAACACCATGCACCGCTGTCAGATTGAATGACAAGTGCTATATCAGTGCACAGCTGCAATAAAAACGTGGGTGTGGGCCAATAAAATGAAATTCAACAAGAAATATGTGAACACTTTTTCTGAACCAGGAAACCTGAAGGATCACCTGTTTCTATACATGTTTTTTTGTTGTTGTTATAAAGTTGTTTCCTAGGTTCCTAGAACTGTGTAATTTCAATAAAGACAAATTTACAAGTTTATGCAACCTTCAACTATAATAGTCAGGTTCATAAGCAGTTTCACCAACAGCAATCATCACCATCATCATCATCATCACCATCACCCCCAGCCTCCTAATAAATGTTCTTTTCCATATCCTACATGATAGGTAAAAGTGTTCCTTTGCCATATCCAAGATAAAAATGCAAGTGAATTGTGGACATAGTTCTTTGCAAGTCAAGTTAAAAGATGGACTTCTTTCCTTCTGCCTCATGTTAAATGACATTTTCCATTTTAAAGAGTAGTCTTACCTGGCAGCTTAATAGAATAAAAACCAATAGCCATTCCTTTCTTCCATAGAATTTTTGCATAATCATGGCTACCATGGCAAAGGAACGGGACCTCGTTTTTCTCAATTTCTTGTTTACGATAAATTATTCTGTTGAGCACATAAAGAACTATTCTCTCCCCAATTGATTTCACCTACAAAAACACAGATGAGTTAGAAAACATAGCCCGAAGTCTCATATATTTAAAATCCACATTTATATTTCCAAAAGAATGAAAGCAGAAAGGGGTATTATTTTTATTATGGTTTTAGCTATTAATTAACTTATTTATTTTCTATCCCGCCTTTATTATTTTTATATTATTTATTGTATGGCACATTCACATCGTGATACAATAAAAAACATAGAGCATAATAAATATGAAATATAAAATATAGACAGGAAAAAATTATTTTTATTTATTTTAGTTATTTTTATAAATAACTCAAGGTGGCGAACATACCTAATACGCCTTCCTCCCCCTATTTTCCCCACAACAACAGCCCAGTGAGGTGAGTTGGGCTGAGAGAGAGTGACTGGCCCAAGGTCACCCAGCCGGCTTTCATGCCTAAGGCGGGACTAGAACTCTCCGTCTCCTGGTTTCTAGCCCAGCGCCTTAACCACTAGACCAAACTGGTTCTAATTAATTTGCTTACGTTTCTAAAGCACCTCAAACAGTTTAGGAGAAAATAGATATAAATGTCTATTTACTAAAATAAAAACACATACAACCAAAAATGAGGAATGGGATAAAAACCTAGTAAGGCAATTCTACATTATGAACTTAATTTGAAGTGGCTCGAGAGTGAGGATACAGTGACTAGAAAGGATATATAAAAGATATAAATCCAATTAACATATAAATAAACATTACAGCTCTCTGAAAAGAGTTATAATAACTATAATGTTGGGATAGGACTGCTAATTCTGCAGAGCCCAGAATTCAGTGAAATAAAATAATTTTGAGTGAAGTTATCTTCAATTATATAGTACAAGAATAGGAAACCCATGGCTGAACTGCAAATCCTAGCAGCCCTAACCAGCATGATCAATTATGAGAGATGTTAGGAAAATAAAACAACTGCAGTCATAAATCCTTATCCCAGGCATTGTCCATACTATAAGCACACAAACAACTTATTATTACAATTCAAGAAGCTTGACATAGCTTAAATGTATACACAGGCAATTCTATTCCAAATAAATTGGAATTTCACACTCTGAATAAGCCAGACATTTTCTCCATTTATGTTAAGCTTTAGATTTCATAATCAAACACTTCATTTACTAGAGCTACAACTTTATTTACCCGCAGAAGTCCTTCTCTAGGAGATGATGTTCTCAAAATATCATCAATAGTCCACCACTGATCAGCCAGGAACAAGGCAACAGCTCAAAGAAGAAAATAATATAAAGTAAGAATGTGTTGAGTTTTTCAACTTTAATTATGCCTAGTAAATATTTTTGGTTATAGGGATATCTATTTCACATTAGTTTTATTCATAATTAGAATACTAAATGCATGATCAATGCATGCATTTCTTAGAAAGCTGGGATCAGTCCCATTTTAGAAGCTGTCACTTCCCAGCTGGGTTGTCTCATCATATGTTTATTTTCAAAAGATCTGTGGGTTCTACATGCATGAGACATCTTCTGAACAGAATGGCAGCCAAAAACATATTGGGTTCTACCTCAACTTCTAAATTAGCAAACTTAAAGAAACTACTTACTTGAATAGGTAACTACTTACTATTTACTTGAGTCAAAGGAAGCCCTCATCAGCTATCAGTCCCTAACTAAAATTAGGGAAAGGAATATATAGAGAAGGAAGATTGCCAGTCTTCACAGTATTATGATAGCAACAAAATGGCGACAAATGATGGTCTACTCTTGTAAGAACAAATCACAATTAACCTTGAGTTCACAAATGATCAACTTTTTGTGTATGAGAGGAAAATACCTGAATCTTCAATTCCAGGCTTGTTCTCCCTGTAATTATCTTTTTCATCAAAGCCTGGGAAATTGTACTATGATTGAATCAAGATATTGCAGGTCAAAAGAACTTGCAGCAGAAAATTTAAACCTCCTATTCTGATGTAGGAGAAGGAAAGTGGATGAACTTAAGACTCCTGTTTGCAATAGCCAATCATGATTTTCTGTTATAGAAAATCAAGCAGGCCTCTCTTTATCCCCATACAATAGTAAACTGTTTAAATTCATAAAATATTGAGACATTGTATGGGAGCACCATTTCCTCCAACTATCAAAGATGTCTGATGAACCAATCCATTTCAGAGTGAGAAGTTACGTTATCTACAGCAACACTAGGCCACCCCACAGCATGCTGAAACAGGTCAGAAGTCGCTCAAACATTATAAAACTGGAGGGAAGAAGCTATTCACCCCAAAAGGCTTTTTGCCCCCGTTTCAGTTGAATCCCCATTTTATCATGATTTCTACAGTATTTCTAAACCATAATTACTTTAGCCCTTCAGAGCAAAAGCAAGAAATAACATAGGAACCGAAAAAGGAATGACTCAGATCAGAATACTACAGTGTTACAACTTAAAATGTAAGTGAAACCTGCAAGTGAATCCTCTGGTGCAAATAAAGCAAGGACTTTGTGTCTTTCTTCTCCGCCATAAAGGGGAATGAAGCCTACTGTTGACAAACAAATTGGAACCTAAGAGGGAGAAAAAAAAGCTTATCATTGCTTACTTTTATTCCTTTGGATCTGTGAATTGCTAACACAGTACATTCTTGGATCAAGAGACACTAAAGACAAGGACTCATGCCCTTGTTATCTTGTAGTTAAACTAACACAATTCTCTTTATGTGGAGTAGCCCTTGAAGGTGACTAGGAAGCGGCAGCTGGTACATAATACATTGGCTTGCTTTTGGGCTGGCATTAGTCAATTTAGCAGAGTATTACCTACTCTGCAGGAACTGCATTGGGTGCCAGTAGGCTTCTATGCTGAACTCAAGGTGCTGGTCATTATACTGTGTATGTACAGTATGACCCTTTATGACTTAGGTCAGAGCTTTCCAAACTGTGTGTCGGGACACGTTAGTGTGTCGGCTGCAGTGTCTGGGTGTGTCGCGGCTGCTGCTGCCTTCGAGCCCTGCCAGGATTCCACGCAGGTCCTAGTGCCTGCCTTGTGCCTTGCTGCCTCCAGACCTGCTGTGATTCTGCGCAGGTCCTAGTGCCTGCCTTGTGCCCTGCTGTAAGAGTGTGTCACGAAATGATGCCCTGCTGTAAGAGTGTGTCGCGAAATGATGCATGTCTAAAAAGTGTGTCACCAACATGAAAAGTTTGGAAAGCTCTTAGGTCCTTGTTGCCTTCAGGACCATCTTCCGACAGGACATGCCCACCCTACACAATCTAACAGGGAAAGGATGCTCTGGTTACCCACCCTTAAAGGACTGGGGGGCTGGGACCCAAGAATGACATTCTCAGCAGTAGCCCCTCTATGTGGAACAGCTTGCCTCCAGAGATCAGATGCACCCCTACTCTGATGTCTTTTCACAAAATGGTGAAGTCAGTCCACTAAAGGAGGAAAATATGCCTAACACTAGCAATAATTTATTAACAGTATTTACTGGTTTTAACTGGTTTTAACTGGTTTTGTTTTTATGAATATTTTATAGGCATTTATTGTAAGCTTCCTAGAGTTGTGAGGATAGGTGGCATACAAATTACTATAAATAAATAAATAAATAATTCAGACATATGATAGAATATTTGCCCCAACAGTTCATTTGCCCCAACATCCCAGCATTCAAAGGTAAAGATAAAATGGCAAGAAAACACAAAAAATAGTAAATACTGTCCTCCTTTTGTTTTGCTGAATCAATTACCAGGGACTCAAGGCTACAATCTAAAAATAAAAGTCCAGCTGTTAAACTGTTGAAACAGCACAACAGAAGATTGTTTGTGGAGTCCTTGGTGCTCTCTGAGCTTGGTTGTTTGCTTGCAGACATTTCATTACCCGACTAGGTAACATCATCAGTGCAAGTGAGTGCGGGGTTTTCTGCCTGTATACTGTATATATGCTTAAGCTTGCCCTGCCAGTGTTGGTGGGGGTGGGACTCCACAGTTCAACCCTGAGCTATACATATTCTCTTCTATTAGAGAAGGTTGTTTGTTGGGGTTTTTTCCCCTAGCCTAGATGGTGACTACCGAGTTTCCAGACAAAGCTCATTACCTATCTGGCAACATGATTTCAAGAGTCTGGAAAAGAGAATTTTGAAAGTCATCTAAAATTGTACAAATAAAGAATATTGTAAACACTAAGATAAAATAGCAATGACACCAATCTTACCTTGATATTATCAACAAGAGAGAGGAATTCTGGATTCTCTGGATCTCCACACCTAAGTTCAGTTAGATAATCCTCTCCAGAGCTCTCAAGATCTTCATGGCTGTAGTTATCCAGGAGATCCACAGGGAAGGCCATCCCTTTAGGAGAGTTCACAAACACATACAGGATTATTGCTATAGTCATTACATCTTAGGAATCCAAATTTAATTTTTAAAAGTTACGTGTACTTCAGAGCAGCCTTTCCCAAACTGATAGTCTCCAGATGTCTAGGAACTGCAACACTCTGAGCCATGCAGGCTAGAATTTTGGAACTTAGTTCCAACACATCCTCAAGGTGCGAAGTTGGAGAAAACTGCTTGTGAATAAAAAATTGTGTTATCATCCCACTCCTTTTTTCCCCCCGATCAGAACATGTTATGGAGAGTACACATTCAGCAGCTCAGAATTCCACGAGGATATACTGTACCAAAGGGGCGTGGTGGCTCAGCGGGTAAGAGGCCAGGCTTGTCGATCGGAAGATCGCAAGTTCGGAGGTTCGAATCCCTAGCCCTGCGTGCGGAGTGAGCTCCTGCACTCGCCCTAGCTCTTGCCAACCTAGCAAATTCGAAAGCATGCAAATGCAAGTAGATTAATAGGTACCACTTTGGTGGGTAGGTAACAGCGTTCCACGTGCGTCATGCCGGCCACATGACCGTGTAAGCGTCTTCGGACAGCGCTGGCTCTTCGGCTAACAAACGGAGATGAGCACCGGCCCCTAGAGTCGGACACAACTGCACAAATGTGCGGGGGGAACCTTTACCTTTATACTGTACCAAGGAAGCAGGAAGAGTTGCACCTGGATAGAGACCAAAACATTAACTGCACCAGTGGCTCTATGACTGATCCTATTGTTTTGAAAAAACATATTCCATCTGTGCCATCCATTAACTACATTCTTCGTTTAACCTCACTTACCAAATAATTAAAATAAACAAATTCTCATCTCTTTAATTCTCCTTGCACAAGGAATTAAATCTATCTTTAGAGTTTATTCTATCAGGATTTATCTCTAGATCAGGCAGAAAAAGCATTTAACTCATACCACCCAACCCAATTTTCAACCAACATATACTTATGGCAGGGATAATCAGACCAAAATCACCAACTGAAGCCAATGCAAAGATATGCACACAGAAACGGAAATTAGAGATCTTCTATATAAAAATGCATTTATTATCGCAACTTTTTTAAAAAAATTAGTAACATAATTTAAGTTTGGGGGAAAGAGAGTTCTTTTGTTGTTGCTACTATTATGCAATTGGGAATCATCTTTATTTAAATCTACATTCCACCTACCTCCATTTCATGACTTGGAAAGCAAAATCAAATGTCTCCCCTAACCCACAACAGTTATAGTGCAAAATTAGTTACTGCATTTATTTAAGCTTTGAAGGGGTATTAAAGAAGCTGTGCCTTGGGCAAAGATGCTTCAAGGTAGTGCAGAGAGATCTACAGTAGATTCATTCTCTCAGATGATCCACTGCATCTTTTTTTGGAGCTCTTTTATATCCTGCCTTTCCTCTAAGAGGGAAATAGCCCTTCATCTTATCTTCACCAACAGCCATACCAGCAGACAGACAGTGGTTTGCTAAAAGCCTTCCAATGAGCTCCACAGTTAAATGGGGACACTTTTCAGGGTCTTCCCAGCCCTATTACAACATTTTAATTACTGCACCACATTGTCTTTGTATTATTATGTAAATAAATTTGGTTATAACAATCAATGCCTACGGAGGTTGGGGATGATAAGCCATGGAAAATTATAGTCACGCCATCCCAATTTTTAATGCAACCTTCCATCTAGTTATTTGCTTAGAATAATTTCCTGGAATTTGGTAATTTAACCAAAAAAAGAAAGGGTTAAGGCTCAAATTTGCTAGCAAAGTAATTATATTCTGCTTTCCAAAATTTAAGCAAGAGAAAAACATTACTAAGTTTGCTCTTCACCCTGACAGCTGTTGTATACCACTGCATATGTTACAACAATACAACACAACAGTTTCATGTGAAGAAGCAACATCAATATTCTCTTGCTCTCCATCAATCACTGTTTACTTGAAATACATTATACTATTTTGTACACCGTGTTTTCTTAGAAAAAAAATGAAATACAATACAAAATTAAAACAATAGTATATGTAAAAGCAGCTACACAGCAGTCAGCATCAAACACATCAAAAGATAAAAAATGCCTGGATAAAGGGGCGTGGTGGCTCAGCAGGTAAGATGCCAGGCTTGTCGATCAGAAGATTGCAAGTTCGGAGGTTCGAGACCCGAGCGCCGAGTGACGGAGTGAGCTCCCGCACTTGCCCCAGCTCTTGCCAACCTAGCAATTCGAAAGCATGCAAATGCAAGTAGATAAATAGGTACCACTTTGGTGGGTAGGTAACAGCGTTCCGCGCGCGTCATGACGGCCACATGACCGTGGAAGCGTCTTCGGACAACGCTGACTCTTCGGCTAACAGACGGAGATGAGCACCGCCCCCTAGAGTCGGACACAACTGCACAAATGTGCGGGGGGAACCTTTACCTTTTACCTGAAAAATTAAGAAACGCATGCTCAGGCACCTCCAAAACCAGAGTTCTAGAAAGGCCACAATAACAGAGAAGGCCCTCCCGGTGGGTAACCGCCTGCATCTTGGAGCATAGTAGCAACACCACCTGAAGGGCTTTCTCTAAATATATAAAAGGTTGGGTTCACACATAGCAGGAGAGCCTTTCCAGCAAAGAACAAGTTAATCTAGAGAAAGAAAGTGCAATGGGATTCTTTGCCATAACAAACAAAATGTGCTAGAGATGTTCCAGATAATATGCACCTCATTTCTAAAAAGGTTACCAAGCTAGGATTAAAGAGGAAATTTGGGACTGGATGAAGTTTCATGTCCTTTATTTCTTAACTGTGTTTATACACACACATGCACAGACGCACACACATATACTTGGCTCTTCTCCGAAACAGCTTACAGCAGCTAAAGTACAATTCCCAAATAGCCTTTCATATAGCCATCATATATTTTCAATTTTCTCTATCAAGTAAAGTTCACTAAAATAGTTAACAAGTTAAGGAATGGAAGCAAATTTAAAGATAAAATATGTTTATACAAAATGATTAAAGCACAAGAAATAAAAATTGGTATTTTAATAAAAAAGAGGCCGTATGTCACAGTTGAAGTTTCTATCATGATACAACTGTCTCAAAAAAAGGCAATCATCTGACACAACATAAAGCTTCTAGGTCATTCTTATTATTCTAAGAATAAAACAGAAAACATAGAATGTAGAACATGAGCTGCTTATATGTACAGTATTACAATCATTTTCAATTGCTGAAATGTTCAGGAAGAATAAATGAACTAGAAATTACCCATCTGTATTTCAGGAGCTCAGTCTACAGTTCTTCCTCTATTGCTGTTTCTTTCATGGATCCCCAAAAAAACAAGCAAAAACACTGAAGGTTTCAGAAAACATATTGTGATGGTCTTTTGTCTACAGAAGAGACAGGGCATCCTACAGTGGTTATTTCCCTCCCACTTGCCCTGGAGGCAAAGCTAGAAAAATGTGCTGTTTTCATACAGTGGAGCCAGGAAATTCTACAGTGGGCCATACCAAAGCTGTCCCTGAGTGTGGGATCTTACAACCATAAGGCTTTTAGTCCCTACTGGGAACTATTTTCTGTAATGCTCTCCTGTTGAAAGAAGCTTCAGCCAAGACATGAGAGTTAAGCTTATAATGCTTTATAAAGGAGGATATGGAGGACTATGTGTCAGCCCTACAGTTGCTGTCTGCCAGAGGGCATTTAAATGGGGGACTGCTGAGGTGGCTTTCCTAATCAACAGTGCCAGAGTTCCTTGTGGGGCAGGTTTATATGGAGTCTCATAGGCTAGTTTGATGCAAGCCCTGATCCACCTGGAGATTATGATTGGTAAGGCTTTGAAGCCCAGGTAGGGATGTCAGAAGGAGATCAAAAGCTAAGTTCCACTCTTTTCTACTCAGGTAGATCTTTTGATGGCTCATCTGAAATCCAGTTTATGCAATACTCTAATTGGGAACTGGGATTGGGCAGAAGAGAGGATCCTTGGTGAAAAACAACTTCACTTTAGTTATGAAGGTTGGGTGTAGCACAGAGTGTTGATGTCCATCTGGATGATGCTGAACACTTTCTTGGCTGAGAGTGCCCATAATTCTGACATCCACCTGACAGGGTTCTGGCTCCTGGGTCCCAGAATCTACTTTGTATGCAGTAGGAAATGGGAGGTATAGCCTGATGTTCCCCTGCCTTTGCCTTAATGTTTTGTTGCTGCTGCTGCTGTTAGAGATAGGCTTTCTTTTAAACTTAGACCTCATCTAGGCACTTTCTGAACAGCTTGCCAGATTTGGATTTAGAGTCTACATTCAGTTCTTGAGACGTGGCTGCCCCCTGGTGTCCACATTAGCCACCATGCCTTTGGCTGATAATTGAGCACTATCCAGATTAGTATTTGCCATGAAGGCAGTGACCTTGGCTAGAGCTTTCACCCCTTGCCTATGCTCCCTTTACTCTGGAGGGAGGAACTCAATTAAAAGTTTGGCCCACAGGGCAGCGGATCTGGTAAAAACTGAGGTAGTGAGGGCTGACAAGCTAGACTTGGGGCCTCTTGTGCTCTCTACTGCAGGATATCCATTTTCTTCCCTGTCCTTATTTACTATAGTCCCTGAAAGCAATGCTGCTGTGGAGGCATTCATTGCAGGGAGGAAGGGAGGGGTGGGTGGGTTGAGATAATCTAGGGAAGGAAATGATAAAGTTTGGTATTCAGAGAGGAGTTAGCCCTCACTGCCCCAGGGGCCTCCAAGAATTTGTGGAATGCCTCAGGGAAGGGAAGGCTTCAGGCAAGATTGCTGGCCACAGGGAACACCACTGCAGCCCACAGGTCCCTTAGGGCAGGGGTCCCCAACCCCCGGGCCATGGACCGGTACCGGTCCGTGGCCTGTTAGGAAGCGGGCTGCACAGCAGGAGGTGAACGGTGGGCGAGCGAGCGAAGCTTAATCTGTATTTACAGCCGCTCCCCATCGCTCGCATTACCGCCTGAGCTCCGCCTCCTGTCAGATCAGCGGCGGCATGAGATTCTCATAGGAGCGCGAACCCTACTGTAAACTGCGCATGTGAGGGATCTAGGTTGCGCGCTCCTTATGAGAAGTCAGAATCCGACACTTATTTTAGTCCGCACGTGGCCCACCCATTATTTTATTTACCACTTCCGATGGTTTCATCCCGAAACCATCCCATCCCCCCGGTCCGTGGAAAAATTGTCTTCCATGAAACCGCTCCCTGGTGCCAAAAAGGTTGGGGACCGCTGCATTAGGGGATCTGTGGGGAGGAGGGACTCATCCTCATTCCTTGAGGCCTAGGGCCTCAAAGTCTTTTCTGAGAAACTGACATCTTCAAAGCCAGCGCCTGCTCAATCTGCAGGTCTTCATCTTCATCCAAGGACAGCTTATGTTCCTCATCATCAGACTTTTCTTAAAAGAAGGTGTTGTGAGTTGTGGGCAGTAGAGGGTCAAGTCTGGATACCCCTCCCTCACTTGGGGACCTGGCTCTTCCCCTTTTGAAGGCACTTTGCATTTTAGACTATGTGATGAATGTCTGGAAGAGGCCTTGGAGGATAAGGAGAACCGGGAAGACTGAAAACCCTTCACTGTACCAGCTTGCCCCCCACCCATGCCCTCAATTTGGCTTTCCCACTATTTTTTTCCTTAATATTTTTTCGCTAATTAGGCAGAGCTTTTTTTTAAGACCCAGACTTTAAACCCACCATAGAGTGGGTGGTGACTGTGCAGGCTTGATCTGAGGAAGCCATTATCCAACTTAGTTCAACGTGGTCTTCCCTGGGGTCCCTGGGGAATAGAAGACTGGGGGCGGGGTTCAAGAAAGGAAATTACTCAGAGGAGCCAGGTGAAGAAATTGGAGACTGCTGCTCCTTTGGGGAGGTGCAGTGGAGCGACCGGCACCCAGTGGCACCCAGTTCCATCCCCTCCAGTGTCTGGCCACCCAAGTCATCAGAGGAGCATTCACAGTGTTAATGTGCCATTGGAGACCAGTCTTCTGGTTCAGCCCCAGAAGCATAGGAGAAGCAAACTGATATATTCCAGGAGAACAAATTGCTATTCATTCACTTGGTGGCTATGGCAGGGATGATTCTACTGGGGAGAATGAAAATAAAGGAAAGGGGGGGGGGAGGGAAGAAAGGAAAAATGAAAGCAGCAAAGAACTGCTGACACTGAGGAAATTCTAGCCAAGCCAATGGACACACACTCTCTCTGGAGCAAAAAAGGATCAGCAATGCTCCACAGTAAAATCATCAATCTGGTCTAAAGAGTGCCTGTTATGCATGCAGGCTAAATTTACATCTGTAATCTGCTTAAAGAATGCTAATACATACTTATGAGAAGTCATTTTGAAAAGCAAAAAAAAGCTTTTCTTGCATGATAGAAAGTAGGTACATTGGTTCAGGCATCATTATTATTATTATTATTATTATTATTATTATTATTATTATTATAATTTCTATGACCGCCCATCTCCCCCTCAAGGAGGGACTCTGGGCGGTTCACAATCACAACAATAATACAACAACATAAAAACACAATAAAATAAAATAAAATAAAATAAATATAATAAATATAATTTAAATTAAAATTAAAATTAAAACCAAGTGGCAGATGGTTTGCCGTGCTGCTGAAGTCTGTTTAAAATATTTGGGGAGGCTCAAGCAATCAGCCATCCCAAAGCTTGACCACTTTCCCTTTTGCCTTTGACAAACAGGGTTGGGTACAAGTTGTATAAGAGGATGGAGATGACAGGAATGATGTCCAAATAAGGAGAGCTGGATGGGTTTGAGTGGCTGAACCACCTTGAAAAAGCAGTCAAAAACACATCAAGATGAATAGCAACTAAGAAACACATATTGGAAATGATAAAATATTCTAGGACTTTCTGGATGACCTAAGAAGGATGACTGATTGGGACCCAGGGATGTCAGAAAGATTTTGTAAAGTAGCCAATCAGAAAAGAGCATTTTGGCAACCTGGAACCTTGTGAGTATAGCAGTCTAAAATTTGGGGGCTAAGTTTCAGAGGGTCTACATCATTGGTTTCCACTCACATGAACCATTTCTCGTGATAGTCTGCATCTCTGCTATATTCATTTGGATCTTTAGTTGAACAGGCGCATTCAGTTTAAATCTGCAACTTTGGGAAATTTTTTATAGTCAATTTTACTGAACTAATGTACTACTTAAATCTGTCTTTGCAACTGCTGAAAGCACTTCACCTTGAGTTGTTGCTTGTTTGTTTAAGTAAAGAGGAAATTAAATCTTCCTGAGTGATTGTATTTTCTTTTCTACACAAGGCAACTGATATAATAAATATAAATTAGGAGAATTTGCCTAGGCTGTTTAGAAGTGGACAGAGGAAGTAAGACAATCAGTAAGCAGGTGATAGAAACATATTTAGCTGGACACTAACAAAGCAGTGATTAGGACTTGAGGCTAGAGGAGGTGATAAAATTCATACTCTAAGCCAGCCTTTCTCAACTTTTTGACCCTGGAGGAACCCTTGAAATATTTTTCAGGCCTTGAAATACCCGTGCACATTCAGGCTCAAATATAGGCCACAAGTTACAAAATTACTATATTCGTTTCATGCATAGGCCTGTATATATGCATTAACAGTGTTATTAAACTAAAAATAAAGAATGAAACTTATCTCTTTAATGTGAAGTTGCCCGAATTTGAAATAATTTTTTAAATAAATCGTGATATCCCAGGAAACCCCTAATGACCTCTCGTGGAACCCTAGGGTTCCACAGAACCCTGGTTGAGAAACCCTGCTCTAAGCCGAAGAAGTGTTCAATGAATGCTTCAGTATCCAAGAGTAGAGATTGCCTTATTCAGACAATACTCCTAAACTGGTTTGGAGTATAAACCAAGGTCTGGTTCAGATCCCTGTATCTTCTGGTCTTTATGGTGATAATCAGTTTGGCATGTCCATCCTGGGTTTGTGGGAAGACAAATTCTCAAGGTAATGAAGTAATGAAGTGGTCATGCTTGGGGATGGCTGATCTCTTAGAGCCGCCTCAAATATTTTAAATATTTTTAGCGTCACTGTAAGAACCACCTGCCACTTGGATTTTATTGTATTTATATTTTATTGTTATTTTTATTGTATTTTAATGGTGTTGTTATGGTTGTAAACTGTCCAGAGTCCCTCCTTGAGGGGGAGATGGGCGGTCATAGAAATCAAATAAATAAATGAACTCAATGACCAGGATGCTATTTCCAGTAAGTTATATAAAGCATGATATAATAGATTCATGTCTATCAGGCCACCTCAAGTAGAAGAACTCTTTAAGAGTGGTGGCCAAAACCTGGGTACTTCCCCTGAATTCAAACATACCTAACATTTGATCCATATTGGCCTGGATTTTGTTGTTCAGTCGTTTAGTCATGTCCGACTCTTCGTGACCTCATGGACCATAGCACGCCAGGCCTTCCTGTCCTCCACTGTCTCCCGGAGTTTATTCAAATTCATGTTCATTACATCGGTGAGACCTAATCAATTATTCTTTGACTTTCCTTTAAAAACTACAGTATGCATCTATCAAGGCAGGAGCAGCTGTTTATGCTGGTGTGCACCTTGTGTGTTCAAAGCTTTGCAGTGGGAGAATCCAGCAACATGGTTTCCTCTTCCAAAGCAGAAGAGCTTGCATTTTTCTTTTTTCCTTTTAAGCTTCCACACACTGCCTGATAAACTGTCAGGTCAAATCTTCATCATATCACACTCTAGGTTATGCATTGTTTATAAGACAACCATCTGATTATTCAGTTAATATTCTGGCTGACTGAATAATGCAATGTAGCCTTACGTGCCCAACCACTGTCACTGTAGCTACTTATGCAAAATGGAAAATAAAAGAGGAAAGTAGGAGGACAGGAAAAGGTTTTTTTAAAAATCTTTTTAAATTGGTAAACACATTATACTTCTGTCACTGGAGGAAGAGTGCATACTCAGTTAATCATAATGGGGGGGACATACCACAAAACAGAGGTATGTTTCTTTGTACTAAGATTCAGAAGACATGCCTGCTTTCCTCTGTAACAGCAACTGAATTTTTCACCCTCTCTGCAACCATTCAAAGTGGCCATGCTGCAAAAAAAAATGTCTAATAGTCACAAAATATGCTATTATTGTCTGTTCTAATACAGAACTGAAATGTACTATAAGATAAATGAGCATAAGCAGCTTAAAAATTCTTTGATTAGTTTATGGTTGATAACAAAAACTATCCATTTGTAAAACAACAGCTAAAGCAATTCACCGTCCTAAAGAAAGCAAAAACAGTACTGCAATTCTACGGGGTGGGTGGAAAAGAGAAATGGAGCATAATCCAAATGTGAATGACAATCTTGGCTTTCTAGGATAAGTTTCTAGCCCACATTTCTCTAATAATATACATATCTGGGCAACGTCTCCTAAGTCTCAGAGGCCAAGGAGACGACTAAATTACATTTTCACAAGTAGCTATAGGAGATAAATATGCACTTCATTCTCACAACCAGGGAATCATCATACCAAGAAGCAACAACTACAAAATGGAATTTGCGAAGTAAAAATTACACAAATCCACTCATAAATGTATGTAATTGGCATAACTTTGATCTTTTATGGTCACTTGGATGTTATATTTATTTTTACTTTTATATTTACATTTGGTAATTTTGTATTTATATTTTAGATGTTATTTAAACTTATTGTTTTAATGTGCTTGTTACTGTAAACCGCCCAGAGTCCCTCTTTTTGGGGGAGATGGGCGGTGGCAAAATTTGAAAAATAAACAAACAAACAAACAAATATAACTTGCAGAATTCATTTTGTCTCAAAGCTTTGAGTATGCACGTATTATGAATCTCATTTCTATACTTCCCTCAGGGCGCTTTCCATTAAAACAAAATAACTCAGTAAAATCAATATAAAACTCATATTAAAACCTTTTATGATTAAATATTATTAAAATTCAAGCTGAAAAAGTTCTGTAGTGGGAAGCAGCTGGCCCTTTAAATCACAAACCCACCTTATATGACCAGAGGGAGTCACCTGACCCATGAGAGCCAATAAAGGAAAAGTAGGGGGTTTTGTCAGGGTTTTGGGTGGGAAGTGTTTTGGGGGTGGTTGAGAGAGTTGGTAGGAGTCCTAGACTAGGAGGTTACCTTAGGCAAGGCTGGAAATTGCTTGGCTGTAGTTAGAATTGCGTTAGTTTATTTCAGTGCTTTCCAAACTCCCGTTGGTGACTCACTGGCGGCGGCGCGCGGCGGCAGTGGTCTTGTGTTTTGCGGTAAAACCCGGATGCACTGATGGCACGCCACTGCTGCCACCGCCGCCGTGCACGCCACCACCACGCCATTGCCACTTCCGGGTTGTGTCGCAACACACTAAAGTGTCGCGACGCAGAGTTTGGAAAGTACTGGTTTATTTATTCATTCATTTGAATTTATAAGCCACCCAAATCCAATGGACTCTTTTTGGTATTTTATCTCTTTTTAACTATGTGTTGTATGTGTGGAACCTTATCTTCGTTTGGCAACTTAACAGTTTTGACTTTTGTTTAAATTCTGGAGCTGACCGGTTGCCTTCTGGCACCCGCCTCAGCTTGGCTGAGCTATTGGCTCCCCAGAGTTTTGATTGGCTTGCCTTTCTGCAGATAGCCAGACCTGACGTGGGGTGAGGATTTCCTCCTCAATCCTCTCCTGGTTCCCCAGAGGGCTGGTGTGGAAGGGAGAAACCGGTTTATAATGAAGGGGTGGTGGCAGCAGCAAGGAGACCTAATTCTCCAAGCACTGTTCATCCCCAGGCGTGGTTTACCTCAGAACTGAATTACCTCAGAGGGAGGAGCTGGTTTGACCCTGGAGGCACCTTCCTTGTTACAGGCTCTCTTGAAGACTTCTCCAGAATGTAGATCTAATATCTGTCAGGAACATAATACACAACCTAGGGCTGACAACTGGTCCTATTTGCCACCAAATGACTCTTTTGATGATCTTAATGGGTGGTGAAAATCATGCAGAGAAAAGCACTATTTTGTGTCACCCAGGCCTAACCTATTTAAGGTTTTAAATGATAGCCAGCTCTTTATATTTTGCCTGGGAACCCATGGACACCTTGGTGAAAGGGGAGTGGTAATCCAGTATTATTTATTTATTTATTTATTTATTTATTTATTTATTTTTCTAACTTATATCACCGCCCATCTCCCCCCATTCCGGAGGGGACTCTGGGCGGTTTACACCAAGCATGGTCATCATGTGCCACTAAGAGACTCTTATTCTTTCTCTCACTGGAAAAGGATAGTTATGACTGATTAAGTGCCATCAAGCTGTTGCTGAGTCTTAGCAACCACATAGACAGTTTTACTCCATAACAATCTGTTATGGAGTAAAACTCCTATTCAACTCACATGCCAGGAAAACTTGGCAATTGTTTTCTTTCAATGAATCCACACATACATTATTTTTGTCAAACATTTTAATAAGGACCAAAAACAAAAAAGAATAGAGCAAGAGCTCAAAGCACATTCCAAAACTACAGAGTAAATTTGGCTTTCACCCAAACCCATAGGCATACCAATTGCCTGGACACTACCACCCTCATCTCCGTATTTCTAGCATGTATCCCATTTGATTTTTATACTCATTTGTAAATGTCATTTGCATTTCTACTTCAAAACCCATTGTCTGGGTTTGAGCATAAGTTAAGGAATTTGCCAGCCCCACTAGGTAGATCAAGCCAAGAAATCAACTCTACAGGAAGGCTAAAACTACTTTAATTGAGATTGGCTATAATAACAGAATCTTGCAAGTCTGATCATGCTGTACCCCCTGCTCCTTCTTATAGTTCAGTGACCTAGGGAGGTGTCTGTCCAAGTCACTTCTGAATATTGTGTGTCTATTGTGGACTTTAAATATGCTTTATCTCCCATCACCCTGGCAACGGATCTTGCATATATCCGTCAAGGTCATCTTCCTTACTCTCTACAGAAATGTATAGAAGAAAAACTGACCTCTCATTTGTACCCCTGAAAAACATCTCTAGAGGGTCTCAAAATTGGAGAACCTCTCACTGTCAAAACCAGACAACTAGATAGGTGGCTTAGGGTAACTTTCTGCTTTCATAGAATATAAGGGTTAGAAGGGATCTTGTGGATTTATTCCTGCCCAGTGCAGGAGTCCACTATTACAGCATCCCTAACAGGTGGCCATCTACCTGTCCACCACCTCCCAAGGCAGTCTGTTCCATTGTTGAACAGCTCTGTTAGGAAATTCTTCCCGATATCCACCCCAAATCTATCATTTTATAATTTAATCCCATCGTTTCTTGTTCTGTCTTCTGGAACAATACTGACCAAGTTAACTCTCTCCTATACATCAGTCCTTCAGACATCTGAAAACATCTATCATGTCTCCTTGCAGACTTCTCTTATCCAAGCTAAACACACCCAATGCTTCCAACCATTTCTCATAAGCTTTTCCTTCAAGGCCCCTCATCGTCTTGGTTGCTCTCCTCTGGAAATATTGCAAATGGTCAATGCCCTTCCTAAAATGCAGTGCCCAGAACTGGACACAATATTCTAGGTAAGGACTAAACAATGCAGATTAGACAGGATTTCTCTTGATCCCAACACTGTATTTCTGTTGAAGCATTTGTTTTTGTTTTGTGTGTGTGTGTAGAACTTTAAAGCTGTCCTTGTTGAAATTCCTCTTGCTGGTCCTGTCCATTGTTCCAGTTTGACAAGATCCTCTTAAATGCTGATTCTGTCCTCTAACATGTTGTTCATAAATTTGATAATCACATTTTCTAGCTCCTCATCCAAGTAGGAGTTGAGGAGTCTTTATCTGTGTCACCGGTTACCATCTTCTCCAAGTAGCAAGCTTAACCAATTTTCTTCATATTAATACTGACATTGCCAAAAAAGTGTTTTGGGGTTTTTTTGCTTTTAGCTTTCCTTGTGAGTCTTCCCATCTTAGCAGCATGTGCATCCCACTATTCAGAACATGAAACGTTTGCAGCAGCATGAAAGAAGAAGCAATTCCTTTAAAACATGGAATGGAAAGAGTTCTGTTTCTGGATTATATTTTGGGTTTCAACCACAAAATGACAAAATTCAGTTTAATTGGAACTTATAGCTCCACAGGTTTTATTTCCAATGAAACTCAATTAAGATTCAACTAATATTTACTTTGCAAGGAATCCTTTTATTTCAAATTTTTATGTACAATTTTTAATACCTTTCAGCAAGGTAACTTAGGCATACCAATTGTACACCATTACTTGCATGGCACTGTTAAATAAATTGTTAAATTTCAAAGTGCTTGAAATTCTGTTATCCAAGTAAAGCATGGGTATACCTATGGGTTACTACATCTTTGGCAATATTGGCTCTCCACTCAATGCATACAGGCAGGTAAGAGGAAAGAAAATATTCAGCTCAGCATCTACTCATAGTGCAAGATGATTTTAAGCAATCAGCCCATACAGGTAAAGTTGTAAAACTAAATAATTAGGATGTGGGGTTTATTGAAGTTAAAGGAGGTATCATAAAATGAGTATGAACATTGTTCTGCCAGTTATTAAAGCATATATAGTTGCATTCCGTAATAATTAGCTTAATTTTTTACCTGAATGGTTTACCAACAGAACTCCTAGCAACTTCACAGCTCTACAGGGGTTCTGGTACAAGAAGGCTGGAAATTAGCTTGTCCACTAACAGTGATCATTCCTTTTACAAATGGCAGAATTGTTTAGGATTTTTCTAGGTTTGGGTCATCAACAGCTCAGTGAAAGGCAATATACCTGCAGGCATTTTTCTTGATGCCCACCAGGCTCCAACCTCAATTAATTCTTAGTTTTATATAATGAGCAACAGAAAGCAAAGTAGCAAACTCTACTATCATTTTTTTTTATTATTTCCAAGGACAACTCCACAGGCAAGTTTTGCAAGTGTGTCAACCTTTCCAGAAGTAAAGCAAAGGTGAACTAGAGATGATAGTTTGGAATGGATGCTGACATTATCTTCACCACTTTCTGGTAAATGAGGTTTGCAATTGGCACATTTATTATGGCAGCTTTTCTGTGGCACTGTCCTTGTTATGTTAAGGCATTAGTTAGGACTCACTATTGTAGCCTTCCCCAATTTAATTTCATAAAATGTGATGAGACTATAGCTCCCAGAATTTCTAAAAAAAACAGAGCTCACATGGACTGAAATTTAAATTGTAGTTCATCTGAAGGATATTTGGCTGAAGACTATAGTTTTGACTCACAGCCTCAAATATGAATGGTAGCAATAATAGTACTGTAAATACATGATCAAAAAGAAGAATCTGTACATGTGGTCCAAGGACATATTTAGCCTCCGGTATCAAAAGCATGAAAACTAGGGTTCAAGATAATACTGCTAGGTCTAAATAAAGATTCCAAATTTTCAGAAACTTTTTAGAAAACCTATGAACTTTTTAGTATATTTTGGGGAAATATTGAAATATAACAATCTTTACTTGAAATATTTTTAAGCATCCTTCACATAGCTAAAGTCACTTTGTCATTTCAAGAACATAAAATGTATTATGTACCACTAAATTAATTGTAAATGTGTTTTTACAATTGTTTCCGACTGAATATCAGACAATAGTCTCTTTTCATAACTATGCAAATTCTAACTAAGGTAGGTAAAATAAAACAGAATATAATGATTACAGAACTCTTGCTTGTAACAATGCTGTCTTTCAGCTCCTTTCTGCTTCAGCTCTTTTTGTTGCTCTCAAAATAGACTTACAGAGTCAGAAGTTCCTTCCAACCCCCAAACCTTTAGACTTGTTCTGTCTAAGCAATCAAGGCCATGAGTTCCTTGATTCTATCTAATCTCCACTGGAATAAATGTATTGCTGCCTACTCCAGAGCATTTCAAGTAATTTAAGTTCAGTCATATTTCTAGACGAGAACAGAACCACCAGCTTGTACAAAAGTGAACAAGATCACTCACAGAGAAGACACTGAATCCTTCTTTATTCACTCATGAAAATGTCAGAGCAGCCTGGGGGCAGAAATTTTACTCCTGTAAGCATTGCTTGTACCTAGTACAGGAGTTGTAATGATCTTGGTAGACAATTTACAGACATTATTTTGGTAAAGGTTCTCCATGAAACAATCCCAATCTAGAATAAAATGATTTATAATCTATTTTTCCCAATTCTTCAACAAAAAATAAAAGAAAAAAAGGATTCAAATCCCCTCCCCAATCTTTCTGGCCATTCTTAAAATGATTATTCTCTAGTTCTCTCATTTTTTATGTATGAGAATCTTCATATGATACATTTTGAAGGAGTAAAAATGTGCCTTAAAAGCATTTGATCTAGGGGCCAGTGCTCATCTCCGTTTGTTAGCCGAAGAGCCAGCGTTGTCCGAAGACGCTTCCACGGTCATGTGGCCGACATGACGCACGGGGAACGCTGTTACCTACCCACCAAAGTGGTACCTATTAATCTACTTGCATTTGCATGCTTTCGAATTGCTAGGTTGGCAAGAGCTGGGGCTAGTGCGGGAGCTCACTCCGTCATGCGGGACTAGGGATTCGAACCTCCGAACTTGCGATCGACAAGCCTGGTGTCTTACCCGCTGAGCCACCACGCCCCTTAAGATACAAGT
This sequence comes from Charina bottae, assembly GCA_023362775.1. Classification (NCBI taxonomy): domain Eukaryota; kingdom Metazoa; phylum Chordata; class Lepidosauria; order Squamata; family Charinaidae; genus Charina; species Charina bottae. The sequence goes on from JALMGJ010000012.1 coordinate 342,003, forward strand.
ATTTCAAAATAAATAGATCAATATGGATAGAGTTTTTCAAGCAACAGATGCCGAACAGTAACATTGCTTTTTGAAATTCATGTTGATGGAAGTAACAGTGTTCTACATTTTCAACAGAAAGGATTTGAGAAAGGTCCCCAGTAGGACTTTCTGAACAGCAGTTTTAAGGAGATACTTAAATAGTCTAACACTATTCACATTCTTGAAAGATAGTGTTAGCAGCTGCCATTGTATAAGTAACAAAGCTATCAGTATTAATTTTGGTAAAGTACAGCCATTGCAATAATTCACAAAACAACCAAGGCCCCTGCATAAATCAGACTGGATATGTTAAGGTCCCATCAGTCCAAAGGATAGTGATTCCTGAAAAGATAATAGAAATTACAGCCCCTATTATTAGGCCTAAAAATAAAATTCTGCAACGTAACAGGCAATGTGCAAAAAAGCTTGTCTCTCATTCCCGATTATAATTTGCATAAGTTTGTGCATACATCTTAAAGCCCACTATGCAGCATGCCTAGATATGGACAATGATACAACTGTGTAGCCCAAACCCTTCAATTAGTCCAATTGAAAAATTAATTTCAATAGAAGAGAATATATGTAGCTCAGGGTTGAACTGTGGAGTCCTTGGTGCACTGATGATGTTACCCAGTTGGGTAATGAAACATCTGCAAGCAAACAACCAAGCTGAGAGACCACCAAAAACTCCACAAAAATTAATTCGTTAAGAACTCCTACGTAGCACCTTGATATAAAATTAACCTTCTGAAACTGGTTCCCCCCCACTCCCCATGTATTGGATTTCAACCCCCAGAATTCCCAGCCAGCATGGCATTGTCAATGATAGGAGCTGGAGGCATCACCAGCCTGAAGGAGGTTGCTATGAACGATCTACTGAGTACTGGCAAATCCTCCAACATAAGCATTTAAATGCACACCCAGAACAGATGTTTGAAAATGGAGTACATATTTCCCCTCTCCCACCCACAGCCTTGAAAGACATACTATCGGACTACAAGCACCGCCCGCTCTTTACTACACTCATTGGCCTACCAGATAGGATCACAGTAGAGGAAACAGAGGGGGAGGGTTCATCAAAAAGCGAACCGGGGGACTCGGAATTTCGCGGGACTTCACCGACAGTGCCTCGCCTCCCCAAATTACGCGGAAGAGCCGTTACCTTTCATTCAACCAGAAAGACGCACCGTAACCGGAGACGCGCCCCGCCGCTGCTGCTCCTGGAGCGCCGATTTAATTCATTCTCCACAGCTGAGGCCGACGCGAAAGAGCTTCCCAGCGCGCGCCGCGTCCCAGAACTGCCCGGAGCCCCCGCTGACTGGAGGGGTGGGCGTGCAAGAAAAACAACGCAGGAAGGCGGATTGGAAAGGGGCGTGAGAGACCAGCACGCACTTTGGCCCTTTCCTGGAAAGGTCGGAAGCGCACCGTGCGGAGCCCGATCGGGAGGGGACGAGACGGGAGACCAGCACTCCAATGCACGCGTGTACCTCCAATGCTCGCAGCCTACCTGCCTGAAGCACAGTGGCCTACAACATGGAGAGGCGGGCGTACGCGCGCGTAAAAAAGAAGAGAGAAGCACAAGCAAACGAGTCGTCGTCTCCGCGCCGGTCCCCCGCCCACCTGGCTTGTATGACGACTAGCGGCGCCGCTTCCCTGCCACGAAGGGGACCAAAACTCTTTCATACTCCACAGTCCCAAGTCCGGGATTTCTACCACAGGCTGTTCCGCCTCCCCGCGCGCCTGGGACAGCCGATGCTCGCCAGCCTCGGAGTCGGGCCTGGCTTACCAGAAGGGATGGGGGAGGAGGAGGAGGAGACTGGTACGCATCAGCTCGCACACCAGCAGGTTATCATCAGGCCTTCTCCAGCGTCCCTATTTGCACTAATCACTCACTTTGGCCAAACCTCTTTCCTCTCGGTCTGCAAAGAAAAGTGGAGCGGGCGGGGTGCAGCTGTTGGCTGGAGAGGGGCTGCGCCGGTTTAAAGTCCACCTAGGCTCACCTCCTCCTGCTACTCCCGAGGCTGCTGCGAGGCGCCTGATCTGATCATCGCCGTCCCTCCCCTCCTGTTCTCCCTCTCCGTTCTCCGTGTCTGACGCATTCATTCTGCATCGTCTGGAGCCTTCAGAGGCACCCACTCCGGGCTCGCCTGCTGCTTCGCTCTTCGCCGCATCTCTCAGCCGGTCAGGAGCCGCCGCTACAACAAAAGAAAATCCGGGGACAGATCACCAGACCTGATGTCCCCAAACAATCAAGACAGCCTTTTCGGGGTCTCCAAAGACAATACGGCTGGCGATTGCTTATAAACGCAAATTTAAAGGAAAAGATGACGAGATCAACCTGCCGGTGTAAAATATATATGTTTGCATGTTAAATCGGGAGGCGTTTTTTCATCCTGATGTACTGCTGCAGTGTTCTTCAGCAATGGCTGCAACTGTTCCAGAGAACAATATGACTGACTGGTGCCAGGATAGTGCAGGCAACAAGGAAAGCGAAGTGGTGGAGGTAGAAAAGGTCACGGACATTTTGAAAGGGCAGCTAGCATCGCATTTGATTTCTTTCTGGTAGAGAAAGCAGTAATATGATTAACAAAGCAGCCTAATAAAAATGTGCCAATTATGATTAGAATGAAGATAAAGGATTTGACCCCCCAAAAAAGGAGGTTTGGCCTACGAAGAGGACCATTTTTGCCCTCAATCACTTGAAAAGCATCACAAGTAGCCTCTGAAAATTTCCATATGCTCTTGTAATGAAAAAAAACAAACAGCAGGTGCTAGGATTAATAGTTAAGTATACATAGGTATTTAACCATCCATAAAACTCATATACATAGAATTATTCAAATGTATTAATCATCTTTGTTCTTTAGAAAAAAATTAACTATCAAGGCTCCTGGAATGCAGATTATATATATATATATATATTTGGTGAAACATAGAATATCAAGATAGAAAAAGAGCAAAAAAGTCAAGAAAAACTTGGGAATATACATATTGTTTATGCTTGTATTCGTACAAGTGTGATCTTAAGAATGTGAGCATTTTACATATTCCATGTTTATACCCAGAACATTTGTATAGGTAATGATTTATGAATGACCACTTTTTTTAAAAAAAAAAGTCTTAAATATAGGTCATTTGCTATTACATTAGTTTTTTGCCAAAACATTTTGGGCAGAAAAATTCTCCATTCTGATCCAAAGAAAGTGGTACTTGCATTTTCTAGTATTTTTCAGTTACAGACTTAGCAACCAGCAATAGGAATTTCTTACATTGCAACAGTATAAGTCTTATGTTTAAGGTTAGGGTTTTTGTTTGCTTATTTTAATGCAGATTTTTAATTAAGTTTAATAAAATACAAATTCTAGTAAAGAGGTACAGACCTTATTTTTATGTAATATTTGGTCACACAGTGCTAAAGTAATTTTACTGGTATGAAACAGTATCAGTCTATTGTACAGTATTTATACCCACTACAACTCTATTCTGTGCCTGTTTATTATGGAAATAAGTTTGATAGAAACAGTGGGGCCAGCCTCCTGGTTCTCCACACACTTCCTCCATTCCTTTTCTCTATCCATATGCAGTATAATAGTACTACTATGATCAGTGACCATACACTCTAGAAAGCAGAGCATCTCAGCCTCAGTTAGAATCAGCAAGGTTGTTTACAGTGTGTGTGTGCCTACTGTCTATTTTATAGGTATACTCTATTTTCATATATAACAATTCATTACAAATTTAAAAAGCAATTAGTTTTAACTAAACTGAGCTTTATTTGCATGCTTGTAGATTTATCTGCTTCAAAGAAAAGCACCAGTATCTGTCATAATGATGCAGTGTCTACCCTGTCCCAGTGCCTGGGGGCTGTGAGGGCCTGGATGGGGAACAACAGGCTTCAGTTGAACCCTGGCAAGACCGAGTGGCTGTGGATTGATGGCTTAGCGTCTTCGGGGAAATTATCATCTTTGGTTCTCGATGGGGTAGCACTACCCCGTTCAGAACCGGTGCGTAATCTGGGGGTCCTTCTAGACTCACGACTCCTGCTCGAAGAGCAGGTGGCAGTCGTGGCTAGGAGGGCTTTTGCGCAACTTCGGTTGGTGCGCCAGTTACGCCCATTCCTGGAACGCGATGCCCTCCGCACAGTCACTCATGCTCTTGTCATCTCCCATGTAGATTATTGCAATGCGCTCTACATGGGGCTACCCTTGAAGACTATCCAGAAGCTTCAGCTGGTGCAGAATGCGGCCGCGTGGGCAGTATTGGGTGCCCCAAGATCTGCACATGTAACACCGTTGCTCCGCGAGCTGCATTGGGTGCCGGTTTGCTTCCGGGTACAATTCAAGGTGTTGGTTATCACCTTTAAAGCCCTACATGGCATGGGGCCAGAATACCTGAGGGACCGTCTTATCCCCATGTTATCGACCCGCCCCACCCGGTCATCCAGAGAGGCCCTGCTACGTACCCCATCAATTAGAGAATGTCATCGGATGGGGTCTAGGAGGCGGGCCTTCTCTGTAACAGCACCCACTTTATGGAACAGCTTGCCCCCAGAGTTGAGACAGATCTCCTCCCTCCCAACCTTTAGGAAAGAGCTGAAGACCTGGTTCTGCCGCCTGGCATGGGAAGGAGGAAGGGATAGCTCCTCATGGAGATGGCTAATCCCGTAATTTTAATGTCCTTCTTTTAACTAATATCCATCTGGATTTATAACTACTATGTACTGCTGTAATTTTATGTATACATTTTAACTGTTGTCTTGTAAACCGCCCAGAGTCCCCTGATTCGGGAGATGGGCGGGGATAAATTTAAAAAATAAATAAATAAATAAATAAATAAATAAAATAATATATATTCCAAACAATGTGCATGGGCCTCATACAGACCCCAGAAGCATTCTTAGAAAATAAAATTGTGAATAATTGCAACTCATATCTTGTTTGGAAGTATGCCCACCTACCCAGGTTAAAAATAAATAAGATGAGGTAATAATAGTAGTAGTTTAATTTATGTGCCTGTAACTAGGCACAGTACAGAATAATACATCAAAAAATTAATGCAGCAGCTCACTATAATCTAATTTAAGATCACATCTAAAGCCCAAGTTTCTAGGGAGTGGCCCAGAGGGTTAGAGGGAGTAACATGGAGTAATCTCATCAGATTGCCTTCTAGTAAGAGGATGTTTTGTGATTGGCCACAGCAGTCATGACAGCCATTTGCGAAAGTGCCGTAATCATAGAGCTGCAGGATTATTCATAGGAAAAAAGGAAGGTCTCTGTCTCTTTCAAATCCAACTTCAGCATTTTTTTTAATACCAATCAGCCTCTCAAAAAACTGGTGCAATAAACACATAGCACCATAAATCATTGTAGCAGAACGGCTTTAGTCAGTAGGATGGAAAGCTGGAGGTTCCAAAACTCTCCCAGAAATCCTCTGGGTCTTCACAACTTGGCCCACCACCTGCATTGGGATACCAACTTAGTAGTTCCTGCTGCCACCACCAATCTTCTAGGAGGTGCCTCTCCTGATATCCTCCCCCTAATACTACTGTGCAAAACAAGGTTATTACAACTGGTGCTGCTTTTCTAACCAAAGGTAAAAATCCCAGCCCACCCCGAGAATAATTCCCGTCGTGCAGCCTGGCCTTGTGGCCTAGAGGTGTGCGCCGCTAGAGGGCTCAGCCCTTCCTTTCCCTATGGAGACAAACCAACCTTGTGGAGATAAACAATGCAGACTTTTAAAAATGTAAAGATAAACTCTAAAAATATATTTTTAAATATCAAAAATACAAATATTCAGTGCTGGAGGAGATAAATACCACTGGGTTAAAAAAAGAAATTGCAAAAGCAACTCCTGTATACAGTGAAGTCTGGCCAGAACTCACTAGAGAGACCACGGAGATCCCAAATCATTTCAGATCACAATATCTAAAATAAATAAATCTTCATGTCTAGGCTGAAAGAAGGACCAAAGAAAGTTGGAAATAAACTCAGTTTCCTGTCTTGTACAGAGAAATATAAACAGACTTAACGCCGGACAGAAAACAAACTAATAATGGAGCACAGAATCCTGGTTAAATATTGCAGAGTGTAAGGAAAATGACCTTGATGGAGATATGCAAGACCCATCGCCAGGGCAATGGGGTAAAGCATATTTTAAGCCCATAGCAGACATAATATTCAAAAGCAGCTCAGACACCTTCCTAATTCATTGAACTGTAAGGAGGAGGAGGAGGTATAGCAGATGAGACTTGCAAGATTGATGTCAGCCCCACTAGGCAGACCAGATCAAGATATCAACTCCACAGGAAGGCTTAAACTAAGGTAAAGGCTCCCCCCACACAGTTGTGCAGTCGTGTCCGACTCTAGGGGCCGGTGCTCATCTCTGTTTGTCAGCCGAAGAGCCAGCGTTGTCTGAAGACACTTCCACGGTCATGTGGCTGCATGACGCGCGCGGAACGCTGTTACCTTCCCACTGAAGTGGTACCTATTCATCTACTTGCATTTGCATGCTTTCGAATTGCTAGGTTGGCAAGAGCTGGGGCTAGTGCGGGAGCTCACTCCGTCACGCGGGGCTAGGGATTCGAACCTCCAAACTTGCGATCTTCCGATCAACAAGCCTGACGTCTTACCCGGTGAGCCACCACGCCCCTATGATTGTACCATGGTGAACTACAAACAAACTCTAGGCGGCTTACATACATATACATATACATTTTTACCATTATACAATGTCACCAACTATAGAGTGTAATTAACCCGCGCACCAGGAGAGGGGGTAAGGGAACCGGCTCTTTTTAAGGCTCTGGACTACAATTCCCAGGATGCCTTGAGCCGGCTGCTGACGTCCTGTTGATGTCACTTCCGGGTCTGTCCTCACCGTTGCCATTCAATCTTCGATCTTTCCTCTGGTGGAACCGGCTCCCGACAGGATGCCAGCAAATTCTCCCACTTAAGGTGGTACCCATTTATCTACTTGCTAAGCTTTCGAACTGTTGGGTTGACAGGAGCTGGGACAAGCAACGAGAGCTCACCTCGAAGCGCGGGGTTCGAACTGCCGACCTTCTGATCGGCAGTCTACAGCTCAGCAGTTTAACCTGCTGCGCCACCGTGTCGAGCTAGTTTGACTCCTAGGATTCTATTTTCTTGATGTATTTGGACTGCCAACAGTTAGATGCTAATAAAAATAAATAAGGCAACCTTGTCTTGTTTAATATAGTTAATTGCTATGAAGTAAGACCATTCATGCAAGGGGTGTGGTGACTCAGCGGGTAAGAGGCCAGGCTTGTCGATCGGAAGATCGCAAGTTTGGAGGTTCGAATCCCTAGCCCCGCGTGACGGAGTGAGCTCCCGCACTAGCCCCAGCTCTTGCCAACCTAGCAATTCGAAAGCATGCAAATGCAAGTAGATGAATAGGTACCACTTCAGTGGGAAGGTAACAGCGTTCCACGCGTGTCATGCGGCCACATGACCGTGGAAGCGTCTTCGGACAACGCTGGCTCTTTGGCTAACAAACGGAGATGAGCACTGGCCCCTAGAATCGGACACGACTGCACAAATGTGCGGGGGGAACCTTTACCTTTTTAAGACCATTCACAATAATTTTAACTTTTTGTTCTTTATAAATACTCTGTACCCATGTAAAAGAAAATAAGGCTACAGCACTTTTTTTGAGAACTGCAAATGAAAGGTTAATTCCAGATTCTCAAAGGCTGTTTGAGCGTCAAGAAAAATCATGGCCAAACTTTGGTCTTTCTGGTTTATCTTATCAATAACATTTAAAATATATCAGATATTATATCTCACGCATTTCCGTTCAGGATGTATCATCTCAGTTAAAAAACCATTTAGCCTCTTAGCAAGAATTGCTGTGAAGAGCTTATAATCCACATTCAGTAATGAGATAGGTCTATATACTTCAGGAGGAGTTGAACCCTTTTCTTCTTTGTAAATCAAGGAAATAAAAGCCTCTTTCCATGATGAAGAGAGTTATTCACATACCTGAATCTTGTTCATTTTAGTGAGGATTACTTGAAAAATCTTACAATAGATGGCAAAAATGCCATCAGGAGTTTTATTCATTTTTAATTATTTAATTGCTTCTCTGGTTTCATCTTCTGTTATGGGTTAATTAAGAGCTTTGTTTTGTAAATTTTGTAAGTAGTATTCCATTCAAATATTCTTCAACTTTTGCGGGATCAGATCGCTGTTTATTACACAGTTTTGAAAACAAAATAATGAATTGCTGAGTAATGTGTTTTGTAATAGAGGTACACCACACAACAAGGTGTGAACAACAACAGAGTGGCCTGGTGAAAACTGAAATATTCCTTCACTGCTTTTTAGGTTTTGTCATTTCCTGCTATGCTACTTCATTGTGATGGTGGTGTGTTCCTGGGAGGGATGAGTGAATAATGCCAGGAGTGTATATACTCCCAACAGGGTCACCTATATTGGGCAGCAACAATATAAGAATATGGTGGGGGCAGATAATATATTTAGTGACAAAGGAAAGGCATCAATATAAAGTGATTGATTATGGACCTCTCAAGTCAGATGGTATTCAACATGCTTCTGAAGAAGAGTTGAGGATCTTTCAGAGCACTAACGCTGTTTATGATGTGGCTAGATTAAAGCCTTTGGGTTTCTAGTTGCTAAAGTTGCCATGCAAGAAAAGAAAATCTGAAGCTACAAAGAATTACAGTGGAAGCATGGAATGTAAGAAGCATGAACATGGGAAAGCTAAATACAGTGAAAGACGAAATGAATCAACTACACATTGACATCTTGGGCATCTGCGACCTGAAATGGACTGGAATTGGACACTTAGTCAGAAAATCATACCATTTACTACTCAAGACATGAAAAACAAAGAAGGAACAGCATGCTTTCATAGAAGAAGGATATAGCAAAGACAGTATTTGGATACAATGCAGTCAATGACCAAATAATATTAATTAGACTTTGTGGATAACTCTTTAACATGAAGTTATTCAAGTTCATGCTTCAACCACTGATGCAGAAGAAGAGGAGGTTGATGAATTGGTAAAGTTCAATCTGAAATCGACAGAACCTACAAGCTAGATGTGCTGCCTGTGATTGGAGACTAGAATGCCAAAGTTGCAAATAGTAAGAAGGAAAACATAGGTGGATTGTATGACCTAGAAAAGAGAAATGGAGCAGGCGAATGACTTACCAGTGTCTTCAATCCAGGGATTTCTTCATTGCTAAACAGTCTTCAAACAACCAAAAAGACATCTATATACAAGGACATCACCAGATGGAGTACAATAAATCAAATAGATTATATTATTGGTACAAAGAAGAGGAAGAGCTCAGTTATAACAACAAAGATGTGGCCAGGAGCCAATTGTGAAGCAGATTACAAACTCTTCATGTGCAAGTCCCAAGTCACGCTAAAGTGGAAGAACAAAGCTAAGCAGTTTCCACAATATGATCTGGAGTATATGCCCATCATTTTCAAGGAGAACATCAGGAGTCATTTTGAACCTCACTGATAGGGAACAGAGGAACTGTGGCATGAAATCAGAGAAATTTTTAAGGATGAATGTGAAAAGAGACTGTCAAAGACCAAGAAACAGAAGAAAGTAAACTGGATGTCAGAACAAATGGTGGAAATTGCCAAGAACAGAAGAGAAGCCAAACCCAAGAAAGATAAAGATCTCAGGAAGAATCTGAGAGAGCTGTTAGAAAAAACAAGCAGTATTACAATATCTGTGAAGATGGAAAAACAAAGTTTTCCAAAAGATCTCTGAACTCAGAAGGAGGTTCTGACCTTGAATTCTTATGTTAAAATTGCCAATGGACAGATGGTAACAGATTCAAAGACACCCAACCAGGATGGAAGAAGTGTACTGAAATTCTGTATAGTAGAGATGTCAATGTTCAAGATACTCAGAAGATATTCTCTACTTACAAGAATGTTTAATAAGTTGAACTTAGATCAGCACTCTGGTCATTAGTAAGTCTGAAAGCTAAAGGAATTCATGGAATATCTACAGAAATATGGCAAGTAACAGAAGAATCAGTAGAGATTCTAACCAAACTATGCCAGCAAATCTGGAGAACGACACAGTGGCCAACAGATTGGGAGAGGTCAGTCTATATATCAAAAGATAGGAGACTTAGCAGCATGTAAATATTCTCAATTTCACACTGTAGCAAAATAATGCTTAGATCATTCAACACAAATTACAGCTGTACATGGAAAGGGAGATGCCTGATGTTCCACTTTGTTTTAGAAAAGGCCAAGAAACAAGAGACTTTATTACTGATGCATGCTGGATAATTGAGAAAGCCAAAGAACACCAAAAAGAAGTCAATATGTGCTTCATAAAAAGGCTTTTGAATTTTGTGTCAATTATTAATTAAGCACACAAACCAACCAAAACCCTTCAGAACATCGTAAGTAAACCAAAAGACCCAGTAGCCCAAGAAGAAAAAACAGGGGTTATCTACAACATACAGTGTAAGGACTGTAACAGCCACTATGTAGGACAGACTTGCAGAAGACTAGCAGAACGCATCCATGAACACCAACTAGCAGTCAGAAGACATGATGAAAACTCCTTAATCTCACAACACATGGACAGACTTAACCATACGTTCAACTGGGAAACTGTGAGCATATTAAACCAAGCCAAATCCAAAAATGCTAGAGAATTCCTGGAAGCTTGGCACTCAGACAAAGCAGCCATCAACAGACACATAGAGGTAAACAACATTTACATACCATTCATAAGAGACAATAGAAAAGCCAGAAGACCAGAACACCTCTTGGCCAGCAATCAACAACAAGATATGCAAAGATTAACAGCAAGATTAGCAGCAGAGGAGCAATCAAACAACACAATAGACCTTAATCAAGGAACTATTAACTCAGTCAATCAACCAAGCAGCACACAACAACCCAATCAAGGTACTACCAAGGAGAGTACAACACCCCCACCAACACAGGCAGGACAAGCCATGGTATATAAACAGAGAGCAAGTCCCACTCCCTTTTCGCACTGAAGATGTTGCCTAGCCTGGCAATGAAACGTCTGCAAGAAAACAACAAGGCTCAGACAGCACCAAGGACTCCACATTTCAACCCTGAGCTACAAATATTCTCTTCGATTGGTACCACATATGGGCGTCAAACGCTCCAGATAGCACACAAATGGGAGAAATTTGCAGGTAGGCAAACTTCTACCAAAGAACAGCTGTTTTTTCTGCATGAATGCCTATGACAGCATACCCTGCCTGCCAGTGTCAGATACAAACCTCCAATCAACTGCACAGCTGGATGGAAGATTGCGCAACAAAGTGGGTGAAAAATGATACGGCTAATGATCATGGACGCCCACCTTAGATTAAACAAATATCAACACACAATAGACAACCTCAAAGAACAACTAGAACAGACTATGACTCCTGAACATATCAACATGCTGACTACTACAATCAAGACCACATCACTGAGACAAGCAGAAAAAAGGAAAGCTAAACTTCAAACTAAACTACATAAATTAAACCCCAGAAACAAAGAAGTACAGGAACAGGAATGGGTGGTCAACATGTCCAGCCGCCCATTATCCACTGCAGAACACAGAATCTTACAGAGAGACCTCAATTATAACACAGAGGATGCAAATAAATTAGAATTCTTTGCAGCTTTTGAAGCAGCATTGAAAACTACAGGACTTATTACAGAAACCCAAGAGAATGTACTCCAGCAAAGGAGATCGTTACCTTGTCGTGGTGCTGGAGCTTGAGCTCCTCAATGAAACCATGAGCTAAACCGTGAAGGGACACCCAAGACGGGAAGGTCGTGGCAGAGAGGTCAGACTAAATACAATCCCTGGGGAAGGTAATGGCAACCCACCCCAGTATTCTTGCCATGAAAACTAAATGGATCAGTACAACCAAAGATATGTCGGTATACCATCGGAAGATGGGACTCCCAGGTCGGAAGATGGTCAAAATGCTACTGGGGAGGAACAGAGGATACGTTCAACTAGCCCCAGATGTGATGACGCAGCTAGCTCAAAGCCGAAAGGACGGCTAGCGGCCGACGGTGCTGGTGGTGAACGACGAATCCGATGTTCTAAAGATCAACACACCATAGGAACCTGGAATGTAAGATCTATGAGCCAGGGCAAATTGGATGTGGTTATTGGTGAGATGTCAAGATTAAATATAGACATTTTAGGTGTCAGTGAACTGAAATGGACTGGGATGGGCCACTTCACATCAGATGACCACCAGATCTACTACTGTGGACAAGAGGACCACAGAAGAAATGGAGTAGCCTTCATAATTAATAATAAAGTGGCTAAAGCAGTGCTTGGATACAATCCAAAAAACGATAGAATGATCTCAATTCGAATTCAGGGTAAGCCATTTAACATCACAGTGATCCAAATATATGCCCCAACCACAGATGCTGAAGAAGCAGAAGTAGATCAGTTCTATGAGGATCTGCAGCACCTACTAGATAATACACCAAAAAGAGATGTTATTTTCATTACAGGAGACTGGAATGCTAAGGTGGGTAGTCAGACGACACCTGGAATTACAGGCAAGCATGGTCTGGGAGAACAAAATGAAGCAGGACATAGGCTGATAGAATTTTGCCAAGACAACTCACTGTGCATAACAAACACTCTCTTCCAACAACCTAAAAGACGACTTTATACATGGACTTCACCAGATGGTCGACACCGAAATCAGATTGACTACATCCTTTGCAGCCAAAGGTGGCGGACATCTATACAGTCGGTAAAAACAAGACCTGGAGCTGACTGTAGTTCAGATCACGAACTTCTTATTGCAAAATTTAGAATCAGACTAAAGAGAATAGGGAAGACCCACAGATCAGTTAGATATGAGCTCACTAATATTCCTAAGGAATATGCAGTGGAGGTGAAGAATAGATTTAAGGGACTAGATTTAGTAGATAGGGTCCCAGAAGAACTATGGACAGAAGTTCGCAACATTGTTCAGGAGGCGGCAACAAAAAATGTCCCAAAGAAAAAGAAAACCAAGAAGGCAAGATGGCTGTCTGCTGAAACACTGGAAGTAGCCCAAGAAAGAAGGAAAGCAAAAGGCAACAGTGATAGGGGGAGATATGCCCAATTAAATGCAAAATTCCAGAGGTTAGCCAGAAGAGATAAGGAATTATTTTTAAACAAGCAATGTGCGGAAGTGGAAGAAAACAATAGAATAGGAAGGACAAGAGACCTCTTCCAGAAAATTAGAAACATCGGAGGTAAATTCCAGGCAAAAATGGGTATGATCAAAAACAAAGATGGTAAGGACCTAACAGAAGCAGAAGAGATCAAGAAAAGGTGGCAAGAATATACGGAAGATCTGTATAGGAAGGATAATAATATTGGAGATAGCTTTGACGGTGTGGTCAGTGAGTTAGAGCCAGACATCCTGAAGAGTGAGGTTGAATGGGCCTTAAGAAGCATTGCTAATAACAAGGCAGCAGGAGACGATGGTATCCCAGCTGAACTGTTTAAAATCTTGCAAGATGATGCTGTCAAGGTGATGCATGCCATATGCCAGCAAATTTGGAAAACACAAGAATGGCCATCAGATTGGAAAAAATCAACTTATATCCCCATACCAAAAAAGGGAAGCACTAAAGAATGTTCAAACTATCGAACAGTGGCACTTATTTCACATGCCAGTAAGGTAATGCTCAAGATCTTGCAAGGTAGACTCCAGCAATTCATGGAGCGAGAATTGCCAGATGTACAAGCTGGGTTTAGAAAAGGCAGAGGAACTAGAGACCAAATTGCCAATATCCGCTGGATAATGGAGAAAGCCAGGGAATTTCAGAAAAACATCTATTTCTGTTTTATTGACTATTCTAAAGCCTTTGACTGTGTGGATCATAACAAATTGTGGCAAGTTCTTGGTGGTATGGGGATACCAAGTCATCTTGTCTGCCTCCTAAGGAATCTGTATAACGACCAAGTAGCAACGGTAAGAACAGAGCACGGAACAACGGACTGGTTTAAGATTGGGAAAGGAGTACGGCAGGGTTGTATACTCTCACCCTACCTATTCAACCTGTACGCAGAACACATCATGCAACATGCTGGGCTTGAGGAATCCAAGGCTGGAGTTAAAATCGCTGGAAGAAACATTAACAATCTCAGATATCCAGATGATACCACTTTGATGGCTGAAAGCGAGGAGGAGTTGAGGAGCCTTATGACGAAGGTGAAAGAAGAAAGTGCAAAAGCTGGGTTGCAGTTAAACCTCAAAAAAACCAAGATTATGGCAACCAGCTTGATTGATGACTGGCAAATAGAGGGAGAAAAAGTGGAGGCAGTGACAGACTTTGTATTTCTAGGCGCAAAGATTACTGCAGATGCTGACTGCAGCCAGGAAATCAGAAGACGTCTACTTCTTGGGAGGAGAGCAATGGCAAATCTTGATAAAATAGTTAAGAGCAGAGACATCACACTGACAACAAAGGTCCGCATAGTTAAAGCAATGGTATTTCCTGTAGTAACCTATGGCTGTGAGAGCTGGACCATAAGGAAGGCTGAGCGAAGGAAGATAGATGCTTTTGAACTGTGGAGTTGGAGGAAAATTCTGAGAGTGCCTTGGACTGCAAGAAGATCAAACCAGTCCATACTCCAGGAAATCAAGCCAGACTGCTCACTTGAGGGAATGATATTAAAGGCAAAACTGAAGTACTTTGGCCACATAATGAGAAGACAGGATACCCTGGAGAAGAAGCTGATGCTAGGAAAAGTGGAAGGCAAAAGGAAGAGGGGCCGACCAAGAGCAAGATGGATGGATGGTATTCTGGAGGCGACGGACTCAACCATTGGGGAGCTGGGGATGGTGACGGCCGACAGAAAGCTCTGGCGTGGGCTGGTCCATGAAGTCACGAAGAGTCGGAAACGACTGAACGAATAAACAACAAAAAGAGAATGTAAGACATAATCATACCACAAACCAGAAGGACATGGAAACAGAACCAACTGAAAGCAGAAGACAGAGCAGCCCTCAAAAACCTAAAGATGGACCAAAATATCATCATCCTCCCAGCAGACGAAGGCCGCACCACTGTCATTATGGACAGATCACAATATATACAAAAAGCCAAAGATTTACTTGAGGACAAAGAAACCTACACCCCAGTAAACACCAATCTGATACAGAAATTGGACAACCAGGTCAAAAGAATCTTCAACGACCTAACCAAGAAAGGTCAAATCAGTAAAGAAGAACAGAGGCGGATGAAAAGCAGTGGACCCATCATCCCACGCTTCTACGGATGCCCCAAAATACAGAAGCCTGACATACCACTCCGCCCTATTGGAACATTACCAGGGACCCCCACATACAACATAGCTAAAGAACTTACAAGAAAATTTGGGCATCTCACAGAGGAAAGTGAATACTCTATCAACTCCCCACTATAGTGCCTCCAGAAAATCAAAGACCTAAAAATAGATGAAGATGAAATTATGGTGTCATTTGATGTCACTGCACTCTTTACATCCATAGACCAAGCACCAGCGATTGAATCCATGGCAGCAGTTCTACGTAACACACCTGACCTAACTAGATACACCAAGATCAAAATACCCAGAATCATGGACCTCATCAACCTCTGCCTCACCACCTACTTTCAGTTTGATGGACAAATATACCAACAAATCAAAGGAACACCTATGGGATCACCACTCTCAGGACTCATAGCAGAGATAGTAATGCAACGTCTAGAAAGGATAGCACTCCCACACATACAACCCAAAGTATGGATCCGGTATGTAGATGACACCTTTGTCATAATAAAAAGGGATCAACTGGAGGAAACACATGAAGCCATCAACAACATCTTCAAAGGAATAAAATTCACAAGGGAAGAAGAAAACAACAACACACTACCCTTCTTAGACATCCTCATCAGTAGAAGAAATGATGGCATTCTAGAAACACAAGTCTACCGGAAATCTACCCACACTAACCAAGTGCTCCACTACCAAAGCAATAACCCAACCTCCCACAAGAGGAGCTGTGTAAGAACACTATTCAGACGAGCACAAATGCATTGCAGCAACCCAGAACACCAGAAAAAGGAAACAGACCACTTATACAGTATAGCATCTTCCAGCAAAATGGATATTCACACAACTTTATCAAAAAGTGCCTGGCCACTCAACCCAACACAGCAAAACCAACAGAAGCTATGAAAAGGATTACACTGCCATACATCAGAAACATCTCAGAAACTACTAATAGACTGTTACAACCACACGGCATCACTGTAGCACACAAACCAACCAAAACCCTTCAGAACATCGTAAGTAAACCAAAAGACCCAGTAGCCCAAGAAGAAAAAACAGGGGTTATCTACAACATACAGTGTAAGGACTGTAACAACCACTATGTAGGACAGACTTGCAGAAGACTAGCAGAACGCATCCATGAACACCAACTAGCAGTCAGAAGACATGATGAAAACTCCTTAATCTCACAACACATGGACAGACTTAACCATACGTTCAACTGGGAAACTGTGAGCATATTAAACCAAGCCAAATCCAAAAATGCTAGAGAATTCCTGGAAGCTTGGCACTCAGACAAAGCAGCCATCAACAGACACATAGAGGTAAACAACATTTACATACCATTCATAAGAGACAATAGAAAAGCCAGAAGACCAGAACACCTCTTGGCCAGCAATCAACAACAAGATATGCAAAGATTAACAGCAAGATTAGCAGCAGAGGAGCAATCAAACAACACAATAGACCCTAATCAAGGAACTATTAACTCAGTCAATCAACCAAGCAGCACACAACAACCCAATCAAGGTACAACCAAGGAGAGTACAACACCCCCACCAACACAGGCAGGACAAGCCATGGTATATAAACAGAGAGCAAGTCCCACTCCCTTTTCGCACTGAAGATGTTGCCTAGCCTGGCAATGAAACGTCTGCAAGAAAACAACAAGGCTCAGACAGCACCAAGGACTCCACTGTGTCAATTATCTCAAACTGTGGAATGTACTTAGGAAAATGGGACTTCCAGAACGTCTCATTGTCCTCATGAGAAACCTAAATACAGGACAGGAAACTATTGTTTGAATAGAACATGGAGAAAAAGACTGGCTTCAAGTTTGCAAAAGAGTGAGACAAGGCTTCATACTCTCCCTTTATTTATTCAACCTATATGTTGAATATATATATTGAGGGAAGCTGCACTGGAAGAAGATGAACATGGTTTTAAAATGGGAGGAAGAAATATCAATAACCTGAGCTATGCTAATGACAATCTGATGTCTGAAAAATGCAAAGGGTCTACAAACTCTAAAAATGAAAGTCGAGGAGCATAGTGAAGACATGGGACTAAGATTAAATATAAAGATCAAACTAGCAAGAACAGCAACCAGTCTTAGAATAGACAGTGAAGATACTGAAATAGTGAATAATTTCTGCCTTTTAAGATCAACTATCAACAGTAAAGGACTAAGCAGTCAAGGAACACCCCACAGATTAACACCAGATAGGATAGCAATGAAGACCTTGGAAAAGATATTCAGATGCCATAACATGTTTATATCTATAATGATCAGAATCGTGCAGTCAATGGTTTTTCCTGTGACTTTTATTGACATTAGCTATAATAACTGATAAAGGCAAAACTGAAGTACTTTGGCCACATAATGAGAAGACAGGATACCCTGGAGAAGAAGCTGATGCTAGGAAAAGTGGAAGGCAAAAGGAAGAGGGGCCGACCAAGGGCAAGATGGATGGATGGATGGAAATTCTGGAGGTGACGGACTCAACCATTGGGGAGCTGGGGATGGTGACGGCCGACAGAAAGCTCTGGCGTGGACTGGTCCATGAAGTCACGAAGAGTCGGAAACGACTGAACGAATAAACAACAACAAAATAATAACTGAATCTTGCAAGTCTGATTATGCTGTACCTGATCATATCTGCCTGAGCCACTTCCAAATGTTATCCCACTGTTCTGGGCTTAAAAATGCTTTAGCCCCTTTTGCCTAGACAATGGCTCCTGCATATGTCCATCAAGGTCATCTTCCTTACTCTCTACAGTAGCTTGGATGTCAGGTGGTGTTCTGTTTGTCCAGAACATCTGGATCTTATGTAAAGATTATTTTTCCTAGTGTGGGCATTTCAATTTGAGAAATGCTTTATTATATCCCTAAATTGTGTGTCTCTGTTACATAGGTCTGTACAAATGTAGTTATTTGATAGGACTTTGCTGTAAATGATGCATTTTTTTATCAATGGAAGATGAAGCATGTAAGTATCTCTAACTATATAAGGTGGCATCCAGAAAGTGTGGTGTCATGATGGTGTTCAGAAAGTCATTTGGACAAAGTGGGCTAGACTCAGATTCTCAGTGGGATAAAAGTTATTAAAGCACTGATTAAATTTCCCAGGGCCACAAACTATTAATCCAGATAATAAATGAGTCATTGGTTAATTTTGAATAGAGAAGATATTTAGGTAGCAGGAGATGAGGAACTATTTGTTCTAAATAATCCATAAAGATGTTGACTTATTGTAGCCCCAACCTAGTGCCTATAGTTGTCCCTAAAATCTGGAGAGATGTTTTCCCCAAACTAAAGTAACTGGGTGGGTAGTACCTATGCTGACTCACACAAAGCAATGTAGCTTCCAACTTGATTGAGTAGGGCTGAGAAAACCATCAGTCCAATCCCTCTGTGTAACTCACAGCCAACCTTGGTGGGTCTGCCACAAATTCAACAAATGTCAAAGTTGGCCATATAATAAAATAAAAGTTTGATTGTTTATCTCATGGCCACGATTTATTTCCAACCTATGATAAAATGGGAAGATTACAACATTCATTCTATGCTTTAAACAATTTTGGTCACAAGAGGGAGCTATTAAACAACTCCTTGGAAGAAGGCAATAACAGACAAGATTGTGAAGAATAAATATTATTTCTGATGGTTGTGGGTTTTCCAGGCTGTGTGGCCGTGTTCTGTTCGTGTTAAATATCTGTTATTTCTGATATTTCTTTAACAACAAAGATCAGAGAATAGTCAAAACAATCCATTGATATTGTAGTCATTAAAGCTAGACATTGGGCATCACATCCAGCTGAGGCACAAAGATTTATTTTTCATTTATTTCTTCAACTTATATGGCCACCCAATTCAAAACTACTCACTAACCTCATGATGTTAGTTAGTTAGCTTAGTTAGCTAACTTTATTACCATAATTGATCAGTATTTTGTGCAGTTTTTAATACGTTGTTACAAAGTGCAAGTTAAAAAGCACAGGCATTTTCTAAAATCAGTAGAAATTAGTAGAATAATGAACTATAATACTATAAATGCAGATAAGATACTGAGGAAAATAAATATGAATAAAAAACTAAAATCTTACATACTAAATACTAAACTGCTGAGCAAGTATGTATGTGTATATGTACATATGTGTGTATGTGTATGTATAAATCTTGCCAGGGTCAGTGACCGATAAAATATAACAGAGACCTAAAACATAAAACACATTTAGAAAGAAAAAAAATGAATTGTGTATTACCACGGCACTGAAAAAATGGCCTTACGACCTGTGCCCGAAATTATGACTGATGCAGCACCCCTGCAGTCACGTGATCAAAATTCAGGTGCTTTCCAGCCCGCCCGCATTTACGACTGCGGGGGTGCTTCAACTCCCCCCACCTGCCCATCTCACCCCCATCCCTGCCCTTTTGGAAGCCCTGCACCCTGCCCTGCAGGGCAGGAAGCCCAGCCGCGCGGCGCAAGGCCACCTGTCCTGTCCCACCCACGCGTCGTGAGGCCACCAATAGCAAGCTCCAGCCTCCCCAGCCTGCATTCCTTCACCCAGCTGCCTCTTCTCCCAGTTCCCTGCACCTATCTTTTGCCTTTTTTGCCCAGCAGAAGCGCCTGGCTGCCATTGCTGAGTCCTTTCCGGACCCAGCTTCTCCGGCAAACGTTTCTTCCACGTGGCTCCCTTCAGAACACTATCTTCTCAGCTTACGCTATCTTCTCAGAGCCTTTGGAGAGCGTTCTGAAGGGAACCATGTGGAGGAAACATTCACCAGAGAAGCTGGGTCCGAAAAGGAGCCAGCAAAGGCAGCCAGGCGCTTCTGCTTCTGCTGCAGGAGCTGAGTGAAAAAGCCAAAAGGTTGGTGCAGGGAACTGGGAGGGGAGGCAGCTGGATGAACGAATGCGGGTTGGGGAGGCTGGAGCTTGCTATGGGGGCTGGGCTGGATCTTCGCGCGGGTGGGCTGGGGAGGCTGGATCTGGCTGCAGCCCCAGAACCATGCGGTTCTGGGTCTGCTTGCCGCCCCGCAAGGCAGGGTGCAGGGCTTCCAAAAGGCCAGAGATGGGGGGGAGATAGGCAGGTGTGGGAGTTGAAGCACCCCTGCAGTCGTAAATGCGGGTGGGCTGCCAAGTGCCCAAATTTTGATCACATGACTGCGGGGGCGCTGCAACAGTCGTAATTTCGGGCACAGGTCGTAAGGCCATTTTTTCAGTGCCGTCTTAATTTTGAACAGTCGCTGAATGAATGGTCGTTAAGTGAAGACTACCTGTAGTGGGATTACTATTAATAAGTGGGGCTGTAAGGATAGGGCACAAGTTGCTATATAAAGAACATCTGAGAAACACACATGCTAGATTTTCGAGTTCCTCCAGGTTTCCAGGGCAGGTTCACTCTGCAAAAGAGGTATTATTATACCTTCCCTCCCAAATTGTAGAGGGCAAGTCATTAAAGTGAGCTATGGACAAAGCTCTGCAGTGCATTGGGCAGGTAATACTGAATAGATAATTTGCTGCTGTGAAAGGTTTCCTATTTATATGTGGCCAGTGTCCGTGGCTTAATTCACCCTGCTCTACCTAAAGTGCTCTGACAAACACCTGCTGCTGCCAGAAAGGCTGTACTTAGAAGCCACACAGGCACAAATCACTTCTTGCTTTCCAGAAAAAAGAAAATTTACTAAGAAGGATCATGACAGCCAGGGAGTCTCTAGAAAAGTGGAACTTGAGACAGAAATAAAACTGGCATCTGCAAGCCCTGGATTCCAGGGGGATCATCCCAGTTTCTAAACAAAGTGCTTCATTTGAGATGCAGCAAGGTATTGTACTAGGAATAGCGTGCATAGGAATCTGGACTGGATGATATCTAAGCTTTAGGTTATTATATACATCAGAGCTTTCCAAACTGTGTGTCGGGACACGTTAGTGTGTCGGCTGCAGTGTCTGGGTGTGTCGCGGCTGCTGCCGCCTCCAAGCCATGCCAGGATTCTGCGCAGGTCCTAGTGCCTGCCTTGTGCCTGGCTGCCTCCAAACCTGCTGTGATTCCGCGCAGGTCCTAGTGCCTGCCTTGTGCCCTGCTGTAAGAGTGTGTCGCGAAATGATGCATGTCTAAAAAGTGTGTCACCAACATGAAAAGTTTGGAAAGCTCTGATATACATATTAAAGGTAAAGGTAAAGGTTCCCCCCGCACAGTTGTGCAGTCGTGTCCGACTCTAGGGGCCGGTGCTCATCTCCGTTTGTTAGCCAAAGAGCCATTCAAGAGCTATTCATCTACTTGCATTTGCATGCTTTCGAATTGCTAGGTTGGCAAGAGCTGGGGTGAGGGATTCGAACCTCTGAACTTGCAATCTTCCGATCGACAAGCCTGGCGTCTTACCCGCTGAGGGTAAGGGGGACCAGAATACAACCCTGTTTCACTCCTTTCTGGATTGTGATGCCTGCAGAGAGATGATTGCTACTATGTAAGGTCCCCCATCGGAACCTTCCACCCCACATCGGGATACCGGCTGCAGGAGACAGAGAGGAGGAATGCGGCTAGCCGGAGAGCGATCGTTAACACCTGTCAATGTCAGACAACCCAATCATCTACGGCCGAGACAAGAGAGGCGCCAAGAAGGAAACTGACAGCACTGGCAATACACATTGAACTAAAGGGGGGAAACACAATAAAAATCAATTTTACCTTTGGAAGACAATCTTACTCGGCTACGAGTGATCGCCAATGAATGTGTGAACCATTTACAACATTTCGTTGACAATGCTGGTGATGATGCAGCAGTGGCTGCCCAGCTCGCATTGGGGGCACTCTCTCACCAGGCTCTGCCTTCCATGGCCATTTTTGCTTGGGCTGCAGGAAAGGCTGGACACGTAGTGGCTCACCCACTTTGCAAAGCACCATTCAGATACTACAGAGGCTCCTTGTGAATATGAGCATCACCATCACCCTGCCCAAGGCAAGAATCCTCCTACCATCTCGGACAAATGGTTGTCCAATCTTTACTTGAAAACCTCCAGCGATAGAGCACCCACAACTCCGGGAGGCAAGCTGTTTCACTCTTAAAAGTTCTCACTGTCAGGAAATTCCTCATTTCCAGGTTGGATCTCCCTCTGAACATTCATTAGTTTTTTTTTCTTTGTTACAGTTTCTTAGTATTTTTAATATATGCCACTCACAGTCTTCATGGAGTTGGGCACCCCTATAAATCTGACCAACAAAGAAATCTGACAAATAAATAACTAAGCCTTATTACTGAGGCAGGATATGGCAAATTATTCCGGCATACTTTTCTGCCAACTCAAAGACTGGAGGAATGCACATAAATGTGGCCATCTGGCTTTGCCTATGAAGTAGCATGGGCCTCAGAGGAAGTGATGTTATCACAGAAGGCATTTTGGTTGATTTATATTGTGGAAGTTCTTCTGACTCAGGCCGAAATAGGCACTGAAATGTATAAACAACTCAACATAAGCCCACTTTGTTTCAGAGAAACCTCAAGCACAAACATTAATTTGACGGGGCTGGGCTATACAAACTGAGCAGGGATCTTTCAAAAATATACATAGCCATGAAATGGCCACCCAATTTTTGTATGATGAAATGAAAAATCTTGTGGACCTTAAAAATGAACATATTATCATATAAGCTTTCTGGGACTATGGTCATATCAGTGTAACGCTGAGTTATAAGTATACCGGTATATGACCTGGGGCACTGCAGACAATAAATTCTCAGAGAAATTGATTGATGCAGAGAGTATAACTGAGGGGGAAAAAACTTTGTTCATATTTAAGCCACACAAAATAGCACTGATTCTCTTGATCAAAGGTTGACAACTTGGTGTCTTCCAGAAGTTTTGGATTCCTCTTAGTATCAACCAGCATAGCCCATTGCATGGGACTGTGGGAGTACAAAGCATCCCAACAAAACAGATGAAATTTGGAGTTCAACTATCTTCACAAGAGAACTCTTTAAAGTTCCTTTGTTTAAGAAAGCCTCCTTGAGATCAGTGATAGATGGATGATTTACTGAATAAGCCACAGTGTCAAAATTCTCTCAAGATTCCCCAGAATTCTGGGAGTTGAAGTCAACATATCTTAAAGTTCTAAACCACAAATACACATGATACAATAATAATTTCAGTCCTCCCCCCCCCCCCAACTGCCACTTCCTTCAAAACGGGTGCTGTTTCACCTTTGTCCAGTTTGATGCTCCCCAAATATGTCCGGATCACAAAGACCATTCTTGCTGGAATTCTGAGAGCTATAGACTCAGCCTAATCTGTAGAATGTAGTTTTGGGAAAGACTGCATTAAATGCAATTAAATTCAACCATTGAAGCTGCATTTGCACGTCATACTAAATCAAATGTGGTGTGTTTGGTTTTGGCTTAGCATGTTGTATAAATCCAGCTATATGTTTTGTAAACTGTAGCATATGATTTAATGTGTTACGCGAATCTAGCCAACTGCTGTTTATTCCGCAACTCAGTTTTGTTTTTTAAAAAACAGTTTTGCTTTTTAAAAAAAGTGTCAGGAAGAGGCTGGCCAATACATGAGAGGAACTAATATTCCCCAGTAAATCTTTGCTGCAAAACTTGAGGTCCAAATAAATATGCTTTAAACTGGCTGCTCTTATGCTGGAAAAAGGCAGACACAGGGGATCTGGGAAAAATAATTATTATAGTCACTCTATCATTTTATGTTATTATTGTTTTAATTAATAAGCCTTAATCACGCTTAGAAACAATTTAACTCAGTGAGACTGAACTTAATTAAAACTAACTAAACATTAACTGAGTTCATGCATGATGCTAAGATTCTCCAAACTATAGCACATTTAACAGCATTTGATAAGCATGTTCATCCAGCAAAATTTTCTTCTGTAAAAATAATATTAGGAAGGGAACCAAATGAAATCCTTCACTGAATCACATCACACACAGAGCATTAAATCACATCACGCATGTGGTTTGTTTGTGTCTTAGCATGTTGTGTGAACTCAACTATTGCAGTTTTTAAATGATGGTTTATTGAATGCATTCTATGAGCCCACTCTTGTTTTTATAAACTATGTTTAGACTAATTCATGTGTATCTTGTCTTAGAAAGAGGGAATTTCCAACAATTGCAGAATTGTTGGAAGACAGTATTTCACTTTCTTGGAAAACAGCATGAGTATATCCATTTATTTGACTTACACTGAAATTTTGTAGTACTGTAGTACCAGTTAACACCTGGTGGTTAATGAAAATTTGCTATTAATCAAAAATATACTCAAATATCTCTTAGATTCTCAGCTTAGAGCAGTGCTTTCCAAAGTGCCGCCATTGGCGACACACCAACGGCAGCAGCGGCGGAGGTGCAGGGTCGGGCGGGGGGGTGCACGGCGGCAGCGCGGGGGGCGTGCGACAGCGGCATGCACGATGGCGGCATTGGCGGCGGCCTCTGCTAAAACGTAGAAGCGCTGATGGCACACCGCTGCCGTCGTCGCTGCCGCTGCCGCCATGCACACCCCCGCCGCCACTTCCGGGTTGTGTCGCGACACACCAAACTGTGTTGCGACACACTAAAGTGTTGCAACACACAGTTTGGAAAGCTATGGATTAGAGCAATCTACCTTACAAGATTAGCGTTATGAGGACAAAATAAGAGGAGACTGCCACATATACAGTAGCATTCTGAGATCAGATAGGATAGGCTGAATATTAATGTAATGGTAGGTAGGTAGGTAGGTAGGTAGGGGCAATGGGTTAGGAAAGGGCAAGGAACTAACCCTCTCCCCCCAAAAAATTTCAGTGACTGCATGATACCTAAACCTTAGGTTTTCCCCTTGTATAATTTATGACAACTTTATGGATGGTTCTCGGAATATAAACCATAATTTTTGGTGGCACAAGACATTATGCAACAGTGATGGGAACAGTTGACGTGCCCTATTAAAAAGACCCATTATATGAATGCAGTTATAAATCAAGAAGGGAGGAGAAATCAAAATACATGTCTAAGTAACATCATACTCATTTCAGATTTATTTTGGAATTTGCAGTTATTTTCCATGGAGACATCCAGACTAAAGCCATTATTTGGAAAAGCTGCATAACAGGAAGACGTTCTCACTTGTGAAAACAAGTTTATATCTATTTTCGGGCAGTAGGGAGAAAGCCTTCCTTCTGCAGAGAGAACTAGCTGTATTATTTCCCAGCTGGTACTATTCGTCTTCACTTTTGCAGAACAGCCCTGACCGCCAGCAGGTGAACAAGGCATGGCTTTCACCAGCTCCTGAGAGGTACCTGGAACATTTGCTGGCTAATTTCTACAAAAAATAAATTTTGAATTAAAAGCAAGATCTGTTTTAGGAGACTGGTCTGTGCACCACAGATTTCTTTAGAAGTTCCAAGAAAACAAATATGGGAACATCTAATACTGCATAGCAGTGTTTCTCAATCTTGGCAACTTTAAGTTATGTGGACTTCAACTCCCAGAGTTCCCCAGCCAGCCATGAGTTGGATTACAAATCCCCCATTCTCTAGCCAGTTTTATTGGGGAAGGCTGTCTTCACATAATGTAGAGATAAGGCAATAATTAATTTATATTGTATTAGCTTTATTGAGAGAACATACATGATAGCGCATACACCAGAGATTTAGCCCACTAATCGGTACAGTAACTTGGTTTTAGCTTAGTGCAGTCTTTAAATCCAGTCAATTGTGGCTATTCAACAAACCATGGGTAAAAAAACCCATGGCTTAGAGCTGTGTTTCTCAACTTTAAGATGTGTGGACTTCAACTCCCAGAATTCCCCAGCCAGCCTGTCCACACATCTTAAAGTTGCCAAGGTTGAGAGAGACTGGCTTAGAGCAATGAGTGAACCCAGCTAGCAAGTACAAAAGAAGATTCTTTATGCCCACCCTTCGAATGTATATAATCAATCAATTGGCTTGATTGGTTCAATATATATAGCATTTCTCATTCTCATTCTGTAAGACCAGCTTTGCTACTGATTTCTCTCAAAAATGAGAAAATGCTATGAACTCATATGGGCTCTTTCTCTTTGCATTTTTGTTGTTTCTTTATTTATTCAATTTGTATGGCCGCCCATCTCAGCAAGTGATTCTGGGCAGTGAACAATCTTAAAATAAATTTAAAAATTAATTTCCATCATGAGTACAAAAATTAAAATATACAGCAGCCAAGGAGAATGTTACAATCCATGGCTGTTAATACAACCAGGAGATGGGACCCTTTATTTAAAGCTTTTGTTCAGTCATTTAGTCGTGTCCGACTCTTCGTGACCTCATGGACCATAGCACGCCAGGCCTTCCTGTCCTCCACTGTCTCCCAGAGTTTACTCAAATTCATGTTCATTACATCGGTGATGCTATCCAACCATCTCATCCTCTGCCGTCCCCTTCTACTTTTGCCTTCAGTCTTTCCCAGCATCAGGGTCTTTTCCAGTGAGTCCTCTCTTCGCATTAGGTGGCCAAAGTATTTGAGCTTCAGCTTCAGTATCTGTCCTTCCAATGAGCAATCAGGGTTGATTTCCTTTAGGATTGACTGATTTGACCTCCTTGCAGTCCAAGGGACTCTCAAGAGACTTCTCCAGCACCACAGCTCGAAAGCATCAATTCTTCGGCGCTCAGCCTTCCTTATGGTCCAACTCTCACAGCCATACATTACTACTGGGAAAACCATAGTTTTTACTATACGGACCTTTGTCGGCAATGTGATGTCTCTGCTTTTTAATATGCTGTCTAGGTTTGCCATAACTTTCCTCCCAAGGAGCAAGCGTCTTTTAATTTCATGGCTGCAGTCACCGTCTGCAGTGATCTTGGAGCCCAAGAAAATAAAATATGTCACTACTTCCATTTCTTCCCCTTCTATTTGCCAGGAAGTGATGGGACCATGCTGACAACTCTGCATTACCCATCTTTGTCCTCGCTTGCCAGCATTTTTTCTGAGTAGCCTAATGGAACTTAAAAAGTAACAGATGTTCTCTTCACTGAAACTGCATTGTTAGAAAAGCTTCCCTCATTGCAAATAATTTTTATCAGAAACAAAGTTGGCACCACCAACTGAAAATTCCAAAATTGTTCTCTGGAGTTGGCTATATTTAAGATGGATTGACACGTGCTAAGCCACAAACGAACTATGGCTACCTTGAATTAGCATGATGTATGGCCAAGTGGGTTGTGTGAACCCAAGAATGGTTACAAGAAATCAGAGCTTGACACAATGTATGAAGCCAGTTTTATTAAGTAGAAAGGCCTCTGCTCTAAAGTAACATACATATAAATAGATGTGATAAACCATTATTATGCTTCTACAGTAGAGCTTTGCAAACAGGCCAGTCATTACCAATTAGAGTCATAATTACTAAAATAATTAACTTATTATTGTAAAGTATTCAGTTGAAACTTCACTAATTTGGAACTGATTCCAGAGGAGACATAATGTGACTGATGCTTATAACATAAACCATGGATCTTAATTTAAAGATGGATATATGACAAAATGCTAACCCAGCCCAACTAGACCCACATCTTGTATATCAGAGACTGTACTAGAAAAAATGAATGCTGGTTATAGGGACTATTTGTTTATCTACCTGGGAATTAACTTGTTGGGAACTTTAGCACAAGACAAAACATATTTACTGTTCCAATCAGTTTGAGAGAATAAACAACATTAGAATATGATGCATAAATTTAATTTTATTTATGATTTTATGGAAATCTTTCAAAAATAAACATAGCCAGGGCAGTTTACACAGTTAAATAACAAGTATAAAAATACAATGAATCAACCAGGAATCCTGAAAAAGTAGTGTAAAAGACTTACAACCATTTGTTTAGTGACTGTTCAAAGTTATGATGGTGCTGAAAAAAGTGACTTACAACCAGTCCTCACATGACTGTCGCAGCGTCCCCATGGTCATATGATCAAAATTTGGGCACTTAGCAACTGGCATGTATTTACAATGGTTGCAGTGTCCTGGGGTCATGTGATCACTACTTGCGACCTTCCCAGCAGGCTCCCAACAAGCAAAAACAATGGGGAACCATGTGATTCACTTAATGATCACATGATTCACTTAACGACTGCAGTGATTTGCTTAATGACCACCACAGGAAATGTAAAATTGGGTGCAGTCATATGATACCTCACTTAATGACCGCACCACTTAACAATGAATTTTCCAATCCCTATTGTGGTCATAAGTACAGGACTACCTGTAGATTAAATAAATAAATAAATAGAATACAAAGAACAGAAAAGAAATAATGAGTGGCCTGATGACAAACATATAAACAAAAAAACTATTCAACAAGGGCTCAGTCATCACCCTACCACAACGCCTGGGGGAATAGCGAGACCTTTAATAGCTTCCTGAATATTATCAGGGTGAGAACCATCAAGATCTCTGGGGGGATATTATCATAGGGGGCAGACACTGCAATTGATACGGCATGTTTCCTTGGTCCCACTAGATGACATCACCTAATCGATGGGACCTGAAGCGTGTGCACTCTCACCAGACTGACAGAAACAACTGGAGACAGGCAGTCCCTCAAATAACCAGGCCTATACCATGAAGGGCTTGGCATGAAGTGATATCTAACACTTTGAATTGCACCTGGAAGCTAAATGGCAACCAGTGCAGCTTGTGTAACAGTGGGGTCACATGGGCATAATGAGGCATACCCTGCCCACACCACTGCATTCTCAACCCACTATAGCTCTTGAGTGGTCTTCAAGATCTAGCCCTTGAAGCTTGTCTTACAGAAATCAATGAGGTGACTAAGACAGTCTGAAGAGCCTCCTGATCAAGGAAAGGGCACACCAGATGTTCCAGTGCAAAGACCTTCTTGGCACAGCTGCCACTTGCTCTTCAGGCAGAAGCTGTGAGTCCAAGATAACTCCCAGATTGTGCACCAGTCTCAAATGGGGAAGTACAAACCCATCCAAGACCAATGATGGAAAGTGGTCTACAAGGATACCATGCTCAATGATATTAAAAGCTGCTGAGAGATCAAGGGTCACTACGTTGGATGCACTATTCCCATCCCAGTTCCACCACAGGTTGACAAGTGCAACCAATGGTGCCTCTGTATTGTAACCTGGTTTGAAGTTTGACTGAAACAGGCACCTCAACTAGATCTGTCCAATTGGAATCCAACACCAAGCAAATTTGAGCAACTGTATTCTTTATTCTGTAAACCGTCCAGAGTCCCCTATGCGGGGAGATGGGCGGGGACAAATTGAATAAATAAATAAATAAAACTTAATCTGTCAGATATCAAGAACAAAGTCCTCACAACAGCCCAGTAGATGTTCCTGTGGTTTGTTCCTCCCCAGCTGGGAATGAGACCTTAAACAGGACTACTAGATACCTAACAACTCTCCTTAAAGATATAGTACCCTGCTTTAAATAATATGAAGTTAGCTTCTTATGATTTCAAATGGTTATTATGACAAAAATGTTTCATATGTATTAATGAGGTTTTTTTTATTTTTATTTTGCAATTGCCTTACTGCAATTTATGAGTTAAATAATTAACTCATATGATCTGGACTTACCTTACTATTGCTGTGTTTTGAGCTGAAATCAACAGGATTGTTAATAAGATTCTGGATCTATCACTCTGTTAAAGATGCAAATATTTGGAATATCTCTAATGTTTCAATTCTATAAATATATCAGGAATTGCAGACTTTTCAGCATGGGGGCTGGCTAAAAGAATTATTATACGAATTTTTGATGAAGTGCTAAGGAACAACATGGTCTTTTTTTTTTAGCAATGCTTTGTTTACAATATAATTTTTCAGGCCTTTTGCCTTATGTTTTCTTAGGATAATTAGTTCTGATGTTTCATTATGTTGTTAATATGGTTAGAGATATGTGTACTTTTTTCTTCTATTAATTAGACACACAGGATTTTTTTTTAAAACAGTGAGTGAGTGCAACCTCATCCAGTACAAGCTGACTACCTGTTTCCTGGATTTAGGAACCAGCTACTCATAGGTGACCCCTCTTACAAGAATTCAAACTTAGTTTACTGGCATTCTTCCAGTTCACCATTAAATCCAGACACCATCCAAAGACCTGCATGGATTCTCTCCTGATTTACAGTAGATGTAACATGAGAAACAAGGCTGCAAGTCTTGAACATATAAATTACTTGTACCTCAAATTTCCTGAAATGATTCCGTGGCTTCATATAGATATTGAATTGCACTGGCTACGAGATGGCTTTCTTTCAATGCTGTTTGTTGTGATCAACCATGCAAGCAGAAGTGCTACAGTAAAATTTCCCTTACTCCCAACTGATTGTGTAGGATGCCATGGCCAGTGGTATCAAAAGTTGCTGAGAGACAAACAGTAATAGGATTGCACTATCCTCCCTTTTCTGGTACAGTCTAGAAAATGTTTCCTCCAAGAGTAACCAGAGGTAGACCACCCACATCCTTAGTCTGTTGTGTGAATCCATGATAGTTTGTAAACTATGGTGTATGGCTTAGCACAGTATGTGAACACTTCACTGCTTCAACACACTAGCAAATGTTTCCTCTTACTTTCTCATGTTGTTCAAACAGCAGTGAGTCTCAAAAGATATTAACTAATTAGAAAGAAGATACTTTTAATGAAGCTATTTAAAGCAGGATTTTTAAAAGCCATCTAAAGCAGGATATTTAAAACAATTTCCTTAAGCTCTCTTCTAAACTCAAGCTGTTATCAATGTAATTTCAGGCTCCATTAACTGGGTTAATAGAGATGAAAGCTTCATAATAGTCTCAGCAGAGTTACCCACCAATGAGTTTTTGTTAGGGAATTTAGCTCATTGCTCAGAATGCCTGGACACGCCTCTGGAACAGCCTATGTTTCCCCTTCAACCTCTCACCTAGAAAAAATCCAGATCTGTGCTGCAAAATAAGAACACTGTGTACACAGATTAGGTTGCTGGCTAAGTCCCTGGAGATGTGATATGGGATCAGTGTACTTTGTTGAATATGACTTCCTTTGATCTATATGTTTCAAATAAAGGCAAATATTACAAAAGGCTCATAAACTTTTAACCACGTGATTCTAAAGAGAACCAACCTAAGTAATCCCTAGAACGTCTCCAGTAATTAATTTATTAGCTCTTACATTCATTCCCCAGATGTCTGGGGATTGCAATTTTCAGAATCCTCAGCCACCACAGGAAGACTGGTCATATACTATTAATCAGACACATACTATCTTTACAAACATTAGGTAAAGGTAAAGGTTCCCCCCGCACATTTGTGCAGTCGTGTCCGACTCTAGGGGCCGGTGCTCATCTCTGTTTGTTAGCCGAAGAACCAGCGTTGTCCAAAGACGCTTCCACGGTCATGTGGCCACATGACGCACGCGGAACGCTGTTACCTACCCACCGAAGTGGTACCTATTCATCTACTTGCATTTGCATGCTTTCAAATTGCTAGGTTGGCAAGAGCTAGGGCGAGTGCGGGAGCTCACTCCGTCACACGGGGCTAGGGATTCGAACCTCCGAACTTGCAATCTTCTGATTGACAAGCCTGGCGTCTTACCCACTGAGCCACCACGCCCCTTACAAACATTAGCTTTCCCCAACCTGTCACTCTCCAGCTGAATTGGGCATACAACTCCTAGACTTCCAATCAACTATTGGCTTGGAATTCTGGGAGAGGCAGTCTTAACACACCTGGGGAGGTCTGCTGTATATCTCCTGGCAGTGTTTCATTTTATCTATATTGAATCTTCTACCAGGCAGGTTCATTGGAGTTCCAGTATTATATATTAATAAGAAAAGCATCCCTATTCCATTATCTCAGTGTTCCTCTACCTGACACTCTCCAGACTTAATAGTATTACGTTCCTCATCATTTCCAGTCAGCTCAGTCTGCCCATGTTGAGTAGAAAATATAAGTTTTATTCCAACATATTTGGAAGCCTAAAATAGCATAGCCTATCTCTCTACACCAGCCTTTCTCAACCTTTTGACCCTGGGGGAACCCTTGAAATATTTTTCAGGCCTCGGGGAACCCCTGAACATTCAGGCTCAAATATAGGCCAGAAGCTACAAAATTATTATATTTGTTTCATGTGTAGGCCTCTGTATATGCATTAACAGTGTTCTTAAAATAAAGAATGAAACTTACCTCTTCAATGTGAAGTTGCCCGAATTTGAAATAATTTTTTTTAATAAATTGTGATCCCCCAGGGAACTCCCAGTGACCTCTCGTGGAACCTGAGGGTCCCACAGAACCCTGGTTGAGAAACCCTGCTCTACACCATACAAGTTATCAGTCATGGTTCTGTAGAGGTCTTGTTCCTTAAACTAAATCCTACCCCCACCCCCCCGAACACAGCTTTCTTTCTAAAGAAGCTATTCCAACACCCTGGTGACTTTAGCATCCAGACCTTTCCATATTCAAAGACATGTGGATCTGCCTTGGTTCAGAAATGGTATTATTCTTAGCTATACTTTAATAAGGACCATGGTTTATCTAAAGGAAAGGGAACAGAGATATTCAATACTCATTTTAAAATGCTATACAAGACTATAATGCCAAAAGGTCAGATCAACCACACTTCTATTTGGAGTAAGAGGAACTCTGTCTCCTTGTAATGCTGAAGTATTTTTACATTTTTAAAAAATATTGCCACAATAAAATATCAAATTTCTTATATTTTTGAGATAGCATGGAAAAGGCACCAGTATCAGTCCCAGGAGTTTAAAACCCGGCTAACTAGAACCTGAAGGAATGAAACCCAGAATTCTCCATTGCATTCAACATTGAGGGAGGAGACCACGTGTAAGACAAGATCATAAAAGGCCTGAGCAACCAATTCCAAAGTTTTCAAAAAATTATTTTAGGCCCCTGTCCATCAAGCTGCCAGCTTGTGCAATAGCAGTTAATTATACATTCAATGAAAACTATGAATTAAATTTGTCTTAACCAAGGATAGTCAGGAATAACTATTTTTGTGGTTTATATCAGCTTTTGTCAACTTGGCACCCTATAAATGTGTTGAGACTGCAATTCACAGAGTTTTTAGAAGCTAGGAATTCTAGGAGTTGCTGTCCAGCCCACATACTGAATGCAAGATTAAGGCAGGCTGCTTTAAAGTACAAAGAACGTTAAATCACTACTGGTTTCAGATTTTAAAACATTGAGTCTCAAAACAATGGGAAGATTTTAGGCTTGACACTATTTTGAAAGCCAAGTATTAATTGGACCAAGTTGGATATATAAGGAGCAACATAAAAGGAAGCTGAATACAGTGGGAATGGTTTACTTGAGAATTGTGATAAAATAAAAAAGAGGATCAAGAATGAATGCAATGAGTTAATGTAGTATGAACACAAATCTGAGTATGAAAGAAGTAAGTTGAGGTGGTTTGGTCATACAGAATAAGGATCAAATTGCCAAACATATGAAGAAAGAGTGAATAGGTTGAGAGAAATGGGAAACCTGAGAAAGCAGTGGCTAAATGGAAGTTATGAGATCTTCAGAAGGAGGGGTGAGACGTTTAGAAAACAGAATCATTATACTGTATGGACATGGTAGAAAGAAGGGTGATTTCGGACGTAGAAAGTATAGTGAACGGTGTTGATGTAAACTAGAAATTAGATTCTTTTCTTTTCTTGCATCTCATGCCTTTAATATTTTGTGATCATTGCTTCTTAAACTCTTTCTGCACTTTGTACAATATTGCTCTCTCTCTCTCTCTTTCTCTCTCTCTCCCTCCCTCCCTCCCTCCCTCCTTACCCCAAAAGGGACTAGCATGATGGGTATGTACGTTTGTAAATAATCCTCAGATAAAGCCTGAGAGGCTTTATTTTACTGACACAAGGCCAATTTCTACTCAGAAATGGGTACATTGATACTATTTATTTCACTCAGCTTCCTTGGGTAATACACCTCTTTTGGACCCTCTGCAACTTCCAACATTCCCAGCCCACTGATGGCCATGATCTTTAACAGGTTACAGAAGGTGCTAAAAAAGTGATGGAACAAAAACTGTACCCATCTTTTTTTTAGCATACATAGGACCTTAATGTTCTTAATTCCTTTGCTTCCTTTATAAAAAGATCGTGCACCTCTATTTTAAAGAAACATACAAACATAATGGGAAAAACTAATTTTTATATAAAAATGATCATTTGTGGATGGGGGTGGAAAGGAAATAATGAAAATGGATATGACAGTGTATATTCTTCAGAGAGAAAGGGAAAACTGGTGTAGAGCGTATTAATGTTTGTTCAGGTTTACCAGTCTTTTTTTAAAGCTTTAACCTTGAAAGAATTAAAAAAAAGTGATTGAGTGAGGAAACGTGCATCACATCTTGTCATCAATATGTGCTGTGCCATGCACTGCCCAACAAAAGTCTGTGGGAATTGTGCACCATTTTATCTGCAGTACTTATTGCTTACTTGCAATAGCAATGGTGGCACCAGCAAGAAGAGGGAACTGCATTTAACCAGCATTGCTGACTTCAGTATCTCTTTCTTACAGAGTTTTGGGGAAGGAGAAATTCATGTTAGGAAAATCCGTATCTGCATCTCTCATTGCTGAGCAGTGTTACGTCCAGAGAGTTTTTCATATATATTAAAATGATTAAATAAGCAAGCCTTATTTAAATAATTAAATAAATTATAATTGCCCAGTGTACATACATAATTATATAGAAAGGCTGATTTAAGCACCATACAACATACAGTACATCTCACTATTGGGTATCCAATTTAGTAGCATTTTCATTCATTTTGCATAGATTTCATCCGTGATTGTAACAAAATACAAGGTCATGTAGGCTCAGTCCCTGTAAGCAAGGCAGTAAGCAAAACTATAGATAAAATCTGATCAAATATTTTACATGAGGTAAACCAGTGGTTTTGAAAGTGTAGATAGTCCTGGGGCTGGAGGTAGGAATGAAAGTGTAATAAGGAAGGGACAAGAATCTTCTCTACATCAGCCAGACCTTGAGGGAGGATTGAACACCACCCATCAGAACACTATCTCAAAGGACTGAACATTTCCTAGCATTCCTGGGATCTTATCCTTGCCTCCTGCTCATTGTGGCACAAAGTTAACCCACTATCCATTTTTAGAGGACATGGCCTCATAACACAGCCTTTGTCTCATCCCCAGGTCACTATGGAAGCCACCTAAATCTGTCTTTAGCTATCCGTTTTCAAGTAGTGTTTTCCATCTTCTCCCAACACAATTCTTGGCATATTAATGATCTACAAAGCTTAATTCACAATCTTGGTCTTGGTGCGGTCTGCAGCTGGCACCTGCCACGCTCCTATTGGATAAGTGAGGCTGCTGCAGGCATACCCCCCCTCTTCAGTCCCTGGGGGCTGCCCTTCATGGCCATTTTGGCTTGGACTGCGGGAGAACCTGAACATCTGGTTTACACAGAAGCATCTGTCCTTCTAGGCAGTGTTTCTCAACCTTGGCAACTTTAAGACACGTGGACTTCAACTCCCACAATTCCCCAGCCAGCATGCATATT
Organism: Charina bottae; assembly: GCA_023362775.1. Lineage (NCBI taxonomy): Eukaryota > Metazoa > Chordata > Lepidosauria > Squamata > Charinaidae > Charina > Charina bottae. Next base: position 377,870 of record JALMGJ010000012.1, read on the forward strand.
CAGATCCATGTTCAGATTCAGGTTGTCATACCAGTGCAGGGCATTTCCACATAAGGGGCCTGTCACCCTGACAACTTGAAAGGTGGCTCAAGCCTCTGTCCCAGGCAGCCACCTATGCTCACCCCAAATGCTGTGCCACACTTTAAAGGAATAGAGTGCAATTTCCCTTGCTGACTCGTGATATGGGTGTAAACGGAAAAAATGCCAGTGGAATTTACCAATTGCTGCCCTAAAATTGTGCCACAGTAAAACTGTAAAGATTGCTTGCAAGCCTTGTCACTGAAACAAATTTGAGCTTGATTGCCAGGCAGGACAAATTATGCTGGCGTAGTTTTCTGCTGACTCAAGGATTGGAGGAATGCACATTAACATGGCCCTGAGAAAGAGCCCTGGATCTAATTATTCTGCACTACCATTTCATTCTAACCTGTTCTAGGAAGGATTGCTGCTTTGTCTTAATGTTTCCCTGCACATGCCTTTAAAAGATCAGAGCAATCCTGTTCTTGCTTCGCTTCTCTTCTTCCTTCTTCTAGTTTTGGATTAGCATTCAAGCTGCACGCAAGAACAATCTATGCTGGTTAAAGGGAGAACATAGTAAGTAAACGGAAGGAGGTGCCAAATTTAAGGATTGAGAACCATTGACTTAAACAAACATAAATGAGCTCATTCTCTCTAATCTTTTATTACTGAAGGTTGTACAGGTAGTCCTCGTTTACCCACCACAATTAGGATGGGCAGCTTGGTCGTTAAGTGAAGCAGCCTCTAAGTGAAACCGTGACTGGGCTTATGATCTTACTTCAGCTTTCCTTTGCTTTACAGACCTGCGAAGGTCATAAATGCAAGGTTTGGTCATAAAGTTACTTTTTCATTACCATTGTAACTGCTAACAGTCACTAAACGAGGCAGTCGCTAAACAAGGACTGCCTGTAATGTCTATTCCAAGGATCTTAAACAGAGACAATTGCTCAGTGCTCAGCTAGGGAATGCCTTATTTTAGTTGCAGATGTAGAAATGTAACTGCATTTTGCCAAGATAGACCAGAGAGTCTCTTACAGGAATGTGTCTGACAACCAAACGGCTCCATCCAGCAATTCCTCACTTTAAAAATACCACATGATCCACTCATAACTATTCTATACTGTTAAGGAGACATCTGTAAATATTCTGTGTATAAAAGGTTTTTTAGAAGCAAAGCCAACCCATTCCTTTTGCTTTTCTGCAATCTTTTCTGCCAAACATTTTATTAAAATAGGATCCACTTTTGAGTCAAATTTGTTGGCAAACCAATGCCCGTAGTTGAGGAGCCATCTTAGTTCTGCAGCTCCATAGATGCACACACTGCGAAGATGGATACCTGTACAGGGAGGATAGAGATAGTTCTCAAGGTAGTTCCATTTTACTAAACGAGTTTTGCTCTGGAGATCTGTGATATCGTGAGCTTCTCTTGAAATCTGTCCAGGTACTCCAGGTGCTCGAACAAGAGTTGCCCAGAAATGTTCATCAGGTGAATAAGTATCCTTTGACCATTCCAAAAAATCTTGAACATAGGAATTGCCAAGAATATGCTGTACAAAAGCTCGACATAAAACAAAATAGGCACTGCCTACAAATACTTCAATATTGTGTGGAGGTGGATCCTTTGAAATACTAGTTTTCACAGGCATCTTCATACTATATTCATAAGGCATTTTCTGAAGTTCATGGTGATAGTTAAATCTTTCCCTCTTACTATTGCTTGGTCTGATGGTCTCCAACATATTACTTCCATTTAGTCTCTTAAGTTCATATACCAACTCAAAGTTTGATCTCAGGGGAAAGTCTTGGCCACACAAATTAATTACATACTTCCATGGAACGGGAGATTTCAGTAAATCAGATAAACAATTCAAGTCTGCCTGTAGCCTTGAAATATAGGCATACTCTACCACTTCCAATTTGGATGCAACGAAAATATTAGAGAAACATTTGGCCAGATTCTCCAAAGCATGTTTGAAAATGTTAGAAGACTTTTGATCATAATGAATACAGTAGACATTCTGACTGCTATATATTGTATGGATGAGCCGCTCAACCATTATGGCATCTTTGTGAACAACCAGAGAATAGGCTAAGGGGAATTCTTCCTCTTCTGGAGAAACGGCCTTTAGGTGATATTCTCTCATTGTTCTGTATACCTGACAGTTACTGGTCATTGTTACAACATCTTCATCTTCTAAATCAATAATCTTTTTTCTCTTTATCTCTAAAGTCTTTCCAATCTCCTTGGGATCTTGATCATAGATGGAGGAACAATTAATTTCATACTGGGCATATTTTTTTAAGTGGCTGTACTTGTTTTTCACAAATGAGGACGTACTTAAAAATGGTTCTACAAAGTGAACATCTTTGTGAAAAAATAAAATCCAATCAACTTTGAGAAGTTTAAGCAGCAAGAGCAGCACAACAGTTAAAAACAGTATTAAGACATGCCATCGTGTTGAATATTTATAGGAGCACTTATGTTTCTTCATTCTGTGAAAAGAAAGAGTTAAAGGCAAATTAAAGACCATTCTATATGTTTATAAATGATACAAAAGCTGGCAAGATAGCTGTTTAGTGATAACAAAAATGATGTGTTTTACATTTCCTTGTATTTCTCTCATATGGTTGCCAGCAAGATACTGTACGATGCATTAACACGGTGTAAAGGTTTGTTTTCTTGATTCAACATCTTCTACAGCCTTACCTCAGGAGTAGTTCATTGATGGCCTCCTTGGCCAACTCCTTTCACTTGCTTTCTTGCCATACTTGCCAACTATTGACCATAACTGCCCCTTCTCCAACCCATTAAGCAGAATGAGAAGGGACCTCTCTTATTCCTTACAAAAGTGAAACATATTGCAGCATGCCTGCACTACAGGATACCAAGTACCATAAAATCAATTTTGGAGGTAACCCCCTCCCCCAAATATTAGAGGAAATAATGTCAGGTGGACAAGCAAGGACTATGCTATTCACCTTGTGATGAGGGTGTCTTAAATGTTAAAAATAACATCCCCAGCTTTTCATTCCGTCCTGTCCAGCAATGGTGATGGAACCTCCTGAAACGTGTCAACGACCCTGATGTTATTGTGAGACAAGGAAGCAAGAAAATAACATGGTGTGAGTTGCACTTTGTAATGAACTACAATTTCCATTACTCCCAGCTACTGGCCATGCTGGTAGAGATAGTAGATTGTAGTCTAAAATGTCTGAAAGGCATTAGGTTGGGGAAGGGTGATTAAATTACCTTCCCCTTGATCTGTGATCTGCCAGTGACAATAAACATTTCTTTTTGTTTATTGTTTTAAAAAAAACAAAACATAGTACGAAATACATACAGCGATTGAATGTCAGTTAAATTCATCACTTTGGGATACAACTAGGTAGTAATGTAAAGGATTTTGAAAATGCATTGGAAACTGAATGAAACTTTGATAAAAATGGCCCTTTCCTGACAAGGAAGAAATATACACAGTAGTGTTAATTCTTATTGTATCCACTCAACGCAAAAGAAGACCGCAACTACTGTTTGTTGGAGGTTTTTCTTAATTCTATGACTTTACAGAAGCTGTGCCCAGGTCAGGTAACAGCATCTAGCTGATTCTGGCTGTCTTCAAATTCCCTAGGGTAGAGCTTTCCAAACTGTGTGTCGCGACACGTTAGTGTGTCGCCTGCAGTGTCTGGGTGTGTCGCAGCTGCTGCTGCTCCCTCCAGCCCCGCCAGGATTCCGCACAGGTCCTAGTGCCTGCCTTGTGCCTTGCTGCCACCAAACCTGCTGTGATTCCGTGCAGGTCCTAGTGCCTGCCTTGTGCCCTGCTGTAAGAGTGTGTCACGAAATGATGCCCTGCTGTAAGAGTGTGTCGCGAAATGATGCATGTCTAAAAAGTGTGTCACCAACATGAAAAGTTTGGAAAGCTCTGCCCTAGGGACACTCAGACCTGGTTAGTTCTGCAGTGAATAGAAGTTGATATTATAGACCAATTTTTTTATAAGGTGTCATATTTCTATAATTATATGTATGAATATGTATGTATGAATATTATAAGAATTGGCATATTATGTGTTATGTTATGTGTTATGTTAGGTTATGTATTTAGTTTAAATGGATATTATCCCAAGGAGTGGAAATTACAGATGGATTTTTTTTAATGAAGATATATATATATATATATATAACATATATATATATATATATATATATATATATATATATATATATATGAAGATAATGGGATGATGAGGTGGAATTAGAATTATGTTATGATAGGATGACATATTTTTACAATATTATGTATGAATATGTATGTATGAATACTATAAGAATTGGTATAGTATGTATTATATTATGTAATATGTTAGGTTATGTATTAGTGGATATGTAGTTATAATATGAATAGAATATATTGTATTTTATTAGAATTAGAAGTAAATAAGGCTTTTATTTGTTATATTAATTGGATTTTATTGAAGATATAAATATAGATATAAAAATGGAAAGAGCGAATAAAAAATATCAAACTGATGCAGCAATGAATATTTAACTATTACTTCAAGGAGTGGAAGTTAAAGATGAACTATTGGAAGATAACAAGAAAGGTGAAACTTATATAAGATCAGAAGATTGGATTATAGAAATTAAAGAGTATATGACAAAGAAAAGTTCCTGTGTATTATATGAAGGACTAACATTTAAAGTTAATTATTGTATTTAAAGTTCAAAGATAGATTGGAGGACATCTATTTTCTATGTTTCCTTTGTTTATTATTTTTTTACTTCACTTTTTCTTTACTTTTTTCTTACTTTGTATTTGTATTTCTTTTTTCTGTTTCAACTTTTAATATGTATTTTAAAACTCAATAAAATTTATGAAAAAAAAAAAGACCTGGTTAGTTCTGCAGTGAGACACCATCAGGTGATATCAGGGCTGTGGGATAGCTTGTTAAGTTGAAAAAAAAACATTCTGGAATAAGGCAATTGCAACTTGAGGAAGTTATTACCTTTATATTAGTTGTAGTTTTGAATGATTTCAATATTATACTTTATCCAGTATTATCTAGTATCTTTATTTTAATGAGATGTATTGTTTCTTTGTGCTAATAGACACTTTATGAAAAGAACTTTGGAAGAATAAAATGGCCTAACACATAGGTGCTTGTGGGAACAGGAAGCTGAATAATGGCTGAGTATTAATTAATCTAAAATTGTGCTAATGCATTCCCTTCATTTTCTGAAGACCCACTGCTATATATATGGGCTATTACATTTGTATAAAAGATATATTATTCACTTGTGGCTCCAAAAAAGCTTTGTATATAGCCACAGAGCCCCTTCAACAATTGTAATTTTTAGTTTTCAGAAAAGGAAACTTCTTAAAGGCATGGGAAATAACCATATTAAATATGGTTAAAATGATTTTCCCTAGTTTCTCATATCTGGCATATCACTTAAAGGACAAGTGTAGAATTCAACCTGAAAAATGTTACATACCGCTATTGAAAAGATAGATTTGTGACAACCTTGTCCCAATTATATTGCATTTAGAAACAACTTTATAAGAATTGTATAGAATTAATAAGAATTAATAAGAAAACAACTTTATAAGAACCATGTGCATATAGCCAGAAGGCTCCAATATTCTACCTCTAATCTATCAAGTGCCTGGGCAAAAGTCAGCAGTAAGGAAACACCAAAAAACTGATCAGTTCCTCTCTAATTTGTTGAAACAGACAGTTGTAAACCACATTGTCAGCAGAAGATACGCATATATGGAAACTGGCAGTATAATGGCTTGTTCAGCAATGTTCAGAAAGGAAGTATTGTGCAGTCTTTATTCAAAATCTGTAACAAGCTGAGCACTTTGACCTCAGATATACTGATGGGTGAATAAAGAGTAAACCAAGTTAATTTCTGACTGGCTCTGGAATAAATGTTGAAGACAGTCATGTCTGCAGCAAAAACAATGCAAAATGAGGCCACCTCCTTCTTTAAAGCACAAAAAGTCTGGATTTAACTGTGAGACATGGTATTTTAACCATAGAAGTATGTAGAGACATCAGGACAGAATTCAAAGACGATGTGGTATAGCTGGATAGGAAACCTGTGGCCCTCCAGATGTTGCTGAACTACACCTCCCCTCATGCCTTGCCACTGGTCCCGCTACCTAGATCTGCTCTACTCTCATTTTGATGCTGTTTAACATCTGGACAATGAGGCAAATTTTCCCTTACACATATTCATTTGATTTTCAGGGAAGATACTATCATTTAAAAAATTAGCTTTACTTAGAAACAACTATTTGCTATTTACATTTTACCAAAATCTATTGTAAAACAGAGAGCAATTAAGTGTAGAGATTATGCACTACAGTGGTGAGGGATTACCAGTTTTACTGGCCTCCCTCGTTGCCTATTGTTGCATTCTTCATGCTACATACAAAATTTAGCTGCATTACAGGGAGTAAGAAGATGGATATCTGATAGTAAAAAAACTGACAAAGAATGTATCTGGGTGGCCTGGAAAATTTACTAAAAAGAGAATAATATATGACATATATCTGTATGACATTTGTAGTATATCAAGACATGCCCAACTGTTTTACCTACCCTTGATCTACAAGGACAGATCTGTTCCTCATAAGGGGTCCTAATACATCTGCCTTCCAACAGAGCAGATGTTAAATTGAGCCATTTTTAAAAAATAGGCAGCCAGTTTTTTTAGTTGCCTGCAACATACTATCATGGCAAACAAGTTCATGGACCCTCAAAAGATTAGGACCCCTGCAAAAGCTCAATTCTGTCAACTTATTTAAAAATAAGAGACCGGAGAGTATTTCTTTGGTAAATGTCTGTATTTAATGGGTATTAAATGAAACTCTTCCCTCTTCTGCCACACTTTTCCTTCAAGAATACTTTCTTCGTTCTTACGGGCTTATAGGTAAGGAAGTATGAAGGCTTTTTCCTTCTCCCCTTTCCTCTGTCTTTTAGAAAGTTTTCTCATGCAAACAAATGGCAGAATGAGGATCATTATAGCAACCAGTGAGTCATGCTACCAACTGCTATCGTAATCACTCACATTACATAAATGCAAATGCCTCTGGTAAATTTTGCCTTGTTTTGTCACAGTTCTAATTATGCTATCAGCAATGACCTCAACCTTTACACAGTGTAAGGAAGCTTAAAATATTACAGGTTTTTCTTCATAGAAGTAACTTCTGGAAATGAAAAGCAACCCATGTGACATTTGTCTATGATGCATACACTATTGTCATATGTGATCAATCACATATCAGTTCTTTGCAATTTCCTACACCGAGGTAATTATTTGAAAGAGGGAAATGCAAATATAAGAAGGTTATTGCTACAAGTTCCCTTGGAATTAGAGTTTTAATGGAAGATGTTTTATCAGTATCAGATTTTACATTAATAAGCTAATATTTTTTTGCTGTATGAACTGAAATGTGGAACTATTAATCCTTGCCCTGCCCCATAACGTCCTATTTAATGTACTGATTAAACTTTCAACTGCAGATCCATCAGACTAGAGGTGTAATGTAATGAATGATGTGAGGTATTTTCTTGGGTTGTGGCATCCCGTATGTGAAATACCTTCCCCCTCCCCCAACACTCACCAAATGTTAAGTTTGATAGTGTCTGATGGACAGAGGCTTTTCAGTGGTTGCCCCACTCTACTTTCTATCACTTCTTGTAGTGTTTAAGCAGACTGTAAAGATTATTTTACTTAATTCAAGTGGCTCCTACTGGGTATGTTTTACAGATTACTATCATACAATCCTATACATGTTTATTCAAAAGTAAATCCCAATTCTGTACTTATTACTCAGAGGTTACCTCCATTAAACATAGCCCTTGTTTCTTAGGAGACATGCATAGTTTTAAGCTGTAAACTTGCTTTTTTTTAAAAAAAATACATCTGTTCTTTTATATTCTCATATAAGTATGAAATGTGCTGCATGATGTAAGGTGCAAATGCATCTTTACATTATTTTTTTCTGGACAAGAGGTGCTAAATAACATTAAAGTATTTTAATCACAGTGTCACTTCAGCTGAATCACAAGCAAGTTTAATGTCTGATGTGGTACTAGGAATATTTTTTAAAAAAATTTTTCTAAACTTTGAAAACACTGATCATAATAAATGAACTACAGTGTTGATGTATTCCACATCTTCTCCATGCTGGTAATTCTCCCATGGCCACATTTTATTGCCTATGAATCGCTTACTTTTTAGGATCTAAACCACATTTCCTTCAACTTGAAACCCTCCACATGTAATGGACCACAACTCTGCAAATGACCATCCTAGACAGACATCATGAGAATTGCAATCCAACATACGTGAAGGACAAGCTAGTGAATGCTAGTCCAAATACTAACACTTAGAGTTGACTACATTAGCAAAAACATGCCAATTTTATTGAAGTTACTATGCTTTTATTGTCTTCTTTTTATCTACTCTAGATTCATCTGTGCTTGTTAAATCATGCTATTTATTGACAACATTAGTTGGTCACGTTATTGCACCATGGTATGCATAAATCCAGAGATCTGATTCATAAAGTTTATATTTCATGCTTCCATGGAAGACTACTATGATGTTAAAGACACTTTATGATGTTAAAGGCAGTTCACTACTGTCTAGAAATGCAACACTACTATATATATAGTATATATATAATAATTATATAATTATAATTATAATATAATAATATAATAATTATAATTTTAAAATAATAAATAAATAAATAAATAAATATTAATATATTAATAAAATATATTAATATTAATACTATATTTTACCCCATACATTAACATTATTATATACATTAACTGCTATACATTAACATACACATTAACACACTAAAAAAAAGTAAAATGTGAAATGCAAAGTATGTTTCAGCAAGCTTCAGATTCACATTTTAGACTATCTTTTGGAGTTTCTTTACCTTTTCTTTCCCCTTGTTTAATGTATTGTAGAAACTGTGCAGTCACCATCTGACCTACTTGATCACATCAGCATAGTTTTTTTACATCTTTCTGTTACTTGTGCCAATACTATACTATTGTCAGGTATCTCTGATTAACAATGTTCTATCAAATATGCAGCCATGTTTATATGAAGAAGGAGCAGCATTTCTCTCTGTGAAGGAAAAAAGGAAAAAGAGGTTAAGATATCTGAAAACATTTATTCTTATAAACAACAATTCCATTCTTGCTTTCCCCTCTAAACTCTTCTGTAGTAAGCAAGAAGCATTTTAAGTCTATCTGTGTGTGTGTGTGTGTGTGTGATGTGAGAGGTAGCATAAACTTAAATGTGTTGTTAATTTATGTAGTATAACATAATACTTCATAGTATTATATGAAGTAGCACATTGTAACATAAACCCCAGAATTAAAAAAACAGGCATTTTAAGACAGCTGTTTGAATAATTGGGATTTATTTAGAAAGCTACTGAGCATAATTCATTTCAACTGCCTTGTATTTATTTTTTATTTCACTCTTTATTGCATATGCCCTATGGCAAGCAAATAAATCTTGTTTCAGTTAATGGAGAAAACATGCTTGGAGATAAAAATTATGATTATCAGAAAAAGTAATTAGTAATAAGTGGATGGTTCCTTGTTTCTATCATGTTTCTGATATACACTTGCATACATGCAAAATACTTGCTACACTATCATTGGCGATCACTCGTAGCCGAGTAAGATTGTCTTCCAAAGGTAAAATTTTAACGGTGGATCCGTAAGTGGCTGTAAAGGCCAATTTTGGATCCGCACAACCTCCCACAATGAGGGCATAGGTTTCCGGGTGGGAGACGGTCATGATGAGGGTCTGCCTGACGTGCCTTCCTTTTAGCTCTTTTATCCTTTTTGCCCTGTACTCGTGTTTCTTCAAAGTCCATAGCGCCATTAATAAAGGATGACCTCCAATTGAAACGCTCATGAGTTAGGGCTTCCCAGTTCTCAATGCTGATATTACATTTTTTTAAATTAACTTTGAGAGTATCTTTGAATCTCTTTTGCTGTCCACCAATATTCCGTTTTCCATTCTTAAGTTGGGAGTAAAGTAGCTGCTTTGGAAGACGATGGTCAGGCATTCGAACAACATGACCGGTCCAGCGAAGTTGATGTTGGATGATCATTGTTTCAATGCTGGTGGTTTTCGCTTCTTCTAATACGCTAACATTAGTCCGCCTATCTTCCCAAGTAATTTGCAGAATTTTTCGGAGGCAGCGTTGATGGAATCTTTCAAGAAGTTGGAGGTGGCGTTTGTAGAGGGTCCATGTTTCACAGGCGTACAGAAGGGTTGGTAGTACAATGGCTTTGTAAACAAGCATTTTGGTCTCCCTGCGAATGTCCCGATCCTCAAACACTCTACGCTTCATTCGGGAGAAAGCTACACTCGCAGAGCTCAGGCGATGCTGAATTTCAGCGTCGATGTCGGCTTTTGTAGATAGATGGCTGCCGAGATAAGAAAAGTGATCGACATTTTCTAGTGACACACCTTTAAGCTGGATTGATGGCGCTGCAGAGGGATTGGTTCGAACTTGCTGGTAAAGCACTTTGGTTTTTTTAATGTTAATCGAGAGGCCGAGTTTTTCATATGCTTCTGCAAAGATGTTTAGGATAGTTTGAAGATCTTCCTCGGAGTGTGCACAGACTACGTTATCATCAGCATACTGAAGTTCTATAACAGAAGTTGCAATTACCTTATTTTTTGCTTTCAGCCTACTAAGATTAAAAAGCTTTCCATCTGTTCGATATATAATTACTACACCAGTAGGAAGTTTCTCTTCAACAAGGTGCATAATCATAGCGATGAAGATAGCGAATAAGGTTGGAGCAATAACACATCCCTGTTTAACGCCGGATTCCACTTTAAATGGATCGCTTTGAGAGCCATTGTTATTCAGGATTGTTGCCATCATGTCGTCATGGAGTAATCGCAAGATGTTCACAAATTTATCAGGGCATCCGATTTTCAGAAGGATGGTCCAGAGAGCAGTACGATTTACAGTATCAAAAGCTTTAGTCAGATCAATAAACGCCATGTACAGAGGGCGGTTTTGCTCCTTGCATTTTTCTTGAAGCTGTCGTGCAGTGAAGATCATATCCACTGTTCCCCTGGAAGGGCGGAAGCCATTTTGCGTTTCAGGGAGGATGTCTTCTGATACAGATAGGAGACGGTTTGCAATGATCTTTGCCAGGATTTTGCCTGCTGTGGCTAGAAGGGAGATGCCTCGATAGTTTCCACAGTCTGTTCTATCACCCTTTTTAAAGAGAGTGATAATTATGGCATCCCTAAAGTCTGCTGGAATCGTCTCCCTCATCCAGATTTTTTCGATGAGCTTATGAAGTTGTTGTGTAAGTTCAGGCCCGCCTTCTTTAAAGACTTCAGCAGGAATCCCATCAGGTCCACTAGCTTTGTTATTTTTCATTTGTTTAGTGGCTTTACTGACTTCCTCCAAACTAGGGGGTACTGCAAGCTCATTTCTTATTTGTTTTTGCGGGATTTGCAAGAAGACTTCATCAGCCACAGTAGAGTGACGACACTATATTGCTACCATGATAATGGAGACCTATCTCTATGTATCCCTTTGCATATACTAAGCGTCCACCCATTAAAATGATCGGGAATACTATTTGTGCCTGCTCAATTGCTAAAGATGTAGTTGAATATTACAGCAAACTCTATGAGAAAAATATTTTTCTGTGGTATCTCTATATTGATTCATGTTATTCTATGAATCCATATTTTAAACCAAAACATTTATCTCACACTCAAACAATAACAAATAAACCTCAATAAATCATCTTGTTGTTAAATCATCACCATTGAGGGTACTTCCATAATAGTCTCTTCTATCCAATTAGTGAATTTCCACTGTTAGTCATAAGCAGAATTATAATTGACTTTCCACATTTGGGACAGCATAGCACTTTAACCACTTCCTTCAATCAGTTTTTAAATTTGGATAAATGTGTTTAAGCACATTTTTAAGTACAGCTGAATGATTACTTAATATTTTAACACTGAAAAAAACTTAATGCAATGTTAAAATGATGCTGACCAAAAAGAAAACCTATTTTCTTTCTGACTGCATTTAGAAGACACAATAGGCTACACACACACACACACACACACACACACACACACACACACACACACACCCCTCAACAACAGGGCTAGAAAAGAAGCCATGGGGATGTTCTTGCTTAGTAGTGCTCAGCAGTACCTTGAAGACAACACTTGAGAGAGAAGCAAGCTAGCACAAGTGGATGCGCTCATGGATAAGCCTTCCCGATGACTTCACATGTCACCCAAACATATCCTATAAATGTGTGTGTACACTCAACCTCCCAGGCAATTTTAAAATTTACATTATACTACTACTTTGTTTAAACCTGTGTTTCTCAACCTTGGCAGCTAGATGATGTGTGGATTTCAACTCCCAGAATTCCCCAAGCCACCCCAAGCTCCCAAGTTTGAGAAACACAGGTTTAAACAATGTATGTCCACACTTTAATTAAAATACAGGAAGTAATGTTGTTTATGCAACTTAAATGACTGATTACAAATATACACGCAATATTTGTAACAGCAGTCTAAAATAGCAGCTGCGGTAGTGCAGTTGAAGCTCCACCTGTATTTTATGTGCATTTATGTGTGATGCACATAAAAATAGGCAAAACTTTGATCGTACTATTGTGGCCTCCATCTTGACTTTTTTTTTTTACCATACCCTGAGGATACCCCTGACCATTTGAAAAGCAAAGAACATCATATTCACTCTATGGTGAATCTGTTCCCTGTGTACATGAAGAACAATTCTATAGTTAAGCAAGTCTATTATACAGCTTGCATACATTTATGCATGTAAAAATATAATCTGTTACTGAACATAACAGTAATTCTGACTAATTTTTTATTTATTTTATTTATTATTCGATTTTTCATCCTGCCTTTATTTTTTTTATAAATAACTCAAGGCGGGGAACATACCTAATACTATGTATAGTCGAAGGCTTTCACGGCCAGAATCCGATGGTTGTTGTGGGTTTTCCGGGCTGTGTGGCCGTGTTCTGGCAGATTTGGTTCCTAACGTTTCACCAGTAGCTGTGGCTGGCATCTTCAGAGGACAGGAGCACAGCTAGAAGATTCTCTCTGTGCTCTCTGACTTGGGCACAGAGAGAATCTTCTAGCTGTGCTCCTCTCCTATGAAGATGCCAGCCACAGCTACTGGCGAAACGTTAGGAACCAAATCTGCCAGAACACAGCCACACAGCCCGGAAAACCCACAACAACCATACCTAATACTCCTTCCTCCTCCTGTTTTCCCCACAACAACAACCCTGTGAGGTGAGTTGGGCTGAGAGAGAGTGACTAGCCCAAGGTCACCCAGCCGGCTTTCATGCCTAAGGCGGGACTAGAACTCTCCGTCTCCTGGTTTCCCATTGGCTCCTTCCTAGGCCTGAGAGAGAGGGACTGGCCCAAGGTCACCCAGCCGGCTTTCATGCCTCAGGCGGGACTAGAACTCTCAGTCTCCTGGTTTCCCATTGGCTCCTTCCTAGGGCTGAGAGACAGGGACTGGCCCAAGGTCACCCAGCCGGCTTTCATGCCTAAGGCGGGACTAGAACTCTCAGTCTCCTGGTTTCCCATTGGCTCCTTCCTAGGGCTGAGAGAGAGGGACTGGCCCAAGGCCACCCAGCCGGCTTTCATGCCTAAGGCGGGACTAGAACTCACAGTCTCCTGGTTTGCCATTGGCTCCTTCCTAGGGCTGAGAGACAGGGATTGGCCCAAGGTCACCCAGCCGGCTTTCATGCCTAAGGCGGGACTAGAACCCTCAGTCTCCTGGTTTCTAGCCCGTTGCCTTAACCACTAGACCAAACTGGCTCTCATTTAAATAAAATCATATAAATTAATATAAATAGATGGATTATGAAGTTTATAACTATACCAAAGAAGCCACAACCCAAATCACATTTACTAGGCAACATGTCCCAGTAAATTTAATAGGACATGAATGAACATGTTTAAAGTGCTGATGTAAATAAACAGATTTGTAATGTCTTAGTGTTCTAAGTGTTTATTAACTTTGACTAGAAGAGCACACCACTAAGGTTTCTGTCAATTATAACTTCTATTTTCTCTGAACTGAGTTATAAAAATGCTAAGTAAAGGTAAAGGTTTTCCCTGCACAGTCGTGTCCGACTCTAGGGGCCGGTGCTCATCTCCGTTTGTTAGCCGAAGAGCCAGCGCTGTCCGAAGTCGCTTCCACGGTCATGTGGCCGCATGACGCGGGCGGAATGCTGTTACCTACCCACCAAAGTGGTACCTATTCATCTACTTGCATTTGCATGCTTTCAAATTGCTAGGTTGGCAAGAGCTGGGGCGAGCTCACTCCGACACGCAGAGCTAGGGATTCGAACCTCCGAACTTGCGATCTTCCAATCAACAAGCCTGGCATCTTACCCGCTGAGACATCACACTCCTAATAAAAATGCTACTTAGTTAAAATTTGGCATATATCATGTACACTTTGTGCCTTTTAAAAACCAAGTATTTAGACCAGTATTTCTCAACCTTAGCAACTTTAAGATGTGTGGACTTCAACTCCCGGAATTCTGGGAATTCTGGGAGTTGAAATCCACACATCTTAAAGTTGCTAAGTTGAGAAACACTGATCTAGACTTCGGGTGTCAGCTCAAACGTATATTTACTTTGAATCTCAGCTTGTCAGCTTGTCATTAGATTATGTTGTTGGGATTAATGGAAATTATAGTCCATGACCACTGGTGGGCATAAGGTTGGGAAAGGCTGGATTGCACTATTTAAGAGGGCTATGCAGTGGTCTGGATATGAAAAGATGATTCAGAATGGGTGTGGGGACACACATCACACCTGTTGGCAACCCCTTAAAAACTGGGCTTTTTCTCAGAATCATACAGTTGCAGCACAATCCTGAGAAAATACATGTTTGGTTTAAGGAGGTAGCAACAGGTACAAAGTGTGCACCCACACGTGCTCTGAATCATGTTTTTCTTTTTGAATCCAGATTACTGCATAGTCTTGCTGCTTAAGATAGTGTCGCCCTTTTCTGAGCATAGTTGTTATCTGACTCATTTTAGAGCAGAATTCCCTTCATCATCACCATTTTCACTCACTGCAATGCTATTATTTGAAAAATGATGTTTCAAATTTAGCATTGCATTATTTAAAATAGAGAGCCAGGCCTTTACTGGCTTTCAAAAGGCCTGCAGGATCGGGCCAGCTGTACACTGGGGTTGGGCAGAGGAGTCAGATCATTCCAAAAAGCAGGGGCTGCCACCAAGGAGGCACGCCTCCTGGGTCCCACCAGGTGACATTGTTTCAGAGACAGGACCTTAAGTGTGTCCTCCCTCTGGAGCATGTGGCATGGGCAGATCTCCTTGGGAGAAGGTGGTCCTTCAAATATCCCACAAATAACTATGCCAGGTTAGCTATAGAAGGAAGAGCAGATAAATCTGCCTGAAGAAGCCAGATACTGTAGATTCCCTAAGTCGGACCTACACCATTATGCTGCATTCCTCATTGGTAGATACTTTTCCTGTTGGCTGGAGATCTGTTGACAGGGATGGCAAAGCCAACCGAGAAAACCAATCACCTTGAGTATAATTATTGGCCTATTCACAGATCAGGACAATGTCATTGAGCAGTGACTTAGAAGAGATGCAAAAAAATGCAGAATTGGGACTGACAATGGAGACAGCAAATTTTATGCTGGCACTGTTTTGTGCCAGCTCAGGGATAGGTGAATAGCACTTTAATTCAGTAGATGCAAATGGACCTGAATGGGTCGATATTTTGGCTAGGTTTGAACAACACATCAAGCTACAAACTAGCTAAGCACATTGTAGCCTAGCATGTTCTGAATGTTATTATTTTATTTATTTATTTATTTATTTATTTATTTATTTATTTATGTGTGAGAAAGGCTGCTATGGCTTCCTCAACTAACTCTAATTAAGACAAACCATGTTTTAGCATGATGTGTAGGCTTATCTGACTAGAAAGTCTTGAACCAGATTACCCAGTAAAAGAGCTCTATGTGTTCCTATGGGCCAAAGCTTTCCAAACTGTGTGTCGCGACACTTTAGTGTGTCGCAACACACAGTTTAGTGTGTCGTGAAGCGGCGGCGCGAGGACATGCATGGCGGCGGTGCGCCATCAGCACTTCCGCATTTTAGCAAGGCCGCTGCTGCGGCCGCCGTGCACGCCGCTGTCCCCGCGCTGCTGCCATGCATGTGCGCACCACCGTGCGCACTGCCGCCGCTGCCACCATTGGTGTGTCGCCAACGGTGGCAGTTTGGAAAGCACTGCTATGGGCATTTGAAAAGAAAAAATGGGAAGTGGGAGAGAATCAAATATCTTTTTAATTAAGTTGAGTGGCAGTTAATAAAATAATTAATACTGCAAGTATTTGGTCAGTATCCAGCTAATACTCCATCATGATTTAAAGTCCATCATCAGAAGAGTGTTCTTAGAATGAGACTATAATTTGCAATTTCATGCACACCAAGAACAGTAAGAAAATTGTTCTAACAAATGTCTGTGCATCTTTTTTAACTGATCAGTTACAATTAAGTGTTGCAGCTTTAGAAGCCAAGGAATAATTAATGGATTATTTATGATAAATTAATCAGTCTTAAATCCTTAGATGCCATATTACACTTAAAAGAAACTTTTGTCCTTTTCTTATAGGCCCAATTTATTATGAAATTTGAATGTGAAAATCCATGTTGGAAAAATAATTAAATGTAAAATTATGTATATAGTATACCATTTGTGATTGACAATTTTATTGTAAAAGGAGGTGGTAAAGCTCAATTATAGCATCAAAGACATGGCTAGGTGCTCACTGTGGAACAGATTATGAACTGCTCATGTGCAAGTTCCAAGTTAAGCCAAAGAAGAAGAAAGCTAACCAGTTTCCATGATATGATCTTGAGCATATACCCAACATTTTCAAGGAGAACATCAGGAATCGCTTTGAAGTCCTGAACCTCATTGATAGAGAACCAAAGGAATTGCAGAATGAATTTAAAGAAGCCATTAAGCAGGGCTTTCCAAAGTTTTCCCGCGGCGACACACCAACCGCCGTTGGTGTGTCGCCGCGGAAAAACCCGGAAGTGCCGCCATTGCGGCAGCGCGCAAAAACCCGGAAGCGCTGCTGCCGCTTTCGATTTTTGCACGCCGCCGTTGGTGTGTCGCCGCAGGAAAACCCGGAAGCGCTGATGATGATCAGCGCTTCCGGGTTGTGTGGCGACACACCAGACTGTGTGTGGCGACACACTTTTGTGTCGCCACACACAGTTTGGAAAGCTCTGCCATTAAGGATGAATGTGAAATGAGACTACCAAAGAAATAGAAGAAAGCAAATTAAATGTCAGAACAAACCATGGAAATTGCGAAGAGAAGAGAAGCCAAAGCCAAGAGAGACAAAAATCTCAGGAAGTAATTTAACAAAGAGTTTTGGAGAGCTGTTAGAAGAGACAAAAAGAAGTACTACAACAACATCTGTAAAGACACTGAAGATGGAAACAGACATGGAAAAGCAAGGAAAGCCTTTCAAATGATCTCTGAACCCAGAAGGAGGTTCTAACCTCAAATTGGTATGCTAAGGATGCCAATGGACAGACAGTAACTGATTCAAAGGAGATCAAACAAAGATGGAAGGAATATACTGAAATACTGTATGGTAGAGATGTCAACATCCAAGATACCTTAGAACACAGCTTTCCAAACTGTGTGTCGCGACACTTTAGTGTGTCGCAACACAGAGTCTGGTGTGTCGCCACACAACCCGGAAGCGGCAGCAGGGGTGTGCATGGCGGTGGCAGCAGCAGCAGCGCGCCATCAGTGCTTCTGCGTTTTAGCGGAGTCTGCCGCCGCCTCCATGCATGCCCCCGCCCCCGCGCGCCCCCCCCGCCATGCACGCCCCCGCCCCCACGCGCCCCCGCCGTGCACGACACCGCCCCTGCATGCGCTGCCGCGCCACCGCCGCTACCACCGTTGGTGTGTCGCCAACGGCGGCACTTTGGAAAGCACTGCCTTAGAAGATATTCCCTACTTAGAAGAACCTCGAGTACTTGAAGATGAAGTTAGATCAGCATTCAAGTCATTACCAAGTCAGAAGGTACAGGAACTGATGGAATACTCACAGAAATATGGCAAGCAACAGAAGAATCAATAAAGGTTCTAACCAAGCTATGCCAGCAAATTTGGAAAATAAAACAGTGCCCAATACATTGGAAGAGGTCAATCTACATTTCAATACCAAAAAAGAAAAAGGAAAACTGTACAAACTGTTGTAAAATATCCTTAGTTTCATATGCTAGAAAAATAACGCTTAGGATCATTCAATGCAAACTAGAGCCCTACATGAAAAAAGAGATGCCAGATATTCAAGCTGGCTTTAGAACAAGCTTAGGAACATGAGACATCATTGCTGATGCACACTGGATAAAGCCAAAAAGAAGTCAGTATGGGCTTCATTGATTATAGAAAGTCCTTTGATTGTGTCAATCATCTCAAGCTGTGGAATGCACTAAGAAAAATGGGAATCTTAGAACATCTCATTGTCCTCATGAGAAACCTATATGCTGAATATATATTAAGGGAAGCTGGATTGGAAGTAGATGAGCGTGGTTTTAAAACTGGAGAAAGAAACATCAATAACCTGCGCTATGCTGATGACATAGCGTAGACCAGGGCTTTCCAAAGTGCCGCCTCTGGCGACACACCCGGCGGCGGCGGCACGCGCGCGGACGGCGACGGCGCGCGGGGGCGTGCGGGGGCGCGCACACACGGCGGCGCGGGGGGGCGTGCGGGGGCGCGCGCGCACGGCGGTGGTGCGGGGGGGGCGTGCAGTGGCACGCGCGCGCACGGCGGCGGCGCGGGGGGACGTGCGGCGGCGCACGCGCGCACGGCGGCGGCGCAGGAGGGGCGTGCGGCGGCGCAGGGGGCATGCGGCGGTGCGGGGGGCATGCAGTGGTGCGCGCGTGCATGGCGGCCGCCGTGCACGCGCGCGCCGCCACTTCCGGGTGGTGTGGCGACACACCACGCTGTGTGTGGCGACACACTTTTGTGTCGCGACACACAGTTTGGAAAGCTCTGGCGTAGACAATATTCTTATGATGACCATAGCTGATGACCCTGATAGTTCACACAAGAATCATGGTTTGCTTAATCTTTGTTCACTGAATAAGTCACAATTGGCCTGTTTCACATCCTACCAAGCCAGGAACTACAGTCTGCAAATACGAATGAAGGGGTTCACACATCACACTAAGCCAAAATCAAACAAACCACATTATGGCTTATCACAATGCATATATTCAGTCAGTCGTTAAATAAATAACATTAAACCAGAATTGCTGTCTAATCCAGCTCAATGAACGATCAGCATGCTGGGGCAGACAGCCATCTGCTCCCCCTTCTTTTTTGTGAAATGTATTACATCTGATCCTTGACTCCCATATATTACTCCTAAACAAATCAATCACATAAGACAGGAACTGCAATAAATTCTCACTTTTGATAGCTATAAACCAGGAACCTGGATTTGGCCGTCATGCAAATCTTTACCGTTCTGGCTTGATGTTTGCATGAAGGGATTATGAAACAAGCTGTGTTTGTTCATCCTCTAGGCTATGGCATCAGCTCCCAAATACTTTTCTGACAACAACCGATTTCAACATATTTAAGAACATATTTATTTCAGCCAAAGAAGCTCACCATGGCCAGGGTGATTGTGTAAAATCTTATCCTTAACTAAGCAAGTAATAAACTGATATTTTATTGTTGATAGATTCTTTATATCATTGCATTGTTTTCTTAGTAATTTTAGTGAAACATGGATTTCTTGTTTAATTGGGTTTGGTGACTAATTTGGTCGTACTTTATTAGGTTGTAATTTTTTTATAATTTTATTGTGTAAAGATTCGTATTATCTAGTTGCCTTGGTTATTTTGCATTGATTGCTTGTTATAGATTTTGTTGAAAGCTATGCTACTAACAATATTCTTATAAACCTGGACAAGCCAGCAATTTAGATTTGCAGCTCTAAATGAACTTTGATCTAATGTCAGATAGGATCAAGCTATGGTTTCCCTTTTAATACATCCCAGGCCACACATTTATATGGAGGTTCCCATTTTTCAGAATTAGGCAGTCTCAAAGTGAAAGCAGTCTTGTGTACCATTAGCATTAGTATACCATTGTAGCAGAACTCATGTACCATTCTGCACTAATGCATAATTTTAGTTGTTTAATCTCATCTTCCAAATATTTGTCTTCCTAGTATATCCTTTGAAAATCTTAAAATTACATAGGTTATCTATTGACTATTTTGGAAAAATGGGATTTTAACAACACCATTGAGCGAGAAATTGTTGAACTCATATACATCAGAAGTTTCAGCCAATCTTAGGAAGTCTCAGCAAACACAATGTTAATTGATAAGATACTTGTAATCTGTCTCACATGTAACCTGCATAACCAACCTGTCTTCCTGCCTTTGCCCTCCCCACCTCATCCCAATTTAAATCCCACATCAGTCAAGTCACACTACACATCTGATGAAGTGAGCTGCAGCTCACGAAAGCTTATGCCTTTTAGTAAAATTTGTTAGTCAGAAAAGTCGCTATCAGACTCCTTCCAATTTTTGCAACGGAAGACTAACACAGCTCTCCTCCTGCAATGTCTAGCTAATTTTTAGCTTTATCTAACTGTTCTCAAAATCAAACTTACATTCATAATACAGGTAGTCCTCATTTAGCGACTGCCTTGTTTAGCAACCATTCGCAGTTATGTCAGTGAGGAAAAAGTAACTTTATGACCAATCCTTGCATTTATGACCTTCACAGGTCTGTAAAGCAAAAGAAAGCTGAAGTAAGATCATAAGCATAGTTGTGGTTTCACTTAGTGACCTCTTTGCTTAATGACCAAGTTGCCGGTCCCAATTTTGGTCACTAAATGAGGACTACCTGCAAACAAGCCCAATGTGTCACTTTTCCTCTCTGAGAAATGCCCTAGAGCACAAGAGCACAGAATCACATAGCAGGTGCAGATCCTACGCTTATCCTCACACAAGTTCCAAAGCATCTTGTTCAAATTATTTCTGAAGCACTGCACGGCCGTAGTGTGCATATAATTACAGCAGCCTTTCTAAATTTGATATCATCCAGATATATTGGACCTTAATTCTAAGGCTGCCCAGATGTGTTCTCTCAGCATATGTGGCTCTAGCACTGAAATTCTTAGTTAATTCCATCCTCTTACTTTCCTTCACAAAGCACTGTTAGAGAAAATTGGCTAGTTCATTTCTCCATCCAGAAAAAAGCTCAGCTTCCAAAGACAAACTTAGTAATATTTAGTAGCAGCTAGGATATCTGAAATAAAATATTATCCCATAGATTTCTTAATATCATTGTTCAGATCATATATACCTCAAGACCCACACTTTTATACTCTACGAAGTATAAAGTACATATAAGTGCTTTCCTGTAACTTAAATCCATTATTCCATATCCTGCAGAGAGGAGATCCTGATCTTCTTCAATGAGACATCATTTCAGGATTTGTAGAGCACCATCATATTTTCCTATCAATCTTTTTTTAAATCTGTTCAATCGTGTCCAATTCTCGGAGACTGCCTGGACAAGTCCCTGCAGTTTTCTTGGCAAGATTTCAGAAGTGGTTTGCCATTGCCTGCTTCCTAGGGCTGAGAGAGAGTGACTGGCCCAAGGTCACCCAGCTGGCTTCGTGCCTAAGGCAGGAGTAGAACTCACGGCCTCCAGGTTTCCAGCCTGGTGCCTTACCCACTACACCAAACTGGCTCTCACCCTATCAATCTACTGAAGGCTAAATATGCACAGCTCCTTCACTCTCTCAGCATAAGACTTAGTTTCTAGCCCTTTAATCGTCCTCATCACCCTTTTCTGACCCTATTCCAAAGCATGGAGTCCAGAACTGGGCAAATCATTAATATTTCATTAGTATTCATATAATTAATAATAATAATAAATGCATTATTTTAGATAATTGGGCACATGTATTGTCCTAGCACTACACACAGAAAACTGTCCCCATACTTCTTATGTAGATGGACAACAGGTCAGCGCCAAGGCAATCAGATCTATGCAGCAAAAATCAAGGCAATCCCTAGAACAGAGCTTTCCAAACTTTTCATGTTGGTGACACACTTTTTAGACATGCATCATTTCGCGACACACTCTTACAGCAGGGCACAAGGCAGGCACTAGGACCTGCATGGAATCACAGCAGGTTTGGAGGCAGCCAGGCACAAGGCAGGCACTAGGACCTGCGCGGAATCCTGGCAGGGCTCGGAGGCAGCAGCAGCCTTGACACACCCAGACACTGCAGCCGACACCCTAACGTGTCCCGACACACAGTTTGGAAAGCTCTGCCCTAGAAGAAGCAAAGAGATACAGATAACTCTCAACTCTTTACTGCCGTCTAGTAGTTATCTGGATTTTTGCAGTCCAGGTTTGGTGCCTTTGTCAGCAGCCTGGATATGATTGCACCCTGGATAACTTCCTTAAGTGATTCTTTCTGAAAACAAAACGTAATATACTCAGAAGAATCCAATACGGAAATGTCCTTAACCTGCCCTCCAAGGTAGTTATAAAAGATGACTTCAAGGACTGCATGAGAAAAGGGCGTGTTCATGCAACAAGCTGAACTTGTACCGTGGCTGAGGTACCATAAGAGCTATACTTACATACCATGCTAAGCTAAAATGAATAAAGCAGAGGACTGTTGAAGGTGAAGATTTGGTTACAGACTATGCTAAGACGCTGGCTTATCCACAGTAGTTGGTAACCAACCAATAACAGCCTGCTCTAAAAATGGGTACAATCATCAAGTAAAGTTATTCTCCAGGCACAACGTACAATGGAAGAAAGGGAAAGGGACAAGTGTTTCTTCAGCGTGCTATTCTATCAGCCAACCTCTTAGGGCCAGCATCCCAGAAATGAAACCCTTTTAGCAAACTTAGTACATGACCTTGCATTGTGCAAGACAGAGTGATGCAAAAGTTATACAGCCGTGCTAAAATTACACTCGGAAAACAGTCAGTCACATCCTTTGCAATCACAGGAAGCACCCAAGAGCCGCCTTACAGTTTCCGAAACCTGGTGCTGGAGAGCAAAACCAAGCCATTTCCAAACTGAGGTGGGGGAGAACAGGGTGGAAGGTATTTACATTACCGTCCAGAGGAAAATATTTCGCAAGCAGACATTCAAGGCTGGCCAGCCTCGGCTTCTAAAGTTAAGGGCTACTCTCGTTTTCCTCAGTTCCCGCGGGGCGAAGACAGGCAGGCGGAAAGTTACTTGCCGCTTTGAAAAGTGAACTCCGCTTAGGAGAGCGCCGCTGCGCGGGGCGACGCGGCTTCCTACTTCGCTGCCGTCCGACCGAGCGGGGGAACAGATGCGTCGGCCGGGCCGCCCGCTTCCCCTCCTGCCCCTTCGCCCGCGTTGGTGCCTCTGAGAAAGGAAGCGCGAAGAAACAGTTGCAGCTGCAAGTGAAGCTCCCGTGACGTGGGCGAAGGAGGTGCGGCGGTAGTTCCTCCACACCAAAAAAGGAGGAGCGCAGCCGCCGCCGCTTCAGCTCAGAAACCAAAGCAGCGGCAGCGGCACCTTTTCCCAGACCGTCCCGGGCCGCCCCCACCAGCAGCCTGGGAGCAGCGCGCGGGGCTTTGCTCGCAAGCGCACCTGCCAGCTGCAGGATCTGGTCTGCCACCTTCACCTCTTTTCTGTGTTCGTTTCGGAGGCAGAGAGAAAGCCCATCTCCCGCAGCCGCGCCCAACCCCGCAGACCTTCCCGGTCGGGTTCGCTTCTTCGGCAAGAGCTCAGCCCCGCCCCGCCCCGCCCCGCGTTCATCCCGCAGTACAGCTGGCATACAGAGCCTTGCAGCCTGGGTGCCACAGCACCTGCAGGAAAGCGCCCCACTCGCGATCGAGGTGACCTAAATATATCCAGGTTCTGGAGAGCGAGCTCGTTCTCAGCCTCATCCCCATCGCGCCTTTTTGTCCCTAAACAAGCTACGGAAAACCCGCAGAACCTGACTTCTGGAATACTTCGAGCCTCTTAAAAGTACTGTAGTGGCGCCCTGGTCACATGACCCGGACAGAAGTGGAAGGGGGCTTGGAATGGAGACGTCAGCCGCTTTCTGAGCAGCTGCCCAGTTGTCCCGCCGAAAAGGATTCATCAAGGGGTTTTTCTGGGTTTTCTTTTCTGCGCGGCCTCGGCTGGATCCAGACCGTTTTTTCAACTCCATCTTTCTTTTGTCAGTTTTTCTCTCTACACCACATTTGGTCTAGTCCTGTTCAGTTTTCAGAAAGCTGCCCGCAGACTTGGGAGAGTCCCAAGTTTCTTCACAGAATCTCTTTCCACCCTCACATTTGCGTTGGAAAGAATAAAAATGAAATGAAAAACTTCAGTTTTGTAACAGTTCTGACATTTTAACATACCCCTGGGGAGTTGGAGAATTACCAAGGCCCAGAGAGACTGCCCTCCTATATTCAGCCACCTGAGAGTAACTCCTTGGAGGTCAATGGATCTCACATCCAACTTATCAAAATAATTTGCATAGTTCTAAGGTATTCTGGAAGTGAGCAGAAGGTCACCGTGAGCAGCAAAGAAGCTGGACTTCTTATCAGCTCAAGCCAGCCGATTGTACACTGCTAGGTGCCAAAAGTTAACTAACCAATTGATTCCCCCTCCTTTTATTTTCTGGAGAGCCTAGAGAAGGGAATATACAAAAGAAGGAACTGTTTGGAATTGCACAGTCTTCTGGAGACACATAGGCATGGGCAAGGAGGCGAGTTCTATGGTGACCTCCAAGGCATGTGCCATGTTTGCTCTCCTGCCTGAGGAGGACTCCAACTATACCTGCACCAAGTGCAAACTCCCTGTATTGCTGGAGGGTCCGAAGGTATGTCTGGCAATACTGAGACTCCTCAAGGAAGATGATGAGCTTCTGGGCTGGTAGCACGTAACTCAGAGGACTAAGAGAACCAAGGGACAGTCCATCACTGGAGCTGCACAGTCAGTTTCAGGACCTCCCCTGGAGGGTAACTCACACATTTCTGGAGAAGAGCCTTTGCCCAGCATTGCAGGAACAGGAAGGAGAAAGCTTGGGCTTCTTCAATGGTGAGGAATCCAACAGCTGTCCCAAAGAGGAAAAGATATGTGGTGGTGATGGGTGACTTGCTGCTGAGGAGAAGTGCATTGTTGACCAGGTACAAAGATCTGTGATGTGATAGAGAGGCCGACTTGACTAAGCAGATCTACTGACCACTATCCTTTTCTTCTGTTTCATATTGGAACAAATGATACTTCCAGAAAGAACCTGGAAAGAATAAAGAAGGACTATGAGGAGCTAGGCAGAAAGGCAAAAGGGTTTGGAGCATAGGTGGTGTTTTTGTCCATGCTTCCAACTGAAAGCCATGGCCCAAGAAAGGAACATAAGATTCTGGATTTGAACTGCTGGCTCAAGAAATGGTGTCATTGAGAAAACTTTGGATTCCTGGACCATGATCTACAGCAGACCTTTCCAAACTGTGTGTTGGGACATGTTAGTGTGTCAGCTGCAGTGTCTGGGTGTGTCACGGCTACTGCTGCCTCCAAGCCCTGCCAGGATTCCACACAGGTCCTAGTGCCTGCCTTGTGCCTTGCTGTAAGAGTGTGTCGCAAAATTATGCCCTGCTGTAAGAGTGTGTCACAAAATGATGCATGTCTAAAAAGTGTGTCACCAACATGAACAGTTTGGAAAGCTCTGATCTACAGTATCTACAGGAAGGGCTTTTGGCAAAAGATGGGCTGCACCTCACAAGACTTATAAGCCTGTGTTTGGGAAAATATCTTGGTCAGGTCATCTTGCAGATTTAAACTAAATATGGAGAGGGAGACCAATACCCAGAACCACACTCAAAGCATAAGCCTGAAGGTAGTAAACCACATAGCAACACCAGGAAAACCAGCAGGCAAACCTAAGGAGGGCAGTACTAAAGGGCTCAGATGCCCACACTTAGAGCTTGGGGAACAAACAGGGAGAAATGGTGGGGGGGGGGGGCAAATATAACACTGATGGTATTATAGAAACTTGGTGGGATGGAACTCAAGATTGTAATACAATAATGGAAGAATATAATTTGTTCAAAAAAACAACAATAGACTCAACAAAAGAGGAAGGGGTTGCATTATACATAAAGAATTACAACACCTGTGTGGAAATTCATGGCACCAAGGATAAAAACCCTGCCAAATGCACATGAGTGAATATTAAGAGAAAAAGAAACAATAATGATACTGTTGCAGGCATGTATTACAGGCCACCTAACTAAGTGGAAGATAGATGAAATCTTTGCAAATCAGGTAGCCAGGGAAGGTTCAGGATACACACCACTAAGGTAATAGGGGTTTTCATTAGTCTGAAATCAACTGAGGGTTGAACTCTGCAGCATGTGGGAGATCCAACAGGTTCTTGAGGTGCCTTGCAGACAACGTTATTGTCCAAGAGGTGGAGGAGGGAACGAGGGAACCACTTATACTGGGCTTAATACCTACTAACAGGGAAGAAATGGTGGAGAAAATGGAAGTTTCAGGAACCTTGGGAAATAGTGATCATGTGATCCTATAATTCACCATATTGCAGGCAAGAAGAACTGAAGGTAGTTAGGTTAGTGCTCTAGATTTCAAGAAAGCTGACTGCAATAAGATAAGGGGGAAAGTAGGAAGGATTCCATAGATGGAATTTCTGGAGGAAAAACAGTTCAGGAGGATTGAGAATTTCTGAAAAAGAAGATTTGTTGTTGTTCAGTCGTTTAGTCGTGTCCGACTCTTCGTGACCTCATGGACCATAGCACGCCAGGCCTTCCTGTCCTCCACTGTCTCTCGGAGTCTACTCAAATTCATGTTCATTACATCGGTGATGCTATCTAACCATCTCATCCTCTGCCGTCCCCTTCTCCTTTTGCCTTCGGTCTTTCCCAGCATCAGGGTCTTTTCCAGTGAGTCCTCTCTTCGCATTAGGTGGCCAAAGTATTTGAGCTTCAGCTTCAGTATCTGTCCTTCCAATGAGCAGTCAGGGTTGATTTCCTCTAGGACTGACTGATTTGACCTCCTTGCAGTCCAAATATATAAAAATAAGATACTTAAACACAAACAATACCAAATAGAAAGAAAAAGTTGAGACAAATGATGCAACCAATGTGGATGCATAAAGAGCAATCTGATGACCTGACAAACAAAAAGGACAAGTTTAATGGAAAGAGGGGCATATGACAAAAGCCCAGTCTCCCAAATCTATAAGGATGAGGTCAGGAAGACTAAGGCTCAGAATGAGCCGAGTTTTGCAATTAACATAAAAATAACAAAAAGAAAAAGGCTTCTTTGGGTATGTGCAGAATAAGAGGAAAGTCAGTCCCTTGGTTGGCAAACAAGGTGGTGACTGACAGACCACAGGGAGAAGGTTGAACTGCTTAATTTCTATCTTGCATCTGTCTTTTCACAAAAGGAAAAAGTCGTCTAACCTGAGAGAAGGTGCGCCATAGGGGACAGAAATCCAAAGTGGTGAGAGTAACACCTAGCTATTTTTAATGAATTCAAGTCATTGGAACTTGATGGATTACATCCCAAGGTGCTAAAAGAATCGGTGGATGTGATTTCAGAACCACTAAGTATAATCTTTGAGAACTCATAGAGTACAGGGGAGGTGCCAGAATTTAGAGGAAATCTACTGTTGTTCCAATCTTTAAAAAAGGGGGGAAATGTGGAGCGAGGAATGTATAGACCAATAAGCTTGTTTGACATCAATACCTGGGAAAATTCTAGAAAAGATCAAGCAGTGGGTTTGCAAGTGTTTAGAAAGGAACAAGCTGATTACTAGAAGCCGGCATGGATTTGTTAAAAATAGGTTGTGCCAGACTAAGCTTACTACTTTTTTTTTAACAAAGAGACTAGATTAGTAGAGCAAAGGAATGTTGTGGATGCAGTGTACCTAGACTTCAATAAGGCATGTGATTAAGTTGACCATAGCCGCCTTCTTGATAAAATGGAACACTGTGAGATGGATGGTCTCCTACCACAGTTCACAGTTGGATGAATCACCGTACCTAACATGTGTCCTTACTGTATCCATGTCTACATGGAGAGAGGTATGCAGTGAAGAACCTCGGGGTTCTGTCCTGGGCCCAGTGCTTGTCAGCCTTGTGAAGTAGTCCAGACAGGAAGTACACCCAGATGAACTAATTCTACTTTATTGTAAAGTTACATTAACAGAATCTTGCAAGTCTGAAAGTACATTTCTCCCTCGTCGCCTTTAAAGCTGAAGAAACTAGGGAGGGTCCCTTCTGAGCCACTTGCCCTGCCCACATTCCTGCTGTGGGCTAAGCTGTCTCTTATCTGACCATTCCCCTGTTTCAAGCTCTTCCCCCTGGCTCCCAAGGTCATTCCCACATACCACTATAGTGCTCTTCAACATTTTTATAAATGACTTAGGGAAGGGAACAGAAGGGATGGTCAGCAAATTTGCAGGCAACCCAAAGCTGGAGGATTTTTAACACCTCAGAAGAAAGGCTCAAGTTCAAAAGGATCTTGATAGACTTGAACACTGGGCCTTTCCCAAAAATTGCAGTTCAATGTGAGAAATATAGGTTCTGTAATTAGGTAAGAAAAGTCAGATGTACAAGTACAAGATAGGTATTACATGGCTCAGTCGTAGTACTTGGGAGAAGGATGATCCAGCAATGTGCTGCAGCTGCCAAAAGAGCCAATGCAAAAGTTGCATCAACAGAAGTATAATGTTGAGATCATGGGAAATGATATTTCTGCTCTAAGCTTCACTGGTCAGACTGAAACTGGAAAGTTGTGTCCAGTTTTGGTCACAATGATACAAGAAGGATGCTGAGGAACTAAAGAGAAGAGTGACAAAGATGGTGAGGGGCTTGGAGGCTAAATCTTATGAAGAATAGTTAAAAGAACTGGGTATATTTAACTGAAAGAGGAGAAGACTAAGGGGAGACATGATAGCAGTCTTCCAATATTTGGAGGGCTGTCACAAGAAAAAGGGTGTGGATTTATTCTCTGTAGTGCCCAACAAGAAGCAATGGGTGGAAACTTTACAGAGAGAGATCCAAACTGAAAATAAGGAGTAACTTCCTAATCGTGAGAGCTATTAAAAAGTAGAACAGCCTACTCCTGGAGTTGTGGTTGCTCCACCACTGGAGATTTTCAAGAAAAGATTGGACAGCCATTTATCTAGGACAGTGTTTCTCAACCATGGCAACTTTAAGATGTGTGGACTTCAACTCCCAGAATTCCCCAGCCAGCCAGCCAGCCAGCCAACCAGCCAACCAGCCACACATCTTAAAGTTGCCAAGGTTGAGAAACACTGATCTAGGATGATCTGAGGATTCCTGTCCTGGGCAGTGGGTTGGACTAGAAGATCTCCAAGATCCCGTTCAAGTCTATGATTCTATGACTTCCAACTAAATTACAACAGGGCAGCGCGGAACTTTTCCAAATGGCATCAGGCATTGTTAGTAAGGGGTAGGCGCTTTTAAAGAAGTTAAATAAAGCGTTTGTAATCTCTTTCATACCAACTTTAGCTTGTCCCATGGGAAGCTGTTATTTGCATTTAGTCAGCTTGGTTGTTTACAGTTTCATCAGTTGCTCATTGTAAAATTTCCAGCATTGCAAAAACACATTTTGCAAAGTTGAAGTTTCTGTTTCTTTCTAATAAAAGGCAAGACTTCACAGGCAAATGCTATGAATTGTAAAAAGTGGAATTTGTGGTATCCTTTTTTATCTATGTTGCAATCATGAAGAAGTTCTGTGTTATTGTTATGTGACTCCTATCTGTAAATAGTATATGCAGTGTTTAGAGAGTTCTTATTTTTGCTAAATTTACAACTTAAAAAAAGGAAAAGAATGCAAGTCTCAGGCAAAGATGGCGAAAACTGTTCTTCTGGGATTTGAGGGAGCCAGTTCAAAAATGTTATATCAGAAACAACAGCAGAAACAACAATAGCAAGTTGTTGCTTTAAGCCTAAATATGGAAAAGTGTGTTTATGCAGGGCCAGAGAACCTTTAACCCGGGGTTGTCTGAACATAGACAAGAGAGAGAGAGTTTTTGAGAAGTACAAAAGATGTTCTCAGTTGTGACATCAGGCTATAAAATGCCTTCTTTGGGGTCAGACTAACACTGATGTATCAGTGATGACCTACTATTCACCCACAGTTTTGAGTCTCCTGATCTCTGGATCCATCCACCCCAGAAATCAGGTTCGGACAGATGGCTAAACCCACCACTCTAACCATCTGTCAGAACTTGCCTTGTCTCCCAGCCCTGCCTCACATTAGAAAGAACGTATGACGGATATTTCCTCTTGCGCAAGAGATCCACCATTCCCTGCAGAGCCTGCAGTTTAGGACAGTCCTAGTCACCAACCTTGTTCACAAGGCAGGGTTGAGTTTGGCACAGGGAGAAGCAAATTTATGCTGATGTCTCCTGTTCTGCCTTAAGACCTAGAGGCCAAGACATTAAACCAGCTGCCTCGATGTGCCCTAGACGGCACCTTCACTACCAAATGGAAGGGGCAAGTTTGGAACGGCTCGAGATCTCATGGCTAAGGCGGTCAGCACAGTGGCAGAGACTGCTTCTTTTGTGCCACCGAGCACCAGCTGGGCCAGGGCGGGCCAGCTGCAGCGGCCTAAAAAGCACCAGGGAAAGCTAACACATTTGTTTCAGTCCCTTTTGCTCCTTGTACTTAAGACCTGATACCACCCTAGTCTGCTTGTCCTGCACCCTTTGTGGGTGCTTCTATCTTGCCTTTACAGATCCCAGTATTGTCATTCCTAATTGACTTATGTCCTGGTTGCTGTTATACCCGAGACTGTACATTGTGAACCTAGTAACTGTGAGACATTTCATCCAGCTATATAGGGCAAAGGTTACACATCTTTTAATAATCAAGGATATTGATCTCAAGAAGAGCACCAATGCTGCTGGTAGGATGTAAAGACCTAAATAATACCTACAGTACAATATCTAGTACTTTTTCTTTTCTCTCTCTTATGTATACATACCTATCTTGGTGTCACAGATGTTTGTGTATTAAGAGTATGCATGTGTTCTATTTAGTTCTATGAATGTGAACATCTAATTCCCGTTCCAGCCACATTATCTATCTATTAGTGGTGATATCATCCTAAAATATCAGTCCAATGGCTACAGAAGTGTTTTCAGCCTTGGTATCAAATTCTGAAATGTCCTCTCTGTAAATAACTAACAAAATATCTATTTTGTTTCTTTGTAGACACTTAATTTGCTTTTGTTTATTTCAACAAGCTTTTTAATATTTAGTGACTTGTGCTTTTATAAACTACTTTGCATTCTGCATACTTCAAAAGAGAAGCAATAAGATATATTACATCAAAAATTTAATCTCTAATGGGACAAAAATAATCATTCGTTTTCTGTCCCACGTTGGGTTCTTCAATACAATTTTAAGTTTAATAAAAAATTTCAGCAATCTTACTACTAATATTCTTGGTTATTATTAGACATTTTACAAAATATACTAACATTAGATTTGCTTTCTGTTTCAGTGTCTGTAAATAAAATAAAAAAACTCAGTGACTAGAATATATATATGGTCTTTATTGTTTTTCAATTAAACTGAAATATGTGCCATACTCACATAGTGTGTTCCAGAATAAATTAACAGCACATCCAAAAATACTAGATGACTTCACCAAATACTGAAATTGATATTTTTATCATGTCCCAAAGGCTCAAACGAATGTATTCCACAGGATGTTTCCAAAAGAAGGACCAGTGTTACATCAGGTATTAATTAAAAAATCAGTCCAGTATCTGCTTCTCTTTCAAACATGTCCTTAGGTGATCTACAGTGAAAAGCAATAATAACTAATAAGGCTGTGTAACACTTCAGAGTCAGTCCTGAAAAGCTTCAGAACACCTGCCTGCCACACCTTCAATTATTTTTCCAGAATGTCACACCCATGTTTAACTCAGCTTTTACTGGGAAAAACATTTCAATGACTAAAATAAGTCTTACTCTCAAGCGTTGCATAGGTTGAGTGTTGGAGTAAGTCTGTTCAAAGCTTATCAACATTCAATCTTTTTCTAAATGTAAATATGGCAATAATTTTTTTCTTTAAACTGAATGTATTTTTAAAAATGAAGTTTCCATTATTTTTTTCTGCTGCAAAATATTGTATACTACCTACTCCTAAAACTGTTACTAAATAGTGATATTTATATGGGCACAAACCTAAATAGTGCTTATAACCAAGTAGGACTGCAAAAGACACCATTATGCTCCAGTAAGATCCATCAAGTGTACAAAATGAAAATGTACTTACTTACTTGAGAGTAAATGCCATTCAACTCAATGTACTTTTCTCAAAATAAATGATTATCATATTTATCTTATTTGTTTCCAATATTTATATCCTGTCCAAACTCTAAGGGACTCTGGATGATGAATCATATAATACAACAACGAAAGAAAAAAATAAAAACATAACAAGGCACCAAGAACAAGTAAGGGCCAAAAACATGCTGGAACAAGATGTTTTAATTTGTTTGTAAAATGTGAGCAAGGTTTGGGCCATTCATACTTCCAGGGGAAGAGTGTTCCAAACAGTGGGGGCTGCTACTGAGAAAGCCTGTTGCCTGTTTGTCACCCCATGAACGTCACAAGGAGAAACCCTCAAGAGGCCATCTCTAGGAACTGGACTGGATAGGCAGATCCTCTCCTGGCAAGGCATTGCTTGATATATCTTGGTGTAATGTTATAAAGGGCTTTAAAAATAATGAGTAGCACTGAATTGGGTGTAGAAGCATACCAGTACCTAATGCGGTAACTTAAGAATCGGGGTACCCCTGCCAGTAATCTAGCTGCCGCATTCTGTACCAGCTGTAACTTCCAACATGTCACCAAATACAGCCCCATGTAGAGGAGATTGCAGTATTCCAACTGGGTGGGGATCAAAGCATGAGTTACTATTGCTGGGCATCCTGGTCCAAGAAGGCCCCAAATCCCACCTGTTACTTTAACAGGAGCTGAGCATCCAGGACATTCATCAGGATCTTTTTGCTGTGCTAATTCCTTTTGGCTATCTCAACCATTGCTCAAACTGAAAGTATAACAAACTGAATTCTATTTGTTACTTGTTTGTTTTTAATAAACATGGTATAATTTTTTTGTTTCAATCATGAATACATATCTATTTCCATTGCCTTTTTAGAAAATTGTACTTTTTAATTTATTTTATCTTTCTACTCTTGTTTCTAGAATTATAGCGGAAGGTGAATAAACAGTCATATGTATTTTGGACTTTGCCCTTGAATTTTACCCCTAAGAAAAACAGCAGTCAGCTAAATACTATAAGCTATACTAGGCAATTCTGCGCTGTTACATTTTGTGCAAAGTTTTGTAATTTTTGCTTTCCAAGAAAGATAATAAAACTAGAGTTTATATTTTAGTAAGACCAAATACAGATGAAATAGGGATTTACAAATGGTCTCTCCCATTTCTAATACGCAAAAGTCACTTTCCTGCTTCATACTTATCACTCTTGATCTTGATGTTATGTTCGTTTATAAGAGGAAACCTAATCCAAAATGCTACTACAAAGCCTGATAGCTGACATGTTACTCATTTATTAAATGTTTTGAGGATTGTTTAACAGGATAAACAATTAGTCAAGTAAACAGTGAAATAAATCCAGAATAAATCCTTCATACATTTCACAGGCATTCCTGCGCATAAAACTTGAATAGGCTTCTTGTAACAAAGGAAAAACATAATTGCAACATAACAGGGCTGACATGACAAACGGAACTCAATAAGCCTTGTTTAAAATATCTTACTCCTCATTCTAATGTAACTTTTAATTTCATGACAATTTTGACATTTGAATTAGAGTTGTTTCCAACACTGTTGGAAACATACAAAACGTAACTTCACTCCTTCCTACAGATTTTCCTTTAGCCCTGTGGTGATGTCTGATATTATCGTGTTGCCTAAGCCAATAATCAATCACTTCAGTACCACTATTTTAGCATCCCTCACAGCAAGCGGTTGAAAGACTATTGTGAAATAGTTTGCAGCACTTCCTCGACCTCTTTGCAAGCTGGAGTTCACAAGTATCTCCATTTAACAGCGTTAATGTTTTGTTTAATACAAGGAATGCACATTTGCAGTGCTACAGATATTCTAGGAAATATCCAAAGTTTTCTTTAAAATCCAAAATGTTCACAGTTGACATAGAAGTCCCAGCATTCTTCTCCTGCATGGCATGGCAGAAATTCTTCATCTGTTATTAACATTATTTTGTTGAACTGCAGAAAGCTGGATATTTTTGAGGAATTAGCTTGACAGGATGAGTCTGTTAAAAACATGAAACACACTAAATTAATCCATCAAGCCTTAAATATAAAATGCACATAAGAAATCTCTTTCCTGTAGTGAGCAAGAGGAGACAAATTTGCAGTCACTTCTACAGTCTCTATAGATTCCATAAGTTTCAACCACAAGTCTATTAATCATGTTCATTTGTCCCTATTAGGCTAACGAAGTCCATCATACTCAAGGTGAAGGGATTCAGTTATACTGTATGTATTGAGATATGGTCATTTTCTTGAAATACATGCAAATGTTTTATGAAGCCTCATTTAAATTCTTAGTAAATATTGAGTAGTTCTGTAATAGAGATTAGTCTGTGATATAGTGCGAATTCAAAATACTTAATGAACAGATATACAAATTTTTATCCAAATCCCATTTTGCATTAGTGGCTCCTTACAGACAGACCTTTTAATTATGCCACTTGTACAATATGCTTACCCATATTAACTAACCCATGGTTTATTCAACTCAATTTCTGGGTTAACATGACACACTGAACTATAAAATAATCACACAGGAAGATAGTAAAATGCGGTTGACTAGTATGTGGTTCAATGTATCATGTTAACACAACCAGTATCTAATGTGCAAGGCTCATTATGGTAATGTCACAGAGCATCCAGACAAAGTGCTTTGTTAAGAAGCCCATGTTTTATCTGCATTTTATTTTATTTTATTTATTTAACAAATGTGTGTAGCTGCCCGTCTACCACAAGTAAATGTGGGCAGTGAACAGAAATAAAACGTAACTAAACGATATGTCTATGAAGGTTCTCAGTCATCCAGGTGGAATTGTTTCCACTAAGAAAATAGAAATCCAGTTGACATGATTCAAGCTACAGTAACTAAACGATAAAAATCCATTTCAAAGAAACTGGGCTGAGGTCCATAAAAATTACATTATTAATGTATCAAACAAAGCCATCCTCATGCCAGAACCCCATCAACATCCCAGCCCCAGGTCCTGGGGGAAAAGCCAGGTTTTCACAGCCTTCCAAAGACTAATAGGGTCAGGGTGGTCCGTAACTCAGCAGGAAGCTGTTCCACAAGACAATTGCCGTGACAGAGAAGGCATGCTTCCTGGGGCCCACAAGGTGACACTGTTCACCAATGGGACATGGAGCATGCCCACTCTGCCAGATCTAGTGGGATGGGCAGAAGCCATCTGGGATAGGCAGTCCCACAAGTAACCTGGCCCCATGCCACGTAGGGCTTTAAAGGTGACAACCAGTACCTTGAATTGCACCTGGAAGCCCACTGAGAGCCAGTGCAACTCATGTAGCAATGATGTTACATGGGTGTATCATAGTACATCCAATACTGCAAGTGCTGCTGCATTTTGGACCAGACGAAGCTTCCAAATGCTCTTCAAGGGCAGCCTCATGTAAAGTGTGTTGCAATAGTTGAATTAGGAGGTGACTAAGGCATGCGTGACTGTGAGCAGTGCTTCCCAAACTAGGAATGGGTGCAACTAGTGTACAAGATGTAACTGTGCAAAGGCCCTCCTGGTGATGGCTGCCACCTGCTCCTTGAGCAGCAGTCAAAAGCCCAGGAGAACCTCCAGACTGAACACCAACTCTGCCTAGAGGAGTGTGACCCATACCCAGAGTTAATGATGGGAAATCACTAGATACAGAGGACCCTAACACCCACAGCCTCTCTGTCTTGTCGGGGTTGAGCCAAAGCTGTATTTTTCCCTATCCACACAGCCTCCAGGCACTGAGAAAGCACTTTTATGGCATCACTTGAATGGTCCAGGGCAGAGATGTATAACTGAGTAGTTAACCCCATGCCAACAGATGATCTCACCTAGCACTTTCATGTGGATGTTAAACAGAAGTGGGGAGAGGCTTGAGCACTGTGGAACCCCACAAACCAGAGTCCTAGAGCTGGACCTCTCCCCCAAACACCAGCTGGAACCAACCTTGGAGGAAGAAGGAGAATCATAGAACTGTGCTACCCAATCCTCTCACCCAGTCCAGAAGGATACTATGGTCAATGGTACTGAAAGCACAAGGAGATCAAGGAGGGTGAACACACTACCCCCATCCCAGGCCTGCCAGAGGTCATCTACAAGTGTGATCAATGCCATCTCAGTATTATATCCTGGCTTGAAACCTGACTGCACAGATCCAAATCATCCGCTTTCTCCAGAGCCCTTGGAGCTGTAGGCCTTCCAACTTCTCCACAACTTTCCCCCAAAAGGGAAGATTGGAGGCTGGGTGAAAACTGTCTAGTACTGCTGGGTCCAGGGATGGCCTCTTGAGGATAGGGCAGACTACCACCTCATTTAAGGCAAGTGGAAACATTCCCTCCACAAGGAAGCATTCACCACTGCTTGGACATAGCTGCATGTCACTTCTCAAGGGGCCTTGATCAACCAGGAAGGACATAGGCCTAATACAGAAGTAGTAGAGCTCACAATCCCAAGGACACTGTCCACTTCTTTGGAAATCACCAGATCAAAATTAGCCCAGATAACCAAACAAGACTGAGCCCCAATCATCTCCATAGAAGCCGCACAGTCAAGGGTCAGCTCCAAGTGAATCCTAGCAACTTTATCCAATAGATGCTTGGCACAATACTTGCAGTGGCCCTGCAAGGATCCCCCCAACTTCTCCTTACGCAGAAGGGACTGAGTCACTAGGTTGCTGGGCAACTATAGTATGTACAGATGCAATAAGGGCAGAAAAATAGGAACATTTCACCACCCTTATAATCACGAAGTAGTCCTTAATATAGGCTCTTATCTGAGCCTAGTCACTCACTCCAGGCTTTTCTCATGCCACTTCATCTCCCGAAGTTTCTCTAAGAACCAGGAGGCCCTCCAAGATCCACCTGCATGGGGAGTTGCATAGACATGATCTGATCCAAGCTGCTGTTGCTTGCCCATTCCAAACAGCAACTAAGACCTCAGTCGAAGTGTGCACCAGAGCTTCAGGAACTACCCCAAGTTCCCTCTAGGACCCACCAGGTCCATAAGGTGCCTGGGGCAAACCAACTGAATAGATTCTTCCTCCTTGCGGCAGGGGTCAACCCTGAAAAACTACAAGGCCAGCAGGGAGTGATCTGTCCATGACATCCCCTAACTCCAAATCACGTTGTTATAGCCCCGAGACAAAAGCCAGATCTGGTGAGTGACCCCCACACTGTGAATTAGACCATCAATAACCTGGATCAAATACACGGCTGCCATGGTAGCCACGAACTCTTAAACTGCCTCTGAGTTTGGACCCAGCGAAGGCTGAAATCCCCTAGAACCACGAGCTTGGGAAACTCCACTTGGCAGCCTAGCCAGAGTCAAACAGCTCGTGCAGAGAGGCTGCTGCACAGCAGCAAATCTAATACACAAGCAGTTATCCTGTCTGATCCTTACAGCCCCATTTCACAAATAAGGTTTCATATGTGTGGCACAGTGCCTTTGAGAGTCACCAGAATCTCCTACACCCTGCCCTGGAGTCTCGGCTGATGCCACAGTTGAAACCCAACTGGGCACATTTCTGAAAGGGGACCACCCCCGCATACCCAACCAGGTTTTGGTAATTCACACCATGTTGGCCTTCTCACCCACGATTGCTTAATGGGTAAGGGGGGCCTTATTACAGACTAACCTGGTATTCAGCAGCAGCAGCTGAAACCCAAGGCCTCCAAAGTTCTTTTTATACATATAAAATATATATTATGTAAAAAATCTTTAATCTTATATTAAAGATTTTTTACATGAATAAAAGTAACATACATACATACATACATACATACATACATATATATATAAACAGAAAATTAAGAAAAAATTAAAAGATAAAAGATAAAAGAAAGGGTGCAGGAAAGAAAAAAGAAAAGAAAAAGATATTAGAAAAAAAAGCAGCTTCCAATCTTTTTTTACAAACAAACTTATTTTCTCCCTTCCCCTTTTAAAATTTCATACGTATTTCCCCTCTCCCCATATGCAACCCTTTTTACTTAACAAAAACAAAAATCTCCCAGGTCGCTTTTAATCATTTTCAGCAAAAAGTCCATCAAGGGTTTTCAATCTTTTTAAAAAGTACTTGTTATTTTACCCCTGATCAAACAAGCTTATTTTGTATTCTTTCCTCATAGGCAAATCTTCTAGTAGATGTTTCTTTGGACAGAATTAAGTTGGTATTAAAGTCTTGTTGTATAACTTGATCTCTTGTCATCTTCCTGATAAGAGTGCACAGGTGTATTTCTTGAAATATTTTTAATCTTTACATATTTAGTATTAATTCTGCACACCGTTTGTTCTTCTACCTCATCTTCCTCTTCCCATTCCATAGATTCTGTTAAAACTTCGAAAGCTCTCTCCTTTAATGCCTTCCCCAGATTGTTTCAAAATTACTCTTGATCTCAGGCAAATGTCTTCCTCTCTTAGTTCTGAGGATGCCACATCCAAATCTTAATTCATTTCTCTGGTTGTTATTTCCATCTTATTTCCTGGGATTTCCATTTTTTCCTCCATTTAACTCCTCCAATCATTTGTACTACAGATTCTTCCAATGTTTTAATTCATTTTCTCTTCCATATTTGCAAATCTCTCAGCCAGTAAAGATGTCACTGACTTTATAATATTCTTCCTCCATTCCTCAAACATCTTTTGTAACATCCCTGGTGTAACACCTTGTCCTGGTATTTGCTGCGTTAATGATCCTCTTCTCCCTTCTTTTGCTTCTTCCCTGATAACAGCCATCTCTCTCTCTCTTTTAATTTGTTCAACAAGGTAAAGCAGCAGCCAAAAGAGAGCCCTTTTTTTCTTTTCCCTTTCTCTATGTTCTTAACTCATTAGTCCCATTCAACACATTCTACAGTCTATGCTCTTTAATGACAGTCCCTTGATTTTTTGTTTAGAAAAATCCCCCAATCATTTCTCTTGGAAGACCCAAACAGTCCTCTTTCCCATGAAGATATGTGCTATTTATTTATTTAATTTGTTTAATTAATTCAAAAATAGGTACTTTAAAATAAGCAAAATCCAAATTCAGCCAAACCCTTTATCCATTTTAAATTTTCATACAGGTAGTCCTTGCTTAACAACTGTTAACGACAGTCCAAAGTTATGACGGCCTTGGAAAAAGTGATTTACAACTTGTACTTGCACTTACAACCGTCGCACCACACCCACAGTCATGTGATTGCAATTTGGGCACTTGGCAGCCAGCTCACATTTGCGACCAGTAGCAGCTTCCTGCGGTCGCATGATTGCAATTTGCGACCATTTTTGCCAGTTTCTAGCAAAAAAATCCATTGGGGAAGCTGGATTCATTTAACGACTGCGGTGATTCGCTTAACGACCCGTGATTCTCTTAACCACCATGGTAAAAATTGTTGTAAAATTGGGTCCGGTCATGTGGTGACTCACTTAATGACCGCACCACTTAACAACCAATTTCCCAGTCTCTATTGTGGTCGTTAAGTGAGGACTACCTGTAGTCCAAACGCTTAGCAAGCTTTTTGCTGTAGATTATTTTTAAATCCTTGTACTTATTTCTTTCCGTTTCCCTTTATTCACGCCCTGGGTCATAGGAACACTCACCAGGAGGTCTAATTGCTCTGCTGCTCCAAAGATCTCTGTGGTTTTTAAATAAATATAATGCAATGTATTTTAGAAAATGGAGTTAGGTCAGACCCAGTGTCCATGACAGGTTCCACTGAGGCTGCAAGCACGACCTCTCTTCCTTGGCTTCTGGCACTCTTACTTGTGAGTTGCCTGCAGGGTTTCTGCAGGCTTCCTCACGGGGTGCTGCCTTCTGAAGCACATCTGGGCAACCTCTTCACCTTCTCCTTATCCGGAGAAGCTCTAATTGTCCGTGCTCACTGCTCGGTTGCGGTTCTCCACCTCAGTGTCGTCCCCGCTCTTTGAGGATGCATCAGTCTGCCATTATCTCCCCTCGGAAGCCAAGGCCTCCAAAGTTCTGATGACCAGGTCTCGGGGTTGAGCACAGAGAGCTGGAAGTCTCTGAGAGCAACATCTCCCCATGCCCATCACCACCATAATGTTACTGCCTGCCCCCCCTCCCCGAAAAAACCATCATCACGAGCTCTTGCCCTCCCTCGCCCAGGTCCAAGGGCACCATCACAACCACCTCACCAAGTCTTTTTTTCTCTTAGTAGTGGTAATACATTAAGGAAAAAAGTTCCAAAACAGAAGCTTAAATCACCAACATATGAATTGTCCCCAATATTCCCATAGGAGGTTTTTGGGGAGAGGACATTTCATGTCAGCCATGATATTCATTGTCCTTTCCCTTCTCGTATTTGTCCCTATGTTCCCCTCTCTGAACTCCTGAGAAACTAGTTCTCTGCTGCATTTCTACATACAGAATCACAGATCTGGAAAGGGCTATTAGGGCACTGCTCAATCCAACACCCTCCTCAATCCAGGAACTGAATTTAAATAATTCTCGAGTGAGATGGCTGTCCAACCTGTGACAAAGAGGAGGTAATCACCTCCCTCTGCAATTGTTTCTACTGTTGAATTTTCTTTCTGATAAGGATTTTTTCCCATTCACTCTCAGAATAGGAGGGATATTTTCCTGTGTACGTAGGCAATCTGTGTGCAATTTATAAAAAGTTATCTAAGCTCAACATAACAACAATTACTCTGAAGAGGGGAAATGAGCACATTAAGTAATCATAAAACTTCTAGCACAAAATGTTTGAACAACTGCTTCCTATAGATAATTTCCTTTACATGTTGATCTGTCTTAACAGATTGGTAACAATCACAGGAATATGATAGGACAGGTCCCTTCATTATTAAAAACACAGGCATTTTGATCTTATGATAGCATTCAGTAAAGAGAAACAGTGACTTAGAAGAAATGTGTTGTTCTTAAAGAAATTGATTTTTAAAAAGTGTATGTGAACATATACTGCCTACCTCCTGTTGAGCTGAGATGGAGTGAGAAAAGAGGCAGGAAGAGGAATTTG
Source organism: Charina bottae (assembly GCA_023362775.1). Lineage (NCBI taxonomy): Eukaryota > Metazoa > Chordata > Lepidosauria > Squamata > Charinaidae > Charina > Charina bottae. The sequence goes on from JALMGJ010000012.1 coordinate 419,362, forward strand.
GAACCACTTAAGAAGATAATCTCTGGTTCTTTCAGATCTCTTCAAAATTAATATATTATCAGGAAATCTGACATGTGCAGTTACTCTTTTCAGGTTAAGTTTGCATGGATGCGAGCCCCCAAAAAGAACGTGGGAACCTACCTACAGTGAAGGCTTTTATAGGAGCTGGAAAGTCCAATAAAAAGTAGCTGGATTTCCTAATTTAAAATGCATGCCCCAAAGAAGACTCTTAATGAAAACACATTCTTTCATATATTGCTATTCAGATGCATTTCCCATTTTAAGATCTAAATCCTGATCAACAAATGCATACCCCTATATTTATTATTTAAACAGCAATAAGCTTTAGTTTGAAGGATTATTACTGGGAAAAGTGAATTTTCTCTAAAAGAATGCAATTTGCTACTTTATACAAGGATACTTACTGTTCTCTTTTAGCTTTGCTTTCTAGTTCTATTTATATGATATGCATGTACATTTATATAATATATGCCTCATGTACAGACTTAATTATATAACACAGCTAATAAAGTGGAAGGAAAATACAGAAAAATCTGTGTCTAATATTTTAGACTAGATTGAAAACATTTAAATGCAACAACTGCTTAAAAGCAAAGGCACACTGTGGTAAATAGAGGATGGATGCTTTGCAGAAAAGAAAAATAACAGGAGTACAAATAAAGGGAAATGGCAAATTAAATTTATTGCTTTGATGCCAACAGTTTAGTAAAGTCCTACACTACCAAAATAAAAAAATCATTGAACAGAAATGTGATCACAGACTCAAATCCATAGCCTTTCACAGTTGTATTATGTTTCAGACATTAAAAAAATATAGTTTGTTTGGGAATGTACTGTATATACTTTACCATCTCTGCTTTGGTCCTCATCTGTGTACATTGTAATAGAAATCTGGTATATTTTTCAAATGTATGTCATAAGCATGAAGGAACAGAGCCTATCTAGAAGAGCAATTATGCAGCTGGGCAGTGTTGGGCTTTAGGGTTTAGTGACCGTGGCCTAGAAAACAGATTTCCTGACGTTTTGCTGGCAACTGTGGCTGGTATCTTCAGACCACCTTGCCTCTGAAGATGCTAGCCACAGTTGCTGGCAAAACATCAGGAAATCTGCAGTCTAGACTGATGGAGTTTTGAAGGTTAATAAAAGAACTCCAAGCAGCTAACAACTATCTTGCAAAGTAGAAGCTTGAACCAAAAAGGACTTGCACATTAAGCTTAATTACGTTCAGAAATAAATTCAGTCTTCACACAGTAGTTAGATGAAGAAAAAAATAGAGATAGCTTACATTTATTCAGTAGAACTGGATACAAGTAGATTCATAGTAGAAAACACTTAATCATCACCGGTTCTTTGTAGACAATCGTTATGGAAATGGAAATGTCTGCATGCAAGTGAGATGAAAGGATGAGAGCCGCATTTCTGCAGCACCTCCTGCTTGCAGGTGTGCCCAAAGAGTAATGGCGATAGTTAATCCCCAAACTCAAGAAGGAGAAAAGGAAGTGGAAATCAGGTAACCCATGTGACATCCCACAAGCACAATAGAGATGCGTTTACTAGAAGGACCCCCCTTGTTTTATTTATTTATTTATTTTATTTATTTTTATTTATTGTTCAAATTTATATGACCGCCCATCTCCCCCAACGGGAGGAGATGGTTATGCTTATGAGACAATGCTGAGTTGACCCCTGAAAATTCCAACATAGACCACAGTCACTAAACCCTGAAGCCCAACACTATCCAACAGATAACAGCCGTGAAAGCCCGCACCAGTAAATTATGCAGCTGTTTGCTGTTTAATTAATAAAACATATTCTACACACATCTGAAAAGACAGCAGTTCCAAGATTGTTTGTTCTCTAAAGGTATGATGTAGAACAGGGGTCGGCAAACTTTTTATGCCGGGAGCCATTTTGACATGCTCGTGCACATTTTTAAATGCTCGAGAGCCAGGGGGCGGGGTTTGCGGGCGGGGGCCAATCACATGGAAGGGGGCGGGGTTTGCGGGCGGGAGCCAATCACATGGCTTATTGGGGCGGGTGGGAGGGGGCGGGCCTGGCGGCGGAGGCCTGGGCCGCCCGCCCGCCCCGCCCGCTTGCCTGCCTGCTTGCCTCCCCGCTGCCTTCCCGGGATCCGAGCCGGAGAGAAAGGGTGGTGGCGGGGCCGCGCTACCGCCACTCGGTGCGGGCGGGGCTGCCACTTCCGCCCGCCCGCATCAGGCCAAGGACATGATGGGGGGCGGGAAAAGAGGCGGGCGGCGACAACAAGCGGCGCACTTCAGGGGAGCCGCCGCCGGGTGGGTCCCCTCAGGGTGAGCGGGCGGGCGGCCCGGGCCTCTGCCTCTGCCGCCGGGCCCGCCCCCCTCGGCGCCTGTGCGGCTCCCCCGCGCCCTCCCACCCGTCCCAATAAGCCACGCAGTCATGGTCCTCCTCGGCGAGCCCGGCCTCCAGAGTGGGGCATGTCTGGCCGGGCGGAGCGGGCGCGGGGGAGCCGCACAGGCGCCAAGGGGGGCAGCGGAGGCCCGGGCCGCCCGCCCCGCCCGCCTGCTTGCCTCCCTCCGCGAGGCCCCCCGCTGCCTTCCCAGGATCCGAGCCGGAGAGAGGGCGCTCTCTTTCTCCGGACCGAGGCGGTCTCCTCCCGTTCCCTTGCAGCCGAGCCTCGAGAGGGCAAGAAAGCCCCGACGCTGCCCCGCGGACCTCTCCAGTGCGCCCGGATCCCGGGAAGGCAGCGGGGGGCCTCGCGGAGGGAGGCAAGCAGGCAGGCAAGCAGGCGGGCAGGGCGGGCGGGTGGCCCGGGCCTCCGCCGCCGGGCCCGCCCCCCTTGGCGCCTGTGCAGCTCCCCCGCGCCCTCCCACCCGCCCCAATAAGCCACGGCAGGGAGGCGCTGCTGGCCCGGGACGCGGCGCGGTCGGAGGTGGCGCAGGAGCGGCTGCAGGGGCTGCTGCGGCTGGAGATGGCGCTGCTCCGCGGCATCCAGGTGCTGGGCGAGGGCGCGGGCCCGGGACGCGAGCGGCAGGGCAGCGCAGGGGGCCTGGCCGGGGCGGTGGCGGCGGGGTGACGGAGCCGGCGGAGGTTTGCTGGGCGGCAGGACGGGGCGGGCGGTGCTGCTGGGGCTGGTGGCGGAGCTGGAGGGAGCAGAGGGACCAGGCATTCCCGTGGGCGCAGCGTGCGCTCTGCAACCCGCCTTGGAGAAGTGGCCGCGGGAGGCCCTCCGGGTGCACCCTCCCGCCCCATCAATCCCCCCACCCCGCCGTTCGGCGTCCTCTTCCCCCGCTAACCCGAACCCTGCGGCGGCCGGGGGAGCCGAGCCAGGCTCGGACCGGAGGCGGCCAAGGGAAGAGGAGGCGGCTCTTCGCCCTGCGCCGCCCTGCCGCTCGCGTCCCGGGCCCGCGCCCTCGCCCAGTACCTGGATGCCACGGAGCAGCGCCATCTCCAGCCGCGGCAGCCCCTGCAGCCACTCCTGCGCCGCCTCCGACAGCGCCGCGTCCCGGGCCAGCAGCGCCTCCCTGCCGCGCCGGGCCTCGCTCAGTGCGAGAGTCAGGGGGCGGGGTTTGCGGGCGGGGGCCAATCACGTGAAAGGGGCGGGGTGAGTTCAGCTGCGGAAGAGCCACACTCAAGGGGCCAAAGAGCCGCATCTGGCTCGAGAGCCGCCATTTCCGACCCTTGATGTAGAAAAAGATGCTTTTAATTTTTTTAACCAGTTAACCATCCAGAAGAGGCCAGATACTCTTATCCCACAGCTAAGTTTATTCCTCTAGGAGAAATTTTGTCAAATCAGTTTATCAATGACATCTTGTCAAACTGGAAGTGGGCTTCAAGTGAAGTACTGCAGTGTTAGGGCCAATACTTTTCTATTATTTTTAGACATGACTTAAGTAAAAAGGGAATCCAACTTTGTGTCATCCACAAATATAATAAGCAGATGACACAAATATCACAGTAGATATGAATAGACTACAAAATGACTTCAATAGAAAATGGGACAAAATTCTACAAAGACAAATGCAACATGTAGGCCAAAACACTGTCCATCAAATGAACAAATGCAGGATGGGATATAACTGGCACTGCAGTACTATACAGATATTTCTCAACTTACGATGACAATTGGGACCAGAATTTCCATCATTAAGCGATGCAGTCGTAAAGCACGACCACATCGCTTAGTGATGGCAAACCCTGCAGTCCCAGTTGCCGTAGTTAACTGAATCCCATGGTCATTAGGCAAGGCAACTTCCTGCCAGCTTCCCACAACCAAAGTCAGTGGGGAAGTCGGCAGTAAGTTGCAAGTCCCAGGCCCACAGGCAGGTAAGTGGCTGCTGCTGGGTGGGGGAGGGAGCAAAGGGGTACGCAGGAGGGTCGGGGAGTGTGCACAGGATAGTTGGGGACGGTGTGCGAGGATGCGAGGGGGAGCACAAGAGGTGTGGCGCTGGTCAGGTCGGGTGTGTGAGGTTGCGGCGTGGGTCAGGGAGGATACACAAGAGGCATGGTGCAGGTCAGGGAGGATTCACAGGGGTGTATGAGAGGCATGGCATGGGTTGGGGAAGGTGTGCAAGAGATACTGGTCAGGTCGAGTACACGAGGGTGCAATGGGGTGCGTGAGAGACGCGGCAAAGGTCAGGGAGAGTGTGCGAGTGGCCGATGTGGTGGAAGGAGGGTGTGCGAGTGGGGGAGACTTACCCCAGCATCTTACGACCTTCCCTGCTGGCTTCCCCATTGACTTTCTGGGGAAGCAGGCAGAGAAGGTTGCAAATAGCAATCATGTGATTGCATCAGTAGTGAAACCAGAAGCAGGACACCAGGAGACTGTGAGTTCCAGTCCTGCCTTAGGCACAAAGCCACTTTCTCTCAGCCCTAGGAAGGAGGCAATGGCAAACCACTTGTGAAAAACGTTGCCAAGAAAACTGCAGGGACTTGTCTAGGCAGTCTCTGAGAACTGGACACAATTGAACAGGGAAAAAAAAAGTACAATATGTAGTTCTTGATGCTGCATTTTTAAAAGAATTGCAGACAAACTAGAATAGGTTAAGAAAAGTAAAATAAGGATGGGTTATAGAAAACATATAAATAAAGACTGAAGGGATTTATTATATTTAGCTTTGAAAACAGAAAATATTCCTTTCTTATCTGATGATGCATTTGTTGTAATGATAGCTAGATAGGATTTTGTAAGGCAGGAAACCAAAGTAGAATTCACTTAACAATGCAAAGATACTAAATGGGATAACAATAAGCAGAGAACTCTTTAACAACCCAGTTGAATGTTTCCTGCTTCATTCCCTTAATTTTATTTACATGAGGTACAAACCCTTTATTCCAATCCAACTGCCAGTCCAAATAACTTGTTTTGAATAATATCTCAGGTGTCTTGGCCGGTCAGTTTATTCTGACTTCCTTTCCGCCCATTACTATATTTTCCTGGGTCTGAAGCACTAACCCTTTGTTCCAGATTGATTGGAAAGGATCTACTTGGGTTGCTTCACAGAACACCTGGAGCAAGCTTTGGCCTATTCTCCTAATGCAATTTGCTCTCAAAAAACTGGATTTTATAACATTTATAACTATTGGTTTGGACAACTGTGCTTCTGTATGCTTTTGTTTCATAGTTCTGATACTATCAGTTTCACTTAGGGGAAGTTGCTAGGAAAGCTACTTATAGCTTATATAAGCTACTTACAGAAAGAGGAAAAATCAACCCAGGGAGCTTTTTGCAGGCATTGTGAAATGCACTAGAAGGGATTAAGTTTCTGTTTGTTGCAAAGATCAGTTTAGGAAATTAGGGAGCCAGCAAAGTGCCAAAGAAAGGCAGGAGTGCCCTGATCCTTCCTTTCTCTAAAGGACTGGTGGACAAGAACAATTTATTTCATTTTCTCTCTCTTTTTGTATCTTAAAACAAGCACACAGGATCAAAAAACAATAGCTAAAATATGTGCAGGTTTGGAGACTGACTACATGACAGCAACCACCGGAGCCTGCAACAGAGTGCGACTGGTCACCAAAAATGCCCGGCCCTTCTTATTTCTCCTGTAGTTACAAATTACCATCACTGTGTTGCCTTGCCTCACGCATAAAAGGGATTCCAGTGTAGATCCTGACACATCTTGGTTTCTAATGTTATTTCACTGTGACCAGATCTCCTATCTCTGTGTTGGTTGCATGCCCCATTCTAGCAAGTCACAAAACCGAGTGTTAATTCTGATCCTTTGTTCATAATGAATACAGGAAATAAGAGACAGCTTTGCCTTTGTTCATGAGTGGAGTAGGCAACAGGATGTCCAAACTACGAGAAAGGGTAATAGACAAATAGAGATCACTTTTCTACCTCAATTGTTTCTTTTGGGCTTGATGGACCAACAACTTGAAAGGAAATATGGGGTTTTGTTCTTGTATATGACAACAGCAGCAAGACTTTTGTACACACAAAGATGGAAGGATGCACAAATTCCCACAATGGAGGACTGGATGGTGAAATTGAGTTGGCGCAGACGGCAAAACTGACAGCATTGATAAGAGAAAATACTGTGACTGGATTTGTTTCTACTTGGAAACTGCTTTTGGACTACTTGCTTGTAACTGAAAAAAATGATGTTTTGATTCTGGGTTTTGACGATTAAATTGTTATTTTTCTATAGAAATAATGTTAAGTAAGGTTTAATTAAGAGTAAGAGATTAAGTCATTACAATAAGCATTTATATCTGTGTTCATGAAGGACGGAAGTCACTTTCTCCTTATTTTTTCTTGCTATTCTTGCACTTTTTAGTTTTTCTTTTTTCTTTTAGTTCTTTATTCAAGCTTTTCTGTACTTTGTATTTTAACTGTTTTCTGAAATTTTAACAAAGTTCTTGTAAAAAAAAAGAGAGATAATTTTTCTACCTATAGGCATACAAAATCAAAACAGGGAATTGAGGAACAGCAGGGATTAGAGATCCACATCTAAGTAACTCCTCATAACCCCCCAGTGATGAATCAGAAGTAGATGCAAACAACTCCCATCTTTTTTTCAGTGTGGACAAAGACGGGTCTATAGCAGGAAAAGCGAGTAGAAGAGTATGGCGTATGGATGTTAGTGGCCTGGCTTCGCTGATGTTGTGCTGGTGTGAATCAGCAGAAGCAGAGAACAACAAGGGGAGAAGAAGCTCAGTTATGGCCTTGGAGTACAGCTGTGCTGTCACAAGGACACACGAGCATGAACAATCCTGCTAGCCAGGACTGTTGTGGGGCAGATGTAGGCAGCCTTCCCAGTAGTCAAGCCTTGTATATACTGTAGGTCATAGCTTTCCAAACTGTGTGTCACGACACATCAGTGTGTCGCGACACATCAGTGTGTTGCGACAAAACCTGGAAGTGCTGATGGCGTGTTGCCGCCGCCCCTGCAGCGGAGCGCACGGCGACAGCGGTGGTGCGCGCGGTGGCGACAGCAGCGGCACGCCATCAGCGCTTCCAGGTTTTAGCACGAAACACGAGGCTGCCACACGCACCACCGCCGTGTGCGCCATTGCCGGGTCGCCAACGGCGGGACTATGGAAAGCACTGCTGTAGGTGTTGGGGACTAAAAGCCCTGGAGGGGAAAACCCACTACCTCAGTTGCTGGGGGACAAGCTGTGGTCTACCTGTGGAAGAGAGTGAGAGAGAGGAGAGAAACAGAGAGATACATCGCTATGTTTTAGGAAGTATTGCAGAATGTGCTGTTGGAGAGACTGTTTGGGGTTTTACTGGAGAGAAACAGCTTAGTAAGTGTGTGGGAGACTTTGTGTAGTTGCAATTTCCTGGCCCCAGGAGGGAGAAGAGGGTGAAGAAGTTGCAAGGCGGCTTCCCCTGGCAGAAGAGAAGCAAATATAATATAGTAATATAAATCTAATAAAAAAAATAAAAAATAAAACCCAGACAGAAGGATGAATTACACCAAAAACCCAAGGCAGACTGGCTGAAGATGGATGCCTGGAGTCTTTGGGGAAGCCCCAGACCAGGAAGGGCTTGGCAGAATACCCAGAGGGAGGTGCATAATGCAACAACTATGCACAGGATCAGCTGATGAGATCCAAGCAGGCAAGACGTACTGAGCACACTCTACAGTAATACAGCCAATTCCTTTCCTCTCTCTCTTAGTGAGGAACTGTAGGGGCAGGGAAGAGGAGAAAGTGGGGAGGCTGGTAGCTTAACAATGGAGCCGGTGGTTATTAGTGAATAGCCCTGAGAAAGAGGCTTGGAGAAAGTGATACTTTGTACATATAAGTTCTTACTTGCTGTAATAGTTGTATATAGTAAAAAGAATCATAAAAGCCTCCACTGTCTCTGTCATTGTGTTCCAATTGTCCTCCTTAACAGTAAAAGCACAACCAGCTGCAAAAGAACCCACAGCCACACTGTGACAATGGGAAAGCAACAGAGGAAGAAACAGTACAAATAAATAAAGGGGGCAGCTATGTGTAACAAAGGGAAAGGATCAGTACTTGATTGGTAGCTATCTGACCAACTCAATAGACATGATCTCAGTTTCTAGTACAATTCAAACAAATAGGGGCACTGAAAAAACAGAAAACCCATCCGTTCAGGAGGAAGCTCCACTGATGCAAAACTGGAGTTCCTATTATTTTAAATGGATTAAGATTGATGGGAGGGAAGCAGCGTATAAGAGAACAAATACATAGAAAGGCAGGTGCAGCAGGTTGGGAAGGGGTAAGTTAGGGCGAGGAGAGCAGCACATCCAGCACAACCAGGTTATTCAGCTGGATTGCCAAAGGAACCAACTGGCAGTTATGGAAGCTCCAATCTTGTAACAGGTATGAGAAATCAATAGTGTTCCAGTTGTAGGACTACTACAGCTTCACCATTCCTGGCCATCTTGGCTGGGCCTGATGCAAGTTGGAATCCAATAGTATCTGGAGGGTCAGGAGTTCCCAACCCAACTCTTAGCTTTCCAAGCTATAACATTGAGAATTAAGACACCTGTCGGTGACTTTGCATCTACATCCCAAAATTCTTGTACAAAGCTCCAATAAATAATGCTTTTAAATCCACAATCTGTGATTAAAGATTGAAAATAGTGTGTGGGAGAAGTCAGAGAACTTAACTTCCCCTTCCTTTTTTTTTTTAGTATTTTTATCATATTGGAAATACTACTTCAGCCAATACATACCAAGCAGTTTTTTTTGTTGCAATAGTAATTCTGGTTCTTTAGGAACCTGAACTTCAGCAATAATTGTTGATAATGGCGTTCCACAGTATGTGACCTGAAAACAGCAGACAATATATTAGTTATCTGAGCTAAACAAGCCCCTTGAAAGAAGTGCTTCACAATGAGCAGGAGTGTGGATGAAGGGCCTCTCTTTGAATGCTTAAAACAGCTGCATCTTTTGCAACACAGAAGCTGCACCCAGCCAAGAACATGTTCTAATGCAGGCACACAAGCTTTGCAATACTGTGGTTGCTTTAAAAATATGAAGAGAGGTGCTTCACTCACACTTCTGTGGGTTACAAGGCATCTTTTTCAAGAATTTTGCACAATAGAATTAGTCATTGAAGGTTGTTTATTTTTCTTTTATGATAAATCAAGAAACATTCAATATTTCCAAAATTATAGACACCCTTTGTACATTTCCTGCAAGTCAAGTATAAGAAAATAAAAAGCCAGCATCAAATGTACAAGATGATACCATACAGTGTATGCATTTATTTATTTATTTATTTATCCGCATTTGTATAGCCGCCCATCTCACATAGTGACTCTGGGGGTGTACATCATAAAACAGTTAAAATAAATAAAAAATAATTAAAACAACCAATTTAATTTAAAAATAAAACAAAATAAAAACAAGTAAAAAACAAAATGGTGGCCAAACATACAAAGAGTATTTCATTAACTGTCATACAACCATCTAGCAGGTCCACTCTGTCATAGGATTCCCAAGCTAGTTGACAGACCCGTGTTTTAGGGGCCTTCCGGAAGGCCAACAGGGTTGGGGCCAGCCTCACCTTGGGGGGCAATGATGTTCCACTGGGTGGAGGCCACAGCAGAGAAGGCTTTTCTCCTAGATCCTGCCCAATGAAACTCCCTGATCTACAGGACCCGCAACATGCCTCTCCTGCCAGACCTGATGGGACAGGTAGATGTAACCGAGGAGAGGCAGTCCCTCAAATATCCTGGTCCCATGCCATGTAGGACTTCAAAGGTTATGACCAGCACCTTGAATTGGACCCAGAAGCAAACTGGCAACCAATGCAGCTTGCGCAGCAGAGGGGTAATGTGTGCAGATCTTAGAGCACACATAACTGCCCACGCCGCTGCATTTTGCACCAGCTGAAGCTTCCAGATACTCTTCAAGGGCAGCCCCATGTAGAGAGTATTACAGTAGTCCATTTGGGAGGTAACTAGTGCATGAGTGACTGAGAGTAGATCTGCAGCAATTCTTTTCTGATTTTAGCTAATGATCTGAAAATTTCCATTTGTACAATGAGTTGTTTATATAATTTTATAATATATATATATATATATATATATACACACACACACACACACACACACACACACACACACACACATTTCCCATTTGAACTTGATAGGTTGAGAATTTTCTCCATTTGTCAAGCCTTACTTTGAAGCCCCAGCTAAAAAACCCTCTTCTCAAATCAATGCTACACAAGTTTGTTGAGTGCATGTTGGTTTCCACAGCAAGGGCAAGCGGGGACAAATGACTAAATAAGCATCACAACACAAGTTCTGCTCCTTTTATATGTGCATCATGATGTAATATACATGTGTATAAAGGATAGAGTTTTCATCACAATATGATGATGCTAGTTTTTTGTCATTCTGACAAAACCTGCAGAGGCCTTTGGGGGTGCAGTTGTGTTACACTAGTGGTACACTATCAGGTCCTAGTGGTTTTCTTCACATACCAACCAGCTCACCTCTCTTCCTCAATCTTTTAATGCCTGGCTTAGAAGGGTGCAGATGCTTTGCCATTCTATGCCTTTCTGTTGTCATCTAGGATCCAGTTTCGGATTGCAAATCCTCCTGCTACCAACCAAGTCTTGGCCTTCACCCAAGCAACTGGTTTCTTTTGAATGGTGTGTAAATATGGTTTATTTCTATGTGTTTATTGATGGCTGCTTTGAATTCTGTTTTAACAGTCACAAATGAGCATTCCAGACTGAAGTACATTTTTAACATCACTGTGATACCCTAGTATGTTGAAGTTTTCATTTTATTAGAATGCAAAACATTTGATCAAAGAATCTAATGAAATGGACAACTCTAGCAGAAAATTATTACTATTACTATCATCATCATCATCCCACCTTATTGTAGACATATTTCCAGCTTACAGAAATGTCATTTCCTAATATTGCCTTAATCCACTGAACTGGATTTTGATAAACTGAGTTGTTTCCGGTTTGGACTTTGCCATTTCCCAGAAGGCTAGCTTTATGTTTGGAATCCTGAATGAAAAAGAAAACAGAAACAAACAAACAAAATAAGAATGATAAATTCCCTAAATTTGAGGGGAAATATGCAAATATTTCAGTTCTTAATAAAAAAAATAATTAAATAAGTATGCATAAATATAATACAGTAATTAAAATAAAAAACTCTCATAAACTATTGCAATCTCACAAAGTCTACAGCTGATTTACTTGCAGATGCTTGTAAGCAAAATAAACCTGAAATCCATAGTTCTATGAACCCTACCCTCTCTTATCTGTATTAAAAATTCTGTAGTTTAGCAGAGTTACTCATATTTGGCTTCCTTGGTTTTAGATTAGTTATCATTTCTGGCTAACTGTACTGGACAGATAGCAGCCTACCCTCTGACAGAAGAATTATTTATTTATTTATTTATTTATTTATTTAACATATTTTTATGCCACTGCAATCAAAAATGACTCTTGGTGGCTTGCATAAAAATAGAACTTGGGTAACTTTGGGATATGGTTTCTCCACTACATTTGAGTTAAATGATTCTGTCATTTTGTAATGACATCTGTAGAAATAAGTAACAGCTGCTATACACTGCTGTTACAATAATGCTTCAGTATTGTCCCTTGCCTATGAATGGAAAGAACAACAGCAGAAAAAAGAAAAAAAGAGAATTGCAACCTTCCAAGGTGGGGCTGAATTTTTTAGTGGCAATGTATGTTGAGTCATTATTGCATCTATGTTTTGCCCCAAAGCTTTCTAACATTATGCTGAAACACAATACTAGCAGAATGGCATATCATAGTTTCCGAAACACAACACCACACTTCAGTTTGTGCTCTTAATGTTTAATTACAAAAGCGCTGTACCGTGCTTCCTATTTTAGAACATGAGAGGCAAAAAGGCTGGCAAGCAGCATCAAAAGTGGTGAATCATACCTGGAAGCAGTGAACTAGCTTGAATACCAAAATCCTAACCAGGGCTTGAACTTATTTTTTTACAAGTTTAATGCACATACATTGGACAACTGGAAAAAACAAAACGATAACCAAATATTCTAGATACAGTATATAAATAATCTACAAGAATAATCTATTCATCTAAAAGGACAATTAACTTTTTATATTGTCCTTTCACCCTCTTGCTCTTGTCTCCTAAGCCCATATTTAATTACATAATCCTTCTTCTTCTTTCGTATCCAGATCAAACCTTAAGCTGCCAATATGACACCACCTTCTTAGCTTTATCATTGGCCAGAAACAAATCATTTTCAGTGCATGCTATTGGTAATAATCGGCAGGTCAGCAGGTGGGCCGAATTCTGTATCTCTCCACACTCAGACTGCATATTATTATCCGTCAACAATCCCCATTTGAACTTATTAGTTCTGCACTTAGGCACTCCAACCCTCAACCTATTCAAAGTCCTCCAAATGACATAAGGGAAATCGGATCCCTCAGCCATATTCTCCTCTGGAACTATTCCTTGGTCAGTGATTTCTCTCCTCCATCTGCCAATTCGGTTTTGTTCTTGCGTACCCTCAAGGGTGTTTGTTCTTACCATAAAACTCTTCCTAGATTTTAATCGATGGGTTTGGGGCTCATACCCATACAGAGGGTGCTGGGGATCATTCTCTTGTTTTGTTCTCTCAACATCTGCTGCTACTTTTCTCCTGATCTTAGGTGGTGCAATACCGACAAGCGGGTACATTTTCTCAATTGTTGTAGGTTTAAGACAGGGGTGGGAAACCTTTTTTCTGCCAAGGGCCATTTGGATATTTATAACTGGAGACCGGGGGGGGGGGGAGCGGGGTTTCTGGGATTTCCGCGGACCGGGGGCCAGAGTTTGCGGGCGGGAGCCAATCACAAGCATGGGGGGCAGGGTTTGCAGGCGGGAGCCAATTGCGTGGAAGGGGCAGGGTTTGCGGGTAGGAGGCCCGCGGGCCTGACGTTGCCCACCCCTGGTTTAAGACATCCTGTCACTATTCATACTGCTTCATTTACGGCAATATCAACTTGTTTCGCATGTGCAGACGCGTTCCATACTGGAGCGGCATACTCTGCTGCAGCGATACTCAAGGCCAAAAATGATGTTCGTAATGTGGATGGCCGGGCTCCCCATGTATAATTCGTCAGTTTTCTAATAATATTATTCCTCACACTAACCTTAGCCTTAATATTCAGGCAGTGTTTTTTAAAGGAAAGCATTTGATCAAGTGTCACACCAAGATACTTCGGTGTAGGGCAATTCTGTAATCTTTGAAGCCATCAGAAATTTTAAACACGAAGAACCGTGAAGTCCAAAGGCTACTCAGTCATTATTTCTGCTCTGACAACAAATGTTAACTATAGAGAATGTGTTTCATTTTCAGAGTTTTCCTTTAATTTCTATAATAAGCACATATCCCAGCAATCTGGCAGATAAAAAAGACCACTCCCAAGACTAGACCAAAATACTAAATCAACTCCAATTTCCAATGTAATACTTGGTCAGGTATCTTCAAGGTGGTTATTACAGTATATTTTTAATGTAAGTCTAGATCCTAGGGATAGCCCATATTATCATAACATGTAGATTCTGATATCTAGTGTATTGTCGAAGGCTTTCACGGCCGGAGTTCGATGGCTGTTGTGGGTCTTCCGGGCTGTGTGGCCGTGTTCTGGAAGTTGTGGTTCCTAACGTTTCGCCAGCATCTGTGGCCGGCATCTTCAGAGGGCAGGAGCACAGACAGAAGCGATCTCTCTGTGCCCAGCAAAGACAAAGAGCAACAGAAATTGAAATTCCACATTACAGTTTCTAAATCCATTGAAAAAATTAATGGAGCATGACCAATTAACCTGACAAGGCTTTTCCAGAGAGGCTCAGTTAGGTTTCGTTGCTGGAGTTGAATAACACTACAACATTATTTATTAATATACTGTATACCTTTTCATTTTTAATTTTTTGGTAATACTGAATAGTTTTTTTTCTGTAAATGTGTATACATACACACACACACGGAGAGAAAATCTACTTAATCATTAAAGAAAAAATTTAAAATTATGTAGAGTTTTGATAGAATGCAATATTTAGTATTAAGATTTTAAACATTGTGTATTAATATGCAATTATATTACTTTGCAAATGAATTATTTACCTGTAGTGTGAATTCTAGAACATCATCTCCTGGCTTAATTTTTTCCAGTTCAAGCAGATCTAATAATTGATTTTTTTTCTTCCTGTTTGTCTTGAAATGTGGTTGTTCCTCAGAATCTTGATTGTTCGAATACTGGAAAGAATTCTGACTGATCCTGTTTTGTGATATTACATGAGAAAATGTCCCTGGAGATTCTAAATTAACATTAAGTGAGATTTTTTTACTTGGGGCTATGTTATCCTGATGAGTACTAACAAAGCTACATGTGGATTCTAACTCTACAATAGGTTGTATTGAGAAAGCCTTGTTTATACTTGAATGTTGTGACAAAGGCTTATTCATGCAAATATTTTGATTTTCAATAGATGGCTGATGGATATTATTATTATTACTACCTCCAGTTGCTGAGTTATTAAGCAAACTTGATGTGACACTTATATTCTGGCTTTCTTGTGGTGTCACAGATATACAATTAATTTCTTTTGACTGTTGAGTAGAACATGTCATAGAGTTTGGAAGCAATGTTGCTGAATCCATAGCATCAGATGACTCTGAATTCGTTATTTCTGCAATGTTATATTCCTTCACATTGCTTTCAAATACCAAAAGCTGTGGACCACCTTTCTTCTGACTATTAATTTCTCCATTTCCTCCTGATGTATCTGGAAATCTATTTGCATGGTCTTGATTTAAAGAACTATTTTTCTTGTCCCAGATGCTCTCAAGGCCCATAATTATGTTAGGGCATGGCACTGTTTCACCAGAAGTACCATTGTTTGTATTGCTGTTTTCATAAGAATCAAGTGTGTTTGGGACTTGGTTTGCTAACTGTGAAGCCTCTTTTTTTGCATTTTTATAATTCTGTATTTTTTCTGCTAATTCTTTCTGTTTTCGTGCCATAAGCAAAAGGTTCTTTTGTCGGGCTGCAAGCTTTATTAGCTTTTCTCTCAGCACTCCCTGTTTAAAAGATTCCACAGAAGCTCTGAAATAAAATTTAAAAATGGTACTACCATGAATAACAATTTCTCTTTACCAATATATGGAAAGAAAATAAACATATTTTTAAATGCAGTCGTTTTTTAAAAATTCAAAATGTTTTTATTTCTAAAAAAAGTCATTAAGTAATGATCACAATAGCTAAAATCTTAGCATTTAGATGCCTGCCTAGCATTAACTCTTTGATACTTTTTCTAGTAGCAGGATGGATTATATAATTACTAAATTTATTATAGATGAATGATTTTATTTTTTTGCTTGTTTTATAATTACAGATGTTTTCTTTTTTATAATAGCTACAATACAACTCAGTTTTTCTTCCACTTACCTATATTTCTTAGCAAGCTCATCTCGTTCAGATTTCTGTCTAGCAAGTATAGTATTCAAAGAGTTCTGTATCTGAGAAATGTCTTGGATGTACAGATCTATTCAAAATTTACAAAATTTTAAGAATGGACATGAATTTTTATCGTTTGCTGCAGATGCAATAAAATGCTACAACACTGAAAATATGTTGCAGAAAAACTAGCCAATATTCTAAACACCATATGGGCTTTAGCCAATTTTATTCTATAATTTTCTTTACAACTTGATAATTCTTTGCAATTTTGTATTCAATATTGAAAAAAGTAAAAACATAAATACATCAACAATAATTGTTTAAATTATACATATTTTAATTGCATGCTATGGTAAAAAATAATATTTTCTCTTTTGCAAAAGAAGTAAACATTGATTTCAGTGAGGCTTATTTCTGAGCAAATATGCATAAGGCTGTGCTGTTATTTATTCGAGTTGTGCAGCACTTTGGATTCAGTTCAGAGAGGTACTGCAGATCATGCAGCAGCACAAATATAGCACATATCTACAACTCCTTAAAGCAACTGCATCTTTGACCAGGATATATTGGATTTCAGAAGTATTTGGTTAACTCAATGGAAGCTACCTCATAATTTACTTGGATGACATCCTGGTCTTCTCTTCCTCTCCATCAGAACACACACAACATGTAAAAATCATGTTACAGCACCTACAAGATCCAATGGCTTGAAATCCTGGAGAAAAGTGTCTCAGAAAGTTAGAAAATCCTATGAAGCCAGATGGTGAAGGTACAGTTACAAACAATTCCAACTAGAAAGAAAAATGGGTGACATCTGAAGGAGCAGTGTAGATGCATACAGAACTTTCTAAAATGTTGAAAATAAAAAGGGACACGTATAGGCAAGCAACAGAAGAATAACCAGTAACAATTCTAACCAAGTCATTACCAAGTCGGAAGGCTACAGGAACTGATGGAATACCCACAGAAATATGCAAGCTATGCCAGCAAGCCTGGAGAACAACACAGTGGCCAACAGATTGGAAGAGGTCAATCTATACTCCAATACCAAAAAAAGGAGACTTAACAATATGTGCAAACTATCATACAATATCCTTAATTTCAGATGCTAGAAAAATAATGCTTAGGCTCATCCAATGCAGATTAGAGCCCTACATGGAAAAAGAGATGCCAGAAGTTCAAACTGGCTTTAGAAAAAGCTAAGGAACACGAGACATTATTGATGATGCACACTGAAAGAATATCAAAAAGAAGTCACTGATTATAGAAAGGCCTTCAATTGTGCCAACCACATCAAGCTGTGGAAAGTACTCAGAAAAATGGGAATCCAAGAACATCTCATTGTCCTCATGAGAAACTTATATACAGGTCAGGAAGCCACAGTACAGACAGAACATGGTGAAACAGACTGGCTCCAGGTTAGTAAGCTGGAGTGTGAAAGGCTGTATACTCTCCCCTTGTTTATACAAACTATATGCTGAATATATATTAAGGTAAGCTGGATTGGAAGAAGATGAGCATGGTTTTAAAACTGGAGGAAGAAACATCAATAACGTACGCTATGCTGATGACACTACCCTGATAGTTGAAAATGCAAAAGATCTGCAAGCCCGAATAATAAAAATCAAGGAGCACAGTGAAAAAAATGAAGATAAAACTAAAGACAAAACTAAACTAATCACAACAGGTAGAACAACCAGCCTTAAAATTGGCAATGAAGATATCAAAGTGGTGGATAGCTTCTGCCTTTTAGGATCAACCACCAACAGTAAAGGAATAAGCAGTCCAGAAATATGCTGCAGACTAGCACTTGGTAGAGCAGTCATGAAGGCCTTGGAAAAGATATTCAAATGCCGTGATGTGTCTATACCATAGCTTTCCAAACTGTGTGTCACAACACTTTAGTGTGTCGCAACACACAGTTTAGTGTGTCGCGAAACAACCCGGAAGCGGTGGCGGAGGTGCACACGGCGGCAGCGACGATGGCAGCAACGCGCCATCAGCGCTTCTGCGTTTTAGCGGAAAACATGAGGCCGCCGCTGCTGCTGCCGTTGGTGTGTCGCCAATGGCGGCAGTTTGGAAAGCACTGGTCTATACCTATGAAGATCAGAATTGTGCAAGCCATGGTATTCCCTGTGACACTCTATGGAAGTGAAAGTTGGACTTTGAAGAAGCAAGATAGGAAGAGTATTGATGCTTTTGAACTTTGGTGTTGGAGAAGACTCCTGAGAATACCATGGACAGCCAAGAAAAAAAACAAATGGATCATCAAACAAATCAATCCAGAGTTCTCACTTGAGGTACAAATGACCAGGCTCAACTTATCCTACTTCAAATACATTATGCGAAGACCCAGCTCTCTGGAGAAGGCTCTGCTTCTGGGAAAGGTAGAAGGAAAAAGAAGAACAGGATGACCAGCAGCAAGGTGGACTCAGGTACAGTAGCGATGAGTACATCGTTGGAAGAGCTGAAGTACAGGTTAGGGACAGATCATCATGGAGAAAATCTATCTATGTGTTTGCTAAGAGTCGACAATGACTTGATAGCAAATAATCTTCATCATCTTCATCATCATCATCATCATCATCATCATCAATGGAAGAATGGGCATATAACCAAAGAGGGATACAAGGCAGTTACCAGAAACTGAAGGGATTGTCTTAGAAAGGCTAAAGTGCAGAGTGAGCTAAGGCTCGTGAGAAATATCCAAAACAGTAAAAAAAGAACCATCAGAAGCAAAGAAAAAGCAAAGAAGCTATAGGTCTGTTGCAAGGAGAAAGTGATGAATTGGTAACAGGTGATGGTGAGGAGGAAGAACATTGTAAACAAATATTTATATCTGTCTTCTCCTAGAAGAGATTCAGAGCCTAGCTGTCCATTGTGCCACTAGTAGAGGGAAAGACCTGTAGCTTAGGATATACAAGGACAGGATAAAAAAATACATAGCTAAGTTAAGTGAATTCCTATATACAGGACCAGATGAATTACATTCTAGAGTACTAAAGGAACTAATAGAGATGACTGTAAAACTGTGAACTGTAATCTTGAAAACATCTGGATAATTGGCAAGGTTGCAGAAGACTGGAGGAGAATAAACGTCAGTAGCTTCAAAAAAGGAAAAAGAAAAATTATAAATCTGTCAGTTTGACATTGATACTGAACAATGTGCTCAAGTAGATTATTACTACTTGTGATCACTTGGATAGGAATGCAACAATTAACAAGAACCAGTATGGGCTTCTCACAAATAAGTCATCCAGACTAATCTTAATTCATTTTTAAAGTCAATAAAACCAAAGTAGATCAGCGTAATGCCACTGCCATAGTATATTTTGAGCAGCAAAGCAGTTGACAAAGCCTCATGATACCTTCATTAATAAAATGGTAAAATATGAACTAGATGATACAACTTTGAGATGGATTCATAATTAGATGAATGATCATACCCCCACAGAGAACTGGCCCCCCCGCTGTTCAAAATTTGTATTGATAATTAATTAATGATCTGGGTGAAGATGTTGAGCGGATCATTATGAAATCTGCAGATAACACAAAACAAAGAAAAGTGGCTAACAATTTAGAAGAGAAAGAAGAGATTCAAAAAGCTTCAACATGGATCAAAACAAACAGGATGAATTTAACAAGGAGAAATATAAAGACCTGTATCTTGGGGGGAGGGGGAATGAAAGACACAAAATATAGGATGAGAAAGACCTAGCCTGGCAGTAGCATATATGAAAAGTATCTGAGTGTTCTAGTAGGTCACAAATTGAACCTAAGCCAGCAGTGTGATGGAACTGCCAGAAAGACAAATGCTATTTTGAATTGGAGCAGAGAGTCCAGATCACAGAAAATAATTGTCTTGATTAGGCCCTACTTGGCATATTGTGTCCAGTCTTGGGCACCACAGTATAAAAAGGACATTGACGACTGGAGCAAGTTCAGAGAAGGACTACCAAGATGATTTGCAGAATAGAAACCAAATCCTATGAGAAATGGTTAAAGGAACAGGCTATGTTTAGCCTAATGTCAACCCTTCAAGATAAGCAAAGTTAAGAAACAGAAACAGCATGGATCCAAGAAATGCTCTTTATTGTTGTAGGGTAGAACAAAAGAATAACTGAATCTTGAAAGCCTGTCAGAGTTTCTCCACACCATATCTTACACCAAGCAAAATCAATGTGAGGTTATTTTGAGTTTCTCATGATTTCCACTTTCTCAGGACTGAATAGTCTTTTCTCCTCCTTTAACAGTTCATTGTTCCCTTCCCTCTTCCCAAGGCCAGATCAACATTCTTTCACCTGCAGAATAGAAGACAGAGGGGGTATATGATACCAACTTCAAATATCTAAAGACCCGGCATATAGATATGGTCCAAATGGAAGAACCAGAACCAAAGGACTGAAACTTCAGGGAATTAGATTCAGGTTAGATAATGGAGATGGTAAAAACTGTCAAACACTGGAACAGGTTGCCTTGTGAAGTGATGGATTCTTCTTCACTGACAGTCATCAAAGGGAGCCTGGATGGTCAGAGAGGCTTTAGCAGATCCTGGAGCAAATAGGTGTTTGGATTCGATGACCTCTAAGATCCCTTACAAGTCCATGATTCTATGATCACATGGCAGCTTGAGAGAGTAGCTGTACACTTCCAAGAAAAAAAAATGCAGCTGTTTTAAGCAGTTGCAGACAAGTTAGGCTGACCATACGTCCTGTTTTGAACGGGACAGTCCTGTTTTTTTAGCATTTTTCAACCATCCCATCGTTTTCATAAAAGTCTCAATTTTGTCCCATTTTTCAAACCCAGTGGGAATGGCGCAGGAGGAGGATCCGAGCCGGAGCGTGGACCGGGGGATGGGGTTTGCAGGTGGGAGCCAATTGTGTGGACTGGGGGCGGGGTTTGCAGGTGGAAGCCAATTGCGCAGACCTGGGGGCGGGGTTTGCAGGCGGGAGCCAATCACATGGACCGGGGGCGGGGACCCCTGTCTTTTTCATGAATACGGAATATTACATAAGACCCCGTCCCGTTTTGCCATCCTGAAATATGGTCAGCCTAAGACAAGTGCTACATGTCTTCCCCTACATACTCTGAAGTACCTTTTTGGAATTGAATCCAAAATGCTGCGCAGCCCTATTATTTATTTTCTACAATGTTTTGGTACGTTTTATTTCTAAAAGTTATATATGGAAGTTGTTCGATTCAGTTGCTCTATAACAGCAGTCCCCAACCTTTTTGGCACCAGGGACTGGTCGTGGAAGACAATTTTTCCATGGACCGGGGGGCGGGGTTTGCAGGCGGGAGCCAATCATGCACACTGGGGGGTGGGGTTTGCAGGCAGGAGCCAATTGTGTGCACCGGGGGGCGGGGTTTGCAGGTGGAAGTCAATTGCATGCACTGGGGGGCGGGGTTTGCAGGCGGGAGCCCCACGGCCCACTTTCTAACAGGCAGCAGCCCACTAGTGGGCTGTGGCCCACAGGTTGGGGACCCCTGCTCTATAATATATAACAGATTGATGTGCTTTTGATGTCCAAGCATCGTTTTGCAGCATGTGCTAAGAATTTATATATCTTATTCCTATGTTCTTAGAAAGCTCAGAGGAACAGAGCTTTCTAACAATACAGAAGAATAATAGGAGAAAACATAGCCTCCACAGTCAACATCATCTGCCGCACAGGCAAATATGGAGGATGCTGGATTGGTCATGTGGCACACTGCTTCCCAACACCTTTTCTCCTAACACTTTGCCAATGTTCCCCATCATTAATATCATTTGCCACATCAATCTCTATAATGTGAGGTCCAACAGCTGTTTTGCTAAGGTAGAACTTTGATTTACTACAATGCAACTACTATAATCTATCATCAGTTCTCATACATGACAAATCTTTCATGAGTTAACCATGATTCATCCCTACCTGCATCTCTTTGGCATTTCAGTTCAAATAGCAAAAGTCTATCCTGCTTATCTTCTATGTCCTGCAATGCTTTATTGATCGATTCATGCTGTCAAATGCAAGCCATTGTTAACTTATTAAAGGAAGGAAGTTTGCAACTGAATTTTAAAAGTATATATACACACTTCTGATTTGAAGGCAAGAAAGTCTTTGCTCCTCAGGGACAAGAATACATCACCTGTCTGCAGCTCCTTAAGGAATCCGAGCAAACTCAACATACAGAAACTCTGATTATAATAGTTCGGTGAAGACAGGAAATGTGATCAAAAGAACAAACACTGTTTTACATATATTTACAGAAGGATTAGTGAGTGAAGCACTATAATCATAAACTTTCTACTATTTGTTTCCACAAATACAAAGAGAAGCAGAACAGCTTTTAATTTAGTGTTTCATGCAGTGCTCAAAATAAATGTAAAATAACATCTAGAAGAGCATTTTCACATGCTGAACTGTTCCCATTGCAACTTGGAGCCCTTATAAAGGGTTGGTGCCTGGGAAGCTGGCTTCAGAGAGAAGTTTGAACTGTTGTGAGCAATCTTTATGATTTTCTATAGTTTAACTATAGCCAGCTGAATAAAGGCAACCTGTAAAGATATGGGGATAGTAGTAAACTTACAAAATATGAATCAACATGGAAAGATAATCCTTGCAAAAAATGCAATACGATGCAACACAATGGCTTCTGAAAAGAGGTTATTTTGATGACCGAGTACTTACTGCACTCAGGCAATGCACTTGAGCCTCGGAAGGCCAATTGGACCAATCTATCTTATTCAGGAATGTGTTTCTGAGTAGTCAAGTCCCTTTTTTCATGCCAGGAAATTATTTAAACCAAATAACAGTTCCCAAACTCTAAGGAACAGTAACATTAGCACATTTTAATACCTGCCCAACAGCTGTTCTGAAGAGTAAATATAAACAAGTTCCTTATGAGCTACAATTGTGCCCTTGTGAGAAAGACCCATTGAAACTATAGCCCATGTTTTGTTATACTGTCTTTCTATAAGGACACAAAGACCCATTTCATAACTTCCTATTTGATGAAGTACCCAGACAACCTGATTTCTTTTATGTACAGCTACTCCTGTCAAACCAGTATGATTCTGTTCCTTTAAAGACGGCAAAACTTTGTTATGTTGTTTGTAAAATTTGATGCACCTTGATCACCTCAGTGATCTAGTTACAATTTTGTGTTTGTATTTTATTTTACTTGGAACAAAAACTGTTTAATTACTTTGTAAATCTGCAGAATTCTGGTCAGTGACCATAATAAAGACTAAATTAAACTACTAAACTAATTTTTAGTTTTGGATCTCATGGGGTTGCTGTTTTATCTGAAGACTTGCTCAGATAAATATCTGTTCCTATTTCTACCTCTATTACTGGGACCTAACAAGCTTTCCCTCCTGCTCTTATAATGAGTTGCTTTGCAATAGTGGCTATCTTTAGCAGCTGTTTAAAGGACTGCAACTCCCTTGGGAAACAGCAGCTCTGCTCCTGCTCTCTTTTAATATTTGGGAGGAAAAAACACAAAATTTTGCTTTAGCAGAGGGAGGAGGATTTGTTCAAGTTTAGGTTTTTAAAATTATAATTTTATTGACTAATTAAATTTTGTAGTACTGTTAACCTTTGTGAGCTTCTTTTTTGGGGGGGTAAGTTGAAAGGCAGCATAGAAACATAACATCACACAATCTTTGTGCTTAATTCAGGGTCCAGTAGTATAAACCAGGTAACATGATTCTACTGCACTGTAAACCACTCAGCTATTTTACTTACTGTGCTGTATTTTTGTCCAGCTAAACTGGGCTGTAAAACCAGGTTCTCCTTTTCACAGCAACCATAACTAGGTTTTCTCCTAGGCCTAGATGTGCATAGGTCTCTTTTTCCTAAATTAGAAACCATCATCACAATGACAAAAGAGATAGAAATTATTTAAGCCAAACAATATATTTGGGCTTTCAGTCAATTCCAGCTTTATACCACAGATCATTATTTTTCTGATGTGAGAATTCAAGAGACATCAGAGGGCTGATCTTGTGACATAAACACCACATGGAACCATAAAGTATGAAAGAAGATAAAACAGATTAAGCATCTGAACTTTTAGGAAAATTAGAGGTTGTTGATTCTAGAATAAGGTACCTGCGAAAATATTCAACATGTGAGTATGTATGGGAAACTTAACAATTGGTCTTATCACTAAATATAACTTTCTGATAACCAAATGAACATAAAGCATATTATATGCTACCATACCATATCCCATTCAATTGGCAAGCCATTCTCAACACACTATAGACCCAACCTGCTTGTCCTTTGTTTAGTCCTCATCAACTGCATATTGCATTTTCAGGAGCTCATTACTACAGGTTTAGTGAGTGTGAAATGCGGACTAAGAGGCAAGGACATGGCAGACAGACAGTCCCTCCAATAGTCTGTGGCTTGAATCATGTCAACTGGATTTCTATTTTCTCAGTAGAAACGTTTCACTCCTTATCCAAGGAGTTTCTTCAGTTTGACATGATTCAAGCCACAGACTGTTCCACCTGGATGACTGAGAACCTTCATCGACATAGTCCCTCCAATAAAAAATCAAGCACAAAAGAAATATGCTGGAATGCACATTTCACCCGATGGGGAAGCAGGGCAGAGGAGAAAAGCAGTTCTTTGCCCAATGTTGCATAGCAGCCTGCACTTTTTGCTGCTTGTATTTCATTAGCACTGGTTTGCAGCTCAGACTGTATGACTGACAGGTATGTACATTAGCACATGGTGTGGTAAGGCTTACTTCCTTTATTTCAAAAGGATTCAATAAGTAGTCAATTAAAATAAATCTGGAGCTCTGGAAAACAAACAACTTTTTAAAACTCATCTCTAGAGTATTGTAAAGGATACAACAGTTTGCAATTTGTATGAAGACATCAACATACCGGCATCATGATGACTCATCAAAACAGTCTCTTTGACTTCAGTAGCACCATAAGACTTAAGAAGCTCTTTAATTTGGTCACAAGTAGCTTCATCCAGGGCATTTTCCCCATTGTTGTTTCTTTCGTTGGGGTTTGCACCATGGAGCAACAGCAACTGTACTGCCTGCAACAGATTTCTTAACAATTTCCTCTGTGACCTAGTTGGCTGAGAAACTGCTAAGGTTATAGAGTACATTACTATCTTTATATGTTATTATGCACTTTTACCACTCTAGACTTTGGCTATGTTCTCATTAATATATTGTGTGAACTCAGATAATTAGGTTGAGTAAACTACAGTTAACCATTGATAAGCATGTCATCTAAATAGAGAAGCCAACATTCAATCTTTAGGTTCATACTTTGTGCAAAGTGGTAGATTGTTCACTATTGTTTATTGAATAAACCAAAAATTGGTTTACACAACACACAATACCATAAATCATGGTTCATAAACCACTGTGCTCATTTCATACATTGTTTGAGTTTTGGTTTCACATTGTGTGAATCCAGTCAATGTATTTATGCATGAATGTTGTGGACTGAAAAATGTGTTTAGTTAAGACAAAACAAAACAGATTTTGTAATGACAACACTCAGGAAGAATATCAATGGTAACAGTTAAATTGGAATGAAAGATAGAACCAATATTGTAGAAGTAAATGAATCCAAATCTCAAAATTAAGCTGAATCCCATCTCAGAGTACCTTACTTTTTTACTCTACTAAGGGCTACCCAAAAAGCCAGCTTTACCAGGCCTTAGAAACCAGGACCTTGCTTACTTGGTTATGAATCATTTATACACGCCATCTGCTACAGATTTCTTCCGCTTCCACGCTGTACATAAGACAAAGCCTGGTTAGCACCATATTACCTCAAAATGGTTGCCTGAAACAGCATCATGAATGGGCAAAACACCATCTAGGCTTTTACTGTTCACATCAGCACCGGCTTTTAGTAGTTCTGCAATAATCTCAGTAAATCCCCTGTTAGAAGCTTCATGAATTGGTGTCCAACCTAGTAAAAGCAAATTCAGGCATGGCACTGAATTTATGCTTCAATCATATCTTTTTCTCACACATATACAGTATGTAACCATTACATAGATATTTTAAAAATTGTATCATATACTAGTTTGAACACAAAGAACTGCATAACTTATTCTGAGATTATATGATTTGTAACAAGAAGAAAATTTGAAGGGAATTTGTAGTCTGTTCTCAAGAAAAAACAATCCTACCCAAAGCAATTCTCTGGATATTAGCCACTTTGCATATATGCACAGTGTATACAGGTAGTCCTCACTTAATAACCACAATTGGGACCGGCAACTCCATCGCTAAGTGACACGGTTGTTAAGTGAGACATCACGACTGGAACTTGTGATTTCACTGCCAGTTTCTCCATTGACTTTGCTTTTTGAAAGCTGGCTGTGAAGCTCACAAATGGTAATCACCTGACCGTGGGGACACTGCAATGGCCGTAAGTTTGAGGACTGGCCATAAAATCACTTTTTCATGACTTCCAGGGGAGGCATGGCGAACTGAAGACATCTCCGCAAAAGCAGAGCTGACAACTGCGGCAAAGACCAAAAAACTGGTGAGTAGACTGGTTCTTCGGAACCTTTCCGGATAATGAAAGGACGGGAGAGCGACTACATATGCTCTGGATGGCTGCTTCACGTGAGGAGACTGCAGGACAGTGGTCTTCCGCGGGTTTCAGCGCCAGGAGACAAAGGGATTAGCCATCTTGCTCGCAACCGAGGTGGAGCCTTTTAAAGAACACTAAGTTCACAAGCGTCACTTTCTAATCACTTTCGGAAATTGTCTATTAACCACCTTAAAGCTATTAGAGACCTTTGAAGTGACAAGTTTAAAAAGTCACCGGGTGAGTTTAGCTTCAACACTGAACAAAAGAAAAATTAATTACAAGCTTAAGAACTTAGAATTTAAAATAAACAGCCGGACTGCAGCTCGACAAGTCAGAGTTTTTCAGAGTGTTGAAGACCTGGCTAGCTTTTCCCTGTTTGCGGGGGTCTACAGAAATTGTAAGACCACTGAAGCTTCTCCTTGAAGAGGGGAGAACCAGAAGTTTACTCACTGGGTCGTTGGAATTGCCTCCTCCTGTTTTTTTTTGTAGTTTTCCACCACGGAGGGAACGGGGGTGAAAGCAGTGAAACTACCGGAGGAATTTCAAGCTCTACAGGGAACGTAAGTCTCTTGAGAGATATCAGAGCGAGCAGCCGGCTTTTAGATCACTTTTAGTTTATTTTTTTTTAGATTAGAATGTTTTATCATCTAAGGTCTTTCTTTGGACTTTGCTCAAAATGTTGGCTAATTTTGTGTTTTCTTTGCTATAATTAATTCTGGTGGAAGTACGATGGACTTTATATTTGAAGTATAGTGAAATGCTTGCATTTTTTTTCTACCTTTCTTTTGTATTGGAGAGGATTCTGTCTCAGATGGGAATATAAGATCTATTTCTCTCTCTTTTTTATATTGGATGAAACTTTTATCTTCAGCACAGTGAAACGTTTGCATTTTTTCTTTTTTTTATCTTTCTATTTTTTTTTTTAGAGTGGATTCTGTCTCACTCGGAAGTATAAAAGTCTTTATTAAATATCTTTTGAATATAATTTGCTGGACTAACTATTGATAAACTTGTTTATTTTCCTTTCTTTTTTATAATGGTTGAAATTCATCTTTCCTTTTTCCTTTTATAAACTGTTTGAAATACTGCTTTTTACTTTACTCTGGATTATTGGAATTTTTTTTCTTTTATTTTAAAAACTTTTTACTTGAGACATAGATGGTAATTTTCCACCCGAACAGATCAGCTGACCATCAATTCCCTGAGAAACTGTTTGTTTTGACTAGCTCTTGCAGCTTGGAGAACGAAGAGGGGGGTGGGGAAGAATGGCATTCTTAACAGCAATTCGAGAATTTAAAAAAGAAATTAGTGAAACCCTTTTAGAAATTAAGAAATCATTGGAATCTTTAATGATAGTTTACCAAGGTCAGGAACAAAAGGAACAAAAGGTAGAATTAGAAGCAGAAAAAAAAATTCGATACAGAGGAGAAACAGGAGAAAGGGATTTTAAACACATTGGTCCAGAAAAACATTATGACACCCTATATGAGACAGTTAACAAAACAGGTTACATATTATAATTTTGGTATAAACACATTATGGCAGTTGAGACAGGGAAAGGATGGAAAGGTTAAGAAAAACATTCTGACATTCTACAGGAGATACAGAATAAAACAGGCTGCATATTGTGATTTTGGCATAACCTGAATAAGAGATTTAGTGTGATGTGGGTCATAAGGTTAATGGAACCATGGATTTTGATTGGATACTGAGTGTGTAAATGTATTAAATAAATTAAGTTTCAACTAGTAATATAATTGCTGGGAATATTACATGTTTAAAATTGATATGAGAAACTGTATGGATGTATAAAATGTGATATTTTAATTGTAAGATAAGGTTATAAAATTAGTGAGATAAAT
The DNA here is from genome assembly GCA_023362775.1 of Charina bottae. NCBI lineage: Eukaryota > Metazoa > Chordata > Lepidosauria > Squamata > Charinaidae > Charina > Charina bottae. Next base: position 447,707 of record JALMGJ010000012.1, read on the forward strand.
ATAAGTTGATGTTATAGATTATATGAAAATTAGAAATTCCTTTTTATGGAGATTTATGAATGAGAAGATACATTATTAGGATGGGATGCTGAGTTGGAACTAGAATTAATGTTATTATAGGATGACTTATTTTTATAATTATTAGTATGAATATTATTGAGAATTGTTGTTAGGTCATGTGTTAGTAGAATAGGTAGCTATAAAAATGTTAATTAGGTAAATATGTAGGAAGATGTAGAATATGGTATAATTGTAGTCTAAACATAGATTATGTTTAAACTAGTGTTATTTCTATGGATATATATGAACAGAATATATTTCATTTTATTAGAATTAAAATAAGGCCTTTCCTTGTTATATATATGTTATATATGATTTAAGATTAATTGGACTTTACCAAGGATATAAATATAGATGTAAAAATGGAAAGAGTGAATAAAAATATTAAACTGATGCAGCCAAGAATATTTAAACTGACATTATTTCAAGGAGTGGAAACTACAGATGGACTATTAAGAGAATTGCAAGAAAGGTGAAACCTACAGTACACGAAGATTGGAAGATTGGATTATAGAAATTGAAGTGTATATGACAAAGAAAAGTTCCTGTGTATTGTATGAAAGACTAACATTTAAAGCTAATTATTGTACCTAAAGACCAAAGACAGATTGGAGGCCATCTATTTCATCTATTTCTTTTCTTTATTATTTTTCTTGACTTCACTTTTCTTTTACTCTTTTCTTACTTTATATTTCTAACTTTATTTCTTGTTCTAACTTTTAATATGTATTTTAAAATTCAATAAAATTTAAGAAAAAAAAGAATTTAAAATAAACAGCAAAAAGCTAAAAAAGTTTTTGATCAAAGAAAGTTACAAACTGATTAAGGGTCCAGTTAAATTTGGAATATTGACTTTTACTATAAGATTTTAGAATTAACAATAAAAAAAATAACTTCTTGTGGGAACCAGAGTTATTTTGGCTATGTTGGTTCATAACAAAGATAAGCGACTTTATGATTTTAGAAACTGGATACTAGAGGGACTAAAGATTCTAAGTAGAAGGGGAAAAAATAGAAGCCAATTTTTGGTGTCGGTTAACTGGGACGTACAAAATGACACAAAATGTCATAACATTAGAAATATTATAGGAGACCTTTGAAGAATGGAGCCAGAAATTAGTAGCTACAATATCAACAGTGTCAGTAATGTCTGATTCTATGGATAGATTATGTCCAAAAGATGTCAATGAGGGAATGACAGATGTGGAGCAAATTTTCTCTAACAAGACAGAGAAAGTATCAAACATGGAACTATAAATGACAGGCCAAGAAAATGATTTGGAAAATGACTCTTTATTGGATATACAAAAGAAACTGGCTGAAGTTTTAAAAATTAAAGGGGAAATACAAATGACAAACCAAAAGAATGACGTAGAAAACGTTTTCTTATTGGATCTACAAAAGAGACTTGTTAAACCCTTGAGGAAGTCTGTGTGATGGGATAAAGAAGAATTGAAATCAAATTCTATGACAATATTTGAATGAACTAAGGATCAAGACTGTTAGAAGTAAAAGAAAGGAATATAAAGTTGGTTTATTTGATCAAGGTTAAAATAAGACATTTATTTGCAAAGTTCTGGCAACCCGTTACGTACTTTTTGCTGACACCAGGATTGAAAAGTTGATGTTCTATGGATCTGCTTATAGATAAGGCATGGGATGTGGGATGAAGAGATATCTGTTTGTGACTTTATAGGGGGTGAAAAGTTACTATATTTGTCTATACTTGTTGTAATGAAGGTTGGAAGTCACTACTTTATATATTTTCTTTTTCTTTATCATATTCTTTTCTTTTTTCTTTTTTTTCTTGCACTTTTTATTCTTTCTTACCATTCTTTTTTCTTTCTTTAACTTTACTATTATAATAAAAATCCTTAATAATAATCCTATACCCAAAAAAGGTCACTTTTTCAGTGCTGTCATAACTTCGAACAGTCGCTAAACAGGGCAGTCGTTAACAGAGGACTACCTGTACATCCAAATATATTGAACAAATAAATATAACAACAGAGCCCCAAATTAACTAATCCTCCTGTTAGACATTGTTTAATTAAGTAGATAGCAGCAAGGAAAAGCAGCTGCAATTAGAAATAGGTTACATCATTTCTGGGTTACAATACAGTAGAAAAAGTTTAAACTGACAGTTAAAATACCAGACCTGCATTATCTTTTTGATTTACACATGCTCCAGATGCTATCAAAGATTTCACTAAAGATAATTTTCCTTTTTTAGAAGCTAAATGCAAATGAGTTTCTCCTTTAGCATTTCTCTTGTTTATTCTAGGTGTTGTAGTACTTTGCAGCTGACTAGAAGTTGTTTTTGACTTTTTCCTAGATTGTGAAGAATCTGAAGGAATAACAGAAATATTAAACAATTACTAGCAGTTATACAAATTATTTTCATAGATGTACTGCATGAGAGGTTTACTCCCTAATTATGATCCTGCTATGATCCTGTTATTTATCAAAGTTCAAGCATAGTACTAATTTCCTGATTTTGCCTTTGAATGGCCATTATTTGTTATTTATATTGCAGCTATAAAAGCAAATTATTTAAATAGCATCCATTCAAATTAAATAGTCAGATATAAATATTTAAAATACAACACTAAGACCAACACAAAATATAATAATAAAGAGTTGAAGACATCACATCAGCTTCATAAAATTATTTTTAAAAAAGAACTAAAAACTAGCTACAAAGCAACAGCCAAGAAAAATTAGATTAATATTACAAGCTTACAAACATTTTATTAATGAATTAAAATGTGTGGAGAACAGAAAAGTATTTCTGTCAACAAAATGGTGGGTACCAGACAACTTTCTATTGAAAAAGCATCACATTTAAAAAGCCCTCTTGTCTAGTAACTGCCTTTCACCTTTCATAGTAAGATAAGGATGTATCATGGAGATGGACTCTAAAATGACCATAGGTCCTTGCTGGGCATAAAACTGAGAAGTGTTGTTCCATCGGGTATCAAAGTGCTAAACCATGAAGACTTTTATAGGTCAGAATTAGCACTTTCAGTTGGGCTCAGAAATGAACTGGGAACCAGTCCAAGCAGGGCAGGAGTGATGTAATATGTTTAAACCAACTCTTTACAATTCTTGATGCATTATTTTGCATCAGCTTTAGTTTCCAATACGTCTTTAGTGCAGCCTGATGTACAGTGCATTGCAGTAATCCAGATGGTAAGTAATTGAACACAGATTATTGCAGTCAAGTCTCCAAGAACCACAGCTGGAGCTCCAGCCTCAGTTGGTAAAAGATGCTCCATGTCACAGAAATCATCTGGGTCTTTACTGTAAATGACTGCTTCAAGGATAATCCCCAAGCTATGAATTTAGTCCTCTGACAAAATACAATGTCCTCCAGGAAACCTGAATCTATTTTTGGGAACTGGGATTGTTAATACAGTAAGTGGAAGCTCAAGGTAGATAAATTAATCAAGCTACATTAATAATAGCCATGTTTTATCTAGCTTGAACTTCAGTTTGTCCGACCTCATGTATTTATTAACTGCTTACCTAGAATTTGTGGCATTTGTTGTTCTTCAGTTTGACTGAACTGTGTATGACTTGAAGAAACATTCTTCACATTACTGCTGGAACCCAAATGGGCATTTTGACAATTCCCATTATACTCGGTTTGGACAGTTTCTAATTCAACTGATTGGAAAGGTACGTCTGATGTATTATTTGAATTTTCTTTTTCTTTTGCCTTATTGTAACATCTTCCCAGATTCTCTGTTTTCAGTGTTTATTAAATTAAAAAGTGATAGAATTATTATGCTTTTCTCAAAAGAAACAACATCTATAGAACTACTATATATGGTATAGTAACATGAACATAATTAGTATATTTCTATAATATTTACCAATCCTAAGATTAAATACTAGAAAATACTTCTGTAAAAAGTAATTAACTTTTCTGTTGCCTTCCCTGAAGGAAAAAATAGTTTTGAAATATTCAGTACACTATTGGAATTTAATGAAAACAAATTCTGGGGCAATAATAACTTTATAGATTTAATACTTTTTTATTGCAACCACCCCTAAAGTATTCCTCTTATCATTTCACAGAGAAAACAGAAAAAAAAAACCTAGTAAGTATATAAAGAGACAGCCAGTTTGGTGTAGTGGTTAAGGAATCAAGCTAGAAACCAGGTATCATGACCCAGGCTCAAGACTCAGATTCTGAATCTGGAGAAGCTGCTCCAGCTGAACCTGTGGAATGTCAGCCTCAGAAGACACCAAGTCCAGAGTCACAAGAGGCTGATCAAAAACACGCATCACCTGGACAGCTGGAGCAGTCAGATGAGGATGAAGTAAAGCCTCCCAGTCCCCGCACCTGGTGAGTAGAAAGGAAAGCAGAGCAGAGGCATTCTATGAGGCTCCTTGCCAAGCAAGGGAGTAAATCTCTTTGATTAGTGACAGCTGGCTGCAGCCTGACTCATGTTCCCTTTCCTGGAAACAATGTCTGATCTCTGGCTCTTGTGTGATGTTCCTATAAATCCTGTTTGTGTAAGAAACCTGGAACCTCTGACTGGCTGACAACCCTGACCTGGCTCTCGGAACCTTGGACTGATTTTGGACTATTCTTCTGCGTGCTCCTATGTAAAAGCCAATCATTCAGGCAAGTGTCTGAGACTCTGTTCGGCTTGCATGCTTTGACTGTTATTATCTCTTGACCTTGAGTAAACTGTGAATTACCATAGCAACTGTGTGTGAGTCAGTAGTGGAACCAGAAGCAGGACACCGGGAGACTGTGAGTTCTAGTCCCGCCTTAGGCACAAAGCCAACTGGGTGACCTTGGGCCAGCCACTCTGTCAGCCCTAGGAAGCAGGCAATGGCAAACCACTTCTGAAATCTTGCCAAGAAAACTGCAGGAACTTGTCCAGGCAGTCGCCAGAAGTCAAGACTGATTTGGAAAAAAAAGTATATAAAGACTCATAAATTTTACTGATGCATTATTTTATCACAAACATCTTATGAAAAAAAAATTAGTGAACTAGCTGTGAATTTCACTTAGCATGATGATAACTAATTCTACGTATATGATCGGCCATGTCCGAAAATCAAGCATAAGTGGATGCAGTCTTCAGCATTCATCTCTAGCTAAATAAGGAACTGTGAATATGGAAGTTGCCATGTGTACATTTTTTTCTTCCTAATCCATCAGTGAGAACCCTAAAATAGAACAAATCTTAAATAAGCAATAACTGTACCTAGCAGCTATTCAGAGATGAGAATTGGGAAAGGGTAGAAACTGGATTTGTTTCCTTTTCTCCTGCATTAACCTTTTGACCAGGTAACTGGTGGAATGTCTGTTTTTTGAAGAGGCCTGTTTTGCAGTTAGATCAGGTATCTATTTTAATTTATGTATTTATTTCAAATATATCCATACTGCCCTCAACTAAAAAATTCCCAAGGTGGTTTATAGCAAACCCAAAAAGAAGAGAAAAGAACAAGTAACAAAACAGTAAATAAACAAAGCCCCTTTGTGTAAGTTTGGGACACATACTCTGTGCACGGGTCTGTGTGTGTGTGTGTGTGTGTGTGTGTGTGTGTGTGTGTGTGTGTGTAGACAAATGGATTACCTTGAAGCTGTTCTTGTCTAGCACAGGTAAAATCAGAATATTATTCTCCATCTTATTATCATTTTCTGGTCTCTAAAAGCAACATGTTCTCACATTTTCTTCTCTTCTTGGACCTATCATTATATCCTCATGCATAACAGGAGTGAAAAGTCTTACCGTGACTTTTCATTGGAGCTGTGAATGTCAGGGCTTTCAGAAATTTCACCTCTATTAATATCCTGAGAAAATGCACAAGTTGAAGATATTTCCAGGCTAAGTTGAGCTGTTTGTTCATGACAGATTGCAACAGCTTTTGAGGTATTTTTATCTGGATTTTGGGCTGCATTTGAAGTATATTGTTCAGAAAAAATTGTACAGTCTGAATCTCTCACATGTGCAATTCATTGTACCAATAGATTGGTTGTGCTTTTTGACTGTAATACATTCTATTTTAAATAAATAATGTTTTTCAGTTGTAAACATTGTTTCAGAGCCTGCTCATTGTCTAAGACTATGTCTTTGTGGCAGTATATGGTTATATCCACACAGTTGAAGAATGCATGTATTTTTCTGGTAATCTATTTTTTCATTAGTAGGATTAATAACTTCTCCATCTGTCCAGACAGACATATTTTTATCAGTCTGAATGTTGTCATTTATAGTATCAACTTTAAGACAAGGAAACCCCATACCATGTTTCATACCACATGGTTCTTCTCCCTGCTATAACAAACTGACATATTTGCGTAAAAGGTTTAATGCAAATTAGGCTAATTTATTAATCAATTACAAAAGATAAAGCTTGTAATAGGGTTTAATGATATATGTGAATTAGTATATTGACTTGTATCTTTTAGCTGAAGGTTTTGATGACCTTTCATTTCTGATGAGGCAGCATTCTGATGAGGCAGAGTCCATTGGAGTTGGGTGGCCAATAAATTTAAGTAAGTAATAAGTCTCTTTCTATATTTCCAATTAATAAGTAAGCTATGCTCTTCTGTCATTTCACAAGTTCAGTCTGAAGTACAGTATATGGAAAATACTCCAAACTATTGCTTTGGAGAGAGAAAAGCTACTTGCATGAATGGAGTTAACTGGATGGGGTTTTTCCCCCTTTGGTCATTTATCCTTGTTTTGTCACCCAAAGAAAACAGTGGTCTTTCTTTCACTACCAGAAACATGACATAATTATTTTAATATTGTTGCATTTAATGTCTTAAACATATTTTGATTCTTGGAGGTGGAATTATATTGAATTGTCTTTTCTCTTAATTTGTTATAGTTGTACACTGTATCAATATATGAATGAGGAAGTTTTCAGCTAAGCTTGTTTTTACTTTGTGTAGTGAATGTGGGAAATGTGTCTTCAAGGGCAGCCCTATTTGGAGCGAACTTCAATAGACCAGCCTTGAAGTAACAAGGGCATGAGCAAATGTGCACAACACTTCCTGATCCAGGAATGGCTACAACTGGTGAACAAGATGTAATTGTGTAAAGGTCCTCCTGGCCATGGCCTCGACCAGCTTTTCAAACAGTAGCCATGAGTCCAGGACAACCCAAAGCCATCACTGTTCAGGGGAATATGACTCTCCCACAGCTAAAGATGGAATATCTGCAGATACAGTTGGCCTTCAAACCCACTGTCACTCCATCGTTCTAAGGTGCACTCTGAGCCTCTTTTCCCCATCCAGACCCTAACAGCCTCTAGGCACAGGGTCAGGTCCATTATTGTATATTCTGTTCAGCCAGATGTAGAGGTAATCCTCGGGTTACAACCCTAATTGGGACCAGAATTTCAGTCGCTAAGTGAAGAGGTCATTAAGCAAAACATCACGTGACTGCACTGCTTAGGGTTGGCAGTTCCAGTTGCGGTCATTAGGCGAGGACCTCACACTTCCCCTGCGCTGCATGAACTGCCTCTGCTTCAACTCCCCCCAACTGCCTATCTCCCTCTCCCCATCTCTGCCCTTTTGGCCGCCCTGCACAGCATGGCTGAGATAAAGAGGCCGCTGCATTCCACCACCATCACCTACCCACTGCCGCCACCCCCACCCCCACCCAGCTGACCTTCATTGTCTTCTTCACCTCACCTCCTCGGTTGCCGGGCTCCTGGAGGGCCTACCCCGCTTCAGCACTCTGAGCCTGCTGCTGGCTGGGAGGCTCTGCATGCTCCATGGATTCCTGCCCCTGTCCTGTTCCGACTAAGACTGACACGGAAGCGTTACTGAAACAACTTTATTTACACAGATACACAAGCCGCCCAGTTTACATAGTCCTCTTCTTCTTCTACAGGCTGGATAGCAATGAGTCCATTAGACACTCCTGGCCAGACCGGAAGGACCAGAGAGGGTGCAGGCGCTGTGGAAGGTGCTTCAGCCGGCGGTGAACCGGAGGCGACAGGCAAGGTGACCGCGGGCGTGGAGTTAGCTTGGCTGTTGGGGCTGGGGGTAGACCGGGGCCCGACAAAGGCAACCCACTGGTGACCGGCATCGGCTGGGCTTGGCTGCTGATCTGGGCAGGTGGCCGTCTGGGTAGACCGGGGCCCAACGAAGGCAACCCACTGGTGACCGGCGTCGGCTGGGCTTGGCTGCTGATCTGGGCTGGTGGCCGTCTGGGTAGACCAGGGGCCAACGAAGGCAGCCCACTGGTGGCCGGCGTCAGCTGGGCTTGGCTGCTGATCTGGGCTGGTGGCCGTCTGGGTAGACCGGGGCCCAACGAAGGGAGCCCACTGGTGGCCGGCGTCAGTGGGGCTTGGCTGCTGATCTGGGCAGGTGGCCATCTGGGTAGACCGGGGCCCCACGAAGGCAGCCCACTGGTGGCCGGCGTCGGTAGGCTCCAGAGCGGAGGGCAACGGAGAATCGGTGGTTCGGGCAGTCGGGGAAGGGGCAGGCAAGGCGGCGGCGCTTACCCCGACACTGGCTTCTTCCGCAGGGAACAAGGACGGAGGCGCGGTGACCGGAGGAGGTTCGGGCACGAGGCTTGGCACGGCAGCAAGGTAAGGCTTGGATCCAAGGCTTGGCGCGGCGGCGGGGCAAGGCGCGGAATCAGGGTCCGGCACGGCGGCAGGGCTGGGCTCGTCAACGAGGTCCGGGGCGGCAGCAACGCAGGGCTCTAGAGTGAGGTTCGGGGCGGCAGCAAGGCAAGGCTTGGGAGCAGGGTCCGGCGCAGAGTCTGGCGGCTTCAGCATGGAACGGGTAGAACGGTTGTCTCCGGCAATGGAGGTAAGTCGCGCCGGTCTTTTATGTCGTTTTTCGCACCTTTGGGAAGCAGGGGCCAATCGGGCTTCACGTTGTTCGGCCCGCCTCTCTGCTCTCCTTTGGCGCCCGCTGATTGGTGGAGGCGTCCTTCCTTCTGAGCCTCTGCCAATCAGCGTCTCTGTTTCTTCCACAGAGTTCGCGCCAAGCCTGCTATTTCCGGAAACTGGCTCCTCTTCCAGATCGGACTCTTCCGGATCGGACGGCAGACAGGTAAGTGGCCCGCCTCGTGGCCCGATTCTCACACCTCCGCTGCTGCTGCCCTGCACAAAGGAGGGAGCTGTCTGGAAAATGCCACTCCAGACCCCGCCGGGAAGGGGCCAGGGCCATGAGTCCTCTGTGCCGCACACCACTGCCAGCTGGGGTGATCTTCCCACCGGGCAGCAAGGTGGGGACGTTTCCACGGTGCCTCCCCGTGAGTGGCCAGGTATGGCTGGGTCGTAAGTCCATTTTTTCAGTGTCGTCGTAACTTTGAGCAGTCGCTGAACAAATGCATGTAACCCAAGGACTACCTGTATAGCTAGGTATTGTCTACACAATAATGTTACAACTTGTGTCGATGAATGACCTCTCTCAACAGCTTCATGTAGATGTTAAAAGACTGAGTAGCTGTGGGTGTTTGGGCTGCCCAGATCTAGGAATATTCCATCTCCAACCTTGCATGGGGTAGCACTCTGAAGATCTTCCTGGACTCACAGCTCCTGCTTGAAGAGCAGGGGTCAGCTGTTGCCAGGAAGGCCATTGCACAACTCCATCTGGTGTGCTAGTTGCGTCCTTTCCTAGATCGGGGGCCCTTCAGACAGTCACTCATGCCCTAGTCACCTTGCAGCTTGACTACTGCAACACGCTTTACATGTGGCTGCTCTGAAGACCACCCAGAAGCTTGAACTGGTCCAGAATGCACTGGTGTGAACCGTAATGGGCATGCCTCGGTATGCCCATGTGACACCTCTGCTTCATGAGCTGCACTGGTTGCCAATTTGCTTCTGGGTGCAGTTCAAGGTGCTAGTTGTTACCTATAAAACCCTACATGACAGAGGGCCTGGTTATTTGAAGGACCGCCTGCCTCCCATAACACCTGCCTGGCAGATTTAATCTTGCAAGGTTGGTGTGCTCTGGGTTCCTTCAATTAAACAATGTCACCTATCGGGACCCTAGAATCATGCCTTCTCTGTAGCAATGCCTCCCCCCTCTGGAATGTTCTCCCCGAGATCTGGGTAGCCACAACTCTGTTGCTGTTTAAAAGAACCGTCAAGACCTAGCTTCATCGCGCTTGCCATCTTTTATCCTTATGTTTTATTGATTTTATTGTAATTTCTTTGTTTGATTGCTGTGAACCACCCAGAGTCATTGAGAGTCAGGTGGCATACAAGTTTATTATTATTATTATTATTATTTAGGGCTGCCTTTGGAAATGATGTAGAAACTATAGCTGGTACATAATGAGGTAACTAGATTGCTGATTTATTTATTTAATCAATTTTTAAGGATGCCCAGTCACTACACTGGTTACTAGTAGGTTTCAGACCAAATTCAAAGTGCTGATCAGTTAAAGTTGTTTATGGCACTACACTGGGATATACTGTATCATGCAATATTTTGCCAGAGTTTAATTTGCCTGTCTAGTCCTATCATTTAGAGTGGGACTGTTGAGAGTCTCCCTGCTCGAGAGGTACATGGAGATAACAAGCCTTCTTGGTGGTAGCCCTGTATTTTGGAATACATTTCCTCAAAGATTCACTCAACTTTTATTGCTTTCCAGAAGCATCTAAAATTGATGTTATTCCAGTGTGCCTTTGGCCCTAGTTGATCAGTTGTGAGTGGCCACCATAAGAATTTTGGATACTGCAGTTTTATACCTTTTTAATTATTAATAATTATTTTTAATTATTTTATTTAATAAAATTAAATTTAAGTATTTAATTTTTCTGTTTCTATCGTTTGCTCTCCGAATTCCGTCAGGATTGCTGCAGGAGGATATAAATATTGTGAAAATCAGTCAAGCAATATATTTGTATGTATTTTTCCTTTAGGACTCTAAAGACATTACAGGAGTCAAAAACGAAATGAATTGCCTGAGTCTGGCAATTAATAACTTATAATAATTAATCAGTAAACAACAAAGCCCCTCTCATAAGTGAATTAATCACAGAGAGAGGGGCTGACCTGGCGTGTATTACTGAGGCCTGGCTGGGCCCAGAGGGAGGGGTAGCCCTCTCGGAGATGTGCCCAGCCGGATTTCAGGTGTGGCACCAGCCGAGAGACCGGGGTAGGGGAGGAGGGGTGGCAGTTATCATCAGAGAATCTCTTGTGGCTTTCAGGGGCCTTGCTCCACAAGTGTCCGGATGTGAGACCCTGTTTTTCAAGTTGGGTGCCCGAGAACAGTTGGGAGTGTTGCTATTGTACCAGCCTCCCTGCTGCATAGCAACCTCCCTGCCTGAGCTGCTGGAGGCCGTCTCAGGGTTGGCAGTGGAGTTCCCCAGGCTTATGGTCTTGGGGGATTTTAACCTGCCGTCCCTGGGACGTGTCTCGCAAGCAGCTCGGGAGTTCATGACTACCATGGCAGCCATGGGCCTGTCACAGATTATTCGGGACCCGACTCGAGACAGTGGACTCACTCCGGATTATGCCGCCCCACTCCGCAGGGAGGCAGGATCTATTCGATTGGTCCGCCCCTGGCGACTTATGGACCCATTGAGGTTTCAGACGGAGCTGGGGGTAATACCCGAGGATCTGCTGCACAGTCCAGCGGAGGCATTGGCCGCAGCCTGGAATAAGGAGGCGGCCGGTGCCTTGGACAGGATCGCGCCGATGCGACCTCTCCAGCCCCATTCAACCCATCACTCCCCGTGGTTTACGGAGGAGTTGAGGGTCTTGAAGAGGGTGAAGAGACGTTTAGAGTGCCGCTGGAGAAAGACGAAGACGGAACTTGACCAAACACAATCTAGAGCCGCTATTAGGGCCTACCTTGTGGCGGTAAGAGCGGTGAAACGTGATTATTTCTCCGCTCTTATTGCGTCCGCAGAATGCCGTCCGACGGTCCTGTTCAAGATTACTCGATCTCTCTTAGGTAGGGTGGTAGTGACCACCCACCTGCAGGGCCGTGCGGAAGAATTTTCTGAGCATCTGCAGGATAACATCGCTAGGATTTGGTCTAAGTTGGACTCCATGCGTGGATTGCAGTCTGAGGAGATGCCGGGAGAGCGGTCTTGCCCTGTTATCTGGGAACGATTTGATCCTGTTGGACCTAAGGAAGTGGACAGGATCCTTCGAATTGTTAATTCCACCACATGTTATTTAGATCCCTGCCCTTCCTGGCTGGTAAAATCGGCCAGGGAGGTGACATGTGGATGGGTCCAGGCTATGATTAATACATCCTTGTTGGAGGGGGTGGTTCCAACTGCCTTCAAGGAGGCATTGGTACACCCCCTCCTCAAGAAGCCATCCCTGGACCCTACCATCCTGGACAATTTTCGTCCAGTCTCCCACCTTCCCTTTTTGGGAAAGGTGGTTGAGAAAGTGGTGGCGTTGCAACTTCAAAGGACCCTGGATGAAGCAGATTATCTAGACCTTTTCAGTCAGGTTTCAGGCCGGGACACGGGACGGAGACTGCATTTGTCGCGCTTACGGATGATCTCTGGCGGGAGCGGGATGGAGGTAGTGCATCCATCCTGGCTCTCTTAGATCTCTCAGCGGCTTTCGATACCATCGACCATGGTATCCTTTTGGGGCGGCTTAGGGAGTTGGGGGTGGGTGGCATAGTTTTACGCTGGTTCACCTCCTTCCTCCGGGGCCGCTCCCAGTCGGTGCTGATAGGAGAGGAGAGATCCGGCCCGCGACCGCTCCTATGTGGGGTGCCGCAGGGGTCGGTTCTCTCTCCTCTCCTATTTAGCATCTACATGAAACCGCTGGGCGAGACCATCCGTCACCATGGGATGAGGTATCATCAGTATGCGGATGATACTCAATCGTATATCTCCATCCCTGGTGAGGTAAGTGATGCAGTGTCCACGCGGTCCCAGTGCCTGGGGGCTGTGAGGGCCTGGATGGGGAACAACAGGCTTCAGTTGAACCCTGGTAAGACCGAGTGGCTGTGGATTGATGGCTTAGCGTCTTCTAGGAAATTATCATCTTTGGTTCTCGATGGGGTAGCACTACCCCATTCGGAACCGGTGCATAATCTAGGGGTCCTTCTAGACTCACGACTCCTGCTCGAAGAGCAGGTGGCAGTCGTGGCTAGGAGGGCTTTTGCACAACTTCAGTTAGTGCGCCAGTTACGCCCATTCCTGGATCGCGATGCCCTCCGTACAGTCACTCATGCTCTCGTCATCTCCCATGTAGATTATTGCAATGCGCTCTACATGGGGCTACCCTTGAAGACTATCCGGAAGCTACAGCTGGTGCAGAATGCAGCCGCGCGGGCAGTTTTGGGTGCGTCAAGATCCGCACATGTAACACCGCTGCTCCGCGAGCTGCATTGGGTGCCGGTTTGCTTCCGGGTACAATTCAAGGTGTTGGTTATCACCTTTAAAGCCCTACATGGCATGGGGCCAGAATACCTGAGGGACCGTCTTATCCCCATGTTATCGACCCGCCCCACCCAGTCATTCAGAGAGGGCCTGCTACGAACCCCATCAATCAAAGAATGCCATCTGATGGGGTCTAGGAGACGGGCCTTCTCTGTGGTGGCACCCACACTGTGGAACATCTTGCCCCCAGAGTTGAGACAGATCTCCTCCCTCCCGACCTTTAGGAAAGAGCTGAAGACCTGGTTCTGCCGCCTGGCATGGGAAGGAGGAAGGGATAGTTCCTCATGGGGGTGGCTAATCCCCTAATTTTATAACTGTCCTTCTTTTAATTATTCTATCACCATCTGGATTTTCAATATATATTTTATTGTATAATTGAGATTTTAGACTTTATTTTAACTTATTTATTGTGAACCGCCCAGAGTTCCCCATGGGGAGATGGGCGGTTATTGAAATTGAATGAATGAATGAATGAATGAATGAATGAATGAATGAATAAATAAATAAATAAATAAATAAATAAATAAATGATCTGAAACACATGGGATCATGGCAGAACAAAACCCATACATATATTTACTTTTCAAAACTTCTCTTTTGCAGTTCTGTATGAAAAGAATTAATATCATAGCTCTTTCCTACCTGATGGTGATCTTTTACCATATTGAGCTATAAAACTTTTCACTAGTTTCCTCATAGATTTGTCAGAAGCTTCTTCTAAGGCATTCTTTCCTCTTTCATTCTTGAACAGTGGGTCAGCTCCATACCAAAGCAATAATTCTGCTACCTAGAAGTAAATATAAATCCGATATTTTGTTTTCAATACTTTATCTTTCCATTTCTCATGATGCAGAATTGCCACTCTGTAAGACTCACTTTAAAATTTTATGACATCGATCCCTAAAGCCAAAGACTTTTTAATGAGATATAGAACTGATTTGGAGCAGGGCACATTTGGAATTAAACGAAGAGAAGAAGCAATAAGCAAAGATGAGATGGCTGCAACCTCTAAAGACTATGATGAATCATCTGCATAAAAATGGTGTTGAAGTGCATTTCATGGAATATAAATGGGGCTAATGCTCAACAAAAAAGGAAAAAAGTTTTTCATTATCTATACAAATTAAAATATGATGTGATTTGTTTACAAGAGACACATATAAGGAAAAAAGATATAAAATATTTAGTAAATAAAAATCTAGAGTTTATTACAGCTAATTCAAAGAAAATAAATGTAATTGCAGTTTATGTTAAACCTCATTTAAAACCACGTTTGTTATTAACAGATGAATATGGTAGATATGTTGTAATAGAAGTGGAGTTAGATTGTCTTAAAATGATTATAGTGGGAATTTATGCACCAAATGATGATAAGAGTAAATTTTATGTGAAACTTTTGGATGAATTATCAGTTTTTTCATATCAGAGTTGGTGTTTGATGGGAGACTGGAACAGAGTTACTTCATCATTGATTGACAGAACTTCTGAAAAGCAAATTAAAATTAAGCAAGGGAAACTACCAAAATCCTTTTTTGATTTAATGGATCATTTGGCACTAGTAGATTCTTGGAGATATAAAAATGGAATGGCAAAAGATTATATATTTTATTCAGAGAGACATAGTTCATTTTCAAGAATAGATATGATATGGATTTCAACAGACTTCGTGAATAAAATTGTTAAAGTGGATATTTTACCAAGGACCTTCTCAGACCATAATCCTGTAAGTATGATAATTCCCAGGTGTTTCAGATGGAGGTTGAATGATTCCATATTACAGAAAGAAGAGGTTGTGGAGGATTGTAAAAGGAAATTAAAATATTTTTTGAAATTAATTTGGATAATGAAATAGATATAGGAACTGTATGGGATACTAGTAAAGCAGTTATGAGGGGGCATTTTATTTATCATAATTGCAATCTGAAGAAAGAATTCCAACAAAAATTACATAAGGTTTTGGATCAGATTGAATTAAAAGAGAAAGAGTTACAGAGAAAACCTTCAGATAAGAATATTGTTTACCAATTGAAGTTATTACATCAGCAAGTTTCAATGTTGATGGTGAAAGAGATTGAAAGGAAGTTAAGATATGCAAAACAGAGACATTTTTAATTTGCCAATAAACCAGGGAGATGGTTAGCATACAAACTAAGGAAAGAAAGGGAGAAGAAAATGATTATTAAAATTCAGGAAGTTAATGGGGAATTAACGGATAATAAAAAATTAAAAAAGCATTTCATAAATTTTTCTCTAATTTATATGAAAAACAAGAAATCTCTCCGGAAAAGATTGTTGAATATTTGAATAAACAAAATTTACCAAAACTTTCACAATCACAGAGATTAATATTGAATAACCTATAACCACTTTTGAAATAGTTGAAGCTATAAGGAGATTTAAATCGGGGAAAGTTCCAGGACCTGATGGACTATCTGCAATATATTATAAATGTTTTGAAGATCAGATTCTTTTACCTTTTAAAAGATTGATGAATTCTATTTTGTTGGGTTCTGCAATGCCAGATACATGGAGGGAAGCAAATATTACTTACTTACTTACTTACTTACTTACTTATTTAAATTTATATAACCGCCCATCTCCCCCAACGGGGAACTCTGGGCGGTTTACAATAAATAAAATTAGATAAAAGCATAAAATATAAAATATATAAACCAACAATTTATACAATTAATATCATATAAAAAAAATCCAAGTGGGAGATAGTATTAATAAAAGAAGGGCATTATAAAATTACGGGATTAACCACCCCCATGAGGAACTATCGTTTCCTCCTTCCTATGCCAGGTGGCAGAACCAGGTCTTCAGTTCTTTTCTAAAGGTCGGGAGGGAGGGGATCTGTCTCAACTCTGGGGGCAAGATGTTCCATAGTGTGGGTGCTGCTACAGAGAAGGCCCGCCTCCTAGCCCCCATCAGATGACATTCTTTAATTGATGGGGCTCGTAGCAGGCCCTCTCTGAACGATCGGGTGGGGCGGGTCGATAATATGGGGATAAGACGGTCCCTCAGGTATTCTGGCCCCATGCCATGTAGGGCTTTAAAGGTGATAACCAACACCTTGAATTGTACCCGGAAGCAGACCGGCACCCAATGCAGCTCGCGGAGCAAAGGTGTTATATGTGCGGATCATGGCGCACCTAAAATCGCCCGCGCGGCTGCATTCTGCACCAGCTGTAGCTTCCGGATAGTCTTCAAGGGTAGCCCCATGTAGAGCGCATTGCAATAATCTACATGGGAGATGACAAGAGCGTGAGTGACTGTTCGGAGGGCATCGCGATCCAGGAATGGGCGCAACTGGCGCACAAGCCGAAGTTGTGCAAAAGCCCTTCTAGCCACGACTGCCACCTGCTCTTCGAGCAGGAGTCGTGAGTCTAGAAGGACCCCCAAGTTGCGCACCAGTTCTGAATGGGGCAGTGCTACCCCATCGAGAACCAAAGATGATAATTTCCTAGAAGACGCTAAGCCATCAATCCACAGCCACTCGGTCTTGCCAGGGTTCAACTGAAACCTGTTGTTCCCTATCCAGGCCCTCACAGCCCCCAGGCACTGGGACAGGGTGGTCACTGCATCACTTACTTCACCTGGGATGGAGATATACAGTTGAGTATCATCTGCATACTGATGATACCTCATCCCATGGTGTCGGATGACCTCGCCCAGTGGTTTCATGTAGATGTTGAATAGGAGAGGAGAGAGAACCGAACCCTGCGGCACCCCACACAGGAGTGGTCGCGGGCTGGATCTCTCCTCCCCTACCAGCACCAACTGGGAACGGCACTGGAGGAAGGAGGTGAACCAGCACAAAACTACGCCGCCCAGCCCCAACTCCCTAAGCCATCCCAAAAGGATACCATGGTCGATGGTATCGAACGCCGCTGAGAGATCTAAGAGAGCCAGGATGGATGCACTACCTCCATCCCGCTCCCGCCAGAGGTCATCCGTAAGCGCGACCAATGCAGTCTCCGTCCCAAATCCCGGCCTGAAACCTGACTGGAAAGGGTCTAGATAATCCGCTTCATCCAGGGTCCTCTGAAGCTGCAACGCCACCACCTTCTCAACCACCTTTTCCAAAAAGGGAAGGTGGGAGACTGGACGAAAATTGTCCAGAATGGTAGGGTCCAGGGATGGTTTCTTGAGGAGGGGGTGCACCAACGCCTCCTTGAAGGCCGCTGGAAACACCCCCTCCAACAAGGATGTATTAATCATTGCCTGGACCCATCCACATGTCACTTCCCTGGCTGATTTTACTAGCCAGGAAGGACAGGGATCTAACTGACATGTGGTGGAATTAACAGTTCGGAGGATCTTGTCCACTTCCTTAGGTCCAACAGGATCAAATCGAAAATGGCTTGTCCTCCGGTTCCCGTCATAATATCCCCTGCCCGTCACCACCTCAATCAACTTACCCTCCCCATAGCCCCCAGAGTTTCCTAGCCCAGTCGCCTCCACTCCCGAGCCCCTGGGAAACCTGGATTTGGGCAAGGGTCCCTTTCCACATCCATCCATCCTCTCTCAGCCAATCTCTCCTGGGCTATAGTAAGGCTCCCAGCGCACCAGCTCACGCTCTCGGCGCTGGTAAGCCTCACCGCCCCATACACTCTATACACATTCACTGTGCCCCTCTGTGGCTTCTCTCACTGGTCACAGAAGGGGCCACACAACCACTCCTGCCTACCCTGTCTCTCACTCAGGAATAGGCACTCTCCCACACTCATACAATCCTGGATCCCCCTTGTGACTCTCACTCACAGGGGGGAACCTCACAATCCCACAGGGACCCTATAGCGTTCTGCCGCCCTAAAAAATGGGGATGGCCAACCCTTCCCTTCATCCACCAAGCCGTTGTGATGTTAAAAATCCACAATGTCAGAGTCCACAATGTTAAAATCAGTGGGGGTGTTATTCCAGACCATTCCACCTGGGTCTTTAATACTGTCCAGCTCATATCCCTTACACTCCCATAGCTCTTCATATGGGGTGTACCAGGTCTACCAGCGTCTATAGAGATCGTCAGGCTCACAGTTGTATAATCAGTCTGTATTCTGGAGTCAATTACAACGCCAGGGGATATGCCACGCCCCCAAAGATTGTCCACCGGGGCGGCCGATCCCTGGATCATCACGCTCCCCACAAATCCGACTCCACACTCCACTCTGTCCCGGGACTTGCCATACCCCCAGAGATTGTCTATCAGGTGGTCAATCTTGAGTTCGTGCTCGCTGTGCTCCCCACACACTCAGCTCCGTCAGCGGGACTCGCCACGCCCCCAAAGATTGTCTATTGGGCTAGCCTCGAGGTCGCTGTGCTGTGCACCCCACAATTCTAGTCCACACACGCAGCTCTGTCACAGCTCCAGCCAAGCGATCTCAAAAAACAGGCCTGGGAATATCCACGGCCTCACGTGGTGGACTCCACCAGGCTCCACTGGGCTCTGCCGGATTCCACCGCAACCACCAGGCTCCATGTTACAAGACTCTCAGGGCTCTGCCAAACTCCGTCGCAATACTCCGTCCGAGGAATGCCATCCATCCAAACACAGCTGTAAGTTCTCTACACCCCAAAGATAGAATTCAGGGGTATCGAGAAAAGTTTGGAAGGATTACAAACTTTTCACGGCGTCTTCCTCCTGGAGCAGCAGCCAGTAGTGGCTTGCGGTCGCCATCTTGGATTGGACTTTTATTAAAAGAAAGACAGGATCCTTCTTTACTTAGAAATTACAGGCCAATTTCATTGCTAAATAATGATAATAAAATATTTGCATCAGTGTTAGCAGAAAGATTTTAAAAAAATTTACATCATGTGTGAATTTTTGCCTAAAAGACAGCTAAAGGATAATGTAAGAGTTGTATTAGATATCATAGAGTATTTACAGTATCACAATGAATGTCAGATGGCCCTTATTTTTCTGGATGCAGAGAAAGCCTTCGATAATTTGAATTGGATCTTTATGTTTAAAGTGTTGGAGAATATGGAATTTGGTAAATTTTTTATAAAGGGAATTAAGTCAATCTATATGCATCGAAGAGCTAATATTATTGTAAATGAAGAGTTGACCGAGCCATGCCAGATACAAAAAGGAACTAGACAAGGATGTCCCTTATCACCCTTGTTGTTTATTTTGGTGTTGGAAGTTTTTAATAGGTATATTAGAAGGGATGAACAAATAAAAGGATTAAAGATTAAACAAGAGACTTTTAAGTTAAGGGCATTTGCTGATGATTTAGTTCTGATGTTACGAGATCCTCTAGACTCAGCTGAATATTTGATGAAAAAATTGAAGGAATTTGGGTTGTTAGCGGGTCTTAAAGTAAATAGACAAAAAACAAAAAATGTTAATTAAAAATATGACTTTGAAAAACCAAGAATTGTTGATGAATAAGACGGGCTTTAATATTGAAAAAAAGATCAGATATTTAGGAGTGATGGTGTCAACTAAAAATAGTGAGCTGTTTCAGAATAATTATGGCAAAATTTGGAATGAGGTGAAAAAGGATTTGGTAAGATGGGAAAAATTACATCTATCCCTTATGGGAAGAATTTCGGTGATCAAGATGAATGTTTTACCTAGGATTTTGTTCCTTTTCCAGATGATACCGTTTTTGTCAACAAATATAATATTTAAACAATGGCAGAAACATATTTCAAGGTTTATTTGGCAAGGTAAAAAACCTAGAATTAAATATACCTTATTACAAAACGCCAGGGAATGAGGAGGTTTAGGTCTGCCGAACTTTGAATTATATTTTGATGCTTGTTGCTTTCTCTGGATGAAAGATTGGATAACCTTAGAAAATAAAAAAATATTACAATTAGAAGGTCATGAATTGAGATTTGGGTGGCATGCATATATGTGGTATGACAAAGTTAAAGTTAACAAAGAGTTTAAAAATCGTTACATTAGGAATGCCATATTGCGGGTATGGAATAAATATAAAGCTAGATTGTATCCAAATGTATCTCTATGGTTATCACCCCAGGAAGCATTTTTAAACGGGAAAATATAGGAGAAATAAAGTGGTTAAAGTATAAAAATTTATTAGTTTTTGAGGAAAGTGAACCAAATTTTAAAACAAGAGAAAAACTAGAGTCAGAAGGATATATGTGTAATTGGTTCACCTATATGCAATTGATAAAACGCTTCAAATTGGACAAAATTTTTTGTAGATTTGCCAATGAAATAACTTATTTAGAAACTCAACTTTGTAAAAATGAAGAACATGTTATCACTAAAATGTATAAAATGTTGTTACACTTGAATTTGGAAGATGAGCAAGTCAAAGAATGTATGGTTAAATGGGCTAGAAATTTTGGGTATAATATTTTGATAGAACAATGGGAAAATATGTGGGTTAAAGGTTTAAAATTTATGTTGAACTATAATTTAAAGGAAAACTTTTATAAAATGATGTACAGATGGTATTTAACTCCAGATAAGTTATCTAAAATGTTCAAAGGAGTAACAAATGTTTGTTGGAAGTTTTTGCAGGGGGAAGGAACTTTTTACCATCTATGGTGGACTTGTGACAAAGCAAAGAAATTTTGGGACCAAATATGTATTATTATCCAAAATAACCTTAAAGTGACTATAAAAAAAACAGAATTGTTTTTATTAGGTATGATGGAGAAAGAACTGGAAAAACAATATGGGATTCTACTTCTATATATGATTACTGCGGCTAGAATACTATATGTTCAACGCTGGATGGATCCTCAAATACCTACAATAGAAGAATGGACAATTAAATTAATGGATCTGGCACAAATGGCAAAGTTAACCGCTCTGATAAGAGACAATACGGTTTCTAAATTTGTAACCTTGTGGAAACCTTTTTTGGACTACTTGCTCATGATAGAAAAAAATGAAACTATGATTGTATAGTCGAAACTATGATTGTGGGTTTTACTGATTAATAGGTTTGTTTGATAGAAATAATGCTATTATGGATAAACTAGTGGTAAGAGATTATGTTATTTAATTATATATATATATATATATATATATATATATATATATATATCTGTTTTGAAGATAGTCAGAAGTCAACTATTCATTCGTTTTGTGTTCAATCTATTCTACACTTATAGTTTATGTCTTTTTTCTTTTAACTCTATCCTCTATCTTTACTGTATTACTGTTTGTATTTTAATTATATTTGGAAAATAAAAAGTTTTAAAAGAGAAAATTTTATGACACCTGAGCAGATAAAAACCCTAGTTCAACCCTAGGTTCTGGACAGCAGATCCTTGAGGGCCCTGGTTTCTGGCTGCTGCAACTTAACGCCAGGTCAGTAAACAACAAAGCCCCTCTCATAAGTGAATTAATCACAGAGAGAGGGGCTGACCTGGCGTGTATTACTGAGACCTGGCTGGGCCCGGAGGGAGGGGTAGCCCTCTCGGAGATTTGCCCGGCCGGATTTCAAGTGTGGCACCAGCCGAGAGACCGGGGTAGGGGAGGAGGGGTGGCAGTTATCATCAGAGAGTCTCTGGTGGCTTTCAGGGGCCTTGCTCCACAAGTGTCCGGATGTGAGACCCTGTTTTTCAAGTTGGGTGCCCGAGAACAGTTGGGAGTGTTGCTATTGTACCAGCCTCCCTGCTGCATAGCAACCTCCCTGCCTGAGCTGCTCGAGGCCGTCTCAGGGTTGGCGGTGGAGTTCTCCAGGCTTATGGTCTTGGGGGATTTTAACCTGCCGTCCCTGGGACGTGCCTCGGAAGCGGCTCGGGAGTTCATGACTACCATGGCAGCCATGGGCCTGTCCCAGATTATTCGGGACCCGACTCGAGACAGTGGACTCACTCCGGATTTGGTTTTCTTGTCAGAGCAATGGCAAAGTGACCTGAGGGGAAAGTTAGAACTATCCCCGTTGTCATGGTCAGATCACGTCCTGATATCCCTAGGATTCTCTTTTGCCGTCCCACTCCGCAGGGAGGCAGGATCTATTCGATTGGTCCGCCCCCGGCAACTTATGGACCCACTGAGGTTTCAGAGGGAGCTGGGGGTAATACCCGAGGATCTGCTGCACGGTCCAGTGGAGGCATTGGCCGCAATCTGGAATAAGGAAGCGGCCGGTCCCTTGGACAGGATCGCGCCGATGCGACCTCTCCAGCCCCATTCGACCCGTCACTCCCCGTGGTTTACGGAGGAGTTGAGGGTCTCGAAGAGGGTGAAAAGACGTCTAGAGCGCCGCTGGAGAAAGACGGAGACAGAACTCGACCGAACACAATCTAGAGCCGCTATTAGGGCCTACCTTGTGGCGGTAAGAGCGGCGAAACGTGATTATTTCTCCGCTCTTATTGCGTCTGCAGAATGCCGTCCGACGGCCCTGTTTAAGATTACTTGATCTCTCTTAGGTAGGGTGGTAGTGACCACCCACCTGCAGGGCCGTGCGTAAGAATTTTCTGAGCATCTGCAGGATAAAATCGCTCAGATTCAGTCTAAGTTGGACTCCATGCGTGGAATGCAGTCTGGGGAGATGCCGGGAGAGCGGTCTTGCCCTGTTATCTGGGAATGATTTGATCCTGTTGGACCTAAGGAAGTGGACAGGATCCTTCGAATTGTTAATTCCACCACATGTCATTTAGATCCCTGCCCTTCCTGGCTGGTAAAATCGGCCAGGGAGGTGACATGTGGATGGGTCCAGGCTATGATTAACACATCCTTGTTGGAGGGGGTGGTTCCAACGGCCTTCAAGGAGGCGTTGGTACACCCCCCCCTCAAGAAGCCGTCCCTGGACCCTACTATCCTGGACAATTTTCGTCCAGTCTCCCACCTTCCCTTTTTGGGAAAGGTGGTTGAGAAAGTGGTGGCGTTGCAACTTCAAAGGACCCTGGATGAAGCGGATTATCTAGACCCTTTTCAGTCAGGTTTCAGACCGGGACATGGGACGGAGACTGCATTGGTCGCGCTTACGGATGATCTCTGGCGGGAGCGGGATGGAGGTAGTGCATCCATCCTGGCTCTCTTAGATCTCTCAGCGGCTTTTGATACCATCGACCATGGTATCCTTTTGGGGCAGCTTAGGGAGTTGGGGGTGGGCGGCGTAGTTTTGCGCTGGTTCACCTCCTTCCTCCAGGGCCGCTCCCAGTCGGTGCTGATAGGAGAGGAGAGATCCAGCCCGCGACCGCTCCTATGTGGGGTGCCGCAGGGGTCGGTTCTCTCTCTCCTATTTAACATCTACATGAAACCGCTGGGCGAGGTCATCCGTCACCATGGGATGAGGTATCATCAGTATGCCGATGATACTCAATGTATATCTCCATCCCTGGTGAGGTAAGTGATGCAGTGTCCACCCTGTCCCAGTGCCTGAGGGCTGTGAGGGCCTGGATGGGGGACAACAGGCTTCAATTGAACCCTGGTAAGACCGAGTGGCTGTGGATTGATGGCTTAGCGTCTTCTAGGAAATTATCATCTTTGGTTCTCGATGGGGTAGCACTACCCCGTTCGGAACCGGTGCGTAATCTGGGGGTCCTTCTAGACTCACGACTCCTGCTCGAAGAGCAGGTGGCAGTCGTGGCTAGGAGGGCTTTTGCACAACTTCGGTTAGTGCGCCAGTTACGCCCATTCCTGGATCGCGACACCCTCCGTACAGTCACTCATGCTCTCGTCATCTCCCATGTAGATTATTGCAATGCGCTCTACATGGGGCTACCCTTGAAGACTATCCGGAAGCTACAGCTGGTGCAGAATGCGGCCGCGTGGGCAGTTTTGGGTGCGTCAAGATCCGCACATGGGGCCAGAATACCTGAGGGACCGTCTTATCCCCATGTTATCGTCCCGCCCCACCCGGTCATTCAGAGAGGGCCTGCTACGAACCCCATCAATTAAAGAGTGTCATCTGATGGGGTCTAGGAGGCGGGCCTTCTCTGTGACAGCGCCCACTCTATGGAACATCTTTCCCTCAGAGTTGAGACAGATCTCCTCCCTCCCGACCTTTAGGAAAGAGCTGAAGACCTGGTTCTGCCGCCTGGCTTGGGAAGGAGGAAGGGATAGTTCCTCATGGGGGTGGCTAATCCCCTAATTTTATAACTGTCCTTCTTTTAACTATTCCATTACCATCTGGATTTCAATTCAATTTATATTTATTGTATAATTGAGATTTTAAACCTTATTTTTACTTGTTTATTGTGAACCGCCCAGAGTTCCCCATGGGGGGAGATGGGCGGTTATAGAAATTAAATAAATAAATAAATAAATAAATAAATAAATAAATGCCAAAAGCTTTCTTGTGCATTGCAATTTCTTACTAGTAGATGTAAATTAAGCAAGGATGATTCTGCACAAAACATTACAGTGCATATTCACTAGCCAATCTGGAATAAGAGCACTGAAAGGAAAGGAAAGGTTTCCCTGTGCAAGCACCGAGTCATGTGACCCCTGGGGAGACGCCACTTTCGCGATGATTTCCTGGCAGACTATAGAGCGGGGTGGTTTGCCATTGCCTTCCCCAGTCGTAATTACCGTATTTTCCGGCATATAAGACGACTTTTTAACTCAGGAAAATCTTCTCAAAAGTCGGGGGTCGTCTTATACGCCGGGTGTCGTCTTATAGGGAGGGTGCAACTCCACTTCCCCGCCGCACAGCTGATCCCCAGTGCCGGGGGGGGTCGGGAGGGAAGGGAGGAAACGGCAAGGGAGGGAGGGAGCGGAGGGTGGGACACCCCCCCCCGCACTGATCCATCACCAGGGAAAGAGAGCAAGAGGGAGGGAGGCTGAAATGACTCAGTAACTTTTGCGCTTGGATCTGCTTTTTCAAACCTCCCCCCATCATCACCACCACCCTCTTCCTCCTCCTCCTTCATGGTTTGTTCTGCTAAAGCTTGGAGATGTATTGGGGGGGGAGGGCCCGGGTGGAAAATCTCGGTGCCGATCAGCTGTGCGCCGGGGATCAGCTGTGCGGCGGGGAAGTGGAGTTGCTCAGTACTCACTCAGTAACTTTTGCGCTTGGATCTGCTTTTTCAAACTTCCCCCCATCACCCTCCTCCTCCTCCTCCTCCTCCTCCTCCTCCTTCATGGTTTGTTCCACTAAAGCTTGGAAATGTATTCTTCACCCCTCTGCCTTGCCCAGGTAATTAAAGCTTTCTTTAAATTGTTAAAGCTTTCTCACCCCTCCCCCCAATATTCTCCTTCACACACACACCCCGCGCTGCTGCGCTTCGCATTACTACGGTATTCGCTTTCTACTCCACTTCCCTGTTTTCTCCCTGCAGTTTTTTACTTTCTACTCCACTTCCCCACCACACAGCTGATTGGCGTGGATATTTTCCACCCTGGGGCGGAGCAAGCTGCAGGTTTTGAAGAGGGGTAGTCTTATACGGCGAGTATATCCCAAACTCTATATTTTAACTGGAAAAGTTGGGGGTCGTCTTATACGCCCAGTCGTCTTATACGCCGGAAAATACGGTACCTTTCCCCCAGCAAGCTGGGTACTCATTTTACCAACCTCGGAAGGATGGAAGGCTGAGTTGACCTGAGCCGGCTACCTGAGAACCAGCTTCCGCTGGGATCGAACTCAGGTCGTGGGGAGAGTTTCGGTTGCAATACTGCCACCTACCACTCTGCGTCACACGAGGCTGTCACTGAGCTGAGCTGATATTTCATTTTTTTGTTCCCAGCATCATGAAACTTTTCTGTGGTATACTATATACCACTGCTAGCCTCAGAATTCAGCATTATTACTATACATTTAGAAGGTCTCTGGCTAATGCTCCTAAGGCCACCGAGTATGTGCTGTCTTCTAATTAGCATTTTAAAATAAATTGTAACTTCGTGTGATGGCCATATAAATTTGATAAATAAACAAACAAACAATTGCTCCACTGACTTATGGAACTGTCGACAAATAAAAGCCTAAAAAATTGTCATAAAATAAACCAATAAAGCATTTAAAATATTCATTTCTAAATTGGACAAGCCTGAGCCTGCATTAGTTTTGGATTTAAAGCTCAACATATGCATGAATCAGTTTCCATTCAAGTTTACAATAGTGATAGCATGGTAAGCCTCATTAATGAAGAACTGAGTTATATTCAGTTAACACCTTTTCCAATCCTACAGTTCTATGAATAAAAGATGACAGAAGCAGCTGCACGGTGAGAATACTGAATAATACTCAAAATAGGGGAAAAAATCCTACCAAGAAACCCATGAATACAAAGTTATCCTAATTTTGAACTTGCAAACAGAACACAATAAATTAGTGGATCTAATTTGTGCTTTATTTTATAGCTTTGGTAAAAGCTTTTTATTTTATAGAGTTGGTAAATGTCAGTATCCCCTTCATGGATCACTGCCTTGTCGTGGCGAAGGGGCTTGCGTAACTCAATGAAGTCAGGTCAAGAAGAACAGGTCATGACGGAGAGTTCTGACAAAACGTGGTCCAAAACTGGAGGAGGGAATGGCAAACCACTCCAGTATCCTTGCCAAGAAAACCCATGGACAGTATCAAAAGGCTAAAAGATATGACGCCGGAAGATGAGCCCCTCAGGTCGGAAGGTGTCCAAAATGCTACTGGGGAAGAGCAGAGGGCAATTCCAAGTAGCTCCAGAAAGAGTGAAGCGGCTGGGCCAAAGCCGAAAGGACGCTCAGCTGTGGATGTGTCTGGAAGTGGAAGGAAAGTCCGATGCTGTAAAGAACAATATTGCATAGGAACCTGGAATGTAAGATCTATGAATCAAGGTAAGCTGGATGTGGTCAAACATGAGATGACAAGATTGAACATCGACATCTTGGGAATCAGTGAACTAAAATGGACAGGAATGGGCGAATTTAATTCAGGAGACCATTATATATACTACTGTGGGCAAGAATCCCTTAGAAGAAATGGAGTAGCTCTCATAGTCAGTAAAAGAGTGGGAAAGGCAGTACTGGGGTACAACCTGAAAAACGACAGAATGCTTTCAGTTCGAATCCAAGGCAAACCATTCAACATCACAGTGATCCAAGTCTAAGCCCCAACCACTGATGCCGAAGAAGCTGAAGTTGACCGGTTCTATGAAGACCTACAACACCTCCTAGAACTAACACCAAAAAAAGATGTCCTTTTCATCATAGGGGACTGGAATGCTAAAGTAGGAAGTGAAAAAATAACCGGAATAACAGGCAAGTTCGGCCTTGGAGTACAAAATGAAGCAGGGCAAAGGCTAATAGAGTTTTGTCAAGAGAACAGGCTGGTCATAGCAAACACTCTTTTCCAACAACACAAGAGACGACTCTACACATGGACATCACCAGATGGTCAATACCGAAATCAGATTGATTATATACTTTGCAGCCAAAGATGGAGAAGCTCTAGACAATCAGCAAAAACAAGACCTGGAGCTGACTGTGGCTCAGATCATGAGCTTCTTATCGCAAAATTTAGGCTTAAATTGAAGAACGTAGGGAAAACCACTAGACCACTCAGGTATGACCTAAATCATATCCCTTATGAATATACAGTGGAGGTGAGGAATAGATTTAAAGGATTAGATCTGGTAGACAGAGTGCCTGAAGAACTGTGGATGGAGGTTCGTAACATTGTACAGGAGGCAGAAACTGAAACCATCCCAAAGAAAAAGAAATGCAAGAAAGCAAAGTGGCTGATGAGGCTTTACAAATAGCTGAGGAAAGAAGGGAAGCAAAAGGCAAGGGAGAAAGGGAAAGATATAACCAACTGAATGCAGATTTCCAGAGAACAGCAAGGAGAGATAAGGCGGCCTTCTTAAATGAACAGTGCAAAGAAATCGAGGAAAACAATAGAATGGGGAAGACTAGAGATCTCTTCAAGAAAATCGGAGATATCAAGGGAACGTTTTGTGCAAAGATGGGCATGATAAAGGACAAAAAAGGCAGGGACCTAACAGAAGCAGAAGAGATTAAGAAGAGGTGGCAAGAATACACAGAAGAACTCTACAAGAAAGATCTTAATATCCCTGATCAATACGATGGTATGGTCACTGACCTTGAGCCGGACATCCTAGAGCAGAGCTTTCCAAACTTTTCATGTTGGTGACACACTTTTTAGACATGCATGATTTCAAGACACACTCTTACAGCAGGGCATCATTTCGCGACACACTCTTACAGCAGGGCACAAGGCAGGCACTAGGACCTGCGTGGAATCACAGCAGGTTTGGAGGCAGCCAGGCACAAGGCAGGCACTAGGACCTGCGTGGAATCCTGGCAGGGCAGGTTTGGAGGCAGCAAGGCACAAGGCAGGCACTAGGACCTGCACGGAATCCTGGAAGGACTCGGAGACAGCAGCAGCCGCGACACACCCAGACACTGCAGCCGACACACTAATGTGTCCCAACACACAGTTTGGAAAGCTCTGTCCTAGAGAGTGAAGTCAAGTGGGCCTTAGGAAGCATTACTAACAACAAAGCTAGCGGAGAAGACAGTATCCCAGCTGAGCTATTTAAAATCCTAAAAGATGATGCTGTTAAAGTGCTGCACTCAATATGCCAACAAATTTGGAAAACTCAACAGTGGCCACAGGATTGGAAAAGGTCAGTTTACGTTCCAATTCCAAAGAAAGGCAATCCCAAAGAATGTTCAAACTTGTATTGTCGAAGGCTTTCACGGCCGGAGTTCGATGGCTGTTGTGGGTCTTCCGGGCTGTGTGGCCGTGTTCTGGAAGTTGTGGTTCCTAACGTTTCCTAGAGATTTTGCTTCTATCTGTGCTCCTGCCCTCTGAAGATGCTGGCCACAGATGCTGGCGAAACGTTAGGAACCACAACTTCCAGAACACGGCCACACAGCCCGGAAGACCCACAACAGCCAATGTTCAAACTACCGTACAATTGCGCTCATTTCACATGCTAGCAAGGTTATGCTCAAAATCCTACAAGCTAGGCTTCAGCAGTATGTGAACCGAGAACTACCAGAAGTGCAATCTGGGTTTCGAAGAGGCAGAGGAACTAGAGATCAGATTGCCAACATTCGCTGGATCATGGAAAAAGCAAGAGAGTTCCAGAAAAACATCTACTTCTGCTTCATTGACTACGCTAAAGCCTTTGACTGTGTGGATCAGAAAAAACTGTGGCAAAGTCTTAAAGAGATGGGAGTACCAGACCACCTTACCTGTCTCCTGAGAAACCTGTATGCGGGTCAAGAAGCAACAGTTAGAACCGGACATGGAACAACCGACTGGTTCAAAATTGGGAAAGGAGTACGACAAGGCTGTATATTATCACCATGCTTATTTAACTTATATGCAGAATACATCATGAGAAATGCCGGGCTGGATGAATCACAAGCCGGAGTTAAGATTGCCGGGAGAAATATCAACAACCTCAGATATGCAGATGATACCACCCTAATGGCAGAAAGTGAAGAGGAACTAAAGAGCCTCTTGATGAGGGTGAAAGAGGAGAGTGCAAAAGCTGGCTTGAAACTCAACATTAAAAAAACCCAGATCATGGCATCTGGTCCCATCACTTCCTGGCAAATAGAAGGGGAAGAAATGGAAGCAGTGACAGATTTTATTTTCTTGGGCTCCAAGATCACCGCAGACGGTGACTGCAGCCATGAAATTAAAAGACGCTTGCTCCTTGGGAGGAAAGCTATGGCAAACCTAGACAGCATATTAAAAAGCAGAGACATCACCTTGCCGACAAAGGTCCGTATCGTTAAAGCTATGGTTTTCCCAGTAGTAATGTATGGCTGTGAGAGTTGGACCATAAGGAAGGCTGAGCGCCGAAGAATTGATGCTTTCGAACTGTGGTGCTGGAGAAGACTCTTGAGGCTGCAAGGAGGTAAAATCAGTCAATCCTAAAGGAAATCAACCCTGACTGCTCATTGGAAGGACAGATACTGAAGCTGAAGCTCAAATACTTTGGCCACCTAATGCGAAGAGAGGACTCACTGGAAAAGACCCTGATGCTGGGAAAGACTGAAGGCAAAAGGAGAAGGGGACGGCAGAGGATGAGATGGTTAGATAGCATCACCAATGTAATGAACATGAATTTGAGTAAACTCCGGGAGACGGTGGAGGACAGGAAGGCCTGGCGTGCTATGGTCCATGAGGTCACGAAGAGTCGGACACGACTAAACGACTGAACAACAACAACAACAAAATGTTAGTATGGCATCTTTACCACTGTCATTACATTAAAAAGACTTGTCCAAAAGAATTCTAACAAATCTATCCAAGTCTGCCTAGAAGAAATCTCATTGGTATCAATGGTATCAATCTCAAGTTGGTACTGTATGTTTAGAATTGAATCCTGAAATATATTCTAGAGGGCACATCAAATGAAAAACACTTCCTTCTATAAAAGAGGAGATATAACTACTGTCTTTTGACCACAACATTTTTGCAAAAAATTAAAAACCAAAGGTTGATTTTCTTTTTTTATTATTAATTGTTATTTCATTAAACATATATATATACATAGCTTTATGAACTAAATATCAAACCTCTATTACTTACATATAAAATTAATGATTATAATATAAAACCTTAAAACGTGCACCCCACCCCCAGGACCACTATTTTACTTAATCATTCCTCTTTCCAGAAATATTTATTTATTTATTTATTTATTTGTCTTATTTATACCCCGCCTATCCCCTCCCTACTGGAGGACTCTAGGCGGCTTACAGTATTATATATCTCCAATCCAATTATACAATTATACAACATCAATTATTACAATTTATTCCCGCGTGACAGGGAGAGAGGAAGGGAACCGGCTCTTCTGCTGCAGGCATTGGACTGCAAGTCCCAGAATGCCTTGCTCCGCGCCGGCTGCTGACGTCCAGGAAGCTGGTGTCTCCGGATCCGTCGTCCTCCGTCATCCTCCGCCGACATCGCCGCTCTTCCGAGGTCTTTCTTGGAATTGAGGACGACCCTCCGCTGGACGCCCGCAAATTGTCCCACGTGAGTGGTACCCATTAATCTACTTGCTAAATAGCTTTCGAATCGCTGGGTTGGCAGAGAGCTAGGGCAAGTGACGAGAGCTCACCTCGTCACGCGGTTTCGAACTGCCAACCTTATGGTCGGCAGTCTAACGGCTCAGTGGTTTAACCCGCTGAGCCACCGCGCCCCTAACTAAATATAATAATTATTGTGAAGGTTTACATCCTTTCCCTTTTAATAAAACAAATTCTACAAATATATTCAATATCTCTGCAAAATCGTTTCGATTCTGTAACCCCCTTCTAACTTCAATGTTAGACTTCTAACCCCTTCTAACTTTAATGTTAGACGTTAACTTATCATTAATTGCAATATGCCACACTTCTTTATACCATTCCTCTATTTGATAATCACCTTGCACTTTCCATTTTCTAGCTATCATTAATCTTGCCGCCGTCAATAGATTTGTAATTAAATCTTTAGTAGCTTGAGTGCATCTGACCTTATCATACATTGATAACAATGCTATATCCGGACATACTTCCAAATTTATCCCAATTATTTCATTTATCTCTTTAAATACCAACTGCCAAAACGTCTGTACCTGTTTACAACCCCACCACATAATTGCCAGATTCCTGGCATCCCCTCCAACATAGTACTGAATATTTCTTATCTATTTGATTTAATCTTACAGGTGTCAGGTACCATCTCCAAACCAATTTAAAATAATTTTCCTTTATCCTTACAGACATAGTTTTTAACATACGCATATCCCATATCTTCCCCCAACTCTGACTACTTATTTGTTATGCTAAATCATAATCCCATACTGATTTAAGATGATCTAATAATATCTTTTAAATTTCACTTGTTTCACCTTTTATAACTAAGTTTTCCTCTTTATCTTCTCTCTCTAAAATCATCTCAAATCTTGTGTAGCCTCTACATTCTTTGTTTTCCTTCATCCACTTCCTAACCCATTTCTCTAATTGTATACAGTTAAGCCAAGGTATCTTTCTTTTCCTTAATACCTTTCTTATTCGATCTTTACTATTCATTTCTTTCACCCAATCCTTTATTCGAAATACTTTCTTCTCCCTCAATTCCTTTTCCAATTCCATCTTCAAATTTATAGGAAATTTTTCCATCATCACCACTGGAATCAATGGGGAGACAACTGGCTTTAATTTTTCCTTATATTTTGCCCAAATCCTTAAAATAATTTTTAAAAATGGGTTCTCAACTCCTTCCAGCCATTTCTTAATAGGTTTATTAAAAAATATATTTTCCAATTTCCATTCCAATTCTTGTGTTTCCATCTCCAACCAATTCAACTCTCCTTGTCCTATCATACCATCTATAATATATCTTATTTGATTTGCTATATAATATAATCTTAAATTCGGGAGCCCCAATCCTCCAGCTTTTTGAGGCTTGTACCATCTTTTTTTATTCACCCTTGCTTTTTTATCTCCGTTACAATAATTGTTTATCATGGTTTGCCAACGCTACTATCATGTTTAGGGAATATATGTCTAAATACATATTTTAATTAATTCCCAAGTAACTGGAAGTAGATTAAAGCAAAGTTTGCTAAGTATCTGGAGGCAAAAAAAAATCCGCCATATTCAGGAATACAATAGCTTTAGAAATGTTAGGGTGCCCCCTGCTGAATAGATTGTCTAATATAGGAAAGTAGTACTTGTAGCAGTTGCATTGCACAGAACTTGGAGCAAGACTTGGGAGCAGATGTACTGCACAGGAGAACTTAGGCTTCCTGCATCGAGACAGAGCTTCAGGATGGTTGAATTATTTCCCTATTTCTCCCCTAGATGGTGCAAAGAACTCAAAGCTGAAGAAAATGAAGCTTCTTTATCAGGCAGTCATTACTAATCTGGCTAGTATGGCTTAACAATGTACTTCAAAGACCCAAGCTAGTTCATAGCTCAAGACATGATCTCTTCCTCAATTAGAATACTACAATTACAGACAGAAGATACATGACATGTCCCTTTCTGTCACTCTACAACACAGCCTCTAATCTGACAGGAAAACGATCACTGTCATATCTATCACTTAGAGTGAAATACATCCCATTTACAAAACATAATGCAGCAGCCACAGAGACATCACAGAGTGCTGCACTCCAACTTGATACAACAGAGAAGCCCAGAAATTGATGTATTCTTAAGGTCCCTGCAAATTGGAAGCTGAATCCTATGGCAGAGAGAAATACATGTTTCCTTGGAATTAATATAAGCCCAACCTATCTGGAAAACACTAGATTTGGAGTGACAATTCTTAATTGCTGTGAGTATAAGTAAGGTAACATGCAATGTGACTTGCCTGAGCATCATGCAAAACATTTTGTAGAATGCTTTCAGGGACAGAAATTATACCTTGTAGTGACCTTCTTTAACAGCATCATGTAATGGTGTAACTTGCTCATATCCTTTACAATTAACATCAGCTCCTGCTTTTAAAAGTTCATTTGATATTTCAAAACAACCAGCCAAACTGGACTCATGTAATGGAGTCCAACCTATAGAATTGAAAAATACATTATTTTCTCCAAATGGAACAAAGTTCCACACAAACATTACATAATTATTCTCTATTGACTTTTAATTTCCATTCCGGTACAATTCAGATATCTAAACATTCCCATCAATTTCAAAAATGTCTCCTTAATACTATCACATTAGACTCATTTAAGTATTGTTATGAAGACCAAGTTCTACTTAGCCACCCAATTTGTTCATTCATTTTGAACAAAAGCAAGGTTTAGATCAGGGCTTTCCAAAGTTTTCTCGCGGCGACACACCAACCGCCGTTGGTGTGTCGCCACGGGAAAACCTGGAAGTGCCGCCATTGAGGCAGCGTGCAAAAACCCGGAAGCGCTGCTGCCGCTTTCGGGTTTTTACGCGCCGCCGTTGGTGTGTCGCCGTGGGAAAACACGGAAGCGCTGATGATGATCAGCGCTTCCGGGTTGTGTGGCGACACACCAGACTGTGTGTGGCGACACACTTTTGTGTCGTGACACACAGTTTGGAAAGCTCTGGTTTAGATTTTAGCAAGTTGTGAATGATACTCCCACTTATTCCAAAGCATGTCAGAATGTATTACATTGAGAACAGTCTGCTTGCCTGCCTGTCTATATTCTATCTTCACTTACAGTATATTAACTTTTAAAGCCCTGCATGAAAGTTAGATCTTCAGAAACTATAATTCCAATTTGAAAGATGAACACCAAAGTTTCACTGAACAAAATGAAATCTTGTGTTTATCAACCTGTTTAGACTGTGCAGTACAACATATTATTCTTGCTTTATTAATTAAGATTAATTCTATCATTTTTATAAAACAAATTTTATGTTGGATATTTTGCTTACCTGCATAGTCCTGGACATTAACATTTGCACCAGCTTTGATCATTGCACATATACCATCTAGGTCATCTTCTGTAGCAGCTCTATGCAACAATGTCTGACCAAAAGTGTCTCTTCTGTTGATTACAGACAGTGAAATGTAATTACATGAGGAGTCATTGGAACAATTAAAAATGGTCTGCTTTCCTGAGAAATAAAATGAAAATGAAACAAATGAAATTCTTTAAATGGCATGAATCATAACAGCATTTATTTTTGTTTTAGAAATACAGTATGTAAAGATGTAACAGTTCTCATTTTTCTAATGATCTTATATGTATACTGTAACAGGAAATATAATGAACATATTGCATAGATGGTTAGGCAGCACAACTGATGCCATTTAGTGGAGATTGTGGTACTTCCAGACACAGCTTTTATTGTGCCATTACCTTGCCTCCTTAATACATTTTAAAGGAGAAACAAACAACATTGCTTTCTATTTGGAACCTTGCCATGTTTTTCATCTCCAGCAAAGGAGATCGTTACCTTGTCGTGGTGCTGGAGCTTGAGCACCTCAATGAAACCATGAGCTAAACCGTGAAGGGACACCCAAGACGGGAAGGTCGTGGCAGAGAGGTCAGACTAAATACGATCCCTGGGGAAGGTAATGGCAACCCACCCCAGTATTCTTGCCATGAAAACTAAATGGATCAGTACAACCAAAGATATGTCGGTATACCATCGGAAGATGGGACTCCCAGGTCGGAAGATGGTCAAAATGCTACTGGGGAGGAACAGAGGATACGTTCAACTAGCCCCAGATGTGATGACGCAGCTAGCTCAAAGCCGAAAGGACGGCTAGCGGCCGACGGTGCTGGTGGTGAACGACGAATCCGATGTTCTAAAGATCAACACACCATAGGAACCTGGAATGTAAGATCTATGAGCCAGGGCAAATTGGATGTGGTTATTGGTGAGATGTCAAGATTAAATATAGACATTTTAGGTGTCAGTGAACTGAAATGGACAGGGATGGGCCACTTCACATCAGATGACCACCAGATCTACTACTGTGGACAAGAGGACCACATAAGAAATGGAATAGCCTTCATAATTAATAATAAAGTGGCTAAAGCAGTGCTTGGATGCAATCCAAAAAACGATAGAATGATCTCAATTCGAATTCAGGGTAAGCCATTTAACATCACAGTGATCCAAATATACGCCCCAACCACAGATGCTGAAGAAGCAGAAGTAGATCAGTTCTATGAGGATCTGCAGCACCTACTGGATAATACACCAAAAAGAGATGTTATTTTCATTACAGGAGACTGGAATGCTAAGGTGGGTAGTCAGACGACACCTGGAATTACAGGCAAGCATGGTCTGGGAGAACAAAATGAAGCAGGACATAGGCTGATAGAATTTTGCCAAGACAACTCACTGTGCATAACAAACACTCTCTTCCAACAACCTAAAAGACGACTTTATACATGGACTTCACCAGATGGTCGACACCGAAATCAGATTGACTACATCCTTTGCAGCCAAAGGTGGCGGACATCTATACAGTCGGTAAAAACAAGACCTGGAGCTGACTGTAGTTCAGATCACGAACTTCTTATTGCAAAATTTAGAATCAGACTAAAGAGAATAGGGAAGACCCACAGATCAGTTAGATATGAGCTCACTAATATTCCTAAGGAATATGCAGTGGAGGTGAAGAATAGATTTAAGGGACTAGATTTAGTAGATAGGGTCCCAGAAGAACTATGGACAGAAGTTCGCAACATTGTTCAGGAGGCGGCAACAAAAAACGTCCCAAAGAAAAAGAAAACCAAGAAGGCAAGATGGCTGTCTGCTGAAACACTGGAAGTAGCCCAAGAAAGAAGGAAAGCAAAAGGCAACAGTGATAGGGGGAGATATGCCCAATTAAATGCAAAATTCCAGAGGTTAGCCAGAAGAGATAAGGAATTATTTTTAAACAAGCAATGTGCGGAAGTGGAAGAAGACAATAGAACAGGAAGGACAAGAGACCTCTTCCAGAAAATTAGAAACATCGGAGGTAAATTCCAGGCAAAAATGGGTATGATCAAAAACAAAGATGGTAAGGACCTAACAGAAGCAGAAGAGATCAAGAAAAGGTGGCAAGAATATACGGAAGATCTGTATAGGAAGGATAATAATATTGGAGATAGCTTTGATGGTGTGGTCAGTGAGTTAGAGCCAGACATCCTGAAGAGTGAGGTTGAATGGGCCTTAAGAAGCATTGCTAATAACAAGGCAGCAGGAGATGATGGTATCCCAGCTGAACTGTTCAAAATCTTGCAAGATGATGCTGTCAAGGTGATGCATGCCATATGCCAGCAAATTTGGAAAACACAAGAATGGCCATCAGATTGGAAAAAATCAACTTATATCCCCATACCAAAAAAGGGAAGCACTAAAGAATGTTCAAACTATCGAACAGTGGCACTTATTTCACATGCCAGTAAGGTAATGCTCAAGATCTTGCAAGGTAGACTCCAGCAATTCATGGAGCGAGAATTGCCAGATGTACAAGCTGGGTTTAGAAAAGGCAGAGGAACTAGAGACCAAATTGCCAATATCCGCTGGATAATGGAGAAAGCCAGGGAATTTCAGAAAAACATCTATTTCTATTTTATTGACTATTCTAAAGCCTTTGACTGTGTGGATCATAACAAATTGTGGCAAGTTCTTGGTGGTATGGGGATACCAAGTCATCTTGTCTGCCTCCTGAGGAATCTGTATAACGACCAAGTAGCAACGGTAAGAACAGAGCATGGAACAACGGACTGGTTTAATATTGGGAAAGGAGTACGGCAGGGTTGTATACTCTCACCCTACCTATTCAACCTGTACGCAGAACACATCATGCGACATGCTGGGCTTGAGGAATCCAAGGCTGGAGTTAAAATCGCTGGAAGAAACATTAACAATCTCAGATATGCAGATGATACCACTTTGATGGCTGAAAGCGAGGAGGAGCTGAGGAGCCTTATGACGAAGGTGAAAGAAGAAAGTGAAAAAGCTGGGTTGCAGTTAAACCTCAAAAAAACCAAGATTATGGCAACGAGCTTGATTGATGACTGGCAAATAGAGGGAGAAAAAATGGAGGCAGTGACAGACTTTGTATTTCTAGGCGCAAAGATTACTGCAGACGCTGACTGCAGCCAGGAAATCAGAAGACGTCTACTTCTTGGGAGGAGAGCAATGGCAAATCTTGATAAAATAGTTAAGAGCAGAGACATCACACTGACAACAAAGGTCCGCATAGTTAAAGCAATGGTATTCCCTGTAGTAACCTATGGCTGTGAGAGCTGGACCATAAGGAAGGCTGAGCGAAGGAAGATAGATGCTTTTGAACTGTGGTGTTGGAGGAAAATTCTGAGAGTGCCTTGGACTGCAAGAAGATCAAACCAGTCCATACTCCAGGAAATCAAGCCAGACTGCTCACTTGAGGGAATGATATTAAAGGCAAAACTGAAGTACTTTGGCCACATAATGAGAAGACAGGATACCCTGGAGAAGAAGCTGATGCTAGGGAAAGTGGAAGGCAAAAGGAAGAGGGGCTGACCAAGGGCAAGATGGATGGATGGTATTCTGGAGGTGACGGACTCAACCATTGGGGAGCTGGGGATGGTGACGGCCGACAGAAAGCTCTGGCGTGGACTGGTCCATGAAGTCACGAAGAGTCGGAAACGACTGAATGAATAAACAACAAACATGTTTTTCATTCCTTCATATTTTGTCCCCAAAAGGTCTTATGGAATAACTCTGTTACATAACACTTAAGAATACTTCTGGAATCACCCTTACTGACTTTCCATCTGTAAGGGAATTAGAAACAAATTGCTTGATTACTTGCACATTGATAAATTGTCATGGACAGGGTGTTAATATAGACTGTAAGGTTAAAAGAAGACACATACTGACTATCAAAATAAAACATCAACTGATGTTATTCATATATCTGATAATATGCTAAGTGAAGCTTACAGGAGCCCAGAGGAATGTGTTGGTTGGGATGAACAGTTACTTTTGTTAAGGTTGTGTTTTTAATTCTCTTCCATTTCTCTCAAAGGAGTGAACTGGAGACAGGGCTAATCTTGAAGCTCCTTGCAAATGAAGGAACACGGGATGCAATGGGTCCAAGTTTACATTTACCATGCCTATAACTATTCTGGAGCTTAGTGCTGGCAAGAACACTCTCAGCATAATTGTATCATTATGGTAAGCTTCTGACATAACTAGGTCTATGGGCCACACCCCATCCCACTCCAATACTGGTAGACTTTTCACCTAATCATACAAATTATCTAGATTGGTCTTGTGTGCCCATGGATAAACAGGGATTAAATGCAGATCGTGAGAATTTACCATTAATATTTGATGGAAGGTGACATATCAAAGTACACTGTAATCTGAAAGCATTTATGCTAGTTGCTTCTGCACCTCTTTATGGAAAAGTAAACCTTCCTTTGCTCTAATGAAATTCCACTTTTAGTTTAAACCATTTCCTCCAAGACAGTGCAAAATTTAAAAAATATTCACATTTTAGTACAGGGTTGTAAGTTGTAATACGAACTCATACACTTTGCCACAGTAAGATATTCAGAAAAATAGTAAATTGCCTTCTAGCTATAAACAGGCCATCAAAAACAATACATACTGTTTTTTTTGGCAATCCTCTGGCTTTTCCTCACTTGCTCAATTTTGGTATTTGCATCTGAAGATGAGCAATGGCATGTGCAAATTTCCAGTTGCGAAGATTCATACTCTTTATCTTTATCATTAAATCTGCTGACAAATAAATGGTTTGAAATTACAAAATGAATTTTGAAAGTACCATAAAAATTTTCCTTGATTTTTCTGTAACTGACTAAAATGGGAATCCCTCTGGAAATTAATTAGAATTGCCAAGGATAAGGTTTAATCTTGTCTAAATTTTAAACTGGAATTGTACATTTTTAAATATCCTAAACTGGATATTTAAAATTAAAATTGCCTCCCCAAAGTAAACATACATCATACTCTATTCAACATTTTTAGCTGATAGTTATACCTGTGCATCTTCTGATGCATTCCTTCTAGAAATTGTTGGCAGTCAGAAGTATTATCTACATCATTTATAGCAAAGCTTTTTCTCTGGTGGGCTGATTTTGTTACTGTACATGCAGTTCCTTGCAAACGTTGCTCACATGAATGAATGTCTTTTAAAACTGAATTTCCTTTTTTAGGTGGTCTGTCATGACAAGCAGTTTTTTGAGGATCTGAATGGCACAATGGATGCATACACTGGTCATAATCAATCTATGAAAAATCAATTGCAAAATGCTTCAAAAGGCATATCCATAAGAGTATAAAATATTGATACTTCTATACATAATGTACTTCTGAAAACTTCATACTGCATATGGGCTGGGTTTTTTTCTAGTTAAACAATCTTCTATTTCTTCATTCAGGAAAATGGAGGAAAGGGCTTAAAAGAATTCCTTTATATCTCTATGTTAGAATGATAAATATTTATTATAATGGATTTTTTTACCTTTCTGAACACTTAGAATTTCAGTTGCAGATTATTATTTCACCTTTTTTTAAAAAAACAGGATTCTCCCTAAAATTCTTTTTTTCTATAGCTTTAGAAAATAAAGGATTTTTTAAATAACCATGACAAATCACTAAGGAAAACAACTTTACAAAAGAAGCTAACCTTATAGTTATCTTTTTTGTAGTTATTAACAAGGTTCTATCTTATGCATATAAATCAGGATATGCCATTACAGCTGATTTTAAAGGATGAATTTACTCTAGAAACTGAATTTAGAAATTAGAAATGAATTTACTCTAGAAACTGATCCATGAACCAAATCCATGTAACTATAAGTTGCAAAAACTGACCAAAAGCACATTTGTTAACAGGTGCTATTTGTGAAATGGAAGGTCAACAAACTTAGTTTGGTCTAGTGGTTAAGGCAACGGGCTAGAAACCAGGAGACTGAGAGTTCTAGTCCCGCCTTAGGCATGAAAGCCGGCTGGGTGACTTTGGGCCAGTCACTCTCTCTCGGCCCAACTCACCTCACAGGGTTGTTGTTGTGGGGAAAATAGGAGGAGGAAGGAGCATTAGGTATGTTCCCCGCCTTGAGTTATTTATAAAAATAATAAAGGCGGGATAGAAAATAAATAAAATAAATAAAAAATATTGGCTCAATGTTCCTTTATCCTGACTACGTTACTAATAGGGATTTGTAGCTATTTGGATCCACAAAGGAAAAGGATTTTAGATCCAGTGTGGGCACATTTGCTGTTCCTGTCAGTGCCATCTTAAAGAAGCTGCACTTTTTTCTGGACTCAGGCTGCTGAAGGTATAGCAAGCACACTTGTGCAGAATCCAGAGCACCTTCCAAGGTCATATTTGAAGAGCTGCATATCCCTAGTTGCTAAAAAGGTATCCCAACAAAATGACATGTCACTTTTCTTGACCCATTTAAGCAAAGTAACATAATCAACTAGTTTGTCCAGTTTTTAAAACAATTTTGCAGAGCAGAACTTTGCCTAGAAACCTGCACAAAACCAGTTATTAACTTCACATTTGTAAGTTATGTCAGTAACAACAGTTAGGGGAGCCTTTGTGGTTACCATTCTTCCTCATTCTCTAGACCAGCTTTCCAAACTGTGTGTCGCGACACAAAAGTGTGTCGCCACACACAGTCTGGTGTGTCGCCACACAACCCGGAAGCGCTGATCATCATCAGCGCTTCTGGGTTTTCCCGGGGCGACACACCAATTACAGCGTGAAAAATCTGGCAGCGGCAGCAGCGCTTCCAGGTTTTTGCGTGCTGCTGCACTTCCGGGTTTTCCCGCGGCAACACACCAACGCCGGTTGGTGTGTCGCCAAGCTGGAGGAAATCTCCATTAAAGTTATGTTACAAGTGGTAGTTTAGCAAAGGAATTCTCAATCTTTTGTGTTTTAAGCCTCACCATTACTCAGTTGAAGAACTTGGGCCCCAACCCTTATAGGAAAAAAATACTTTTTCATAAGACATGCTGCTGTTATATTTATCATTAATACTAATGTTTAAAGATGTAACTAAAATTTCTATATTCATCTCAACCACATCTGAGTCTAAGTATCTGTGATACATATATTGCAAGTTGAGAACCAATGGTTA
The DNA here is from genome assembly GCA_023362775.1 of Charina bottae. NCBI lineage: Eukaryota > Metazoa > Chordata > Lepidosauria > Squamata > Charinaidae > Charina > Charina bottae. Next base: position 489,551 of record JALMGJ010000012.1, read on the forward strand.
GATGAAGTCAAACAGGGTATCTTTCTTCCTTGGAAACAAACAAAAAACCCAAGGTAGAAAAAACATCAGTGGTCATAGGAGGCATCTGTATTTTTTCTGCGTAACAGAATAACATTTGCAACTGTTTGCGTGTGCCTCATTTGCATCTTTTTGTGTTTTTGTTTGTGTGCACTGAGCAGCACAGGGGAGGCTACATATTCTTCGCTCTGGGTCACAGCTCCAAGATGGAGCCTAGAATGCAACAGTCAACAACATTCTGAGGCACTGACGAACTGTCTCTCCATAGGGATGCATTGGGGATTTTTTTCCTGAAATTTTCTCCACAGCAACTAGCCTGATCTGGCCCATTTTCAAACTTATTTTTTCTTTTAACAGCTTCTCCTCTGACAGAAAATTTGTTCCTACCATGTTCAGTTTTCAGAGCGTTATCCTGGTAACAAACAAACAGGCAGAGTCGCAGGCCCCTTGGATAATTTATTTCCAACATTCAATTGGGTTGGGGAAAAAATAGAAATAAAACCCCAAAGTGTGTCAGTGATTAAAAAACACAGTTACAATATATGTAATTCTGATCCACTCTACACATTCTCTTTGTTAATGCAAATTAGGTTGTGGTTTTTATTAGGGTTTGACCAGAATTTGAGATCTCTCCATTTAGTTTCCTTAAGTTAGAAAGATTGGGTAGAAAAGTGAGTTAAGTTTATAAAATATAAGGTCTGAGAATAAAGGAAGTGCCACCCTTCCCAGTTTATAGCCACATTTTCAGGATTCTATTTTTAACAACTATAAAAACTCTAAGGAGTTAAGTTAACTTATACTATGTATATATTTTGCCTCTTAAATGGATCCAAAATCCATATAAAACACAAAATCAATAGGCTTGGAATATATGGACTCCAAGTCGGACTGGCAGCTCGACAAGTCAGAATATTTCAGAATGCTGAATACCTGGCTTGCTTCTCCCTATTTCCAGTGATCTATTGATAAGATAAGATCACTGGAATGTTTCCCCGGAGAGGGGAGAATCGGAAGATTAATCACAAGGTCGTTGGAATTGCTTCCCCCCGCTTTTTCTGTTGTTTTCCACCGCGGAGAAAGTGAAAGGCTGGGAACAGTGAGACGACTGGAATTACAGCAATGCTCTCATAGGGAAAAGTAAGTTAGAGCTAAAGACGACTTTTAGATTATCACTTTTTTTTAGTTTTTTAGAATTAATTGTTTATTATCTAAGATCTATCTCTGGACTTTGTATATAAATGTTGGCAAATTTTGTGTTTTCTTTGCTATAATAATAATCATGGTGGAAACATGATGGATTTTATAATGGAAGTATAGTGAAACATTTGCATTTTTTCTTTTTACCTTTCTAATTTTTTAGTGTGGATTTTGCTTTACTTGGAAGTATAAGAAACCCCTTTTTTATATTTTTTAAATATATTTTATTGGACTAAATACTGATGAATTTGTTTCATTTTTTTATATTGATTGACATTTATCCTTTCCTTTTCTTATAAACTGTTTGAAATATTATTTCTTCCTTTAACTTTGGGATTATTGGAACTTTTCATCTTTTTATTTTTTACTGAATAGATAGAATAGCACAGCTGACCACTCCTTCCCTGGGAAAGCATTTTGTTTTGACTAGAACGACTGACTACGTAGCCTGAAGGAGGGGGTGGTGGATGAGAAATGGCTTTTTTAACAGTGCTTTGAGATTTAAAAAAAGAATTTAATGAAACTCTTTCAGAAATTAAAAAAATCAATAGAATTTATATTGATAGATTTGGAGGTTCAGGTTCAGGTTCAAAAGACACAAAAGACAGATTTAGATATGGAAAAAAAAATTCGAGGCAGCAGAGAAACAGGAAGAGAGGATTTTAAATACATTGGTACAGAAGAAGATTCCGATATACTACAGGAGGGGGTTGTTTAAACAAGTTATACATTACAATCTGGGTTTAAACACATTGTGGCAGTTGAGACAGGAAGATTTTAATGTGCAAATTGATAACCATTGTGAAATACTGGGAAAGGCTAAGAAAAATATTTTGTCATCCCATATGAGCTATAGTACAAAACAAGTTGAATATTGTGGTCCTGGCATAACCTGAACAGGAAAACGATATGTGGGATACAAGGTTAATGAAAATATGGATTTGGATCGGATATGGAACAAAGTTGATATGAGAAATTGTATAAACACATAAAAATGTAATATTTTAATGTAAGATATAAGATTACAAACATAAATAGAAGTTGATATTATAGACCAATTTTTTTATAAGATGACATATTTCTATAATTATATGTATGAATATGTATGTATGAATATTATAAGAATTAGTATATTATGTATTAGGTTATGTGTTATGTTAGGTTATGTATTTAGTTTAAATGGACATTATCCCAAGGAGTGGAAATTACAGATGGATTTTTCTTTTATGGAGATATATATATAAGAAGATAATGGGATGATTCAAGGGGCATGGTGGCTCAGCGGGTAAGATGCCAGGCTTGTCGATCGGAAGATCACAAGTTCGGAGGTTCGAATCCCTAGCCCTGCGTGCGGAGTGAGCTCCCGCACTAGCTCCAGCTCTTGCCAACCTAGCAATTCAAAAGCATGCAAATGCAAGTAGATGAATAGGTACCACTTCGGTGGGTAGGTAACAGCGTTCCACGCGTGTCATGCAGCCACATGACCATGGAAGCGTCTTCGGACAACTCTGGCTCTTCGGCTAACAAACGATGAGCACCAGCCCCTAGAGTCGGACACGACTGCACAAATGTGCGGGGGGAACCTTTACTAATGGGATGATGAGGTGGAATTAGAATTAATGTTATTACAGGATGACATATTTTTACAATATTATGTATGAATATGTATGTATGAATACTAGAAGAATTGGTATATTATGTATTATGTTATGTAATATGTTAGGTTATGTATTAGTGGAATATGTAGTCATAATATGAATAGAATATATTGTATTTTATTAGAAGTAAATAAGGCTTTTATTTGTTATACTAATTGGATTTTATTGAAGATACAAATATAGATGTAAAAATGGAAAGAGCGAATAAAAAATATCAAACTGATGCAGCAATGAACATTTAACTACTACTTCAAGGAGTAGAAGCTAAAGATGGATTATTGGAAGATAGCAAGAAAGGTGAAACCTATATGAAGATCAGAAGATTGGATTATAGAAATTAAAGGGTATATGACAAAGAAAAGTTCCTGTGTATTGTATGAAGGACTAACATTTAAAGTTTGTACTTTAGTTGTAAATTGTACTTTAGTTGTAAATTGTACTTAAAGTTCAAAGATAGATTGGAGGACATCTATTTTCTCTGTTTCCTTTGTTTATTATTTTTTGATTTCACTTTTTCTTTACTTTTTCCTTACTTTGTATTTCTATTTCTATTTCTTTTTTCTGCTTTAACTTTTAATATGTATTTTAAAACTTAATAAAATTTATTAAAATAAATAGGCTTGGAATATATGTAAGAAAGCAAGAGATTCCCAAGATGTGGTAAATCTAAACAAAGACTGGATTCCCAAGTGATCTCTCAATGCTGAATATCTATTAGCAGAGGGTAGAAAATAAGTAAATACATATTGGGAATGAAATTGAATTATTGTTGAAGGATCCTGTTAATTTTTATAAGTGAAAATCCAGAATTCACTGAAATATCCAGTCTGATGGTGTGGGCCCACTCAAATAATTTCATACCCTGAAAATCAGATCTGGCCATGTAAATTCTCAGATCCACAAATCATGTTTCCTTCCTTCCAAAAACCCATTATTTGTTTCTGAAGTTCTGCTGGCATTGCTACAAAAACTGCACTTCAATAAAGCAACTAGACTCAAATCAAACTTCTGATGAGAGGGAGCCAAATCCTAAAAAAATCTTCTATGGTCACTGAGATCCTTTAGAAAATCAAATATTCTTTTCATAAATACTGAACTTGTACACACATTAAGCAGTCTTTTACTTCAATTTATTTATTTAACTCAGTGCTGTCTGCTATGAATACATGTTCTGAGTGCCTGAGCAGCTGGGAGCACCCAACCAAACTTGTTTGAGCTTGGGAGCTATATCAGGTCAATACTAGATAATACTTTTATTAGACAGGACTCTACCAGAGAATATCTGGGCCCAATACTAGACTGGGAAGACAAAATTCATACCCGAAGAAAGCCACAGCAATTATTTTCATACTGTTTCCAAGAAAAATGCAAAGATCTGTTCATAAAGTCACCAGGAGTTGAGCTCAACTCGAAGGAGTCTGTATCTTTACATGTTTTCAAGGACAGTCTTTCTTTATATGAGATTCTAGGAATTGAACCTGAGAAATTATGCAAAACAAGTTTCCAACCACTGAGCTTTGGCCAATTTTTTTGCACTTCTGTGCTGTTTTTCAAACAGGTTTTTTTTTAAGGAGATATATTAGTCATGACATTATACAGTATATAATAGTAGTGGGGGATTCCTCTCCTTCATTAAATTTCCTGCACACAGAAAACTGATAGGTGAAGGAAAAAGTTGTTAAACCAGACTTGCCCCTGATGTTCCTGTTATAAACATGAAGAAGTTTGGGTTTGCTTTTTTGTTTTGTTTTAAGAATATATCACTAATGACCAACACTTCGACATGGAACAATTCTAGACCTACTGTATAAAGAAAGCCTCTTCAATTCCAACTGTATTCTAGATTTGGAAAACAAGGGAGTATACAGCAGAATTCACTATGTTGTTATGCTACTTTAGAGATCTCATCAGACTTCAGACCAAAGCTTATTGGGAAAGTATAATGATACAGTACATCAATTAATACGATGGAAAAGTTTTTTTAAAAAAAATTGATTTCAAACTAACCTTCTATAGTGTACATGTAAGCAGATGTTTCAAATACGACCTTACCAAGTTTTAAATACTGTATAGGGACCAACTATGTGGTCAAATCCATAAAGAGGAACCAGGGCATAAAGGATAACTTTAGCATACTTAAGTGAATTGATCTGGCAGGTTAGTTTAACATATTGCTTATGCATCCCCCTTCACTCAGTCCCCTCTCAACCGTTAAATTTATATGAAAGAAAACGCAGACTAAATTCTCAACCCCCAGGAGATCTTTTGGAGGAGCCGGGGAGGGGGCTGAAAAAAAACAGCCTGTGCTAATACTCTCTGATGAATCTTCTCTAAATATATATATTTTAGCCAGTAACTCTGAAATAACAAAAGATATTATACATTTTGAAAAAAATAACAATGGACATGTCAATTAAAATATACATTGCTGACCTTAGAATAATATAAACCAGTGAACATAGCTGTAAAGAAAATATTTCCTAATCTCTTAATGGCTTAATGTATATATATTTCAATATAAAGGTAAAGGTTCCCCCACACAGTCGTGTCCGACTCTAGGGGCCGGTGCTCATCTCCGTTTGTTAGCCGAAGAGCCAGCGTTGTCCGAAGACGCTTCCACGGTCATGTGGCCGCATGACGCGCGCGGAACGCTGTTACCTTCCCACCAAAGTGGTACCTATTTATCTACTTGCATTTGCATGCTTTCGAATTGCTAGGTTGGCAAGATCTGGGGCGAGTGCGGGAGCTCACTCTGTCATGTGGCGCTCAGGTCTCGAACCTCCGAACTTGCGACCTTCTGATCGACAAGCCTGTCGTCTTAACCGCTGAGCCACAGCGCCCCCTTCATTTCAATATATCTATGTATGTATGGATGGATGGATGGATGTTTACATACATGTTGGTCTGAAGTGCATGACATCTTGGCCATCATTAAAGCTTTTGGTTCTTCATGGCACTGCAAATGACATTGAGATTTTAAATCTGTGGCATCATCATTTGTCTGTTCCAGTGTTAGCTGCTTCTCTGCTGTGCTATATCCACTTCTGTTTTCCACTGGCACTACAGATTCTGTCAAGGTGTTCAGTGCTGTGAGAAGTTCTTCTGGCAAAGTATTGCTCTCCTCCTGTACAGATGTATCCATAGAAAAAGCAACATCCTGATACTCTAACATGTCAGACATCTGGGTGGTTTCAAATTCATCAAGTGGTTTTATTACATGTTTTACTCCAAACATTTTAGCTACGATACTATTTATAATCCCGTTAGATGCTACTGCTTCATGAAATGGATCTTCCATATCATTCTGACCACTGATCATCCCAACGTTTTGGAAAGTCACTGACATTTCTGTGTATTTTGGCACATCATTTGGGAATGACTTTACTGCATCCATATCTGAGAGAAGACTTTTTTCTGGAGAATCATCCTTGTTTAATGTCTGTGAAAATGAAATTAAAATGCCATGCTTACATTAAAAAAACAGTTTCTATAAAGATACTCCTGTAGCATAACATTAATTATTCTTCTTGGTATTTTATCATTTATGTTACAACCATTTTAACAATACACATATTTCTCAATAGAAGTTAATGTAATGGTAATTACGGATTTTTTTTTACAAAAAAGTTTGTGCTGCCACAACACAATGACCTAAAATTTTCAGTGGTTTCTATTTATAATTCTTATATGATTTATCTGGGAAATTATAGACAAATCTAAGATTTCATCAGCCATACAGTATATACAAAAATAATCATTTCATACTTAATATAATTATTCCTAAAGAGAGTGATGGCTCATAATGCAGCTCGATAAGCACATCTAGTCCTGTAATATCAATATTTTAATTAAATATATAATTCTGAACAGGGTAAAGCATCCAATGCCCCTATAATATACTGGACTATGCCAGAGTTCTGAAAAAATGGGGAGCATCTATAATAAGTTAGGAATAAAAATATGGGCATTCCTTAAACAGCAATGTATGAACACAAGCTAGAGCCGCTATTAAGGCCTACCTTGTGGCGGTAAGCGAAACATCAATATTTCTCCGCTCTTATTGCATCCGCAGAATGCCGTCCAGCGACCCTGTTCAGGGTCACTCGATCCCTTCTGGGAAAGGGTGGCCCGGTGATCTATCTTCAGGGCCGTGCTGAGGAGTTTTCTGAGCATTTGCAGGATAAAATCGCTCAGATCTGTTCTAAGTTGGACTCCAAGTGTGAGGCAGGGTCTGTGGAGATGCCGAGGGAACGGGCTTACCCTGTTATCGGGTAACAGTTTGACACTGCTGGGCCCGAGGAAGTGGACAGGATCCTCTGGACTGTAAACACCACCACCTGTCAACTAGACTGCTGCCCCTCCTGGCTAGTGAAAGCAGCTTGGGGGGTGACATGTAGTTGGGTCCAAGCAATGGTAAATTCATCCTTGAGAGAGGGGGTGTTTCCAGCTGCCTTTAAGGAGGCGCTGGTGCACCCCCTCAAGAAACCATTGCTGGACCCCACTGTACTGGACAATTTTCACCCAGTCTCCCACCTCCCCTTCTTGGGGAAGGTGGTTGAGAAAGTGGTGGCGCTGCAGCTCCAGTGGCTTCTGGATGAAACGGATTATCTAGACCCCTTCCAGTCAGGTTTCAGGCCCGGTCATGGGACGGAAACGGCATTGGTCGCTCTTATGGATGATCTCTGCAGGAGCGGGATGGGGGCAGTGCATCCACCCTGACTCTTCTTGACCTCTCAGCGGCTTTCGATACCATTGACCACGGTATCCTTTTGCGTTGGCTCAGGGAGTTAGGGGTGGGCGGCGTGGTTCTGCGCAGGTTCACCTCCTTCCTCCAGGGCCGGTCCCAATCGGTGTTGATAGGGAGCGAGAGATCTGGCCCACGGCCCCTCCTTTGTGGGGTGCCGCAGGGCTCAGTACTCTCTCCGCTCCTTTTTAACGTCTACATGAAACCGCTGAGCGAGATCATCCTTCATCACGGGATGAGGTATCATCAATATGCTGATGATACTCAATTATACATCTCCATCCCGGGTGAAGTTAGTGATGCCGTGAATGCCCTCTCGTGGTGCCTGGGGGCTGTGGGGGTCTGGATGGGGAACAACAGGCTTCAGCTGAACCCTGGTAAGACAGAGTGGCTGTGAGTGGGGGGCTCCTCGTTATCCGGGAACTTAATATCTTTAGTGCTGGATGGGGTTGCACTGCCCCAGACAGACCCGGTACATAATCTGGGGGTCCTCCTGGACTCACGACTCCTGTTCGAAGAGCAGGTGACAGTCATGGCCAGGAGGGCCTTTGCACAACTTCATGCTGTATGCCAGTTACGCCCTTTCCTGGGCCGGGATGCCCTTCGCACGGTCACTCATGCCCTGGTCATCTCCCATATAGACTACTGCAATGCACTCTACATGGGGCTACTGTTGAAGAGTATCCAGAAGCTACAGCTGGACCAAAATGCGGCTGCACAGGCAATTCTTGGCACCCCTAAATCGGCACATGTTACACCGTTGCTTCGCGAACTGCATTGGGTACCAGTCTGCTTCCGGGTGCAATTCAAGGTGTTGGTTATCACCTTTAAAGCCCTTCATGGCATGGGTCCAGGGTATCTGAGGGACCATCTCATCCCCATCGCATCAACCCGTCCCACCCGATCATGCAGAGAGGGCATGTTACGGACCCCGTCTGTAAGAGAATTCCATCTGGCGGAGTCCAGGAAGCGGGCCTTCTCTGCAGTGGTTCCCGCCCTCTGGAACACCCTTCCCCCAGAAATAAGACAGATTCCATCTCTTGTTACCTTTCAAAAGCAGCTAAAGACCTGGTTTTGCCACCTTACGTGGGGTGGGGAGGGAAATAATCACTCCTGGAGATGGCTGGTGCCCTAAAATGACCCTTTAGATCAGAGCTTTCCAAACTTTTAATGTTGGTGACACACTTTTTAGACATGCATCATTTCGCGACACACCCTTACAGCAGGGCACAAGGCAGGCACTAGGACCTGCGTGGAATCCTGGCAGGGCTCGGAGGCAGCAGCAGCAGCCGACACAATAACGTGTCCCGACACAGTTTGGAAAGCTCTGCTTTAGATATACACGAGTGGTGCTATAATTATCATAATCATCTGGATTTTATACTATATTTATGCTTTATATTGTATTTATTCGATATTTATTTATGTTTATGTTATTTTAAGGCTTTTATCACTATTGTAAAGCACCCAGAGTCCCTCCCTTGGGGGGAGATGGGTGGTGGCAAAATTTGATAGATAGATAGATAGATAGATAGATAGATAGATAGATAGATAGATAGACAGAGAGAGAGAGAGAGAGAGAGAGAGAGAGAGAGAGAGAGAGAGAGAGAGAGATAAAAAATCCAGTTTGTTTTACTGTTCATTTTTGCAGAACAATTTGAGTCTAGCACTTTTTTGATACTTTTTTTAAATTTGAAAAAAGAAATATTCAGATCAACAGGGTTGGAGGAAGCTATATAAAGTGGCTGACGTATCATTGGCAGCTTCTTTTAACTTTTAATAAGCCTGGTATGTGGCAGCAGCAGTGAGAGCCTTACTCCTTTTTCTTCAATGCCTCCTAGAATGACAATATGACATACAAAATTGCTGCCTTGTACATTAAAAAAAACAGTATCCTTGGAGTTTGAGGAAAGGTGTATGAATTCTTTCTGGCCACCAGTATTTGTTATGCAATGCATTTCTTGGGGTGAAAACCTCAAATCCAGTCCTGGAAGAATTCATAGCAAAATTCTTTAACATCTACAGTATTAACATCTGTTAGAGGGTCATTTTGTAAAGAATGGACATATTGGTGAGTAAGCTGGATAAGTATTATCAGATACTTTGGATTTGAAGAAATTAGCTTCATTGGATCTTCTTTCCTCTTTTTTCACAATTTTTACTCTTTGGAACCAAAATTGTTATTTTTAGATCACCCTAAAATAGTTGTTAGGAGTAACATTTGGCACAATGCCTAGATTTTAAAAAGCATTAGTAACAGCTGTAGTTTACACTCCCTTTTGGGGGGAGATGGGCGGTGATAGAAGTTGGATGGATGGATGGATGGATGGATGGATGGATGGATGGATGGATGGATGGATAGATAGATAGATAGATAGATAGATAGATAGATAGATAGATAGATGATAGATAGATAGATGATAGATAGATGATAGATAGATAGATAGATAGATAGATAGATAGATAGATAGATAGATAGATAGATAGATAGATAGATAGATCTATTAACTGGAGTTTTTTATAAGTTTTTTTGTGCTGAAATCATAGTACTAGCTGGGTTATTTATTTAGAAAGCTCTGTAAATATTTTGTATTATATCCATAAGTATGATGTATTCATTATTTTGTGTCACAGCACAAACTTTGGACAATGATGTCAATTGTAGTTTTTTATGCTAGTCTAGTATAACAGGAGCAATGCAATGGCTGTGGCAAATTACATAAGTTTATTTTGAATGGCCATATGGATTACCTGATGGGTCCAATGTGTTACAAGTTTTAGCATTATACAAAACTTCTTGAAGCAATGCTTTATAATAACCTCTATTTTACTAGGTATTATGTCATTATATGACTCATAGGATGCTCCTGATTTGTGTATAAACAGCAAAGACATTCTCCAACTAAAGTACTGCCGTCATTTTAGGTGGCCCTTAAATATGAAGAAATATTATCTTTCCAGCAAAAATCCCTCATTAGATATAGTAAAATGCAAATGCTAACTACATATGTACAAACAGAAAACCATTAATAGACCTACATTTCCGTCTGACATCTCTAGAACTCCAGCCACTTTAGAATCTAAACCTAGAACAATAACAAACAACCAAACTTTAAACTTCTGTAAGTATATTTTAAATTTTATCATTATATTTATTATTTTAAACATCCTTTAAAACCTGAGATTTACATTTGCTACCTGGATTATTCCAAATCCAGAGCGAAGATGAGATTATTTTTACTGTCTGCCAATGAATGTTCCATATGAAAAAAACATAACCTTCATCTACTTGGTAAAACTACTGATGTGCTTCTACTAATTTTACACTTAATTCAACTAAAATTATTTTCTACCTCTCCAAATACAAGAATTAGGAAGAGACTTCAGCAGGGCAGGACAGGGCAGGAGTAATGCTCTGGTTGACAATGCCCTTCCCCAATGCATGCTGGGGACTGACATGCCCAGAAATGCCATTCTCAATCCATTTCTGAAAACGAATAATGATAGCCAGAGTTTGGATTCTGCAGGTGTAACAAAACCTGCTAGCAGCTTTTAAATGGTAAAACAAAGATAAAAACAAACAAAAACCTCCCAACCTAATAAGCCAATTCCTTTCCCATTTCAAATTCCATTCTTGGTTCAATCAAGGTAATCAAAGTAATGTTCTCTCATTTGTTATGGGGAGAGCAGGAAAGAGCAGTCATTTTTACTATATTTTTCATTATTTTTGCTGTTTGCATTATCAGGAAGCCAACTCCTTACAGGAACTGCTTTACAAGTAATATACCACTATCTTTCTTAATTTGTGAAAATGTAACAATTGGAACTCTATACAGTTTTTCCTACCTTATAAAGATAGGGGTAGAGGTCATTTTGAACCAGGAATCTGTCCCTATCCACTTGACTACTTAATACTGAATACTCCCCTCCTTAACTCCTTAGCCATGCAGAGTTAAACATATGATCAAATGTGATCAGATGTGGTGTAAGCAGCAGATATAGGGAAACATAAGTAGCCTCAGGATCATGGCAGCTCACTACCTTTTTTGAAGAGGGATCAGGATTGTATGCACAATATATTTGGATAAGGCTCATATTGAGGAATAAGATATAATGGGTTATTATATCTTATTCCTCAATATGAGCCTTATCCAAATAAGAAACTCCTCTCTTAAATAAGGAAGATTTAGGAACTATCTATGAGAATTCTCAAATAGCTTCGCAACTAACCTTTTTTTTTAAATCCATTCAATCGTGTCCAATTCTCGGAGACTGCCTGGACAAATCCTTTCAGTTTTCTTGGCGTGTTTTTCAGAAGTGGTTTGCCATTGCCTCCTTCCTAGGGCTGAGAGAAAGTGACTGGCCCAAGGTCACCCAGCTGGATTTGTGCCTAAGGCGGGACTAGAACTCACAGTCTCCTGGTTTCTAGCATGATGCCTTAACCACTACACCAAACTGGCTCTCTCAACTGACCTTAATGTATGGCTTTTATATTTTTCACAGAATGAGCACATTGTACCTTCAACCCGGAAAGTCCAAGCCCAAATGTAACATAAGATCTTTCTCCATAATGCATAGTTGAATCTAATTAAATATGTAATATAACTTTTCATTCTTCTGAAAGCAGAATAATGGAACACAATCTATAACACAATTTCTAAAAAGTTTAACTGTCAAAACGACACAGTTCCTTATTTTGTTATATGGTGTTTCAATGCAAATACACATTCCCACTTTTAAATATTTTCTCTGTATACATAATACCTACATTTATCCAAGTTAAACTTTACTGTAAAAACATAAAAACATACCAATACAAAGTTTATATTCTCCATGTACAGTTGCAGCTGACAGGCAATCAAGCTGGCAAATATTTGTAGCATTGACAGCATTGTTTATCTCATTCCTAGAGAAAAAAATATTCTGATTAAAGTAAAGTATGTTTTGGGATGATTTAGGTCTTAAGACTCAAGACTTTACCCTTAATTACATACACAATGGATATAATTATGCATTTATAGGAATTACTTCATTTATTTTCTTACTTAATGTCAATACATTTTCTCCATAAAATTATAAAATTAAGCAATGTCTAGTAATTAAAATTTCATGACCAAGGGCAGCCAGCCTCTAAGTATGAGATACTGGGGGGAAAAATATCAGGAAACACTTATTGCTTTCCTGACCTGCTTATGAACATCCCAGAAGCTTCTAGTTTCACTTTTATTTTATTAAAAACAGAAAACTAGGCTAGATACCAGCTGCTGAAGAGCAATAGTGAAACACAGTTACACAGTTCGTGCTCAGATATGTTTGGTTAGGCAATGCATGACACAGAATGCTAGATAAGATGGGCTGCTGACCTAATTCAACAGATCTCTTCTTATATTCTTGATTCAAGCAATCAAATACATCAAATAAAGATAATCCAAAAGCAGCACTGAATGTGGATAGTACAACAAAGGAATTACATACAACAATTGTGCTTGGGGCTACTCTCTGGGTAGGATAGAAATTTCAATATGATAATACGATGGGTATAATTTGTCTATATTTTTCCAGATTATTTGAGAAACAGGAGATCACAAGAGTTTGGCTTTTAAAAAGAAAGTCCTGAACAAAACAAAGTCTGGGGGGGAAAAAACCTAAAGGGCAAATATTTAAGATAAGCCCTGAAGGCAATCTGAAGGTATATGAATAGACAGCAATCAAGAATCCACTTCACTCTGAGATAGCAATCAGGATATATATGTGTGCCTTCTAAAAAGGCAGAATTTTCTCTTTCCAAATAGCATGTAATGATAATATTTAAAGTTCCTCTTTTTAATTCTATCCAGGTAAACAAACAAGATAGTAATTCTGAAGTTACCCATCCATTCAAATGAATGTACTACAGTACTTCTTCACATCCATTGAAATATTTCCTAACAGAAGTCTGCATAGATGAAATATTAAGAAAGTTCACATAGCCCTATGGATGAATGATAAGTTCTCTTTTCCTACATCTGTATGTCTACAATATACCAGCAAATCAAATAAAGCCACCTACTTCCAGCAACTTTTTCTTGTCCTTTAAAGAGAGTGCTCCACTGCTCTTTATCCCTAAAGAGTCCCATCTGCAGGGTCAGGCCTTCTCAATCACAACCTCCCTTCTCTAGAATAGCATTCTCCTAGAGATCAGGTTGGCCCCATCCTTTTGAGTTTTCAAAAAGGAATTAAGACCTGGCTTCTCCAGCACATTTTTGGTGTCTAATGGGTAAAACTGACTCTTTTGCAGGGGAACTTTGAAATTAGATTAGCTGTTCCTTGGTGGATGGCACAGGTGATGTTGTGGGTTTTGTTGGTTTATGTTTTACGTATTTAGGAATGTAAACCACTCAGAGTTGGTTGCAATTTGAGAGGAATATAAGCCCTAAATAAGTAAATAAATAAGCACATAAATAAATATTACTTTGCTCCTCCCTCTAGGTTGCTGCTTTCACTATTACATTTTCCTCCTTTTGAGGAATGAAGCAGCTTGAACTACTGACTGATTTTGTGTCATTTTTATCTCACACATTCAGCTGTAAGCAGGCAGGATCAAGCAGTAAATGAAGGAGTAATGAGAAAATAAGGAAAGGGAAGCAGAGTTCCTGAGATGAGTTTATGACAAATTAACTTGCCTATAGGATATTTTGTGGGCCTAAATGGTTTGTTGTAATAGAAATAATGTTATGATGGATTAATTGTAAGAGATTAGATTTGTAAATGTACTTTTATCTGTATCGGAGAAAGTCGGAAATCGCTTTCCGTTTCTTTTCTTTCTATTGACACTTTTTATAGTTTGTTCTTTTTTTCTTTAGTTCTGGTTTCTGTCTACTCTACACGCTTTTTTGTATCTTAATTATATCTTGAAACTAAAAAATTAATCAAACAGGATATTTTGTGGGCCACAGGAACTGTTCCAACCTTTCTGTCTTCCAACCCTTCTACATCCACTTTAAAACATACCTGGTATTGTCCCTGGATATTCTATTTCCAGATAGATTTGGATATCAGAATGCACAGACATGTGTACACATGTGTATTAGCTGTATCTCATGTTATTGTTTATATTATGGTTTATTATAACTTTTAGTGCTCCATGATATAAAGCACTGCATGTCACATTAGAATCTATTGGATGAAGGTATATTGAAGCAAAAAATTAAATTCTTACAGCACTGAGAATATACTATAAATCCTATATACAGAGAGGGAGAGAGAGAGATCAACGGTGCTATTTCTCAGTTGGATCCTGCAACCCATTGACAATATAGGTGGCAATTTAGCACTTGCAAAATCACTTGTAATGTACTTCGTACTTTGCAATGCACTTGTAATGCACTATGTACTTTGCAGCCAAAGACGAAGAAGCTCTATGCAGTCAGCAAAAACAAGACCTGGAGCTGACTGTGGCTTAGATCATGAGCTTCTTATCGCAAAATTTAGGCTTAAATTGAAGAACATAGGGAAAACCACTAGACCATTCGGGTATGACCTAAATCATATCCCTTATGACCTAAATCATATCCATATACAGTGGAGGTGAGGAATAGATTTAAAGGATTAGATCTGGTAGACAGAGTGCCTGAAGAACTATGGATGGAGGTTCGTAACATTGTACAGGAGGCAGCAACTAAAACCATCCCAAAGAAAAAGAAATGCAAGAAAGCAAAGTGGCTGTCTGATGAGGCTTTACAAATAGTTGAGGAAAGAAGGGAAGCAAAAGGCAAGGGAGAAAGGGAAAGATATAACCAACTGAATGCAGATTTCCAGAGAATAGCAAGGAGAGATAAGAAGGCCTTCTTAAATGAACAGTGCAAAGAAATCGAGGAAAACAATAGATAGGGGAAGACTAGAAAATTGGAGATATCAAGGGCATGTTTTGTGCAAAGATGGGCATGATAAAGGACAAAAAAGGCAGGGACCTAACAGAAGCAGAAGAGATTAAGAAGAGGTGGCAAGAATACACAGCACAACTATACAAGAAAGATCTTAATGTCCCTGATATCCACAATGGTGTGGTCACTGACCTTGGGCCGGACATCCTAGAGCAGGGCTTTCCAAAGCTTCACCACGGCCACACACCAACCGCCATTGGTGTGTCGCTGCGGGAAAACCCGGAAGTGCTGCCATTGCGGCAGCGCGCAAAAACCCGGAAGCACTGCTGCCGCTTTCAGGTTTTTGCGCACCGCCGTTGGTGTGTCGCCGCGGGAAAACCCGGAAGCGCTTATGATGATCAGCGCTTCCGGGTTGTGTGGCGACACACCAGACTGTGTGTGGCGACACACTTTTGTGTCGCCACACACAGTTCGGAAAGCTCTGTCCTAAAGAGTGAAGTCAAGTGGGCCTTAGGAAGCATTACTAACAACAAAGCTAGCGGAGAAGACAGTATTCCAGCTGAGCTATTTAAAATCCTAAAAGATGATGCTGTTAAAGTGCTGCACTCAATATGCCAACAAATTTGGAAAACTCAACAGTGGCCACAGGATTGGAAAAGGTCAGTTTATGTTCCAATGCCAAAGGACAATGCCAAAGAATGTTCAAATTACCGTACAATTGCGCTCATTTCACATGCTAGCAAGGTTATGCTCAAAATCCTACAAGCTAGGCTTCAGCAGTATGTGAACTGAGAACTACCAGAAGTCCAAGCTGGGTTTCGAAGAGGCAGAGAAACTAGAGATCAGATTGCCAACATTTGCTGGATCATGGAAAAAGCAAGAGAGTTCCAGAAAAACATCTACTTCTGCTTCATTGACTACGCTAAAGCCTTTGATTGTGTGGATCACAACAAACTGTGGCAAAGTCTTAAAGAGATGGGAGTACCAGACCACCTTACCTGTCTCCTGAGAAACCTGTATGCAGGTCAAGAAGCAACAGTTAGAACCGGACATGGAACAACCGATTGGTTCAAAATTGAGAAAGGAGTACGACAAGGCTGTATATTGTCACCCCGCTTATTTAACTTATATGCAGAGTACATCATGAGAAATGCCGGGCTGGATGAATCACAAGCCGGGAGAAATATCAACAACCTCAGATATGCAGACAATACCACCCTAATGGCAGAAAGTGAAGAGGAACTAAAGAGCCTCTTGATGAGGGTGAAAGAGGAGAGTGCAAAAGCTGGCTTGAAACTCAACATTAAAAAAACCCAGATCATGGCATCTGGTCCCATCTCTTCCTGGCAAATAGAAGGGGAAGAAATGGAAGTAGTGACAGATTTTATTTTCTTGGGCTCCAAGATCACCGGTGACTGCAGCCATGAAATTAAAAGACGTTTGCTCCATGGGAGGAAAGCTATGGCAAACCTAGACAGCATATTAAGAAGCAGAGACATCACCTTGCCGACTAAGGTCCATATAATCAAAGCTATGGTTTTTCCAGTAGTAATTTATGGCTGTGAGAGTTGGACCATAAGGAAGGCTGAGCGCCAAAGAATTGATGCTTTCAAACTGTGGTGCTGGAGAAGACTCTTAAGAGTCCCTTGGACTGCAAGGAGGTCAAACCAGTCAATCCTAAAGGAAATCAACCCTGACTGCTCATTGGAAAGACAGATGCTGAAGCTGAAGCTCAAATACTTTGGCCACCTAATGCAAAGAGAGGACTCACTGGAAAAGACCCTGATGCTGGGAAAGACTGAAGGCAAAAGGAGAAGGGGACGGCAGAGGATGAGATGGTTAGATAGCATCACCAATTATTATTATTATTATTATTATTATTATTATTATTTATTACATTTATATCCCGCCCATCTCCCCCACAAGGAGGGACCCTGGGCGGTTCACAACAAGTTTAAAATCAATTAAAACAATAAATATCAATAATAAACAATATAAAATACATATATATATATACATATACTGTATACACACACACACACACACACACACACACACACACACACACACACACACACACTAACTATACAATTTGATCCAAAAGTGGTAGAACTTATTCCACTGGTCGATAAGGCTGATCAGAACAGATCTAGGGGGCTAGCCAACCCCAAGACTGGCTATTCCCCTCCCCTCCCCAAGCCTGGTGACATAGCCAGGTCTTCAAGTTTTTCCTAAAGTCCAGGAGAGAGGGGGCCAATCTTATTTCACCAATGTAATGAACATGAATTTGGGTAAACTCCGGGAGACAGTGGAGGACAGGAAGGCCTGGCGTGCTATGGTCCATGGGGTCACGAAGAGTTGAACACGACTTAACAACTGAGCAACAACAACAAAAATCACTTGTATTTATCAGAGATATTGTACTTACAGTAGCAGAGATTGAGATTCTTCCTTTTCATTAATCTCTTGATATGGCTGGAAGAGGAAAAACAAAATTGGTTCAGAAAACAATAATTAAGGCTGCAAATCCAAGCACATTTATGTAACAGTAAATCATACTGAAATCAATGATAGTTATTCCAAACAGGCATGTAGTCAGTTACCTCATTTTTCAACTTTAGTACAAGCAATAATTGTTGATCTGCATATTTTATAGGATATAATATCTGCAATACAAGTTAAACTTTCTCTAGAACTCAATGTTAAAATACATCATGCAATTCTATGCACATTTTCTAAAAAACCAGGATCCAGGCATTTCCATAAATCTACTCCCACCTAAGCTACAGTTATAAAGAGTCAAACACTGAAAAATTGTATTAACTCACATTGTAATATTCACATATCCAAATTTATATCTAGTATAATTCTATCTTCATTGCTCTTGTGTTTGCATTTTTTTCTAATTTCAACAAAAGTGGAAAATATTTTTATGTAGATATTCTGTGTAGCTATGTAGCTATACTATTTACATTTATTGAACAAGATCTTTATATCTTCCCTGAGTGTGGCACATATAACAGTTATAGCATATTTTATAATATTTTATTCCTAAATAAAAGTAATTAAATTAATTATAATCAATCAATCATGCTAGTAGATAACCTGTGGCAGTATTGGGATAAGGGTAATTTATTTATTTTATTTATTTATTATTTAAATTTATATGACCGCCCAACTCCCCCAGCGGGAGTTGGGCGGTCATATAAATGCATATATCCTAATTAAAAATTAATTTAATTTTTAAGTAAAGGTAAAGGTTCCCCCCGCACATTTGTGCAGTCGTGTCCGACTCTAGGGGCCGGTGCTCATCTCCGTTTGTTAGCCGAAGAGCCAGTGTTGTCCGAAGACGCTTCCGCGGTCATGTGGCCGCATGACACGCGCAGAACGCTGTTACCTACCCACCGAAGTGGTACCTATTCATCTACTTGCATTTGCATGCTTTCGAATTGCTAGGTTGGCAAGAGCTGGAGCTAGTGCGGGAGCTCACTCCGCACGCAGGGCTAGGGATTCGAACCTCCGAACTTGCGATCTTCCGATCGAAAAGCCTGGCGTCTTACCCGCTGAGCCACCACGCCCCAATTTAGTTTTTACCTGTTAAAATTATAAATAAATATATTTTAAACTCTGGGGACTATGGGGCAGGCAATTTGATCGAGGTGGTGACGGGCAGGAGATATCATGATGGGAACCGGAGGACAGGCCATCTTTGGGGAAGGTGCCCCCGGTGTTTAGTACTAGTGGCGCGTTCCGGTCCTCCGAGTTCAAACCCAGGTTCTGGACAGCAGATCCTTGAGGGCCCTGGTTTCCGACTGCTGCTGCTTAACGCCAGGTCAGTAAACAACAAGGCCCCCCTCATAAGTGATTTAATCACGGAGAAGGGGGCTGACCTGACGTGTATTACTGAGACCTGGTTGGGCCCAGAGGGAGGGGTAGCCCTCTCAGAAATGTGCCCAGCGGGGTTTCAGGTGTGGCACCAGCCGAGACCGGGGTAGGGGAGGAGGGGTGGCAGTTGTTATTAGAGAATCTCTAGTGGCTTTCAGGGGCCTTGCTCCACAAGTGTTCGGATGTGAGACCCCATTTTTCAAGTTGGGTGCCCGAGAACAGTTGGGAGTGTTGCTACTGTACCAGCCTCCCTGCTGCGTAGCAACCTCCCTGCCTGAGCTGCTGGAGGCCATCTCGGGGCTGGCGGTGGAATTCCCCAGGCTTATGGTCCTGGGGGATTTTAACTTGCCGTCCTTGGAGCGTGCCTCGGAAGCGGCTCGGGAGTTCATGACTACCATGGCAGCCATGGGCCTGTCCCAAATTATTCAGGACCCGACTCGGGACAATGGACTCACTCCGGATTTGGTTTTCTTGTCAGAGCAATGGCAAAGTGACCTGAGGGGAAAGTTAGAACTATCCCCGTTGTCATGGTCAGATCACGCCCTGGTATCTCTAAGATTCTCTTATGCCGCCCCACTCCGCAGGGAGGCAGGACCTATTCGATTGGTCCACCCCCGGCGACTTATGGACCCAGTGAGGTTTCAGAGGGAGCTGGGGGTAATACCCGGGGACCTGCTACACGGTCCAGCGGAGGCCCTGGCCACAGCCTGGAATAGGGAGGCGGCCGGGGCCTTGGACAGGAACCCGCCGATGCGACCTCTCCAGCCCCATTCAACCCATCGCTCCCCGTGGTTTACGGAGGAGCTGAGGGTTTTGAAGAGGGTGAAGAGACGTCTGGAGCGCCGCTGGAGAAAGACGAAGGCGGAATCGGACCGAACACAATCTAGAGCCGCTATTAAGGCCTACCTTGTGGCGGTAAGAGCGGCGAAACGTGAATATTTATCCACTCTTATTGCATCCGCAGAATGCCGTCCGACGGCCCTGTTCAAGATTACTCGATCTCTCTTGGGTAAGGTGGAATCAGTGACCCACCTGCAGGGCCGTGTGGAAGAGTTTTCTGAGCATCTGCAGGATAAAATCGCTTGGATTCGGTCTAAGTTGGACTCCAGGCGTGAAATGCAGTCTGGGGAGATGCCAGGAGAACGGCCTTGCCTTGTTATCTGGGAACGATTTGATCCTGTTGGACCTAAGGAAGTGGACAGGATCCTCCGAACTGTAAATTCCACCACATGCCATCTAGACCCATGCCCTTCCTGGCTGGTAAAATCTGCCAGGGAGGTGACTTGCGGGTGGGTCCAGGCAATGGTTAATACATCCTTGATGGAGGGGGTGTTCCCAACTGCATTTAAGGAGGCATTGGTGCACCCCCTCCTCAAGAAGCCATCCCTGGACCCTACCATCCTGGACAATTTTTGTCCAGTCTCCCACCTTCCCTTTTTGGGAAAGGTGGTTGAGAAAGTGGTGGCGTTACAACTTCAGAGGATTCTGGATGAAGCGGATTATCTAGACCCCTTCCAGTCAGGTTTCAGGCCAGGATATGGGACGGAGACTGCATTGATAGCACTTATGGATGATCTCTGGCGGGAGCAGGATGGAGGCAGTGCATCCATCCTGGCTCTCTTGGACCTCTCAGTGGCTTTCAATACCATCGACCATGGTATCCTTTTGGGTCGGCTTAGGGAGTTGGGGGTGGGCGGTGTAGTTTTGCGCTGGTTCACCTCCTTCCTCCAGGGCCGTTCCCAGTCGGTGGTGATAGGGGAGGAGAGATCCGGCCCGCGACCTCTCTTATGTGGGGTGCTGCAGGGTTCGGTTCTCTCTCCTCTCCTATTCAACATCTACATGAAACCGCTGGGTGAGGTCATCCGACACCATGGGATGAGGTATCATCAATATGCTGATGATACTCAATTGTATATCTCCATCCCAGGTGAAGTAAGTGATGCAGTAGCCACCCTCTCGTGGTGCCTGGGGGCTGTGGGGGTCTGGATGGGGAACAACAGGCTTCAATTGAACCCTGGCAAGACCGAGTGGCTGTGGATTGATGGCTTAGCGTTATCTGGGAAGTTGTCATCTTTGGTTCTCGATGGGGTAGCACTGCCCCATTCGGAACCGGTGTGGAACTTGGGGGTGCTTCTATACTCACAACTCCAGTTGTGGCTAGGAGGGCCTTTGCACAGCTTCGGCTTGTGCGCCAGTTATGCCCATTCCTGGACCGCGATGCCCTCCAAACGGTCACTCATGCCCTTGTCATCTCCCACATAGACTATTGCAATGCGCTCTACATGGGGCTACCCTTGAAGACTATCCGGAAGCTACAGCTGGTGCAGAATGTGGCCGCGCGGCAATTTTGGGTGCACCAAGATCAGCATATATAACACCTTTGCTCCGCGAGCTGCATTGGGTGCCAGTTTGCTTCCAGGTCCAATTCAAGGTGTTGGTTATCACCTTTAAAGCCCTGCATGGCATGGGGCCAGGATACCTGAGGGACCGTCTTATCCCCATATCATCGACCCGCCCCACCCGATCATTCAGGGAGGGCCTGCTACGGACCCCATCAATAAGGGAATGTCATCTGGTGGGGTCCAGGAGGCGGGCCTTCTCTGTAGTGGCACCCGCCCTTTGGAATATCTTGCCCCCAGAGTTGAGGCAGGTCCCCTCCCTCCCAACCTTTAGGAAAGAGCTGAAAACCTGGTTCTGCCGCCTAGCATGTGAAGGGGAAAGTAACAGTTCCTCATGGGGGTGGTTAATTCCATAATGTCCTTCCTTTTTGTTAAGCTAATTCAACAAAATTGGATTTTATAATTATTTAATTGTATTAATTAAATTGTAATTTTATATTTTTATATCCTTATTTTAAATCTGATTTTATTGTAAACCGCCCAGAGTTCCCCGTTGGGGGAGATGGGCGGTCATATAAATTAAATAAATAATAAATAAATAAATAAACTAAGGAAGTGTTGAAGCTAAAATAGACCAAGACAGGGTTCCCAACCTTTTTGAGACAATAAGCATTTCTGGACTTTTGAGAATGTTACTATATGGGAACTCTCACAGAATGGCTGCCATGGTGGTTATGAAGAATAAAAAACATTCATTTACACACAAAGGTGTAAAAAGTTTTCCAATTAAACTAGCGTACACTTCATGATGAGCAAAGATCATATATATGTCTACCTGACAGATACATACTTACCAAACCTACTACCAGACATAGCTTCCTACTTGTTTTAGCAAAATAGACAACTGCATAATAATTGAATAGTAATTAAAATCAGGAAAATAACATGATTCTGAAAGTTTTGTTCCCTTGGAATAAATCCCTGAGTGGAATAAATCCACTAATCTAAATACTTCCTACTTAGTATAGGCCTATACTTATATGCGTGCGGAGTGAGCTCCCGCACTAGCTCCAGCTCTTGCCAACCTAGCAATTCAAAAGCATGCAAATTGCAAGTAGATGAATAGGTACCACTTCAGTGGGTAGGTAACAGCGTTCCGCGCGTGTCATGCGGCCACATGACCGTGGAAGCGTCTTCGGACAACGCTGGCTCTTCGGCTAACAAATGGAGATGAGCACCGGCCCCTAGAGTCGGACATGACTGCACAAATGTGCGTGGGGAACCTTTACCTTTTTTTATACTTATTCCAGTTATTCTGCTGCAGCAAATGTTTAAAGCAGTAAAATGCTTTGATCTGCACCCATGCCAAGAAACCATAATCCTTACACACATGTGCTTAGGTGTTTAAATTGTGTAGACATAGTCCACATTTTACACATTGCTGTAATATGGATTAACATTCAGCAAACTCATTTCCCATATAAAACAAGATTATTTTGATTCACTGCAACCTTTTTATTTATTTGTTTATTTGTTTTCTTTATTATTATTTCTTTATTATTTTTATAAATAACTCAAGGTGGCGAACATACCTGATACTCCTTCCTCCTCCGATTTTCCCCACAACAACCACCCTGTGAGGTGAGTTGGGCTGAGAGAGAGTGACTGGCCCAAGATCACCCAGCCGGCTTTCATGCCTAAGGCGGGACTAGAACTCACAGACTCCTGGTTTCTAGCCCAGCACCTTAACCACTAGACCAAACTGGCTCTCCCTTTTTATTCATACAGTATATGCATGTATTTAAACATCTCTTTCATAACCTTTCAGCAAGGACACTCAGAGATCGTAGGCTTATTTTTTTATATATGATGAAAAAACATATATGGTTAACCTCTGTACTACAGATTTGTTCCATCCTTTTGAAGACATTTTGTGGGATGGTCTGTTCATTCTAAACAATACACTTTCCCATTCTACAGCTACTAAAAAAAGGTAAGGCCATAATACATGGAAATAACCTTTTTTCCTCCATCAATAAGGTTACCCTTTTCATCACAATAATGGAGGCAAGATAAGAAGCTAGAAACCTCATTAAATTACTGTGCTTTTAGCTCTATATTTAATATATGGCATTTTCTAAAAACCTTTTATCCAGACAAGATCCTACAGTGCATCCATTTTGTATCACTAACTGTTTGTTGTTCTTACATAATACTAGGTAAAAATCATTCTTGATCTCAAGATTTTCAAATATCATTTAAATCATAATCACCACAACACATGTGAACATGTACATACCAGATTAATTAGCCCCAGTTGTCTCTGGGTGTGGAAGTTGATGCAATTAAACGGAATCTCTGGGGATAGCTTTTCTATGATTAGAGGTAAAGATAATTAATAGAAGTATGGTAACATTTTCACATGAAGCAGTATCTTACAGAAAATTCTAACAACCTAAAAAGAAGACAATTATGTTTTTCAAATGTACACTGAAAAAAGGCTTTGGAAAACTCCAGGTGGCTCCAAAATCTACAGCCACAAGGTCTCACTAGGTTGAGCGAGCCTATTCTCCATCATCCAGACCCCCACAGCCTCCAGACACTAAGATAGATCTGCAGTGGCATTGTTTGGGTGACCAAGAATTGAGGTGTATAACTGAGTATCATCAGCGTCCTGACAATAACCCCATGCAAACAGACAACTTCATCTAGCAGCCTCATATAGATGTTAGATAGGAATGGGGAAAGAATCGTCCTGAGGCACCCTTCAAAGCAGGGACTGAAGGCTGGACCTCTTCCCCTCTCTCAATGCTGACTGGAACTGACTCTGGAATAAGGAACAGAACCACTGTAACACTGTGCCTCCAAGTCTCTGAGCAGGTCCAGAAGGATACTATAATTGATATAATCCAATGCAAAGTTAAAACAATTAAAAACATAAACAAAAACAAAACAAAAACAAAAAAATATGTTAAGACATGGGCTGAAATTAAGGAGGACATGTTAAGATGGAAGAAATTAAAAGTATCACTGTTGGGGAGAATTACTGTGATAAAAATAAATGTTTTGCCAAGAATGATGTTTTTGTTTCAGACAATACCTGTTTTGACAATAAATAACTTTTTATTTATCTTTGATTTTTTATCTCCATTACAAAAGTTATTTATAATATTTTGCCAGTTTTAACTCCTCCTGTGACAATTCTGTTGGTAAATTTTTATAACTTTTAATTCACCAGACCACTCTTGCCCTTGTGCCATAACTTCTAGATTTATATCATCTTCCGCCACATATTCTTTTTAAAGTATTCTAAATCTACTGTCTGAAGGTTTAGGATGCTTTAACCAAGTTTTTTTCCAACTTTTTTTAATATTTTCTCTCTTTTTTTTGGTCATGTATTCTTAATCACAAGAGGGCGCTATTAACAAAGAAAAAATATCTCCTTTGTCCTAGATGCCATTTTCTTCCTTTAAAACTTATCAAACCAATTTTTTTTATTTCTTTTTCTTTTTGGAAGACACAATCCTTTTAGTTCTACTTAGTAATATTATATCTTTCAATAGTCCATAAACAATCTTTGGGAGTGGTATTGATATTTCTTCTTTATACACAACCGACAGAAAGTATTCTCTTATTTATTAATCCAGACAATATAATACCAACAACTCTCTTTCCATCTCTATTTCCAAAGTGTTGTCATTGCAAATCCTAAAACTTCTGTTATCAAAGAAAAAGAGGCATGATTACAAGCTAAGAAAAAAAAGAAAAAGAAAAAGCCAGTTTACTTTCATTTCCAAGCTCTATCACTGCCTCTTCCTTATCTGTCGATATTTGTTCCAAGTACTTCCACTCCCTCTAATTTTCCACTGTTATTGTTCCAACTTTTCTCTTATCAAGTATAACTCACCAAAGAAGCGGTTATTAGTCATTTAGATATATTTTCCATAAAGCTGAGCAGCAGCTAGTTCTTACTAGTGCTGTTTCATGGAGGAGTCGGAGGCGTATCCCATGGCATTGAATATTCTAAGACTGACTTTGAAATGGAATTGTGTGCAAATGATGAACATGTAATTGCTAAAATGTATAAACTTTTATTGAAATTTGAAACAGAAGAACAAGTGAAAGAATGTATGATAAAGTGGGCTATGGTAACGGTAAATGGTAAATGATCTACAATGGTAAAATATGTGGTTGAAAGGATTGAAATTTACACTATGATAATCTTAAAGAGAACTTTTATAAAATGATGTACCATTGGTATATGACATCAGAAAAATTATCTAGAATGTATAAAGGTACTTCAAATCTATGTTGGGAATGTGAACAACAAGAAGGGGCATGTTATCATGCTTGGAAGACGTGCAAAAAAGCTAGAAGATTTTCTATTCAAATGCATACACTGATTCAGAGGGTTTTAAAGATTAATATACTGTACATTTGAAACCAGAACTTTTGCTCTTGGGACTGATTGATAAACAGTTGGGAAAAAGTCATGGAACTTTGTTTTTATACATGATAACCACAGATTATTGTACACACAAAGATGGAAAGATTTGGCAAAACAAAGGAATGGTTGGTAAAGATGATAGAAATTGCTAAGATGGCCAAATTGACCTGTTTGATTAGAGAAAAGACAATATCTAGGTACTGCCAACTGGAAACCCCTTATGGACTTTTGCGTAAAATAGAAAAAAAATGAACTTACGATCTATAGTTTTGATGATTAGATAAGATAGATTATAGAACGAAGAGTAATATGATGTATTGTTAGAGAGAGAGGTTAATGTTGGGATTATCAGGAGTCAACTCAGCATTGTCTCATAAGCATAATAGGGGGTCTTTCTAGTAAACACATCTCTACTGTGCTTGTGGGATGTTACCTGAGTCACCTGATTTCCTCTTCCTCCTTCTTCATGGTTTGGGGGATTAACATTCTCCATTACGCTTTTGGCACACCTGGAAGCAGGAGGGCTGCACAATGCAGCTCTCGTCCATTCCATCTCGCTTGCATGCAGATCTACTATGAATCTACTCGTATCCAGATCTACTGAATAAATGTAAGCTATCTTTATTTTTCTTCATCTAACTAATGTGTGAAGACTGAATTTATTTCTGAATGCAATTAAGCTTAAAGTGCAAGTTCCCTGCTGGTTCACGCTTCTACTCTGCAAGATTGTTGTTAGCTGCTTGGAGTTCTTTTATTAACCTTCAAGACTCCATCATTTAAAATATTTTGTACTTATAACTGCTGTGAAGAATATCGGAAGCCACTTCCTTACATATTTCTTTTCTTTATTTTCTATTTTTGCTTAACTTTCTTTTCTTGCACTTTCTGCTTTTTCTTTCATTTCCTTCTTTTCTCCTTTTCTTTCTTACCTTCTTACTTTATTGTTTGTGTTAGTTTTTAATCTTGTTTGAAAGCTTTAATAAAAATTATTTTTTTAAAAAGGAAAAGGCACGCTTCCTAGATCCCATAAGATGGCAATGTTTAAGGGAAGGGACTAGGAGCGTGCCCACCCTATCTGATCTGGTAGGATGGGTAGGTGTCCTTAGGGAGAGGCGGTCCCGCAGATAAGCTGGCCCTGTGCCATATACAGTAGGGCTTTAAAGGTAATAACCAGCATTTTGAACTGCACCCAGAAGGAAACTAGGAGCCAGTGCAGCTCGTGCAACAGAGGCGTTACATGGGTAAACCTAGGGGCACCCATTACTGTGTGCGCTGTCACATTCTGGACTACTTGTAGCTTCTGGGTGGTCTTCAAGGGCAGCCCCATGAAGAGCGCATTGCAATAATCCAAACAGGAAGTGACCAAGGCATGAGTGACTGTGAGCAAGGCCTCCCGGTCCAGGAAAGGGCACAATTGGCACAGCAGATGAATCTGTGCAAAGTCCCCCCTAGCCACAAGACTAGGAGAACACCCAAATTACGCACCAACTTAGTCCGGGGGAGTGCCACCCCATCCAGAATCAGAGATGAAATATCATCTGGGCCTGGAGAGGAAGGAAGAGATCGGAAGCCACTTCTTTATATCTTTTTTTTCTTTCTTTTCTATTTTTCTTATAACTTTTCTCTTTTTTTGCACTTTAGGTTTCTTTTTTATTTCTTCCTTTTTCTTTTTTCCTCCTTTATTTTAGTTTCTATTAGTTTTTACTTGTTTTTAAAACTTTCTATAAAAATTAAATTAAAAATAATTTATTGTTTTAAGACTTAAGCTCTATTGCATACTGATTTATTCTAATATGTATTACTTTCCATCTTTCTTCCTCTTATTTGTTTTAATTTTATTTCCTTGTTTGTATTTTTATTCAATTTTGTATTTTATTTTCCTTTTATTATATATTAAAAGAGAAAAGAGAAAAAACCCCTCTTACCTCCATATACATTAGCTACTCCTGCAGTAATGCTGGTTTCTCTTGCTAAAACCATGTCTTTATCCATTAAAGAGAATCTAAAAATATAGAACACGTCTTAGTTTTAGCTTCCACCACATGTATAAGGACTGAGACTGACAAGGCAGAAACCAGAGATTCCCAAGCTAGAGAGAACTATTATGTAAATGTATCTCAGTTGAATCTCAAGATACAAGAGACTGACCAAGTATCTATTAAGTCAAAAAGGCAAGAGGTTCTGACTCCCTTTCCTTGCACTAAGCAAGCAATTGTTATATTCAAGGTATCATTCTTGTGTGCAGTAAATATTATAATCTAGCTGAGTCGTGTCTGAGAGACTCATGCCAAGTTAAGTCAAATGATACTGAAATGATACTGGGGGGGCGTGCGGCGGCGCACGCGCATGGTGGCGGCGCAGAGGGGCATGCGGCGGCGCGGGGGGCGTGCGGCGGCACGCACGTGCATGGCGGCCGCTAGAGTGCTCCTCACACACATGGACTGAATTAGACCTTTCTGCCACTTGGATTTTATTCTTATTTTTATAATTATTTGATAATTGTATTTTACATTTTATATATTGTATTTATATTTTATGCTTATTGTTTTGTTTGTTTATTCATTCAGTCGCTTCCGACTCTTCGTGACTTCATGGACCAGCCCACGCCAGAGCTTCCTGTCGGCCGTCGCCAACCCCAGCTCCCCCAAGGTCGAGTCCGTCACCTCCAGAATATCATCCATCCATCTTGCCCTTAGTCAGCCGCTCTTCCTTTTGCCTTCCACTATCCCTAGCATCAGCATCTTCTCCAGGGTATCCTGTCTTCTCATTATGTGGCCAAAGTACTTCAGTTTTGCCTTTAAGATCATTCCCTCAAGTGAGCAGTCTGGCTTTATTTCCTGGAGTATGGACTGGTTTGATCTTCTTGCAGTCCAAGGCACTCTCAGAATTTTCCTCCAACACCACAGTTCAAAAGCATCTATCTTCCTTCACTCAGCCTTCCTTATGGTCCAGCTCTCGCAGCCATAGGTTACTACAGGGAATACCATTGCTTTAACTATGCGGACCTTTGTTGTCAGTGTGATGTCTCTGCTCTTAACTATTTTATCAAGATTTGTTACTGCTCTCCTCCCAAGAAGTAAACGTCTTCTGATTTCCTGGCTGCAGTCAGCGTCTGCAGTAATCTTTGCGCCTAGAAATACAAAGTCTGCCACTGCCTCCACATTTTCTCCCTCTATTTGCCAGTTATCAATCAAGCTGGTTGCCATAATCTTGGTTTTTTGAGGTTTAACTGCAACCCAGCTTTTGCACTTTCTTCTTTCACCTTCGTCATAAGGTTCCTCAGCTGCTCCTTGCTTTCAGCCATCAAAGTGGTATCATCTGCATATCTGAGATTGTTAATGTTTCTTCCAGCAATTTTAACTCCAGCCTTGGATTCATCAAGCCCAGCACGTTGCATGATGTGTTCTGCGTACAAGTTGAATAGGTAGGGTGAGAGTATACAGCCCTGCCGTACTCCTTTCCCAATCTTAAACCAGTCTGTTGTTCCATGGTCTGTTCTTACCGTTGCTACTTGGTCATTATATAGATTCCTCAGGAGG
Source organism: Charina bottae (assembly GCA_023362775.1). Lineage (NCBI taxonomy): Eukaryota > Metazoa > Chordata > Lepidosauria > Squamata > Charinaidae > Charina > Charina bottae. Next base: position 519,240 of record JALMGJ010000012.1, read on the forward strand.
TAGACAAGATGACTTGGTATCCCCATACCACCAAGAACTTGCCACAATTTGTTATGATCCACACAGTCAAAGGCTTTAGAATAGTCAATAAAACAGAAATAGATGTTTTTCTGAAACTCCCTGGCTTTCTCCATTATCCAGCGGATATTGGCAATTCGGTCTCTAGCTTATTGTTTTAATTAATCATTTTTACTGTAAACCGCCCAGAGTCCCTCTTCAGGGGGGAGATGGGCGGTAACAAAATTTGATAAATAAATAAATAAATATCATAGAGGAGCAAGGACTTATTACAAGTGGATTAGCATCACCGATGTAATGAACATGAATTTGAGTAAACTCCGAGAGACAGTGGAGGACAGGAAGGCCTGGCGTGCTATGGTCCATGACGTCACGAAGAGTCGGACACGACTAAACGACTGAACAACAACAAAAATAGTATTTAAAGAACCAATGAAAGAACAAGGCCTTCAGCAATCTCACATCCAGGAGCCTGGGCTAGATTGGGGAGCTGGAAAGGAGGACTGAACACTTCTGCCAAAAATCAGACTTATTTTTTCCAGTGAAGCTAAAAAAAATGGATTCTGTCATCATTATTTTGTCTGTCATACCTCTCACAGCCATCCAAGGCCATAAAAAAAAATGTGGGGCTCCTAGTCACAAGAAGGTTATGCATCTCTACATTAATCAGTTAGCAAGTGCCATCATCTCACAATTTCTCTTCACAGGGTAGGTTAATTCTCATTGTCTCCAAATACTTTCCTGAACAGCCAGGGCTTCACAGCTCTTCTAAAGCCTAACAGGAAGGGGGCACTGCAGATAACTGGGGGTAAGCCATTTCACAGAAGGGGCCATCATTAAAAAGGAACAATTACAAGGACTCTGTAGAGGACATTCTCTTACAGGAAGGACCCTTTGATCATATTCCAGGGTTTATGTAAGACTTCATTTTTCATCTGAACTTAGAGTAGCCACCATTTCCAGTTAGCTAGCCTTGGTTTCAAATGTGGTTTTGTGCTAGCCAGAAATAGTTTGCTTCTGGTATGTGTCGGGTCACAATTAAAGAATGACATAGGATGGAACATAATATAGCAGATGTCTATGAAGGTTCTCAGTCATCCAGGTGGAATTGTCTGTAGCTTGAATCATGTCAACTGGATTTCTATTTTCTCAGTAGAAACGTTTCGCTCCTTATCCAAGGAGCTTCTTCAGTCTGAGCAAAGTTGGTAAGGGAATCCTAAATATGTTTCTAGGTAGCTGTGTGACCTTACACCTGGGGTCATGGTTATATTGAGATGTTATTTTAAGTCCTTTTGTTATCTAAAGGAGGATCGTTAAGATCACCATGCTGCTGTTGAGCTTGTGAAATGGTCTTAATCTTCCTAGGCACAGAAGACAGAGCCGGGAGAAAGATGGGAGAAAGATTGTGCCTGAGGCCCCCACCTCTATTCAAGGAAGGATTTTCCAAGTTGGCATAAATGGATTCCTTGACCCCTCTCTCAAACCACCTATCTTCTCTGTCTAAAATGTGAACATTAATGTCCTCAAATGAGTGTCCTTTTTCCTTTAAATGAAGATAAACTGCTGACTCTGGTCCTGTGGTGTTACTTCTCCTGTGTTGGGCCATCCTCCTGTACAAAAGTTGTTTGGTTTCTCCAATGTAGAGTTCAGAGTTCCCTTACCAACTTTGCTCAGACTGAAGAAGCTCCTTGCTCCTTGGATAAGGAGCGAAACGTTTCTACTGAGAAAACAGAAATCCAGTTGACATGATTCAAGCTACAGATAATATAGCAGACTATGCACTCTCATTAATCAAGCTCAGTATGTTGTGCAAAATGCTCTAAATGAGCAGGTAGAAAAACAGCCAAGGCCATACATTTTAGTAAGTATCAGATATACAACTGCTGGGAAATTGTTACTGCTGCATGGAGGTGTTTTGAGTAGGCAATAAGCAACTTAAGGGCGTTGAAGAACTGCCTATACTCAAAAGTGTGATGGAAGATACAGTCTTATTCAACTGTCAGTGTTTGACTTATACTGAACTGTTTTTTTGCTTAGCTTCTAAACACCGAGTGGAGGGCAGAGAGAGACTTCATCTTATTCTGTCTCAGGGAGTAAATGTCTTGACCAGCTATGACTGATAAAAAACCTTTACTTAAAGAACTCATACATGAACATTCCCCCTGTAATTTTTTTAATATTCAAAAGAACTTTTGCAAGCCATCTTATTAAAAAAGATGCATGGATACAATATGAAAACCAGAGCAGTCAGTAAGTACTACCTTGACAAGTCTTGTTTCAAACATACATCAATGAAATATTTCATACTTTTCATAGGGATCAGTTACTTTTTCACCTATTTTTATCTTAACCAAAATAATCTTGTCCTTTCTGTAAAAAAGATTGAAGAAATTAATAGAACATTTACCTAGTAATTACCAAATGCTACTGTTAATTACACGTATCAGGGTAATATCCAAATCAGGAACATCTACAGGGGATCAACAGTGTTAAAATGGCAGTCTAACTGGGTGATAACCCCACAACTTTTTATGTTTGTATGGTGCATGCAACACACTTTAAAAAGGAGCAGGACTTCAACCACCAAGTTGTGCCTGTCATTTTTACATTGTTCACCTCCCCAAGGATTCCCCTCATCCAAATGATATTTATATGATGAATTCCCACTAGCCTAGCTAAAATATAATTGCTATAAAATACTTAGCATTGTTTTTAATTCCCAAAGCCCTGCAGTATTTAGTGGTTTAGATATTCAAACAGTGGAGAGGAGATAAAAATGAATGCTCTAGACCTACTCCTTCCACTGCCACAATCTCATGTTGATAATGAACATTCTGTGATACTGTATTTGTATTCACTAGAATATATTCTACTCAAGCATCTGAACTTAGCCACTATCTTAGAGTCTTTGTCCCTGTTAACAGAGGAACAGGAGTGGGGTATTACATGGGCTGTGCCTGTGAAAGCCATGAGTATGGAAAAGACTCCTCAATCAAACAGCGTCATCTGTTGGGACCCAGGAAGCGCACCTGCTCTGGCACAGCACCTACCCTCTGGAATGAAGTTCCCCTTGAGATACGGATGGCTCCCACCTCATTGGCATTTTGGGATGCCTTAAAGCAGGGCTTTCCGAAGTTTTCCCGTGGCAACACACCAACCGCCATTGGTGTGTCGCCACGGGAAAACCTGGAAGTGCCGCCGTTGCGGCAGCATGCAAAAACCCGGAAGTGCTGCTGCCGCTTTCAGATTTTTGCATGCCGCCGTTGGTGTGTCGCCGCGGGAAAACCTGGAAGCGCTGATGATGATCAGCGCTTCCGGGTTGTGTGGCGACACACCAGACTGTGTGTGGCAACACACTTTTGTGTCGCGACACACAGTTTGGAAAGCTCTGCCTTAAAGACATCTCCCAGGCCTTGAGGTAGGGTGGATGGACCCCTTGTTGGAGGTGTCTGATGTTGTGTTGTATATGTTTTGATGCTGTGTTGTATATGTTTTGATGTTAGTTGTCTAGATTGCTATTTTGTTATTTCTGTTACTGTATTTTTATTTTATTTTATTATTTTATTTGTATTTTGTGTTTTATATTGTGAGCCATCCAGAGTTGTTTTGGAGTCCAACAGCATCAAAATTGAAATGAATAAATAAATAGGAGACACAGTCAGCGCAGTCCCTCAAAAAGGTTCTTATTACAAGTTCTACATTGGTATAAACACTTCAGACCTCGCAATCCACCAGCACACTCAGTACTGTTCATAGGTTTGTTTAGGACTGTAAATATTAAGAATATTTGACAGCTCGCCTCAAAGAGTAATGCAGCCGCCCAAGCCTCTACATTTGACATACAATTCCTATCAACCAAAATCTCCTTCAGGCCTTGCCGGGAATGATGGAGGCCGCAGTATAAACGGCACCGAGTGAGGGATGTTAATGTAAAGAGTGAAGTCCTCGCAAGGCAGGTAGCTTTTAAACGTCGCCCACACCCCCGCGTGGACCGTTGTCACCTTTTTGCACGAAGCTCTTTTTCTTCCAGGTCGCTCTCAACCACGGACCCCTCAACTATCGTCTCATCGCTATCGGCATCGGAGACCTCGCCTCCTTCCGCCATAGCTGTTCCTCACCCTCCTGTCAGTCCTGTCTCTCCGCTCTTACAAAGCCGGTCTTCCCACAGCCGCGCCCCGCCCCTGAGACGATTCTTGGCGCTCCCGGGGAATGGCGGGCAGAAGTCCGGTGCATTCTGGGAGTTTGCGCGGCCGCGCGAATCGGGGCAGAGCAAGAATGGAAACCCGAACGACTTGGCCGGGTCGGCGGGAAAGTAGTCATGACTGCCAGCTGGCTGGGCAGAAGAGAAAGAGGAGCTGGCGACCAGGAGAGGCTCAGTACTCGGTCCAAGATCTCGGAGTTAGAGCTACTTGCCCCAGGTGGTACCACCAGGCCTACCTTGATAGGAAAGCCATTGAGATCGACAGGGGTGGAGTCCGTTTTTTTCCACAGAAATATGCTCCATTAAGTTTAGGGTGACGGCGCTCAGTCCCGAGGAAATGCACACAGGCGTGAGGCATTGTCCTTTTTTAAATTGGATGTATAGTTAATATTCTTTAGTCTCGTTATCTTTTCCCTTTCTGTGGCAGACGTATTTATTCCTGTCAGAATAAAGTCACTATTTTTTTCTGCAAAGAAGTGTCCTCTGATTCTATCGCTTGCAAGCAAGGCACTCCTTGAAGAGGTACCGCTCCTCTCTCTCCCCTCTCCTCTTCCCCCAGTCTTTATGCCTTGAAACATTGCACTGGTAAAGTCTCTGTAGGTGCCAACCGTTTTTAAAACGAGAAGAGCCCTAGTAAAAGGGGTAGAGGACAACAGTAATTGCAGTCCTACACATAACTTTGTCCGTTGATGTATAACTCAATTGCTACAGGCACAAAGACATCACTTTGGGCATGAAAGGTAACCATTTTGTACTTATGGTACATGAGTCCCGTATTTATGATCTACAGAGGGAAAGAGATACATAAAAACTAAGAAATTGTACATGTTGGCTTAGGACATTTCCATACCAACACAGTTTCCACTTCCCAGTCGTATGGTCATCTATGCTGCAGCTGATCAAATACATGAACCAGATGTTCATAGGAAGTAAAAGTATAGCATTCAATTCTGTCTTCATATTTTTAATTAATCTGGTTGGTGATTTCCCTCCACCCTGCAAAATGAATTGATTCCATGAGGGAGTGTGCAAAGTGGCCAAGGCACTATTTCTCAGTTGTATTTAAGACTAGTGAAATTATAGTATTAATCATGCCACAAGACTGAAATAGAAATATATTTGCTGTTTTGTATTATTCCAGCTAATTACCTGGCCTGATATAATGTTGGGATACTAACAACAAGGTCCAGAACAAGATTAACCAACTTGTGGTCCCCAGAGTGGGGTACAATCCTCAGCCTAATTCCATGTAACTCTCAGACTAATTTTAAAAGCCTTTACCAAATTTTTAGTTAAGCTCTTGTAACAAAAGTGATTTGCCCCTTTCATTTTCTCAAGAGAGAAAAGAAGGGAAATAGCCTGTGTTTGTCTTGTCCTTCCTTGGTTGTGGTCCCACTTAAGGCCTGCTTGTGTCCCCACTAATTATCCACAAGTAAATGTAAAATAAAGCTCCTTCAAGACAAGCTCAGCTCTTAAAGATTTCATAGACTCATCTGTGTATTTTTTATTGGAACAGTATAGTAATCAGGGGTGTTATCTAGATGGTTTGGTTTGTTTCTTGAAAACCATTTTTTAAAGTGCTTTGCAGAGAAGACATCTTTCACAGCCCAGAAGCTGGAACTGGCCGCACCCAGACTCAGGTTTTTCACACAGATCAGATTTCCTCTCAGGCTACACAGATTACCTATGAAGAAATAATTGATTGATTGATTGATTTCGTGTCCAGATCAAACTTTACTCTGCCAAATGAAGAAATAATAACTTACATAAATGATTAAAGTTATGAAAACTGATATACTTTTGTAATAAACTACCCTAAACCAGAGGAGATAGTTTATAGCTTGGTAATGTATCAAATATCTTTTATTGGCTTGATTCATCTAATTTGTTCTGTTTTTATTTTAACTATTCATACAATATATCTTTAAAAAGAAAAAATGAATATTGACTTTGTCTTCCAAAGCTAGAGTAAGACATTGTTGCTCTAAGTTGAAAGTTTTAAGTTGGAATTGTATTATTCTTACATAACAGCACTTAAGGTATTAAATTTAAACATATAGGTAGTCCTCACTTAACGACCACAATTGGGACTGGAATTTCATTTGCTAAGCAAAGCGGTCATTAAGTGAATCTGACCCGATTTTATGACCTTTTTTGTGGTGGTCACTAGGTGGATAAGCGTTAAGCAAACCGCAACCGCATGGTTGTTAAGCAAATCATGTGGTTCCCCGTTGATTTTGCTTGCCAGAAGCCGGCTGGGAAGGTCGAAAATGGTGATCATATGACTGGAACGCTGTGATGGTTGTAAATGCGAACTGATTGCCAAGCACCCAAATCACAATACATGACCACGGGGACGCGGCAATGGTCGTGTGAGGACCAGTCGTAAGTTGGTTTTCCCAGCACTGTCGTAAGTCTAAACTGTCGCTAAACAAATGGTTGTTAAGTGAGGACTGCCTGTATTTGAGTGGGATATACAATACCCAGAAAAGATAAAGCCCACCTCAATATCATGAGAAATGCTGAACTATAAGAAAAAGAAGCTAAAATTAAAATTGTTGGAAAAAACATCAACAACCTCAGATATGCTTATCATACCACATTGATGGCTGGAAGGGAGGATGATTTATTTATTTTTATTTATTTATTTTCTCAATTTATATGGGTAGCAATATAAATTGCAATTCAGACTTGGGTCTGGTGAGAGCAGTTTACTGCCTGATCACTTGCTGTGCAGAATCATTTGGAAAATATCCCTCCTTCCCGCTTCCGGTGTGAGTCGTGGCTGACTAAAGACCTCTCCGCGAATGAGTGGAGACGACAACCGCTGTGAAGACGAAAGACCGGCAAGTAGACCGGTCCTTTGAATCTCTTCAGAGAAGGGGAGATTGCCCACAAGTGTTCTGTATGGTAGCAGCTCATGAGGAGACTGTAAAACAGCGTTCTCCAACAGGTTTGAGCGCCAGGAACTGAGGGAGATGACTTCTTTGTTCTCAGCAGTGGCGGAGCCTTTCTTAAGGACACTAAGCCAGCCGAACTCACCTTCTAATCACATTCAGAAATGTTCAATTTGATCACTTTATGGATTTTTTTTTATCCGTTCAATCGTGTCCGATTCTCGGAGATTGCCTGGACGAGACCTTGCAGTTTTCCTGGCAGGTTTTTCCGAAGTAGTTTGCCATTGCCTTCTTCCTAGGGCTGAGAGAAAGTGACTGGCCCAAGGTCACCCACTGGCTTTGTGCCTAAGAAGGGACTAGAACTCACAGTCTCCCGGTTTCTAGCCTGATGCCCTTACCACTACACCAAACTGGCTCTCTTATGGACCTTCAAAACCGTGAGCTTAATTTGACACCTGATGAGTTTTACCTTCTTCAGATTTAAAAAATTCTAAACAGAGACTTAAGAATTTAAAATAATATACAATTGGCAAAAAGCAGGAAAAAAAGGGGATTTTGATTCAAGAAAATTTTAAGCAGATTGGGAGACCAGAGAGATTTGGAATATTTTTGCTGTAAGATTTGAAAAACAAATATATAATTAAATAATATACTCGTGAGAAATGACTGAAATGGAATTAAACCCATATTAGGAACTGAGGCCTGATGAAGGTTGCAAATGGACACTAGAGAGAACCAAAGGATCAGGCAGAAAAGAGTTAAAATGGCTAAGCTGGCTATAACTTTTTCTTATCTTAAAGAGTTTTTTTAAACATGGACTGAAATATTAATAACTAATATATCAGAAAGGATACAGATTTCAATGGATAAACTTTTAGAAGATGATGAGAAAAACTTTAAAGAACTTTTACCTGACATAGACATTCTAGAGTTTGAAGGCATGGAAGATAACAAAATTGAGATTACCAAAATGGGAATACAAAAGACAAATCAAGAAAAGGATCTGGAGATGGAACAGCTGCAACAAGAGATCCTGGACGATGCCTCTTTATGGGATTTACAAAGTTGGCTGGTAAAGCTTTTTAAGACTCCTTTTAGATGCCAAAGAGTGATGAAAGATCAAATCCTGCAATGCCACAAGAATGATTAAATGTCAAGATTATGCAGAGCAAAAAGAAGAAATATATAGTTGGCTACATTGTAATCAAGTACTGTTCTTGCTAACTATACCCTTCCTAACTATAAAAGCCTTCTTTGTTTTTCATGTTCTGAGAAATAACCAGTGTGATCTTCTGACTGAAAGTGTTCAATCCCAGTCTGTCTCAATTCACTGATGCCTAAAATGTCAATTTGTAGTCATTTCATTTCATCTTTCACTGTGTTGAACTTTACCATGTTTATGCTTCTTACATTCCAAGTTCCAACTATAACTCTATCTTTGCAGCTTCAGATTTTCTTTTCCTGCATGGCAACATCAGCAACTAGATGTCCCAGAGGCTTAAATCTAGTTGCATTATAAACACCATTGGTACCCTGAAAGATCCTCAGCTGTTCTCAGTAGCATGTTGAGTGCCATCCGACCTGAAGGGCCCATTATCCAGTACCATATCATCAGTCATTTTATATTTTCTATCTATGCGTTATACAGTATATGCATATGGGAATCATCTAAGTAGATCTGGGAAGCATGTCAAATGACATCATGGATTTGATGATAAATAATAAAGGAAATACAAATATCTATCTATCTATCTATCTATCTATCTATCTATCTATCTATCTATCAATCATCTATCTCCTTCCCTTGGTAAGCCATATAATTGGAGTAATATAGAGCAGACTCTGGGAGAGGTGGCTCTATAATACCCAAATACAGATGTATTAATGCGGAGAGACCTAAATACTCAAACTGGGACTAGCATAGAATTTCCTGTATGGAGGGGAGTCAATGATACTGTTATGGAAGATATTTTCCCATTTGGACATGATTCACATGATCTGGTTCTAAATTGAAGGAGACTAGAATTTATTCTTCTATCTATACAAATTTAGGTTGGTTAGGCTACAGGGGAGCAAATAGTATAAATCAAGGGTTTTTCACCTGCTAAGCCACAGAGGAACATTTGTGATAGATTATATTTTTACATCTCTTAGCCTGGTGCCAACAATCTAGTGTATTATTTTAACAGACATTTAAGGAAGTAATTATTTACCCCAGTTATCTATCTCAGGATGTACTCCCTGAAACTAAAGGATCATGGGAAACATACTTGTGGAGGTTCCAGGGTGAGACAAAAATGTCTGATAATGTCAGACAAGGTCAGAGAGGTGTGCAGGATGAATTATTCAGCCCAAGTATGCAGTTCTGGAAATAATATTATTGCACCAGAAGCAAGTAGACAAGGTGGTTGAAATTCCAAAACTCCTGTTGTGTAAAATACTTTAAAGGCAGACAGCTAGAGGGTCTCTTGGTTTGATCAGAAATGCCAGGAGAGACCTTGCCATATCTGTAAGAAGAGCAAAGGTAGCTTCCAAAGAGAAGGTGCAGAAGGCATAATTATAACGATAAAGAAGAAAAAGCACAGATTTGCAACTGTTACTAATTACAACAAAATAAAAATCTGGGATCTAGTTGCTCATGAGTGAGTGAGTGCAGATGGCTGAAGTGCAGATGGCTCTTGGGTGAGTCAGTTCTGACAAGTTTTGTAGATCAGGTAGAGACTGGTCAGAGACAAGAAGAAATGGATGACTTACTAAGATCAGCACAAGGCTCAGAAAGAGGTAGAAAAGATAATCAAACTCAGGACCTAGCAAAAACAGGCTGCCACCAGGAGTATTTAAATATTCCTTGGAGTGGTGGGCCCCATGGGTAGTACTTTTGTTTGCCTATATCAGGGGTGGGGAACCTTTTTTATGCCAAGGGTCATTTTGATATTTATAACATCACTCGAGGGCCGGGGGGTGGGGTTTGCGGGCGGGAGCCAATCGCACGGAAGGTGGGGTTTGCGGGCAGGAGCCAATTGCATGGAAGGGGGCGGGGTTTGTGGGTGGGAGCCAATCGTGCAGAAGGGGGCGGGGTTTGTGGGCAGGAGTCAATCGCGCGGATTGGGGGGCCGCCATGCCTGCTGCGCCTGCCGCCACAGTGCCCGCCACCGCTACGCCTGCTGCAGCGCCCACCGCCACCATGCCCACCACTGCGTCTGCCCCCACCACGTCCGCCGCTGCACCCACCGCTGCCGCGCCCGCCGCCACACCCGCTGCCGCGCCTGCCCCCTCCACATCCACCGCTGTGCCTGCTGCCGCCACGCCCGCCACACCCGACCCTGCTGCCACGGGCCAGACCAATTGCTTTCACGGGCCTTATATGGCCCCCGGGCCTGACGTTGCCCACCCCTGGCCTATATCAATTCGATGCTGAATAGGTGTTAATTCTGTGCAAAAGCTGTGTGAATGGGTCAGCAGTGATGTAATAAGCTGACTTTGTTTCATGGACAGAGACTTGTATATGACTGTTTTTATTTAGGAATTGCTAAAACGTGTTTGCAAGTAGGTTGTCATGCTCCTTTGCAACTTAGGTTCTGCAACCATTACATAGGTATTATTAAGTAGCTCAGTACCATCACTGATGAGAGAAGCAGGAGTTTACAAGAACTTTAAAAAAAAACAGTTGCTGACAGATAATCCTGGCACAATGATGTCCATCAATCATGAAGAGTATGAAAAATTGAACATTGAGAACTCAAAAACACATTGCAAAATCATTCAGTTGGCTAACTCAGATATTAAATCTTTTAAGGTGCAATTAATATTCCACCTCTTATCTCAAATGCAAATGGACTTTCTTTCACAACTCCTATGATGAAATAAAAGAATAAAAATTATAATTAAAATTGATTTTCTAAAAACATTGGTATTCAATATACTTCTTTTAGAATTGCACAATATTCAAATTCCAGCATTCAAAATATGGGAAATAAGTAGTAATATATCAATATATCTGTGCTTTTGTGCACTTGTTGTAAGATAACCAACCAAAATTAGATATTAGCATTAGCCTGGTTACAAACATGTTGCAGAGAGTAATTTCTACTCTGACTGACCCAGATTAGGTAAAAAATATCAATAAATGATACATACACAAGATAGAATATCTTGACAACATTGTAGATGGAAATATCAAAGTAACACTTTACATGGGACTGTCTGAAAAAAAATTCTGGGATAGACTATGAAAACTGATGTCAAATGTTTTCTGTCTTTTTCTTTTTAAAAAAGAGATTACCACTTTTGTGGCAGTTTTACTGACCTTTCTTCCATAAAAAGGTTCCCCCCGCACATTTGTGCAGTCGTGTCTGACTCTAGGGGCCGGTGCTCATCTTCGTTTGTTAGCCGAAGAGCCAGCATTGTCCGAAGACGCTTCCACGGTCATGTGGCCGGCATTATGCACGCGGAACGCTGTTACCTACCTACCGAAGTGGTACCTATTAATCTACTTGCATTTGCTTGCTTTCAAATTGCTAGGTTGGCAAGAGCTGGGGCAAGTGCGGGAGCTCACTCCGTCACGCGGGACTAGGGATTCGAACCTCTGAACTTGTGATCTTCCGATCGACAAGCCTGGCATCTTACCCGCTGAGCCACCACACCCCTTCCATATGAACCTGCTAATAAATGAACCATCCTCTTATAAAGACCTACTGCATATCCCATGGATGAGAATTCAGGTCAGGGTGTTTTCTGAAACAGCACCACAGTTATGATATTTCCTCCAGGGAATCTGGACAGGCTTCAATATTCCATTGCATAATGATTTGAAACCAACAAGGAAAGAGGCAGCAATTAGATTGCTATCTGGAGTAAATCAAGACAATCTAATTAATAGTGAGCTGGTAACAGGATGTTCCAAAAAGCACTGGATAACTCCTACTACCATCCTCTATCTGACTGTTAGGTAAAAATTAGGTGTGTCTGCTTGTAACGCTAAGCTTGGAGTATGCATCATGATGTTTGGAGTCCCTGCCAATGTGCCCATTTTGTTTTATTCTCATCAGTTTCTCGCCAACCCTTTTATCATCTGCCCCTCAGTACCTGTATTATTAATTTCAATAATTTTCTTTGTACTTATGGGAAAGAGGGTAAAGGAAAGCCTGGTGATCTTGTATCAGCAGCTCCATTTTGTGGTTGTTTTTTACTTTGTTTTCAGTGGAGTAAGTGGAGTAAGGCCCACTTAGGGTTGTATTCATCGAATCAAAGGGTTGGGAGAGAACTTGGAGATCTAGTTTAATTCCCTGCCCAGGGCAGGAGTCCTCAGACTACCTCAGACATATGTAGCAGTATCAGAAGACTGCTATCTTGTCTCCCCTTAGCTTTCTCTTCTTTAAGTTAAACACATCAAATTCTTTTAACCGTTTTTCATAGGATTTAGCTTCTAAGCCCTTAATTATCTTTATTGCTTTTCTCTGTACTCTTTTCAGTTCCTCAGCATCCTTTTTGTATTGTGGCAACCAGAACTGTCCAAGACTCTTTTGACAGGTACAGCATCTTCTGGCTCTTCCTTAATCTGTGGTCTAATAGGACAGTCAGATCCTTCTCATAAGTAATACTACCGAACCAAGTACTACGTTATAGTATCTGTACGTCTGGTTTTTCCTACCTAAGTGCAGAATCTTACATTTCTACCACTGCTCAACATAGTCTATCAAGATCCTGTTAGCAATACCCTCCCAGCTTTTTGTTGTCTGCAAATTTGCTGACGTTTCATTGCCTGACTAGGCAACATCTTCAGTGCTAGAAGGGAGTGGGGTTTGCCCTCTGTTTATATATAGTTTGCCCTGACAGTGTTGGTGGGGGTGTTGTTCTCTCCTTGGTAGTTCCTGGATTAGGCTGTTGGTTACTGCTTGATTGTTTGTCTGAGTTGGTAGTTCCTTGATTGGGGCATTGCATACTGCTTGATTGTTCCGTCTGGAACAATCTTTATTTTTTATTATGATGAAGGTGTCATCTACATCCTTCCACGCTTCTATGGACATCCCAAAATACAGCATACCTTCATTTGTACCGTTACCAGGGACCCCTACCTACAACATAGCCAAAGAACTTACAAAAAAACTTAGACATCTCACAGAGGAGAGCAAATATTCTATCAACTCCCCACCACAATGCCTCCAGAAAATCAAAGACCTAAAAATAGATAAAGATGAAATTATGGTTTCATTCGATGTCACATCCATAGACCCAGCACTAGCAAAAGAATCCATGGCAGCAGTTCTACACAACACACCCGACCTAACCAGATACACCAAGATTGAAATACCCAGAATCATGGACCTCGTCAACCTCTGCCTCACTACCTGCTTTCATTTTGATGAACAAATACACCAACAAATCAGAGGAACATCCATGGGATTACCACTCCCAGGACTCATAGCAGAGGCTGTAATGCAGCATCTAGAACAGAGCTTTCCAAACTGTGTGTGGCGACACAAAAGTGTGTCGCCACACACAGTGTGGTGTGTCGCCACACCACCCGGAAGCGGCGGCGCGCGCGCACGGCGGCTGCCATGCACGCGCGCACCGCTGCACGCCCCCCGCGCCACTGCACGCCCCTCCCGCGCCGCCACCGTGCGCACGTGCGCCGCCGCACGCCCCCTGCGCCGCCGCTGTGCACGCCGCCGCACGCCCCCCCCGCGCCGCCGCCGTGCGCGCGCCGCCGCACGCCCCCCCCGCGCCGCCGCCGTGCGCGCGCCGCCGCACGCCCCCCCGCGCCGCCGCCGTGCGCGCGCCGCCGCACGCTCCCCCGCGCCGTCGCCGTGCGCGCACGTGTCGCCGCTGCCGCCGCCGCCAGGTGTGTCGCCAGCGGCGGCACTTTGGAAAGCCCTGATCTAGAAACTATAGCACTCCCATACATACAGCCAAAAGTATGGATCCGATATGTAGATGACACCTTTATCATAATAAAAAGGGAACTACTAGAGAAGACACATGAAACCATCAACAACTGTCGTGGCTAGGCGAAGAACAATGCTGAGCCTTGGAATTAAGCTCTAGATCTTTATTGTTCTACCTTACACAGTATCTTGCCAAACTAAGCCACTCTAAGCAGTTCTCTGGGAAAAAAAACCCAGGCACCCTAAAGTGGGTCCGGCCTGGCTTTCTTGGACAAGCGTCCAAGGTCTTCGATGCTGTGGACGCATTTCTCACCCTGGAAAGCGCCCCCTCCTCCTTCGCCCGTGATCTCCATAACATCACCTTCTCCCTCAGAGACAGATTCCATCACAACATCTTCAAAGGAATAAAATGCACAAGGGAATAAAATTCACAAGGGAAGAAGAAAACAACAACACACTACCCTTCTTGGACATCCTCATCAGTAGAGGAAATAACAGCAAATTAGAAACACAAGTCTACCGGAAAACAACCCATACTAACTAAGTGCTCCATTACCAAAGTAACAACCCAACCTCCCACAAGAGGAACTCTGTAAGAACATTATTCAGACAAGCACAAATGCACTGCAGCAGCCCAAAGCAACAGAAAAAGGAAACAGACTGCCTATACAGCATCTTCCAACAAAATGGATACCCACGCAACTTTATCAAAAAGTGCCTGACCACTCAACCCACCACAGCAAAATCAACAGAAGCTATGAAAAGGATTACACTGCCATACATCAGAAACATCTCAGAAACTACTAATAGACTGTTACAACCACATGGCATCACCATAGCACACAAACCAACCAAAACCCTTCAGAACATTGTAAGTAACCCAGAAGACCCAGTAGCCCAAGAAGAAAAAACAGGAGTTATCTACAACATACATTGTAAGGACTGTAACAGCCACTATGTAGGACAGACAGGCAGAAGACTAGCAGAACGCATCCACGAACACCAACTAGCAGTCAGAAGACACGATGAAAACTCCTTAATCTCACAACACATGGACAGACTCAACCATACTTTCAACTGGGAAACTGTGAGCATCCTAGACCAATCTAAATCCAAAAACTCTAGGGAATTCCTGGAAGCCTAGCACTCAGACAAGTCAGCCATCAACAGGCAGATAGAGGTAAACAACATTTACATACCATTCAAAAGAGACAATAAAAAAGCTAAAAAGGAAACAAAGAGACCAGAATACCTCCTTGCCAGCAATCAACACTCAGATAAGCAAATATTAACACCAGGATTAACACCATATGACCAATCAAGCAGTATGCAATACCCCAATCCAGGAACTACCAAGGAGAGAACAACACCCCCACCAACACTGTCAGGACAAACTACTATATATAAACAGAGGGCAAACCCCACTCCCTTCTAGCACTGAAGATGTTGCCTAGTCGGGCAATGAAACGTCTGCAAGAAAACAACAAGGCTCAGAGAGCACCAAGGACTCCACACATCTACATATCCTACAGGACTGCAGGCAGATTTTTAAAGAAAGGAACGCTATTTGAAAATACAGTAAAGCTTTGCCACCCTTTTAAAGTATCAGATTACTCTGTTTGTTGAGATAACGTTTTTTATTTTGATGACTTTGTTCTTGGTTTTAATCCTATCATAGCTGCCCAGAGTCACAGTCTGCAAATCAGGTAGCCATACCAATTTTCTAAATAAAATAACGGGGGATGATGATGATTTACAAATCACAATGGCTGGGAATCCAAGACACAGTAAGCCCAAATCAGATTATACACAACAGATGAACCCTGTCACTCTGGGCAGCTATGATAGGATTAAAACCAAGAACAAAGTCATCAAAATAAAAAACGTTATCTCAACAGAGTAATCTGATACCTTAAAAGGGTGGCAAAACTCGGATCCAGTGCGGAATCTGGGGGTCCTCCTGGACTCGCGACTCCTGCTCGAAGAGCAGGTGGCAGTTGTGGCCAGGAGGGCCTTTGCACAGCTTCGAGTTGTGCACCAGTTACGCCCTTTCCTGGATCGGGAGGCCCTCCAAACAGTCACTCACGCCCTTGTCATCTCCCGTATAGACTATTGTAATGCGCTCTACATGGGGCTACCCTTGAAGAGTATCCGGAAGCTACAACTGGTGCAGAATGTGGCGGCGCGAGCAGTTATGGGTGCCAGGAGATCGGCACATGTGACACCTCTGCTACGCGAGCTGCATTGGGTGCCAGTTTGCTTCCGGGTCCAATTCAAGGTGTTGGTGATTACCTTTAAAGCCCTACATGGCATAGGGCCAGGGTACCTGAGGGACCGTCTCGTCCCGATAACGTCGGCCCGCCCCACCCGTGCATGCAGAGAGGGCATGCTTCGGACCCCCTCAACAAGAGAATTCCATCTAGCGGGGTCCAGGAGGCGTGCCTTCTCTGCAATAGCGCCCGCCTTATGGAGTATCTTGCCCCCGGAGGTGAGACTGGCCCCCTCCCTCCTGGCCTTTCGGAAGGCCCTTAAGACCTGGCTCTGCCACCTGGCCTGGGACAACGGAAGTGGTAGTGCCTCCTGGGGTTGGCTGGCCCCGTAGCCCCATGATCCATTCTGTGGGTCCTAATCCATCTTGGATTTTATTTTATTTATTTTACACTTGTGAGATATTTTGTATAGTTTTTAAATTTTATTTATTGTAACCCGCCCAGAGTCCCTTGCATGGGAGATGGGCGGGGAATAAATTTGAAAAATAAATAAATAAATAAATAATAAATACATCACACACCCAGTCTGTGTCTTCCTAGAAGAGTGGCTTTCAACTGGAGGAGTGGACAGTAAAGATGATAGAGCTTGCTGAAATGGCTAAATCGACCTGTTTGATTAGGGAAGGAACAATAACAAGTCTGGAAACTCTTTATGGTCTTTTTGCTGAAAATGGACAAAAATGAATTGGGGATTTTGGGATTTACTGATTAAAAAGGGTTGTTTATGGGAAGATGGGAACTATGCTAATAATTTGGGAGGGTGGAAACATTATTAACCATGTTTGTAACTGCTGCAAAGAAAATCAGAAGTTGCTTCTTTAAATATTTTTCTTTTTCTTTTCTTTTTCTTTGACTTTTACTGTTTTTCACTTTTTCTTCTATGTTTTCATATCTTTTTCTCTCTTCTAATTTTCTTTTTATGTTTCTGTAGTTTTAAATTCTGTACAAAATTCTTCTTCAATAAAAATTATGATAGAAGATAGATAGATGATAGATAGATAGATAGATAGATAGATAGATAGATAAAAAGAGGGACTCTCAACTCACAGCCTGTGAGACACATGAGGCCCTCTGAGTTATTTTCACTGCTCTGTACAATATTTAGGAAAGAGCATACTCAGGGCATGCATCTGTCACTACATAGATAGATCCTAAAGGAAATCAACCCTGACTGCTCATTGGAAGGACAGATACTGAAGCTGAAGCTCAAATACTTTGGCCACCTAATGTGAAGAGAGGACTCACTGAAAAAGACCCTGATGCTGGGAAAGACTGAAGGCAAAAGGAGAAGGGGACGGCAGAGGATGAGATGGTTAGATAGCATCACCGATGTAATGAACATGAATTTGAGTAAACTCCGGGAGACAGTGGAGGACAGGAAGGCCTGGCGTGCTATGGTCCATGAGGTCACGAAGAGTCGGACACGACTAAATGACTGAACAACAACAACAAAAAGATAGATTACTCCAAAAGAAGGGAGCATTGTTCCCTCGCCTTTTCAGTGGGTGTAATAGGGAAGGCAAAGTGGACTGATGAAGATGGAAAGGATCATGAGAAGGAGGATGCCCTAGACCAGTCTTTCTCAACCTTTACAACTTGAAGATATATGGACTTCAACTCCCAGAATTTTGGGAGTTGAAGTCCACACCTCTTCAAGTTGCTAAGATTGAGAAACATTGCCCTAGACAATAGAAAGTGCCTGACTCACCATATACAAACTGCCCAGTTGCTCTTTGAGTGAGATGGGCGGTGACGAAATTCGAAATATTCAGTAAATAAAATAAATAAATACATAGCAGGACAGGGACTGCTCAAAGTAGCGGAGCAGCTTACCCATCTCACCCCTAGCCCCCCATCAAGGTACCAACAAACCAACATTCTCCTTTTTGTTCTCTACCCCCATCAGTTGCCTGGATTTTAATTTTAGATACTGTCACTGAAATGCATTTCTGTTTTCTCTTGATGTGCCAAAGGGTTGCTTGGCAATTAAAAAGCAAATCTTTAACCATCTGATAATTTATACAAATATCTCCATTATTATGAATTGGAGTAACCTATGGCTGTGAGAGCTGGACCATAAGGAAGGCTGAGCGAAGGAAGATAGATGCTTTTGAACTGTGGTGTTGGAGGAAAATTCTGAGAGTGCCTTGGACTGCAAGAAGATCAAACCAGTCCATACTCCAGGAAATCAAGCCAGACTGCTCACTTGAGGGAATGATATTAAAGGCAAAACTGAAGTACTTTGGCCACATAATGAGAAGACAGGATACCCTGGAGAAGAAGCTGATGCTAGGAAAAGTGGAAGGCAAAAGGAAGAGGGGCCGACCAAGGGCAAGATGGATGGATGATATTCTGGAGGTGACAGACTCAACCATTGGGGAGCTGGGGATGGTGACGGCCGACAGAAAGCTCTGGCGTGGACTGGTCCATGAAGTCACGAAGAGTCGGAAACGACTGAACGAATAAACAACAAAAATGAATTGGAGGGACCAAAACTAAGGGGCTTCCTGCTTCATTATTCTTCATTTACCACTGTAAATAATATTTGCTTTCACTTCAAACTCATTCATTTTGTATCAAATAAGTATGGTATTAGTCATTAATAGGATGTGAGCAGGATGATACTGTATATATTTATGTATTATTTATTTATTTAAATTTATTTATTTGTTATAGCTGCCCACTTTGGTAGACTCAGGGCAGCTTACAAAATCCAGAAACAATAAAAACAGTTTAAAAACATACAACAATATTAAATATAGTATGCTCCATAAATATTACTGTAGAATTCAGTAAATAGGACAGAAGCCCAAAAGCTTATTCATGACACCAAAACAGTTCACTAGCAAGAAATCAAAACGTCTAGCCCAATACAGTTATCCAATAAACTGTATTACAGTATT
Organism: Charina bottae; assembly: GCA_023362775.1. Classification (NCBI taxonomy): domain Eukaryota; kingdom Metazoa; phylum Chordata; class Lepidosauria; order Squamata; family Charinaidae; genus Charina; species Charina bottae. The sequence continues at coordinate 538,413 of JALMGJ010000012.1, forward strand.
AGAGGTTTGGACCCTGATTAGGTGATTTGAAGGGGGGAAAGGCTCATATTAGGCTCATAACGTAAATTGAAACTCCAAACTTCCATGTTTCTCTATTAATTATAACCAGAAAATATCAATTTGCAATAGCAATATAATAATGTAATCAATTTGTAGCCTGATTTCCATTCAAAGTAACATGAATGGAGCTAAATTCACAGGATTGTATAGCCTCTTATTACAGCATGACATGCCAAATTGAAGACAAAGCATGATTTATAATTATTATTATTATCATCATCATCATCATCTATTAAATAGATAAGCCCGACTCTTCTTTTAAGAGAACTGCCAAGATCATTTTCATTTCTTAGCAGAACTGGAAATAGTTTTCATGCATAGCTATCTCTTCTATGTGGAGAAATTCTCTAAGTTTCAGATTATTAGGTTCAAGAGGATTGTGTTGTTACTCAGTGGTTAATTGAAATACACTGCCAGACTAAAATAGGGGGTAAGTGAAGTGGTTACAAAAAGTAGTTCTGTTTTGCAGTATATTTTTAAATACTGCAAAAATAATATAATATATAAACTTATACAGTCATTTTCTTTTTGACTCACTAGAGACTTCTGAAAAAATCTGTGTTGCAACCATGGGCTAATGCATTAATTCTCCTGTGGCCCTCGTGTTGATATGATTCTGAATCCTTTGGTCTTAAATTAACACTTCAATTAGTGTACAATAGGTCCTTGGCCCAAGGAATCTCCAATCTATCATTTAACCCAAGGAAACAAGGAAGAAAAGCAAGAAAATGGGAACAGGGATACCTAGGGGAGCAATACAAGATTCTGTTGGTTGCACATATTGCCTATGTCTATACAACATGCCTACCCATGATTAATTTTTAAACAGTTTACTCCACCCAATTTTCTTGGTTCACACAAGACGCTAAGGTAAAATGAGATTGGCTGTTTTATGGCTGAATGGATTGTGCAAATACAGTGGCAAAGGCTTAGTAACAATAAGAAACTTGGGGCTTACTATTCAGAGACTACTCAAAACAGATCTGTTTTAAGTAAGAAAGTTAAGGCATCATGTAGGTATTTAGGTGCTCATTGACTGCTCATTGGAAAGACAGATACTGAAGCTGAAGCTCAAATACTTTGGCCACCTAATGCGAAGAGAGGACTCACTGGAAAAGACCCTGATGCTGGGAAAGACTGAAGGCAAAAGGAGAAGGGGACGGCAGAGGATGAGATGGTTAGACAGCATCACCGATGTAACGAACATGAATTTGAGTAAACTCCGGGACACAGTGAAGGCCTGGCGTGCTATGGTCCATGAGGTCACGAAGAGTCGGACACGACTAAACGACTGAACAACAACCTTAATGGGAGACAGAAATTCTATCTCTATCTGTAATTAAAAGCTGATTTACAGAAAGAGCGAGCACTACAGCTAATAGAGCATAAAGGCTCAGAACAGCAGGGGAGATAGAATAGCGATTTTGCGCTACAAATGGAAATTCAGAATCCTCCGAGCATTCTTGTCTCCCGCTGACCAGCGGAAAGCCAATTGGCCGGCCGAAACCAACATGCAAATAAGCCAATGGATCATGGACCACTGAGGAGGCCCCAGGAGATTTTGGCTGTGATTCATTGGTCGCTGTTCCCGTGGCGAGATGGCGCGTTCCCCCCTCCTGATCGGTCGAGCGCTATGCCGCTTCCTCGACCGGTTGCTACAGTGACAGAAAGGGTGACGTATAGCTGGCTGGGCGCGCCGAACGCTTGCCATTGGTTGCGCGATCGGCCGATGGCTTCAGCTGTCTCGAGCCGGGTGTCCTTGTGTAGTGAGGAGGGCGGCCGCTTCAGTCTGCGGCAAAGAAGCGAGACGGAGAGGAGGCTAGTGCCTTGCCAGCTTCAACACACCATCCCAGCCGTTCTGTAAGAGACAGGTACTGATTATTCTATTGGCTCAAAAGTGTTATATTTGGCCTGGCTATGTTGTAGTGCATTGGGTTATGGGCGAGGTCACCATAATTTTGGGATGAGGAGAGCAATTCCAATCAGGCGCCCTCCGGCCAGTCCCTTGTGCGACTAGAGGGGACCTTCTAGGCTTGGTCGGTCAAGGACCAGCCCTCTTCTGCTGCCTGAAGAAAGGCGTTCAGGAGCTTGGAGTTAGCTGGGCTGCCCGCCTTCGTTGAGCGAAGAGGGAGCGTCCGCGGAACTATGGTATGGTAGGGAGGAGCCGATGGAGGTCCCTTGGCTAGTCGGGCCGAGGAGTTACCCGTTGTTCATCCATCGCTCACGGCTCTGGGTGCCTGTACCTCGTACCCAGGGCCCGAGAGCGCTCCCTTGAGTGTCGCCATCAGTTCTGGGGTGGCCGGCAGAGACTGAAGCAACAGGGTGACCTTGCCCCGCGCGGTTCTCCCACAGATCTCCGCCCTGGAGAGGTGCACGTCATGGCCTCCTTGCGACCCTTCCGTCCATGTCGGCCTGTTCTGGCTTTTTATGAACCAGCTTTTCACAAGGCCCCAAACAGTGGTTTTCTTAATGCTGGGCATCAAGAGCTAGTATTTGTTGTACTGTAGCTTTATGTCCTTGGCCTGAGAAGAAACTAGCTTATTAAGTCAAAATAGGAACAGAAAAAAGCATCCCGGAAATGCCAACTAAATTATGAGTTTAACAGTGCTGGGCTGTTCTGAAAAAGTGGTCATTAGATGCCAGGTTAAAGGGCGTGTGATCGTTTCATACCACCAACGTTTCTATAGCAGAGATGCTTTATGGATGTGGCTGATAGTAGTAGACTAATACTTGCAAGGTGGCCACGCTGAAGTCTATCAGACTTTTGCTTTTTGCAAACGTCGTGTGGCTTTTTCCTCCCATTTTTAAACCCCTAAAATATCTTGTTCTGACTGTGAAGTTTACTAGATTTTCTTAGAGCTGCCAGTTTGGTCTAGTGGTTAAGGTGCTGGGCTAGAAACCAGGAGACTGTGAGTTCTAGTCCCGTCTTAGGCATGAAAGCCGGCTGGGTGACCTTGGACATGTCACTCTCAGCCCAACTCACCTCACCTCACAGGGTTGTTGTGGGGAAAATAGGAGGAGTATTAGGTATGTTCGCCACCTTGAGTTATTTATAAAAATAATAAAGGCGGAATATAAATAAAAATAAATTACTGTATGGTAAACGTCTCATTTTCAGCAACTGGCCCACTGGTCTTGGAAAATAAGGCCTGGTTATTGCTTGGATGGGAGGCACTAGGGAATGCCAGAGCTGTAGGCTAGACTAGAAATTAAAAAAAAATACCCCAAAAGAAGGCAGTGGCAAACTACTTCCATATAGTTTCTAAAAAAATGGCAAGATTTATGTCCATGAATAACAACAACAAAAAGTTAACAGGAGTTGAACTCAGCTTGAAGATATTTTTACCATTTTCACATTAGAATTACATCCTAGTATAATTAGGTAAGTTGCTAATAAATCCAATATAATTCTAATTTGCAGTTTAGTTTTATGTCTTTTTTGTTGTTGTTCAATAAATTACTGGAATTGACCTGCAACAGACATCAATGTAATTCTGCCTTTGAAAGTAATAACGCTTGATAGTTTTATTTTCTATTGTACCACACCCTTAACTGGCCACTAAGGGAAGAGCATTAGTATGTTGTAGGAATGGAAAAAGCCAATTTTATAACCTCAATAAATAGCCGAGAACAGGTTAGTTTTAGTTCCAGTCCTGAGTTTGTTTGAGACTAAACTAAATCCCCCCCTCCATTTTTCCAAACTACTTACTTGTAAGTTAGTTGTTTCTTCTAACATTCACAATGGAGCCATTCAATAAGGATCCTTTAAGAAAGGAGTTTTCTAGGTACTGCCTCTTTCACTCTGTCCCAAATTGAGTTTAATACCCCCAAGCCACATTTGGGGGCTTAAGAACAGGCAGAAATACTGTAGGTAGGAAGTTGGTAAGCTTCACTCCTCACTGCAGTACTTTGTACCAACCCCATTTGCACTATCAGACTTTTTTTTTTGCTCTAGTGGGAGAACATACAGTATCTTTTGCAGCATATGAGAGGCCCTAGGATAATCAACTGAGACTTCCTGGCTCGTGCACTTTTTGTCTGATTACAGTGGTATGAATAAAAGCCCCTGGCACCACAGATTCACAATAAATGTAATAATCACATTGTCTTCCATTAGGAATAAGAATCTTTTGCTCAGATTCTGTTAGTACTTGAATGTAGTTGGGCCATGCATTGTACTATATCTGTAGTATATCAAACGTTGGTTTATTCCTAAGGTGTCCTGTGGGTTGCAAATATATTTTTACTGTATGTGCATACTGTGCATGGAAGCTTGGCGCTATGAATAAAAAGTATACATGCTATGCTGCCTCATATAGTTTTGTGACAGAAAACTATCCAGGTTCCTGGCAGGTCATACCTGGCAGTCTGCATGAATGCTGGTCTCCCAGATGTCATGCAGATATAAAGCAAATTACCAGATCAGAGGAGGGCCCAACATTTGAATTATTGTGGTTTAACTTAACTTGACAAGATCTGGGAGATTAGAGTATCTGTGTGATACTGCCCCAGACAGGGTGAGACATACGATACCAAATTCAAGAGGGCAGGCCAAGGTAATATTCCTTTGAAAGAAGACTCTCTGGTTCTAAGGTTAAAAGTCCTGTATACTAGAATGATCAAACATAAAATATGATTCAAGTTCCTATTACTAATGATTCAGGTGTACTACCAAGTCAATTGTAAGGGAGAAATGGATTCCATTAGATTTAACTGGAAGTTGTATAAAGCTTGTGAAGAACTAAACTATGAAATCTAGGGTGTAGGTATTTTTGTTCTTGCTGCCTGTTATCATGTTATTGCTTTAAATATTGATTAGTTTAAATATTGATTAGTTATCAGCCAAACCTGTGTGGAGCTTAAATTTCTATTTTTATCTGTACATATAATTGATATAACTAATAAGAAGGCTTTTTATTTGGATTTAGTCCTAGATTTGTGCAAACACTTTTGAAAATGCTGTCAGGACTCTTCCGAATGCATGGCCTTTTTGTGGCTTCTCACCCATGGGAAGTTATTGTGGGAACTGTAACTCTTACCATCTGTATGATGTCTATGAAGATGTTCACTGGTAATGATAAGATCTGTGGCTGGAATTATGAATGCCCTAAATTTGAAGAGGTAAAGACTTAAAGTTATTTTTAAAAATACTTTGTTATTTTAATTGTCATACTTGAAACAAATCAAATTTGAATGAAATTTAAAGTTGGGAAATCCCAGGACTGTAGGCAAGATTGGGAAGTCAAAGAAACATCCCAGATGTGTCCATGTAGTTGACTGAAATCAAGTTCGACTAATCTTTACCTTAATGTTAGCAGTTGACTAAAAGAAATGTGACTAATTTTTGGATGTGTGTGCCTATGAATAGGTTACAGCTTTAATAAGATAATTATAAGGATGTTTATCTTTTTGAAATGTTATATATGTGAAACACTGATAAAGTATTTAACAGATTTCAGAAATGAAGTGTTCATTTTAAGAGCAAACAGAATGTTTTCCTTTTGCAGGATGTTTTAAGCAGTGATATCATAATATTGACAATCACACGGTGTATCGCAATCCTTTATATATACTTCCAGTTTCAAAATTTGAGGCAACTTGGTTCAAAATATATTTTGGGTAAGATACTTTTATTTTTAAGATGATTATCAGACCAAAACACACAAATCCCTGTCATGTATGAAACAGGTTTGAGTATACATCTAATCAAATTGGGTATAGCATATGCAAAAGGTTTTCAGATTAGTGTCCTAAACATATTATAAAACAAAAAGTTAATGTTGCTAGCATTCACAGCATATTTTATATGTTTGTGGATTGAGATAGATTCTGTTTCAGGATAGATGCTCAATCTGATTCTAGCTTGAAATATATGAAGATCTTTGTTAAAACTGTGGTTGATAGATTTTACATAAGTTATTTAAGGTGAAATATTCTGAAATAACTGAGGTGAATGGGGACATATTCTTTCTAAGAACTGTTGGTCTTGTGAAGAGACAAAAAAATAAGCATTTGAATTCTGCCATGTAGACTAGCAATTCTAACATTTCCATTGCTCAGAACTGTAGAAGTAATTGAGAATGATCCTGTGGAAGATGTCTGAATTATACTGAAATGATCATTTATATGACCTGCTATAACCAGTCATCTACAGATGGTGGAAGAATGTTATGGACAAATTTCAGGGGCTGGTATCACTGTTTGGTAAATTTGAGGGAAAATGTGCAGTAGTAAAATACCCTGTACATTATAATGTTTCTTAGAATAATTTATATAGCAGTATGTAATTTGAAACAAAACAATGTAACAGGATCATGGTAGTATCTAATGTGGATAAACTTGCTCCAGAGTGAATATTTGGATTAATGTATTTAGAGAAGTACTGCTCTGTATGTTTGTGTAATGCATTATTACATAGATTACATATCTTTTTGCAGGTATTGCTGGTCTGTTCACAATCTTCTCAAGCTTTGTCTTCAGTACAGTGGTGATTCACTTCCTTGATAAAGAATTGACAGGCTTGAAGTATGTATTATTAATTAATTATATGTATGAAAATTTGCTTCAGTTTAACAAGAACAGTCTAATTCTGAAGCTTGGAATGGGTGAGGTGGGCTGAGGGATCAGAGTAGTCACATTTCATACCATAAAAGGATAGTTCCATGTGTAAAGCTACATAATTGTCTTATGCACCACTTCTAATATGACTGTCTCCTACTTGTGAAATAACATCATAATTTGAAGGGGATGAGCCACAAGTCCTTGTGTTTCATCCCTTTTAAATGCTCAGTGTTATATGCACAAAATCCTACTGCCAACTATGCACAACTTTAGCACTTCAGTGAATGCTGAAAGCAAATTTTCCCTTTTTCTAAATATGTAGGGGGGTTCTTTTGGTGGCCCGTATGTTTCATTTTGTTGTTATTTAATCTATGGTTTATGCTGCTTGGCATTGCCTGTGACTTCAATTTCTCATGAACAAATGTATCCTAAATACAGTTAAGAGATGTTGAACAAATGTATCCAGTAAAAAACATCTCTGAAGCATAGCTTATAGTACAATAAATTATTTATCCAACTTATTGAAGTACTTATCAAGATGTATGTGTCTTCAGTTTTAACATGTTTATATAATGATACTGTAAATTGACAATATGCTTTTTATACCTTTTAGTGAAGCTCTGCCATTCTTCTTGCTTCTGATTGATCTCTCCAGAGCTAGCGCATTAGCTAAATTTGCACTCAGTTCCAACTCACAGGTCAGCCAAATTCTCAGTTTCATTGAGGAAAATATTTATTTATTTATTTATCATATTTATACCCCGCCTATCCCCTCCCTATCGGAGGACTCTAGGCGGCTTACAATATTGTGAATTTATATATTATACATACATTTCATATACTACCGCGCGCTAAGGGGGAGGGGTAAGGGAACCGACTCTTCTTCCGTAGGTATTGGACTACATGTCCCAGAATACCTCGCTTCCAAGTCGGCTGCTGACGTCCTGGATGTTGTCGTCCTGGATGTTATAATATACTATAATATTTAGAATCCTTTAAAAATTAAATAAAAATAAAATACCTACATACCTGGCTAGATTAATTCAAGCATTTTTTCCCCAAAATATTTAAGAGATTTATGACTACTATAAAAGAAACTTACTTGAAATACTACACTGGTGTTTATGAAAATTATAAACAAGGTGTAGATTTATCTCAGTATGGCTTCTAAATAGAGAGGTATATGATTGTATTCTTAAAAAAATGCCAGTTTTGCTCATGAGTTGAATTTTTTACAATTGCAGCATGATAAAAAGACCAACATAATCTTCATATTGCAGATTGTATTATGATGGTGAGAGTGAGGTATTGAAAGACTACCTACTTAGTTTTTCGCAGGATTTGATCTGTCCACTCCTTTATATATAGCTCAGACTAATAGTCATTATGCTATAAATGCTAAAAAAGTAGAAATTTTGTATAACCAAAGTAAATAACAAAGACTAATATAATATTTTGAAGAGCAATTTAATAAAAAAATAAAATATGTATTTAAAAACCTCAAAAGTAAGTAACGTAGTCATGTCATGAAGTAATGAGGTATGATAATGCTATTAAAAAGAGTATGGGAAGACTGAAAAAAGTTGAATAAATTATTTAAAACAATCTTCACTGTGAAAGATAATGGACAGAAATCAGCATCTGAACATTTTTGGAGGACATTTGAAAAAAATAAAATATGTTTTAGAATGAATTGACAATTCAGTGTGTCTGCTTTGGCACATTGTTCTTTAAAGAACTGAAGTACGTTATTACTGGGCAATTAAAACAATTACAATGGTTGAGGACACAGTTTTTCATTTATACTATGAAATCAATAATGGAAGTTCTAATCTGTAAGCTGACATAGGATAAATAACCATAAGAATCATAATTGCTCTGCATTTATGGAACGCCCTCCTAAGACAAGAGGTAGCCATCTGTTAGCAATGCAATGCAATGCAATGGCCTTTGATACCATCAACCATGGTATCGTTTTGGGTTGGCTCCGGGAATTGGGGGTGGGTAGCACACGTTTGCGCTGGTTCACCTCCTTCCTCTGAGACCAGTCCCAATTGGCATTGATAGGGAGTGAGAGGTCCGACCCACAGCCCTGCTCTGTGGGGTGCCTCAGAGCTCAGTGCTTTCTCCGCTCCTTTTTAACATCTACATGAAGCCACTGGGTGAGATCATCCATCACCACAGGATGAGGTATCATCAGTATGCCGATGATATCCAATTGTACATCTCTGTCCCGGGTAAACTATGTGATCTTGTGGATGTTCTTTCTCGGTGCCTGGAGGCTGTGGGGGTCTGTATGGGAACGACAGGCTTCAGCTGAACCCTGGTAAGATGGAGTGGCTATGGGTGCAGGGCTCCTCTGTATCTGGAGATTTACCATCTTTGCTCTTTGATGGGGTTGCACTGCCCTAGACGGATGCATGTGCAATCTGGGGGTCCTCCTGGACTCATGACTCCTGCTCGAGGATCAGGTGGCGGTCGTGGCTAGGAAGGCCTTTGCTCAACTTCGTGTTGTGCGCCAGTTGCACCCTTTCCTGGATCAGGAAGCCCTTCTCTCAGTCACTCACACCCTGGTCATCTCCCGTATGGACTACTGCAATGCACTCTACATGGGGCTACCCTTGAAAAATATCCAGAAGCTGCAGCTGGTGCAGAATGTGGCTGCGCAGGCAGTTACGGGTGCCTCTAGGGCTGCACATGTAACACCTCTTCTGCGCGAGCTGCATTGGGTGCCGGTGTGCTTCTGGGTCCAATTCAAGGTGTTCGTTGTGACCTTCAAAGTCCTTCATGGCATGGACCCAGGTCACCTGAGGAACTGTCCCAATTACATCGACCCGTCCTACCCGATCCAGCAGGAAGGGCATGTTATGGAACCTGTCTGCTAAAAAAAATTGACTTGCGGGGTCTAGGAGGAAAGCCTTTTTTGCCATTGCCCCCACCCTGTGGAACATCTTGCCCCCTGAGGTGAGGTTGGCCCCCACTCTTCTGGCCTTCCGGAAGAGCGCTAAGATGAAGGTGAAATGTGAATAGTTACAGTATCTCTTGTTGTAAGCAAGTGTTGGATACAATTGGATTTATTATCCAATTTAGTAACACTATTTTAAATTTGGAAAGAATACTTGCACATAGTCTCACATTGTGTTAGTATCTACAGGGCTATCTTAACTATTGAAAGCATATAATTGCATTATGTATAAAGATTACAGGATAATGGAAAGAATGTTTCATAAAAACATCCCTTCGGGGGAGATGGGCGGTGATAGAAATGTGACTAATAATTTTTTTTAAAAAATCAGTTATTCTGCATGGTCTGCTGTTTTATTATTTGTTGTCAGTTGGAAGTGAATAAACATCATTTTTCCAGTTTGCATGTTAACTGACTCTCATTTTTAATGTATTCTATGTAGGATGAAGTGAGAGAGAATATTTCACGTGGAATGGCAATCCTGGGCCCCACATTTACACTTGATGCCCTTGTTGAGTGTCTTGTTATTGGTGTTGGCACAATGTCTGGTAAGCTGAGAATTTTTAGGAATGCAAGATTTTGATGTTTAAGTTTAAAGATATTCACGTAGTAAATCTGTATTCAATTGTATTTTTCTCCCACTGGAGACGTTATGTTCAGTTCAATAAATCAAGCCATAGTTTGTGGGGTGGGGGTTCCTCTTTGGGTTCTATAAGATCTCTCTCTTTTTGTTTTCAGAAAAAGAGTATAAAAATTCTATTCCTGTCTTATATAGAGAATAAGGAAGTTAACTTTTTTCTGTTCTCTTGCCATAAAGGTGACGTCCAGTTCTTTTCTCTCCCTTATTACACAAATTCCTAGCTTTCTGTAATAGTTCACACAATCACAAGAAAAGGAATTAAGATTTTAAGAACTACTTAACATAGCTTCCTTGCGTTCCCTGGGTATATCAAGGTGTTACAGATAAATAAAAGCATAACTATGACATAACTGATGTCTATTACATATTTTGTAATACAGTTATTTACTGAAGTAATCATGGTAATATTGAATGAGCCAGAATTTAATTAGTGTATGTGTTGGAAGTATTGTTCATTCAGCAGTAGAAAATATTTTACTTTCTTGTATAATGCATTAATTTTAATATGTTTTGAGAGCCTTGTTTAAATTGTACCTACATAACAAGGCTTATGTTAATTGTGTTGTCTTGTATATATGTCCAGAGATTTTTATTACCTCATATGTATGATGGGGTCATGTTAATTTTTCATGAAATAAAGATTTTGTGAAAAATGAAAAAAAGCCAAATTTCTGTTCTGGTCACTTGTGCCTGTTTTTTTAGTCAAGTCATCATTTGCAAGTCTGAGCTTATGAGATGCAGCATCTTTTCTTGGATTCTGAGGTTCGTTATGTGATCAGGAGGGCCGTTTTCTACCTTTGTCACTCTATGAATTGCACAGAACTCTTGTTTCTGAGGTTCCCCAATTTTGAACCCGCTTTGATAGTATTGGGGATTGGTGGGAGATGTGGAGAACCCAGTTCCATAAGCGGAAGACTGCTAAAAGTTTGAAACTCTCATCTTGTAATTAGTTCTGAGGCCCTGTTTTTAACTCTGTTCATAATAGCTGTTAAGCTGGTGAATACAGATGACAGAGCATTTTCTGTAATGGCCCTCTCTGTGTCTTCTAAGTGATATATTTTTTTGTTCCCTAAACTAATGGAGCACCAAATAAATATGATGTGACTATTCATGTTCAGTAACTGTTAGCTGCTTAGAAGATAGTGAAGCTGAGCTATTCTTTGTTTAATTTAACACTATAAGGCTGATTATAAAAACACCTTAGGGCAAATTTGATTTTTTTTACAAAGTCTAAAATCAGCTTATTAAGTAGCAAACTATTTTAACTGTTTCCAGTCAGTAAATGAATAATGGCAAGATTACATCCCGCTTGTTTCTGTTTTTTTTATTATAGGATTACATTGTATATCAACTTGTATTAGCATGTTTATATTGGTACAGATTTCCAGATGACTTTTTTTATGGTAACATGACTCTGATTTTAATCATTTGATGGTGGTTTCTCTAACAGGAGTGAGACAGCTTGAAATCATGTGTTGTTTTGGCTGTATGTCTGTCCTTGCCAACTACTTTGTCTTCATGACCTTCTTTCCGGCATGTGTGTCCCTGGTGTTAGAGGTGAGAGAGCACATCAACAGTGGTAGTGGTATATAATTTTTTGAACATCTCTAAATTACTATGGTTCAAGACAAATAAAAAACTGCAATTTGAAATGGACTGAACACCTAGGATAATACAAACCTACTGAGATTCTCAGAGATAATATAATATACATTTAGTATGACAATAAGAAAACCCATTATTAATTCATGAAAAGATGGCTCTCATAAATGAAAGCAATTGCTCTAATAAGAGAGGAAATGATCAGAAGCTACTCTCTTGTGGACACATTCATTAGTAATACAGAGGGGGGGGGAGAGAAAGAAAAGGGAAAAAATAAGGACATCTCTCAAAATGATTCTGTAATATGTAATTCCGTTAGATGCATGAATCTTCCTTTTGAATTAAGAAGATATTTTACTTTTCTATAATCACAAAGAAGTCATATTCTGCAAAATCATTCCTGTCAGAACTCTTGGAAATGAGAAACTTTACCCATTTTTAAGAGAATAGGTAGATAAATGTGAGGCTTTGCCTTGCCTATTAGAGGCTTTGCAACTCTTGTGCCTATTAGAGTTATACTAATTGTAGAGGTGCGAAAGCCAGTTTGGTGTAGTGGTTAAGGCAATGGGCTAGAAACCGGGAGACTGGGAGTTCTAGTCCCGCCTTGGGCACAAAGCCAGCTAGGTGACCTTGGGCCAGTCACTCACTCTCAGCCCTAGGAAGTAGGCAATGGCAGACCACTTCCGAAAAACCTTGCCAAAAAAACTGCAGGGACTTGTCCAGGCAATCTCTGAGAATCAGACACATTTGAACAGATTAAAAAAAAATTGTAGAGGTATACAAAATGCAGTGAACTCAAAACATTTTGCATACTTCCTGCCTTATTGTCAATATATCTTGATGATGAACAATTATTAAAGTAATATCTATGGGCATTTGTAAATTTAGTTTATTATTATAATTTTATATTGCAGTTGTTAGACTTACTTATATTTGTGACATAATTTACACTGAGAAAATAGCCTCAATGCTTCAGGGCAAAATTGAAACAAACATATATTTTCCAAATTAGCAATTTAATTCTGCTTGCTTTTAATAGTTAAGTTTATTTTTTTAAAGTCACATACAGTATATCTAATACTCAAAATGCAAACTTTAGATAGTTAAAGCTCTCTGATTATCCTACAGAGTAGTAAAAAGGAAAAAGTCAATGCCTTCAGAGACACAATCTAAAAAAAAACATGGCAGAGAAAATGAAAAGGATGAAGGGAAGTTCAAGAACCAGTTTTTCATGTTTCAAAATTCTTACGTTGAACATGGGCTGCTCATAATTGTGAAATTCTTATCCTGGTGACCGAATTCTGCTCACAATGGTTGTAGTGCTGCTATGGGTTATTAATTTTACACAATGGTGCCTACGATTTCGGTTGCTTTTTTCCCTCACTGTGAATATGTGAGGAGGATAATGTTTCTGTTTCTGTATGAGTTTGTATGATTGTATAGCCTTACTTTTGTAGTATTTCAAATACATAAAACAGTTGTAGAAAAATATTTTGAAATTTTAAATTGACATTCAATATAATGTCATTAAACTATTAAAATGATGCTGTGGAACCTGATTCTTATGGAGGAAAAGTCATAAATGTGCTAAATACCCTCTTCGGTTCTTCCTGCAGCTTTCCCGGGAGAGTCGTGAAGGCCACCCAATATGGCAGCTCAGTCACTTTGCACGTGTTCTGGAAGAAGAAGAAAATAAGCCAAATCCTGTAACACAGAGGGTCAAAATGATTATGGTTAGTGTTTGCTTTCTTATACCCTCTAATTGTGAGGTCAATTAAATATTTTAATCCTTTCAAGAAGTTGAATTTTGACAATATATACCAAGGTAAAAACAAACAAAAAGTACATAGGTACCTTTTAATAAGTACAGCTTTTATAGGAACAATAATCTACCTAATTATTGGATTTTATTGTATTTATATTTGTATTGTATTTGTATTTGTATTTATATTTTTATTATTCTTTTTATTGTATTTTAATGGTGGTGTGGCTGTGAATCGCCCAGAGTCCCTCCCTGAGGGGGAGATGGGCGGTCATAGAAATTTAATAATAAATAAATAAATAAATAAGCAATAATTTTAGTGATGCATTTAATGTTTAAGTATTGATCACTCATTGAGTCATACTCCTAGATGACCTGACTAGTTTAACCACTCACTTTTAAAATTTAAGTCTCTAGGTTTGGTCCTTGTTCATGCTCACAGTCGCTGGATAGCAGAACCCTCTGCTCAGAACAGCACAACAGAAATATCTATGGGACTGGATGAAAATGCTCCAAAGAGAATTGAGCCTAACGTTTCTTTGTGGCAATTCTATCTTTCCAGGTATGTTAATCATAATATTCTTATCATCATTCAGTTGTATCTGTCATTAAGTTTAGATTATTTCCAGTTAACTAAATTGTACTATACAAATGACCAGATAGCCAACATATCTAATGTCTTAAATGGATGAAATTTCACTCTCTCCTTTGTAAAGTTGAATTGAGATTAATAAAATGGCATATACAAAATTGCTTAACAATTATCCTTGAGAGTTTTGTATATGATTTATTTTAGAGTCTTTGTGATTAACACTGGCATCTGCTTCACCATGGATAAGATTCACTGTGGAAGGACTGACAGAATGTGTTCTGTGGGAAGGGACCTGAATCTTTGATCTATTACCAGTATCTTAAATGTGATGAAAATAATAGGACATTACATCTTTCCCAGGCCAGTGTGAAGAATTATCCTCAGCTCCAATTGGCCAGATGACTGGTATCAGGGTTCAGAGATCACTGATCTGCAAAGCTCTTCCTTCAGCCTATGGAGCTATGCACCTCCTCCCACTCCAGGCCACAGGGAAATTCCTTTGTCCATGGAGAACTATTGTTTTTCTATGGGGAAGAGAAGTCGTTGAGGAGAGAAACTATTCTGGCAGGGCAGGATTTTAGGGAAAAGTGTCTCAAGAACCAATAAATATACATCAGGAATATGGAATACTTTTTGATTTATATTTATTCTATTTATGTATATGCTGGCTAGATGGCTCACTTAGTCATTCATTGTGGCAATAGCATGGCAATATTCCACATGGTCTTATAACTATTCCAGAATCCAAACTGGTAGATATGGTTCCTTCCCATGTCAGTGGTACTGACTGAATCTGAATATTAACTGCATTATGTCCTCTATTGACACAACAGAAATAATTAACTGAAATATAAACCTGAGTATGAATCTTCCTTCTGCTGATGGGTCCTGTAATTTGGGTATTAGCTGATCTTGTATGATCTCTTAATTTACCAGAATTGCCATTGTCCACTAATATGTATACAATTAGGAGAAAGAGTACATGCTTGGAATAGTTAAGATTTAATTAATCCAAACTAAGTAATTTTTTTTTTGGTAGCGTGGTGGCTCAGTGGGTAAGACGCCAGGCTTGTTGATCGGAAGATTGCAAGTTCGGAGGTTCGAATCCCTAGCCCTGCGTGCGGAGTGAGCTCCCGCACTAGCTCCAGCTCTTGCCAACCTAGCAATTCGAAAGCATGCAAATGCAAGTAGATGAATAGGTACCACTTCGGTGGGTAGGTAACAGCGTTCCGCGCATGTCATGCGGCCACATGACCGTGGAAGCGTCTTCGGACAACGCTGGCTCTTCGGCTAACAAACGGAGATGAGCACCGGCCCCTAGAGTCGGACACGACTGCACAAATGTGCGGGGGGTACCTTTACCTTTACCTTAAGTAATTTTGAGTATGTACTCAATATTGGTAGAAATCTTTTGGGAGGGAAATTATTAATTGTACATACAGGTAGTCCTCACTTAGCAACCACAATTGGGACCAGCAACTCCGTTGGTAAGCGACATAGTCGCTAAGTGAAACATGTGACAGCAACGGACTTACGATGTCACTTCCCATTTTGCCATTAAGTGAGTCACTGTGGGTCTTTAAGCGAGACATCACATGACTGCAACTTGCAATTTTACTGCTGGCTTCTCCATTGACTGCTTGTTGGAAGCCAATTGCAAAGTGCCTGAATGTTGAACACATGACCATGGGGACACTACAGTGGTCGTAAATGTGAGGACTGGTCATAAAGTTACTTTTCCAGTGCCATTGTAACTTTGAATGGTTGTTAAACAGGGCAGTCCTTAAGCGAGGTCTACCTGTAATTCCATTTATATACATGATGCTTTGCAAGAATAGATGCACCAGATTCCAACTCAGAAGGTCTTTCTATATTGTCATCAAGAACACTATATAGACATGTTCATGAAATCACTAGGAGGTGAACTTGACAGAGATTTTACTTTAAAGGAGGGGCGATGTCTTAAGGCAGTTCCAGGCACAAGTCATCCAATTACAATAACTGTCATTCAGTAGTTTCTGTAGGAATTCCACCAACTAATATGTGATAGGAGGAAGTAGTTGCAGGGTAGAGAGGAGGAAAGGGAATAGACAGACATTTAAAGATGTTTTCTTTCATCCTTTTTAGAATGGCCAGTATGGACATTGAACAAACAATTACACTTGGCTTAGCTCTTCTGCTTGCTGTCAAATACATCTTCTTTGAGCAGACAGAGATGGAATCCACACTTTCATTGAAGAATCCAATAATATCCCCAATAATGATTCAGAAAAAAGTTCCTGAAAACTGCTGCAGAAAACAGTCTATACCTTTAAAAAATAATCCCAATTTAAGAAAATTGGATGATACTCAAGTTGCCAAAGATGGAAAAGGTAATCTTTTACTGATACTTTTGCTTGCTATTTTTTTTTTTTTTGTAAAAAAATGTTCATACTAAAGCCTGAAACATAAGGCCTTTGGTAAGTTCCTCAGATTTCAATGTTGACTTTTACACAGATGAGACTGTAAAGCCTCTCCTATCAGAATCACCTGCGAAGGCCAAATTTGTGGTTGGTGGTAGTTCTGCTGAAGCATCCTTGATCAATGATAGAAAAGAGTCTGGAATAGAATTGCCTAAAGAGATGCGGTCTGTTGAAGAATGTCTTTGTATACTTCAGAATGGCAAGGTAAAAAAAAATCAGATGAAGATGCATAGTATATTAATATATTGGTGTAAAGAATAGGCTTTTAGACGATGGTTTATTTGTTCATCAATGTGTTTATTGGCAACCTCTTTCTTTTGTATTTTTTTGTATCAAGATGTATAAATGTAATAAAAATACTTTTGCCCCAAGAGGATATTGTTTATTAACAATATTCATTCATTTTGACATAACTTTCAATCACTGCACCTTCTCTCTTCCCTGTATTTGTTTAATTGTAACGTTGGTTTTATCATGTGAGTTGCCTCAGGCAAAGAGGCAGAATTGTGAAAATTACATAATCAAATATTTTGCTTTCCTCAGATGGGTGCAAAATTCCTCTCTGATTCAGAAGTCATTAGTTTAGTCAATGCAAAACATATTCCTGCATACAAACTGGAAACTTTGATGGAAACTCAGGAACGTGGTGTATCCATTCGTAGACAGATGCTATCTCAGAAGCTTCCTGAGCCTTCATCCCTACAGTATCTTCCTTACAAGAATTACAATTATTCTTTGGTGAGTAGAAGGATAGGCAAATGTATTTTATGTAAGTCGAAATATGGATAAGATATACAATATTTTAAACTTTTTCATCTGGAGTTCCACTGAGTTTGATTGTCAGTAACAGATGAGGGTTTGCAGTTGAAGGGAAAAAATATAGGTAATACTGAGCATTCTGTGTTTTGCTAGCGATGATAATATCACCTCAAGTTTCTTGTTGCTTCAGTAGTCCTCGCAAGCAAGATGAATACTTCTCTTTTTAGTGTTTCCTTCAAGATGCAATGGTAGTGTATTTCACTTCTTTGTCTCAATATATAACTAAACCATGCTTTGAGATTTAAGCAAATTTGACATAGAAACATATTCTTTAAAGAAGATTTTGCTGAATTCTATTGTATTTATTATCTATATCTCCAAGTTGCACAATGCCTGTCAGTTTTTGACATATAAAAATGCCAAATGATTACTTTGTCTTAAGTAGATTCATTTACAAAAATGGCACATGGGTTGAACAGGTGAACACATGTATGTATGTATGTATGTATTTATTTATTTATTTTGTATGCACTAATAATTCTCAATCCCAAACACCTATACGTGTCATATATTTCATATTTCCTAAATCAGCAAACTAAGTTATTAATATTTATTAGTTATTAATATCTTACATGTTGACCTTTTATAAAGGTAATGGGTGCGTGCTGTGAAAATGTGATTGGATACATGCCGATCCCCGTGGGTGTGGTTGGCCCACTCCTTTTGGACAAGAAAGAGTTTCAAGTTCCAATGGCAACAACTGAAGGATGCCTAGTGGCAAGCACAAACAGGGGATGCAGAGCAATATGTGTAAGTAGAGATGATATAAGCAGGGCTGATGAAGTTCTGTTTAGAGCAGTTAGAGTGGGTTGAATCTCGCTCTTCTTGCCCATGGGCATCTCCACACACAATGTGTCCCAGGGGTTTGGGAGAGAGTAAATTGCAGACTTGGGTGGCCATGGGAAGTGGAGAGGAAAGGAAATCTTGTTTTGTGAGACAAAGTCTAGTAGCACAGCGCTGAAGGTAACCACGGGTAACTCTAGAAAATGTTTTTGTTCTTGGGCATCTGCATCTGCTAGTCCCTCATCCTGTTGTCATTTTTATTTCTCAGCTTGGCGGAGGTGCTAGTAGCCGTATTCTAGCAGATGGAATGACGCGGGGACCTGTAGTAAGACTGCCTACGGCGTGCCATTCTGCAGAAGTAAAGACTTGGCTTGAAACACCAGAAGGATTTAAGATAATGAAAGATGCATTTGATAGCACTAGCAGGTTAGCACTTTATATAATTTAGAAGAGGGAAAGTTTGCATTTTATATGAAAATCAGGAAAAAAAAAACTGCATCAAGAAAAATTGAGACAACATATGTTAATATTTTCTCTAGATTTGCTCGTTTGCAACGCCTTCAGATTGGTTTGGCTGGCCGCAACCTTTACATTCGCTTCCAATCTAAAACTGGTGATGCAATGGGTATGAACATGATTTCAAAGGTGAGTTCTAGATTTTAATCAATGCATTAAGTATATTCTGCTTTGAGAATATTGTAATTTGTTCAAATCCTTCTTGTACAAGTAACCTGACAGAAAAGAAAAAAGGTAACTATCTAGAATTATCTTTCCCTGTCTCCTTCTGTGTGTTATTCCAGCAACAAAATACTACAATGAAATCTCAATGTAACAGACTCCCATTTAGCAGATTCTGGACACAGCAGACAACATTCCTGATTAGGTATCCCTCCAAAATAACAGACAAATCCATTGCATCCAATAACTATTCTTACAACATCTGTTCCAGGGCTTTCCAAAGTTTTCCCGCGGCGACACACTAACTGCCGTTGGTGTGTCGCCGCGGGAAAACCCGGGTTGTGTGGCGACACACCAGACTCTGTGTGGCGACACACTTTTGTGTCGTGACACACAGTTTGGAAAGCTCTGATCTATTCTGTTTCTGGTTTTCTGCTTCCCTATCAAATTCAGTGACTGGATTCATTTATTGTTATTTACCTTGTTATTTGGGTAACATTCCAGCATTCAAACACAAATGTGACCTTGGGAATACTGGGGGGGGGGAATGTGACCTTGGGAATACTAGGGGGAGGAAGTATGCCGGATTCCATACTTCTGCACATGTACAACATGGTGAACTGTGCCAAAAATCACAGATACAGAAAATCGATTGCTGTGG
The DNA here is from genome assembly GCA_023362775.1 of Charina bottae. Classification (NCBI taxonomy): domain Eukaryota; kingdom Metazoa; phylum Chordata; class Lepidosauria; order Squamata; family Charinaidae; genus Charina; species Charina bottae. Next base: position 557,998 of record JALMGJ010000012.1, read on the forward strand.
GTAACATGTACAGGTATGTACTGTATTAACCATGGATATGTGAATGCAAATAATGAATCTTTGATAATGAGGTCCACCTGTACAGGTAATCCTTGCTTACCAATCCTCATTGGGACCAGGAACTCTGTCGCTAAGTGACGCGATCCTAAGGCACAATGTCATGTGACCACGATGACTTAACGACGGCAGTTAGGGCAGTCCCAGTTGCAATTGTTAGGCAAATCCTGTGTGGTCGCAGCATCCCGTGGTCATGTGATCACCATTTGCAACCTCCTGTCGGCTTCCCCATTGACTGTCAGAAGCTGGCAGTGAAGGTCACAAATGGTGATCACGCGACTGCAGGACGTTTTGGCATCGTAATTGCAAGCCGGTTGCCAAGCATCCAAATCGTGATCACATGACCGCAGGACACTGCGACAGTTGCAACTACAAAGACCCGTAATTGTAACTTCAAATGGCACTGAACAAGTGCATGTTAAACGAGGACTACCTATGTAACATCAGTAAACAGATAATAGCAGTTGTGTTGACATGACGCGAGGGCTCCTTCCTTCCATAGAAGGCTATTGGGTAGAGGGATCCTGCTAGCAGAAAGGTGGAGCAGGTAACTGTTGACAGTCCACCCACGAAGTATGAATACAATCTTCTTGCAGGAGACTGAACTTTGGATTGAAGCCAATATTTAGAACAAACATCTCCTTAAAATTTATATTCACTAATGCATAGCTTTCCAAACTCTGTGTCGCGACACATTAGTGTGTCGCGACAAAACCCAGAAGTGCTGATGCGCGCGTCGCTGCCACCCTTGTGGAGCGTGCGGCGGCAGCGGCGCACCATCAGCGCTTCCAGGTTTTAGTGCGAAACAGGCTGCCACTGCCGTGCACACCGCCGCTGCGCGCGCCGCTGCGCCACCACCGTCGCCGTTGGTGTGTCGCCAACGGTGGGACTTTGGAAAGCACTGCACTAATGGAATTTTGCTTGATGCAAGTATATGAGCATTTTAGGGTATTTTGCACACTGCTGCTTGAAGTAGAAATTTGTTCAGTTCTATTGGTTCTAAGTCATAATAGAATATCAAACATCAAACCTCTTAATAGCACTCATAAAAGAAATCAAAGAAGATTAAAACCACACAGTGCAAAACGTGACAAGCAAGCAAAATGCAGATATTATTATCTAAAGGGTTGGTAAAACAGTTATCTTTTATCAGCTTTTTGGATTGTGACTAAAAGAACCCAACCACAACACTTCTTAGTGTAATGTATCAGCCAAACCCATGAATGGAGGAGCTATCGAAGTTTGATACAGAACGTGTTCCAGAGAATTGGGGAAGCAGTGGGGAAGCACTTCTTGGCCACCACACCCTCTCCCAGAAGGAGGATATCCATAGCATGCCTTCCAGAATGAAGATGCCAGCCAGAATTGGCTTGAATGAGACAGCCCAGTGGATATCATGGGTCCACACCCTCTAGGACTTTGTATGTTAAAATTAAACCTAAATCATCTTGAATTGTACTTGGAAACCTATTGGAAGCCAATGTGGTGTCTGCAGTATCGGTATTACACTGCTGAACTGGCTCATAGCAATCACTCTGCAGATTGCTTCATTCTGAACCAATTGCAGTTTCCAAGTACTCTTCAAGGATAACCCCAAGTAAAGCACACTGCAGCAATTCAATCTTGAGTTAATGTGGGCATGGACGACTGTTGCCAGAGCCTCTAACTCCAAAAAGGGCCACAACCATCACACCAGCCACAGCTGGGCAAAGGCATCCTACATTCCATTCAGATCCTTACAGACCTTGGGTAAGGATCTCCATAGCATCTCCTGTTCAGTTCTGGACAGTGTTGTACAGCTGGGTGTCATCAGTGTATTGATAACTTCATCCTAAACTAATGGACGACCTCTCATAGATGTTAGTAATGGAGAGCCCCAAGAGGCCATGGGTTTGACCTCTCATCTCCCACCACTATCAAATGGGGATGCTCAATCAGGAAGGAATGGAACCACTTTTAATACAGTTCCCTAACTCCCAGCCCTCTTTTGATGGTTTAAGAAGATACCACATTTGATGGCATCAAAAACAGCATCTGCTGGATACTGTCATAATCTGCCTCCCACCCTCATACACTGCCTAAATGACCTCTCCCCATTTGCCAAGCCTTAAATACTAGTACAACCCTCTTACTCATTTTCTCACATACCATAAATTAAGGGTTGGTATGGGCCATTCAGCTACTGCTACTTTGCCAACCAACCAAATACCTCCTGGACCTCAAACCAGTGCCCATTCAAATCATCCCTGATCACCTGTATCAGGTAGCCACCACCTTCAGCCTTTAGCTCACAAAGGCTTCCCTGTGCTCTCAGTTCAGGATGGGATTGGGCTATGCCTTTCCTCTAATGTTTTGCTTCTCACCCAAAGAGCAGGGAGCCTTCCACATAATGATCACTCTAATCAACCCCTTGCTGCCAGCAGTGACCACAATGGATTCTACCCATTGCCAGACAAATCTTACCCAAGAGCCTTGGTCATCAGCAGCCACTGCTAGGCCAGTTGATGGCTGGCTCCCACACAACTCCACTTCTAACCCTTCATTAACAGCAGTGAAAATGTTGCTTCCTTGTCCTCCAATGTCGATGAAGATTCTCAGTCATCCAGGTGGAATTGTCTGTAGGTTGAGTCATGTATATGCAATCCAGGGCACTGAGGAGTGTTCTGAGCTCTACACTGGAGAAACCAAACAGCCTTTACACAAGAGGATGGCCCAACACAGGAGGAGCAACACCACCGGATCAGAATCAGCAGTTTACCTTCATCTAAAAGAAAAAGGACACCCATTTGAGGACATTAATGTTCACATTTTGGACAGGGAAGACAGGTGGTTTGAGAGAGGGGTCAAGGAATCCATTCATGCCAAAGTGGAAAATCCTTCCCTCAATAGAGGAGGAGGCCTCAGGCACAACTTGTCCCCCATTTATCATGCTGCTCTTTCATTAGTCCCCAGGAAGATTAAGACCACTTTACAAGTTCATCAGCAAGGCCACATTTAAGATCCACTTGGGGATGAATAAAGGTTTTAGGAGTAAGACATCCTAAAGACTATCTACACCTCAATTGCCCAATTAACAAGCCAATCAGGTGTAAGGTCAATACAGCCACCCTGGAAGACATATATAGGGTCCCCTCACCAACTTTTGCCCAGACTGAAGAAGCTACTTGGAGAAGCAGCGAAACGTTTCAACCAAAAGAGAGAGATCCAGTTGCCATGACTCAACCTACAGACTTGTCCTCCAATGTTACATAATGCCAAGTTACATGAAGTACTTGAAATTTCAGTTCCCATTGTTTATCTTTCATCAGTTTCAGCCAGCATTCTCAGTAGGTGATGCTCTAATGTTTTTTTCTTGTCTCTTTCTCTTTGTCTCTCTCTGTTGTTGTTCTCTGAATCCTTGAATACAGGGTACTGAGAAGGCACTTGCAAGGCTGCAAGAAGAATTTCCTGACCTCCACGTTATAGCTGTTAGTGGTAACTACTGTACAGATAAAAAACCAGCTGCCATAAACTGGATAGAGGGGAGAGGGAAATCTGTGGTCTGTGAAGCGGTTATTCCAGAAAAAGTTGTTAAAGAAGTGAGTATCTGCTATGTGAGTCACATTGTTTTAGTGAAACATTTTTATGAAATTATTATGCTGAATTCACTTTTCAGTTCATCCTATACTTGCCTTTCTACCGTGTCCTCCCCAGTTCCAAAGTTATTTATTTATTTATACATACATACATACATACCAATCGAAGAGCCAACTAGCAGTCAGAAGACACGATGAAAACTCCTTAATCTCACAACACATGGACAGACTCAACCATACTTTCAACTGAGAAACTGTGAGCATCTTAAACCAAGCCAAATCCAAAAACGCTAGAGAATTCCTGGAAGCTTGGCACTCAGACAAAGAGCCATCAACAGACACATAGAGGTAAACAATATTTACATACCATTCAAAAGAGACAATAGAAAAGCCAAAAGACCTGAACACCTCCTTACCAGCAATCAATACCCAGATATGCAAAGAAACACCAGAGGAACAATCAAACAGCACAATATACAGTGGGGCAAAAAAGTATTTAGTCAGCCACCAATTGTGCAAGTTCTCCCACTTAAAAAGATGAGAGGCCTGTAATTGACATCATAGGTAGACCTCAACTATGAGAGACAAAATGAGAAAACAAATCCAGACAATCACATTGTCTGATTCGGAAAGAATTTATTTGCAAATTATGGTGGAAAATAAGTATTTGGTCAATATCAAAAGTTCATCTCAATACTTTGTTATATATCCTTTGTTGGCAATGACAGAGGTCAAACGTTTTCTGTAAGTCTTCACAAGGTTGGCACACACTGTTGCTGGTATGTTGGCCCATTCCTCCATGCAGATGTCCTCTAGAGCAGTGATGTTTTGGGGCTGTCGCTGGGCAACACGGACTTTCAACTCCCTCCAAAGGTTTTCTATGGGGTTGAGATCTGGAGACTGGCTAGGCCACTCCAGGACCTTGAAATGTTTCTTACGAAGCCACTCCTTCGTTGCCCGGGCGGTGTGTTTGGGATCATTGTCATGCTGAAAGACCCAGCCACGTTTCATCTTCAATGCCCTTGCTGATGGAAGGAGGTTTGCACTCAAAATCTCACGATACATGGCCCCATTCATTCTTTCCTGTACACGGAACAGTCGTCCTGGTCCCTTTGCAGAGAAACAGCCCCAAAGCATGATGTTGCCACCCCCATGCTTCACAGTAGGTATGGTGCTCTTTGGATGCAACTCAGCATTCTCTCTCCTCCAAACACGACGAGTTGTGTTTCTACCAAACAGTTCTACTTTGGTTTCATCTGACCATATGACATTCTCCCAATCCTCTTCTGGATCATCCAAATGCTCTCTAGCAAACTTCAGACGGGCCCGGACATGTACTGGCTTAAGCAGGGGGACACGTCTGGCACTGCAGGATCTGAGTCCCTGGCGGCGTAGTGTGTTACTGATGGTAGCCTTTGTTACGTTGGTCCCAGCTCTCTGCAGGTCATTCACTAGGTCCCCCCGTGTGGTTCTGGGATTTTTGCTCACCGTTCCTGTGATCATTTTGACCCCACGGGGTGAGATCTTGCGTGGAGCCTCAGATCGAGGGAGATTATCAGTGGTCTTGTATGTCTTCCATTTTCTAATTATTGCTCCCACAGTTGATTTCTTCACACCAAGCTGCTTGCCTATTGCAGATTCAGTCTTCCCAGCCTGGTGCAGGTCTACAATTTTGTTTCTGGTGTCCGACAGCTCTTTGGTCTTCACCATAGTGGAGTTTGGAGTGTGACTGTTTGAGGTTGTGGACAGGTGTCTTTTATACTGATAACAAGTTCAAACAGGTGCCATTACTACAGGTAATGAGTGGAGGACAGAGGAGCCTCTTAAAGAAGAAGTTACAGGTCTGTGAGAGCCAGAAATCTTGCTCGTTTGTAGGTGACCAAATACTTATTTTCCACCATAATTTGCAAATAAATTCTTTCCGAATCAGACAATGTGATTGTCTGGATTTGTTTTCTCATTTTGTCTCTCATAGTTGAGGTCTACCTATGATGTCAATTACAGGCCTCTCTCATCTTTTTAATTGGGAGAACTTGCACAATTGGTGGCTGACTAAATACTTTTTTGCCCCACTGTACCCTAATCAAGGAACTATTAACTCAGTCAATCAACCAAGCAGCAAACAAGAGCCCAATCAAGGAACTCCTAAGGGGAGAACAACACCTCCACCAACACAAGCAGGACAAGCCAGGGTATATAAACAGAGAGCAAGTCCCACTCCCTTTTCGCACTGAAGATGTTGCCTAGTCTGGCAATGAAACATCTGCAAGTAAACAACAAGGCTCAGAGAGCACCAAGGACTACATACATACATACATACATACATACATACATACATACTGTAACGTAATTTATTTGTACGCTGCCCATTTCTGAAGATTCTGGGCAACTAACAATGAAGTTCTCCATAAAGTCTCTCGGAAGATCTCTCCTTCCACCACCACCAACTGAATAATCACCTCAGGAAGGAGGAGAACTACTATAAAATGTTGCCTCCCACTCCAATTCCACGGAGGTGGTCCAGAAGAATACAGTGGTTGATATTGCCTGTGTCCCCAAGTATACCTTATTTTCTACTAACAACTGCATCTAAAAGGATTTTGTTTCTAAACATAGACTCTTTCTTGACCAGAGTTTTGGTGGATTTCTTCTAGGTGTTGAAGACGACCACAGAAGCTATGATTGAAGTCAACGTAAACAAGAATTTGGTTGGCTCTGCCATGGCTGGCAGCATAGGTGGCTATAATGCTCATGCAGCTAACATTGTCACTGCCATGTACATAGCATGTGGACAGGTATATTCCTTTCCTTAACCGTGAGTGATAAATTACATACTGTATTTGAAAACTTATGAACGCTTATATAAATGCTCATTTTTTGTACTGATTTCAGGATGCAGCCCAGAATATCAGCAGCTCAAACTGTATTACACTGATGGAATCTACTGGGCCTACCAGTGAAGATCTTTATATCAGTTGCACAATGCCGTCAATAGAAATTGGTACTGTGGGTGGAGGAACCAACCTGTTACCCCAGCAAGCTTGTTTGCAGGTATGAAAACTTGAGGGTATCTGAAATTTATGTGGTTTGGACTACAAATTTCTGTTTTGGGAGGGGAATCATTTTTGGCTGATAGATCTTTCACTTCTGTGGAAATCAGTTGAGGGCTGTGTCCAGTGATTGATAGGACCAGCAATCAAAATGAGGAGAATTCTTTGACCATGAGGATAAATTGGCCCTGACAGAATATTTCAGTGTTATTCCTTGTAGCTTTACTCTACCTAACGCTGAACCATATGTAGTACAGGTAGCCTTTGGTTAATGACCACTTGTTCAGCAACTGTTTGAAGTTGCCACGGTGCTGAACGAGTGGTGGTTACGACTGTCCTCTAAGTTCCCAGCATTCCCACGGTCATGTGATAGCGATCTGGGTGCTTGGCAACCAGCTTGCATTTATGATGGTTGCAGTATCCTACAATCACGTGATCGTCATTTGCGGCCTTCCCTGCCGGCTTCCCACAAGCAAAGTCAATAAGGAAGCTGGCAGGGAAGGTCGCAAGTTGCTCCGGTAAGTCTCTCCCACCTGCACACCCTCTCTGGCCACTCTCCCACCCGGCAGCAGCCACCCCAAGCCCTGCCACGTTCACGCCACGCCTCCTCCCCCCCCCCCCCCACACACACACACCTCACACACCACCTGGCAGCTGCCTGGGACTTGCAACTTCCTGGGACTTTGGTTGTTGGAAGCTGGCAGGAAGTTGCGAGGAGGTGCTCACTTAACAACCCACGATACTCGCTTAACTACGGCAATGGGGACAGCAGGTGTTGCCGTTGCTAAGCGATGCGGTCATGTGACATCACACTTTACGGCCGCATTGCTTAGTGATGGAAATTCCGGTCCCAATTGCCATCGTAACTCGAGGACTACCTGTACTTACTTCTTGAAAGACCTTGAGCTTGCTACTAGTTAAGGTTTCAGGGACTGACTGATTTTAAATAGAACATATTCCAGCTTGGTTATTTTTATTTCTTTTTTAATACAGATGCTGGGGGTGCAGGGAGCAAGTGCAGATATCCCTGGAGAAAATGCCCGTCAGCTTGCTAAAATCGTATGTGCTACAGTAATGGCAGGAGAACTGTCTCTAATGGCTGCCTTGGCTGCAGGGCATTTGGTTAAAAGCCACATGATCCACAATAGGTAAGAAGGAAAGAGCCCTAATCTCACGTTCGTATCTTAACCCATCACCCAACAAAATATAACTTAAACATTTTGCAGTTTTGAATTAGTGTACCTTGTCTTTTGAAAGGTCAAAAATAAATTTGCAAGATCTTCAAGGAACATGTACCAAGAAAGCTGTTTGAATACTGACAGAAGTTTGAAGCAACTGTGGCACATTGAAAAATGAAAAGAAATGACAGATCTGTGAACTTCTGAAGGAAGATAAATACTCAATACAGTGAATTGTTGGAAAGAATCTTATGAGAATCTTTGAGTATGTAGTTTGCATCCAATTTCCTGATTCTTTTTCCTCCTTTGTCTGCCATAAATGGATGCTTATCTATGGAAAATATTGCAGATGGGTTTTATTTTTTTATACGGGCTCTAGTTTGTTCTGAGTCATGCATTTTACAGAGTGGGCTCCAGATAGTCTGCGCAAGCTTTCTGAGAGTGTCAGACTTACTTTTTGGAGTCAGAATATTCTCACTGGCATACTAAGAGGAAATACAAGTTCCATAACTTTTTTGTTGTTTTTTAGACCAGTCTGTTCAGCTGCTTTGCAATGTCCATCGTGATCATGGTTTTCAGGCTAACTTGGTATGTTGTGCATATAAACCTGCAGCAGCCATCAGAGTGGAACAAGGTACCATTCCTTCAGGGCCAGAAAAGAGCCAAGCCCATCTTTCCACAAAGTCGGATAACAAATGAGGGAGTAAGAATGGCTTCTGGCTTTTAACTGATTGCAATAATCCATGTCTGATCTAAACAGTATGATTTGGGCACTGGGCTACATTAATTGAGCCACAATTACATTTAAAGGCCACTTTTGGAGTGCTTCAGTTTGTTGCTCTATATACACAGTTTTAAATGTGAGTTTTCCTGCTTTTTACAGAAAACGGGCATTGCTGCAAAGCAGGGGTACCTAGCAGCGGCCATATTTCCACATCTAAAATCATCAAGTTAAAAATCTCAGGTGTTTGGTCAGCTAGATGGCCTTGCATCAGCTGACAGAAATAGGCACGGTCTCCGGGGCATACTGTGCAGAACTAAAGGGTAGTTGGTCAAGAGCACTGACAGTGCTTGATCATTATAATTATTGGTTAATTTCAGTGGCTCTTTTTAGTAGGAGAACATCCCAGTGAATTGCACCCTTGGTAACATTTAATTAGGATTGTTTAATGGAAATGATTTTTAGCAAGCAGGTAAAACACGTTACCTTTACCTAAAACATGTTTACACTAGTTCTCAATCACCATTTTTGGCTTGACTTTCTGGCAGAAAAAGGGTGTGTTATGAAATGAAAATCGTTAATTACACTTTTTATTACTGATATTTTTATTTAAATATTTCCGTTCCTGGTGAAACTATAATTTATTTCCGGGCAAGTTCCAGATTTTTTGTTTATTTGTTAAGAACTACTAACTCTGCAGTTTATGAAAATGATGGAAGACAAGTTAACGCAGCAAAGGCAGCTGTGAGTCAGTGAAAGGCATCAGTGCTGCGAAGGAGAACCCCCTGGAAGAGGAAGAGCGAGGATACAGGCGCTTTCCTCAGCTGTTGCTGGGCGCAATGACTCACTCTTCCACGCTACCTAGGACAAGTAACTGAGGGGTTCAATTCTAAAACTTCTCATTTTGCGCAAGCTCGGTATAAACTGTACTCCTTTCGGAGTTTACTGTATAACGTCTAATTTGTATTAGGATCATAATTCTAATGCAAGTCAACACCTATTACTTACTTGGTATGTGCTGTGGCTACTTGTAAATAGCATCATGAATGTCCATCTTCCTACAGTATTGTCCAGGTTACTTTTTTCTTATTTATGCAAACTTTGAACTTACTGTTTTATTACTGGACTAGCAATAAATGGTTTATTCAGTGTCAGATTTGGTGAATGTAACTGATACTTTGTCCTTCTAAAAGAAAACATTTTGTACTATTATGAAATTGTGTATATTTGGTACACATTTTTTTTTCAGTTTCAGTAAAACGGTGCAAAAGCAGCTTTGATTTGATTTGTTTTTTAATGTATAACGATCAGCTACAGCAGTTTTCTCAGATTATAAACCACAAACCAACTATAATGTAGCATAATGTGTTGTGTGAACCAAACCCCATTAAATTATAATTCAATATTTATTTTTACTTTATTTTTTTTATTTATTTAATTTATATAACCGCCCATCTCCCCCAACGGGGAACTCTGGGCGGTTTACAATAAATAAAATTAGATAAAAGCATAAAATATAAAATATATAAACCAACAATTTATACAATTAATATCATATAAAATAAAAATCCAAGTGGGAGATAGTATTAATAAAAGAAGGGCATTATAAAATTACGGGATTAACCACCCCCATGAGGAACTATCGTTTCCTCCCTCCTATGCCAGGTGGCAGAACCAGGTCTTCAGTTCTTTTCTAAAGGTCGGGAGGGAGGGGATCTGTCTCAACTCTGGGGGCAAGATGTTCCATAGTGTGGGTGCTGCTACAGAGATGGCCTGCCTCCTAGCCCCCATCAGATGACATTCTTTAATTGATGGGGCTCGTAGCAGGCCCTCTCTGAACGATCGGGTGGGGCGGGTCAATTATATGGGGATAAGACGGTCCCTCAGGTATTCTGGTCCCATGCCATGTAGGGCTTTAAAGGTGATAACCAACACCTTGAATTGTACCTGGAAGCAGACCGGCACCCAATGCAGCTCGCGGAGCAAAGGTGTTATATGTGCGGATCTTGGCGCACCTAAAATCGCCCGCGCGGTTGCATTCTGCACCAGCTGTAGCTTCCGGATAGTCTTCAAGGGTAGCCCCATGTAGAGCGCATTGCAATAATCTACATGGGAGATGACAAGAGCGTGAGTGACTGTTCGGAGGGCATCGCGATCCAGGAATGGGCGCAACTGGCGCACAAGCCGAAGCTGTGCAAAAGCCCTTCTATCCACGACTGCCACCTGCTCTTCGAGCAGGAGTTGTGAGTCTAGAAGGACCCCCAAGTTGCGCACCGGTTCTGGATGGGGCAGTGCTACCCCATCGAGAACCAAAGATGATAATTTCCTAGAAGACGCTAAGCCATCAATCCACAGCCACTCGGTCTTGCCAGGGTTCAACTGAAGCCTGTTGTTCCCCATCCAGGCCCTCACAGCCCCCAGGCACTGGGACAGGGTGGTCACTGCATCACTTACTTCACCTGGGATGGAGATATACAGTTGAGTATCATCTGCATACTGATGATACCTCATCCCATGGTGTCGGATGACCTCGCCCAGCGGTTTCATGTAGATGTTGAAGAGGAGAGGAGAGGAGAGAGAACCGAACCCTGCGGCACCCCACACAGGAGTGGTTGCGGGCTGGATCTCTCCTCCCCTACCAGCACCGACTGGGAACGACCCTGGAGGAAGGAGGTGAACCAGCGCAAAACTATGCCGCCCACCCCCAACTCCCTAAGCCGTCTCAAAAGGATACCATGGTTGATGGTATTGAACGCCGCTGAGAGATCTAAGAGAGCCAGGATGGATGCACTACCTCCATCCCGCTCCCGCCAGAGGTCATCCGTAAGCGCGACCAATGCAGTCTCCGTCCCATATCCTGGCCTGAAACCTGACTGGAAAGGGTCTAGATAATCCGCTTCATCCAGGGTCCTCTGAAGCTGCAACGCCACCACCTTCTCAACCACCTTTCCCAAAAAGGGAAGGGGGGAGACTGGACGAAAATTGTCCAGAATGGTAGGGTCCAGGGATGGCTTCTTGAGGAGGGGGTGCACCAACGCCTCCTTGAAGGCCGCTGGAAACACCCCCTCTGACAAGGATGTATTAATCATTGCCTGGACCCATCCACATGTCACTTCCCTGGCTGATTTTACTAGCCAGGAAGGACAGGGATCTAACTGACATGTGGTGGAATTGACAGTTCGGAGGATCTTGTCCACTTCCTTAGGTCCAACAGGATCAAATCGTTCCCAGATAATAGGGCAAGACCATTCTCCCGGCATCTCCCCAGACTGCATTTCACGCATGGAGTCCAACTTAGACCGAATCCGAGTGATTTTATCCTGCAGATGCTCAGAAAACCTGTAGGTGGGTGGTCAACTCCACCCTACCTAAGAGAGATCGAGTAATCTTAAACAGGGCCGTCGGACGGCATTCTGCGGATGCAATAAGAGCGGAGAAATATTCACGTTTCGCCGCTCTTACCGCCACAAGGTAGGCCTTAATAGCGGCTCTAGATTGTGTTCGGTCCAATTCCGCCTTCGTCTTTCTCCAGCGACGCTCTAGACGTCTCTTCACCCTCTTCAAGACCCTCAACTCCTCCATATACCACGGGGAGTGACGGGTCGAATGGGGTTGGAGAGGTCGCATTGGCGCGGTCCTGTCCAAGGCTCCGGCCGCCTCCCTATTCCAGGCTGTGGCCAGGGCCTCCGCTGGACCGTGTAGCAGGTCCCCGGGTATTACCCCCAGCTCCCTCTGAAACCTCATTGGGTCCATAAGTCGCCGGGGGCGGACCAATCGAATAGGTCCTGCCTCCCTGCGGAGTGGGGCGGCGTAAGAGAATCTTAGGGATATCAGGACGTGATCTGACCATGACAACGGGGATAGTTCTAACTTTCCCCTCAGGTCACTTTGCCATTGCTCAGACAAGAAAATCAAATCCGGAGTGAGTCCACTGTCTCGAGTCGGGTCCCGAATAATCTGGGCCAGGCCCATGGCTGTCATGGTAGTCATGAACTCCCGAGCCACTTCCGAGGCACGTCCCAGGGACAGCAAATTAAAATCCCCCAGGACCATCAGCCTGGGGAACTCCACTGCCAACCCCGAAACAGCCTCCAGCAGCTCAGGCAGGGAGGTTGCTATGCAGCAGGGAGGCTGGTACAACAGCAACACTACCAACTGTTCCCGGGCACCCAACTTGAAAAACAGGGTCTCACATCCGGCCACTTGTGGAGCAAGGCCCCTGAAAGCCACCAAAGACTCTCTGATGATAACTGCCACCCCTCCTCCCCTACCCCGGTATCTCGGCTGGTGCCACACCTGGGACCCAGCCGGGCACATTTCCGAGAGGGCTACCCCTCCCTCTGGGCCCAGCCAGGTCTCAGTAATACACGCCAGGTCAGCCCCTCTCTCCATGATTAATTCACTTATGAGAGGGGCTTTGTTATTTACTGACCTGGCGTTAAGCAGCAGCAGTCGAAAACCGGGGCCCTCAACGATCCGCTGTCCAGAACCTGGGGCTGAACTCAGAGGACCGGAACGCGCCACCGGTACTAAACACCGGGGGCGCCTTCCCCGAAAATGGCTTGTCCTCCGGTTCCCGTCATAATATCCCCTGCCCGTCACCACCTCGATCAACTTACCCTCCCCATAGCCCCCAGAGTTTCCTAGCCCAGTCGCCTCCACTCCCGAGCCCCTGGGAAACCTGGATTTGGGCAAGGGTCCCTTTCCACATCCATCCATCCTCTCTCAGCCAATCTCTCCTGGGCTATAGTAAGGCTCCCAGCGCACCAGCTCACGCTCTCGGCGCTGGTAAGCCTCACCGCCCCATACACTCTATACACATTCACTGTGCCCCTCTGTGGCTTCTCTCACTGGTCACAGAAAGGGCCACACAACCACTCCTGCCTACCCTGTCTCTCACTCAGGAATAGGCACTCTTCCACACTCGTACAATCCACAATCCTGGACCCCCTTGTGACTCTCACTCACAGGGGGGAACCTCACAATCCCACAGGGACCCTATAGCGTTCTGCCGCCCTAAAAAATGGGGATGGCCAACCCTTCCCTTCATCCACCAAGCCGTTGTGATGTTAAAAATCCACAATGTCAGAGTCCACAATGTTAAAATCAGTGGGGGTGTTATTCCAGACCATTCCACCTGGGTCTTTAATACTGTCCAGCTCATATCCCTTACACTCCCATAGCTCTTCATATGGGGTGTACCAGGTCTACCAGCGTCTATAGAGATCGTCCGGCTCACCGTTGTATAATCAGTCTGTATTCCGGAGTCAATTACAATGCCAGGGGATATGCCACACCCCCAAAGATTGTCCACCGGGGCGGCCGATCCCTGGATCATCACGCTCCCCACAAATCCGACTCCACACTCCACTCTGTCCCGGGACTTGCCATACCCCCAGAGATTGTCTATCAGGTGGTCAATCTTGAGTTCGTGCTCGCTGTGCTCCCCACACACTCAGCTCCGTCAGCGGGACTCGACACGCCCCCAAAGATTGTCTATCGGGCTAGCCTCGAGGTCGCTGTGCTGTGCACCCCACAATTCTAGTCCACACACGCAGCTCCGTCACAGCTCCAGCCAAGCAATCTCAAAAAACAGGCCTGGGAATATCCACGGCCTCACGTGGTGGACTCCACCAGGCTCTACTGGGCTCTGCCGGATTCCGCCGCAACCACCGGGCTCCGTGTTACAAGACTCTCAGGGCTCTGCCAAACTCCGTCGCAATACTCCGTCCGAGGAATGCCATCCATCCAAACACAGCTGTAAGTTCTCTACACCCCAAAGATAGAATTCAGGGGTATCGAGAAAAGTTTGGAAGGATTACAAACTTTTCACGGCGTCTTCCTCCTGGAGCAGCAGCCGGTAGTGGCTTGCGGTCGCCATCTTGGATTGTTGGATTGTTGTGCAAAGTTAGAAAATTGGGATAAGTATGACGTGGGTATCCAGCAGTGCCTGTGTACTTGAATTGCTCTCCTGTTCGTGTTGTTCTACTCTTTGTTTTATATTAAGAAATTATTTAATCCAATTCTTAAGACGGCTGCTGCATTGTATATTTGTATAGAGCACAAGAGAACTAAAAGATGTTCCACTGGAGCCAAAAGATACAAGTATATCTTGGCCCAAGTCACCCCAATTCCATGGAATAGACTTGAGAAACATGGTAGATCTGAATTACTGTGGAGGCAATAGGATGCACTTATCAGAATTTGTACTGTAGGGGAGTTAGCAAGTGGAAAAAGCAGGTTGCTTTCATGTTTTCAAGCCGAACACCAAGTTACATGTAACCATGCTGCAAATTTAGTGGACAGATCACTTGCTTATTTCCTCTATATCAGGGCTTTCCAAAGTTTTCCCGCGGCGACACACCAACCGCCGTTGGTGTGTCGCCGCAGGAAAACCCGGAAGTGCCGCCGTTGCGGCAGCACGCAAAAACCCAGAAGTGCTGCTGCCGCTTTCAGTTTTTGCACGCCGCTGTTGGTGTGTCGCCGCGGGAAAACCCGGAAGCGCTGATGATGATCAGCGCTTCCGGGTTGTGTGGCAACACACCAGACTCTGTGTGGTGACACACTTTTGTGTCGCGACACACAGTTTGGAAAGCTCTGCTCTATATGATCGTTTAACAGCTCCTGCTCAGTTTCTCAGACAGCTACTCTTCACAGGCTGTTCCCAAAACATCAGTTATCTACCTATTTGGTTTATTTTATCACTTCCATCAAGGAAGTTGAATTAACTAAAGGAGAAAACTAATCAAGATCTTCATATGGGTTTCATTCTGACATCCCCCCTAAACTATTAGATGAAATCATCTACACCAGAGCTTTCCAAACTCTGTCGGGACACGTGTGTCGGCTGCAGTGTCTGGGTGTGTTGCGGCTGCTGCTGCCTCCGAGCCCTGCCAGGATTCCGCGCAGGTCCTAGTGCCTGCCTTGTGCCTTGCTGCCTCCAAACCTGCTGTGATTCCGCGCAGGTCCTAGTGCCTGCCTTGTGCCCTGCTGTAAGAGTGTGTCGCAAAATGATGCCCTGCTGTAAGAGAGTGTCGCAAAATGATGCATGTCTAAAAAGTGTGTCACCAACATGAAAAGTTTGGAAAGCTCTGATCTACACCATAAGCAAATCTTGCTTACAAGTGCAAAAATGAGAGGGGAAGGGAATACATGCAAAAGAGCAAGCCAATCTCTATGACAGAGCTTTCCAAACTTTTCCTGTTGGTGACACTTTTTAGACATGCATCATTTCATGACACACTCTTACAGCAGGGCACAAGGCAGGCACTAGGACCTGCGCGGAATCCTGGCAGGGCTCGGAGGCGGCAGCAGCCGCAACACACCCAAACACTGCAGCCGACACACTAACGTGTCCCGACACACAGTTTGGAAAGGTCTGCTCTATGATTTTAATTAAAATACTGGTTTTTTTACAATATAAGTATTACATTAAATACTTCATTATAATTGGTTCATATTTCAACTATTGAGTTGTCACTCTTAATAAATTACACATTGTCTGGCTAATCAGTGAGGAACTTATGCATATTTTCTGATGCTATTAGCAAATTACATCATACAATCTTAAAATGATTATGGATTGCTGGTTTGAGGCAGTAACTACTAAACAGAAAATTACATAAACATTTTTAAAAATAAGATTGGCAATTCTCATAGACTTCCTGCCTAATGAGTTGTGTGGCTCAAATGACAAGTTCTATGTCAAGACTGAAGGCTTTGTGGCTAAGACTTAAATCTAAGACAGATTTAAATAAGTGCAGTTGCTGTAAAATGACCTAGCAGAATTGCTACCTGCAGGAGCTGGAATTTAAAAATATTTGATTTAGAGAGAGTGTCCCTGATCTGTGGAAATTGCCCAGAAATAGCAAAGCTAAACAGTACAAATTACCAGCTATGGATGTCTGAAATGGAAATGCCACTTTCTAAAGATGATCTGGGAGGAGTCATTACCCTGGACAGACTGGGACAAAATGCTGAAGAGAAGTGAGAGCTGTAACCGGTCTTTGTGGAAGATGAACAACTGATTAACATAGGGCCTTTGCACAACTGCGAGTTATGTGCCAGTTTTGCCCATTCCTGGACTGACATGCCCTTCTCACAGTCACCCACGCCCTAGTCACCTCCTGTTTGGACTATTGTAATACGCTGTACATGGGACTGCCCTTGAAGAGTATCCAGAAGCTTCATTTGGTTCAAAATGCAGCGGACCGCGCAGTTTTGCGCAAGTCTAGATTTTCACATGTCACCTCTTTTGTAGGAGCTGCGTTGGTTGCTGATTTGCTTCCAGGTCCAGTTCAAGGTGTTTGGTTATCACCTTTAAAGCCCTACATGGCTTGGGGCCTGGTTATTTGAAGGACAGCCTTTCCCCAGTTACATCTACCCGGCCCACCAGAGCGGGGAGGCAGGGTATGTTACAGGTCCCTTCAATGAGGGAAGTTCTAGTGGGACCACACAAAAGGGCCTTTTCCGTGCTGGCTCCCTCCCTGGGGAACATCATTCTCCTGGTGTTTAGGTTGGCCCCCCACCTTGATACTTTTCCAAAAGGCCCTGAAGACATCGTTCTGTCAGTGGGCCTGGGGACCACAGGTTGACACGGAGCCGATCAAGTAGCTGATCTTATTGTGTGTGTAGCCGCCGCAGGGGGTAGGGGGGTCAGTGGGTTTTTTATATTGCAGATTTTAATTTTGTAAGCCACCCAGAGTCACTATGTGTGCGTTGGGTGGCCATATAGATTTATTAAATAAATAAATATGAGAAAACAGCTGATAGAAATGTGGGATTGTCTCTAGAAACTGCAAAAGCAGACTAATTTAAACAGTAAACTATATCTGCTATGAAAGATGTATGGCATAAGTCTGCAAAAGTCCCAAGAAATGCAGAAATATATGAATATATTAAAAACTGTAGAGCCCTTGGAGATAATCATGCAGCTGCTTTGCTCTTCGATTCTTGACTGAATCTCATAGCTCTCCTATAAATGCCAAAGAAGCAAGAGCAGAAAGCAAACTCAAGCTAGAGCAGAGATCTCGAACTTTCTTTTTTAAAAACAGCAGTTGGGTTAGATGTGTAGATAGTGTTTTTTGCATGTGTGTGCCTTCAAGTCAGTCTTTTTATTCCTTGCAACAGCCTGGACTAGTCCCTGCAGTTTTCTTGACAAGGTTTTTCAGAAGTGGTTTCCTATTGCCTCCTATCTAGGGCTGAGAAGGAGTGACTGGCTCAAGGTGACCCAGCTGGCTTCATGCTTAAAGCGCGACTAGAACTCCCAATCTCCCGGTTTCTAGCCTGATGCCTTAACACTACACCAAACTGGCTCTCTACAGTTTCTCTACCTTTCTAGTTAGCTTAACCAGTGTTTATTACAGTTAACTTTTCAGGATAGTGGATTGTTGTGGTAAGTAGGAAAAAGAGAATGTCAGAACACTGATAGGGCTGAAAGTGAGAGTGATAGATTAATATGGATTTAGCTGTAATGAGCTAGAAAGGAATGGAGACTATTGAGGAATGGGAGATTGGACAGAAGAAAGGAAGATCCAGATGGACATAACTGGACTTGGTCCCAGTTTGAAGTACATGTTTTAGTTGAGAAGTTGCTGTCCTCGGGCACTGATGGGACTACCAGCAGGGGAGATGAGTGAGCAGCTGCAGGAAGAGAAATGTGCCAGTTGCCATGAAGGCCTGAGAGGCAATGAGAAAGACTAAGTTGGAGGACTGGAGACCAGCTCAAAGCTCCTGAACCTGTCAGCTCTACTAAGGCCAATGAAAGAGGCAGCAGTAGAGACAAAGATTTTAAATCAATTGCCCTGGAGAGAAACTTGTGGAGATCCATGACAAGAAAAGAGAGGAAGTGCATTGTGGGGACAAGCAACAGTCTCTGGAGCCTGAAGTGAAGCATTCCAGGGGCTGGCTTGAATGATCAACCAGTCCTCCAAAAACATGTCTAGATTTCTAAGAATTTATTTGAAAGTGTACAAATAAATGGTGAGAATCATGGAATTCTGAAGAAGTCCACCACCCATGTTAAGAGAACAGGAGTGGGGGGATGACTGTCACTGCTGGTACATTCTGGCCATGGAAAGTACAGTGGCCCTAGGAAAGTTATGATAGTGACTGTGTGATTGGGGGAGAGGGAAAGTGGTTAGTTACTTGGTAGATGAGTTGAGGTAGAGGGTAGATAGAATGATTGCTACTGTATTAGTTCCAGGCTAAGCCCAAAGATATGCCCTGCACATACTGGCTAATGGTGGTGAGATGGATGAATGTGATGGAATGTGAGGGTGACTTTGGAAGACGGGGGAATAGATGCCACCTAGGGAATGATCCAATAAAAAAGAAAGGAGTCTGCAACAGAGTAACAACCAGAGAAAGAAAGGAAGGACCTGCCCTAAATAAAAAGGTAAAGGTTCCCCCGGCACATTTGTGCAGTCGTGTCCGACTCTAGGGGCCAGTGCTCATCTCCGTTTGTTAGCCGAAGAACCAGCGCTGTCCAAAGACGCTTCCATGGTCATGTGGCCGGCATGACGCACATGACGCACGTGGAATGCTGTTACCGCCCCACCAAAGTGGTACCTATTCATCTACTTGCATTTGCATGCTTTCGAATTGCTAGGTTGGCAAGAGCTGGGGCGAGTGCGGGAGCTCGCTCCGTCACGCGGGGCTAGGGATTCGAACCTCCGAACTTGCAATCTTCCGATCAACAAACCTGGCGTCTTACCCACTGAGCCACCACACCCCTTTTTAAGTCCACAGATAAGCCCTTTTTAAGCCCACAGATAAGCCCTTTTTAAGCCCACAGATATGCCCTGCACATACTGGCTAACGGTAGTGAGATGGATGAATGTGATGGAATGTGAGGATGACTTTGGAAGACAGGGGAAGAGATGCCGCCTAGGGAATGATAAAAGAGAAAGGATAAAATTATAAAAGAGAAAGGAGTCTGCAACAGAGTAACGGCCAAAGAAAGACACTTAGGAAGGACCCACCCTAAATACTCAGGTGGTAAATAGGGAGGGTGGGAGGTTTGTACTTCCAGACTTGCTAGATTCTGTTAACGTAGCCTTACAATAAAGTAGAATTAGCTCATCTCGTTGTATTTCCTGTCTGGTTTACCTGGGTGGGCTGGCAATTAATGACAGAAATACATAAGGACAGGAAGGGTGTGTGGCATTGTTTGATCTCGGGGGGTGATGTGTGGGGGGCTCCAATTCAGACCACGATGATCAGAGGGGTATACAGCATGGGGCAGACTGTTGCACGAGAAAAGGGTCCCACATATTGGTGCAAGTCCTTTTGTCTATGCCAGTTGCCCCACTCCTGGACCAAGGTAGCCAAATTGTTGGGTGCCTATGTCTCACACTGTCACTAGGGGCTAGTCTGGACCTGCTATAGTACCCAGTTTTACACTGCCATTCCAAGTTGAACCAAAGATGCTGTAGAAGTCCTCAACTGATGCTTGGAGGCTATTTGGAATTGGATGGGGAGAAACAAGTCTTATTAAATCTTACCAAGATGGAGCTACTTTTCATCTGCAAACATCTCAGTGATCTGATAACATTGGCCCTGTTAGTTACCATGGATGGAGTTGTACTCCCACTGAAAGAGGTGGTCCATGATTTGGGGGTTACCCATGGTTTGAAATACTCTCCTGTTAAGAGTTATGTTTGGCCTCAACCCTTTTTGCATTTTGCAAGGTTTTGAATTTTGCCCTGTTTAAGTGGGACTTGGCCTTGAAGGATTATATATAGTTATTTTCATTCCATTCTTGTTTTTTAATCTATTTTTTGCTTTGTTGTACGTTGCCCAGAATCAATATGATTGGAGCAGCTTACAACACGGGGGATACAACATCGAGGCTTTTTTTTCATGCATTGATAAAATGTTTCCAGGGAGTAACAAATGAAATGAAAAAAATGATTATCAGGGTAAGCCATTTAACATATTCTTTTTAAATAATAAAAAAGAACCTTTCGTATGAAACAGAATTGCTTTTTCACCATTTCACTTCAGCCATCTATCTGGCAGTGTTTTGTTTTTTGTTAACCATACACCAATATTTGGTATGGTTGTTGAATAGCAACATAAAACCCTGGAACATAATTATCTGAAACTTGTCAGGAATTATTCCCTCAGAAGAAACTCTGCCTGAAAATTATTTCTGATTCTGCTAAGAAATAAAAATGAGGCGGACAGTTCTCTTTAAAGGAAAGAACGGTGTTGCCTTCAATTTAGGATGTGTCACCCTCTCATACAATATTTCCTGCAAATACAGCTTAGTTTCAGATTAGTGTTAATGGAAAGCCGGCTAAAAATCAATTAAGTACATTCTGTGGCGTAGGAAAAAATAAGCAATACATTCCAGTGCAAGCCAGTGACCCTCTGAACTGAGAATAGAGAGAAAATGTAAGTGGAGAGACTTGGGTTTACTTGAAGGCTTTGAGCACCAAGCTACAGTACCCTACAATCCAGAGCAAAATGAAGCGGCAGAAAAAGAGACCCATCACCTGGCAGAGATGGTACGAAGTATGCTGACAGGTGCCACCCTACCCAGCACGTTCTGGGGAGAAGCAGTACCAACAGCTATCTACTTACAGTTGTAGATGGAAGCTACAGAACATACGCCATGTGAACTAGGGCATGGGGCAAAGTCCCACACAGGCCTGAGACTATTTGGCTGAAGAGCCTACCCATGTACCCCAAAGGAGAAATGCTCAAAACTAAGTAACAGGGCCACTGTGGGTGTGATGGTGGGACTTCATGAGACAAACGATGGATGCAGAATCACAGAGCCCAAACATGCAAGGTAACTATGTATGTACCCATCTGCCCAAATTGTACAAATGTGTACAATGAAAGAGAGAGAGAGAGAGAGAGAGAGAGAGAGAGAGAGAGAGAGAGAGAGAGAGAACGCGGTGTCAATGAAAGTTTCACAGGAATGTAAAAAGTTGTCTGCAGAGTTGTGTTTGCGGCAGTTCTCTTGCAACAAACATCATATGGCACTCTCCTTGCACCATTTAACCTTATGCAAGCGAGGACAGTTGCTACACTGAACCATTGTCTGCCTGTATCTTTTTTTACCATGAAGAGGTTTTCATCATAGTTCAAGTGCTGCTCTGCAGTAACCATGGAAGTCACACCAGGGGCAGGAGAACCAATCAGCTGCTCTTCATCACATCACACCAGCTCAGGCAGAAACTCCTCTGCTCTCTTGGACTGTTTCTGGGCTTGAAACTGGATACGATGCAGTTCTGCTGTTTATTCTCTCTGGTCATTAGCCACAATAGGGGTAATAAGATGGCTTTTTTGAGAAAGTACTTTGAGCGGTACTGAAACTTACCAATGCTCTAGAGGAGCTCTGGGAAGAAAGTGTGAAAGCATCTCTGTGCCATATTAATACTGTAGGCTTGTATATACCCTCCCCCCCAAGTTGAACAGAATTTACTTCCAGGTACATGCATATGTATGTATGGGGCATGGTGGCTCAGCGGGTAAGACGCCAGGCTCGTTGATCGGAAGATCACAAGTTCGGAGGTTCGAATCCCTAGCCCCGTGTGACGGAGTGAGCTCCCGCACTCGCCCCAGCTCTTGCCAACCTAGCAATTCGAAAGCATGCAAATGCAAGTAGATGAATAGGTACCACTTTGGTGGGAAGGTAACAGCGTTCTGTACGCGTCATGCAGCCACATGACCGTGGAAGCATCTTCGGACAACGCTGGCTCTTCGGCTAACAAACGGAGATGAGCACCGGCCCCTAGAGTCGGACACAACTGCACAAATGTGCGGGGGGAACCTTTACCTTTTTTTTTTACATGCATATAGTACCAGGGGACGTAAGTGATGCTGTGACTACCCTATCGAAGTGCCTGGGGTCTGTGGGGGTCTGGATGGGGAACAACAGGCTTCAGCTGAACCCTGGTAAGACGGAGTGGCTGTGGATTAATGGCCCCTCGGTGTCCAGGAATTTACCATCCTTAGTTCTGGATGGGGTTGCACTGCCCCAGACAGAACCGGTGCGTAACTTGGGGGTCCTCTTGGCCTCACGACTCCTGCTCCGAGAGCAGGTGGCAGTCGTGGCCAGAAGGGCCTTTGCACAACTTTGTGTTGTGCGCCAGTTACGCCCTTTCCTGGAGCGAGAGGCCCTTTGGTCACTCATGCCCTGGTCATCTCCCATATAGACTACTGCAATGCGCTGTACATGGGGCTACGCTTGAGCGTCCAGAAGCTTCAGTTGGTTCAGAATGCAGCCACGTGGGCGATTTTAGGTGCCCCAAGATCAGCACACATAACACCTTTGCTCCGCAAGCTGCATTGGGTGCCAGTTTGCTTCCGGATTCAATTCAAGGTGTTGGTTATCACCTTTAAAGCCCTACATGGCATGGGACCAGGTTACCTGAGGGACTGTCTCATCCCTGTCACATCAACCCGTCCCACCTGGTCATGCAGAAAGGGCATCCTACGAGCCCCCCCTGTAAGAGGGTTCCATCTGACGGGGTCCAGGAGGCGTGCCTTCTCTGCAGTAGCCCCCGCCCTCTGGAATATTCTTCCCCCTGAAATAAGATCGGCCCCCTCTCTCCTGGACTTTAGAAAAAACCTAAAGACCTGGTTCTGCCACCATGCTTGGGGAGGGGAGGGGAACAGCCAGTCTTGGGGTTGGCTGGTCTCTTAGATCTGCCTTGACCAGCCTTACCGGCCCAGGGGATAAGTAAGATCTACCATTGCTTGGATCAGACTGTAATTAGGTATTTTTACTGATTACTAGTGTTATGTTTTTTTATTGATTTTAAACTTTTTATTGTGAACCGCCCAGCGTCCCTCCTTGTGAGGGAGATGGGCGGGATATAAATGTGATAAATAAAAAAATATAGGAACATGGCCTGAGTACTGTGTAGATATTCATCTGTTTCTGAGATGGGACACACAAAGGAAGACTCAACAGACCTCTGAATGCTTAAAAAGCTGGTGTGTCTCTGAATGGGCTGTGCAACAGGATGGTTTGAATTGCATGTGAGCGTGCATGTAGCACCCATTTGTAACTCCTTAAACCAACCACACCTTTTCCTAGTTCTGTGCTGTGGCTCCCAATGGCAGACATCCAATCCTGGGAAAAGATAGGCTTCTTTAAGGAGTTGCTGACAGTTGCTACATAAACACCCCTGTGTACTCATCACAGCTTCTCCTTGAGTCCAGAACATTGCACAGCTCCACTGTTCATAACACAAGAGCTTAACTTATTAGCACTGGGTACTGCTTTGATAAGTACACTGAAAAGCTGACTAGAGAGGAAATGGAAAGAACATCCCAGAAGAAGGCAATACCGAACATTTCTGTACGCTTGCTGAGAAACCAACATGAACGTATTAATGCAGTCAGCAGGAGTCAAGTTGGACTCAAAGGAATCTTTACCTTTAAATTCCTATCAGAACATTCCTCTATAGAATAACCTGAAATGTAGCTCTGTGCATGTGCTGACCTATGCATATGATAGCATCATGAAGCCCAGAAAGAGGAATGATGCTTCCTCAAAGGAAGTGATTGAGTGTGGATCAAGGCTCTGCTTTGGGCTAAGGGCCAGTGGATTAGCATAAGTCATGACTTTTGAGTTGTAAGCATAAACCTCTAGGAGGATTCTCTGAGAGTGAAAATCCTTTGCAGATAAACATGTAAGTTTGAATTACTACAAGCTACATCCTGAAAAGGAAACAAGATTAATTTTGTACAATGAAGCACAATTAGTTAGTTAGTTTATTAATCCATTCCTCACATTTATATAGCTCAGTGCTTTCTAAAGTGCCGCCGTTGGTGACACATCAATGGTGGCAGCGGCGGCAGCGTGGCTGTGCACGGCGGTGGTGCGGGGGCGTGCACGGCGGTGGTGCACCGTCAGCGCTTCCACGTTTTAGTGGAGTCTGTCGCCGCTGCCGCCGTGCATGCTCCTGCTGCCACTTCCGGGTTGTGTGGAGACACACCAGACTGTGCGTTGCGACACACTAAAGTGTCGTGACACACAGTTTGGAAAGCTGTGATATAGCTGCCTATCTCACAAACGTGGCTCTGGGCAGCATATAATAAAAACAAACCATAATAACAGCAGCAACATTAAAAAGAGACTAGGAGAGAGTATCTTCAATGTTACAATGTTGCCATCTCAACAAATTTCCATTTCCCTGAGATTCCCAAGCCTGTTGACATAGACACATTTTGAGGGACTTCTGGAAGGCTACCAAGGATGGGGCCAGTCTCACCTTGGGGGAAATGTTTCAGAGGGCGGGGCCATGGCAGAAAAGGCCCACCTCGTGGGTCCCGCCAGATGTAGCTCCTTAATAGACAGCACCTCTAGCATACCTGTTCTGCCAGACCTGACAGGGCAGGCAGATATAATTGGGAAGAGGTGGTCCCTCAAATAACCTGGTCCCATGCCATGAAGGGCTTTAAAGGTCAAAACCAGCACCTTGAATTGGACCCGGAAGCAACTGGCAACCAATGGAGCAGAGGTGTAATGTGCACTGTTCTAGGAGCACACACAACTGCCTGCACTGCTGCATTTTGCACCAGCTGAAACTTCCAAATACACTTCAAGGGCAGCCCCATGTAGACCGCATTACAGTAGTCCACCCGGGACGTGACCAGGACATGAGTGACCATGAGCAGAGCCTCCCGATCCAGGAATGGGTGCAACTGGCGCACAACACAAAGCCCTCCTAGCCACAACTGCCACCTCCTCAAGCAGGAGTTGCGAGTCCAGGAGGACCCCCAGATTGCACACCAGGTCTGTTTGGGGCAGTGCAACCCCATCCAGAACCAAAGATGGCAAAGTCCCAGAACTGGAAGACCCAAAACCCAAAGCCACTCAGTCTTGCCAGGGTTCAGCTGAAGCCTGTTCTTCTCCATCCAGGCCCCCACAGCCACCAGACACTGGATAGGACATCAACAGCATTGCTTAATTCGCCAGGGGCGGAGATGTACAGTTCGGTATGATCAGCATACTGATACCACCTCACCCCATGGCGATGGATGACCTCACCCAGCGGCTTCATGCAGATGTTAAATAGGAGCAGAGAGAGCACGGCGCCCCATATAATAGGGCTGAGGGCAGGATCTCTTGCCCACAATCAATACTGACTGGTATCAACCCTGGAGAAAGGAGAACCAGCACGATACTGTGCTGCCCACTCAGAATCCCTGGAGTTAACACTGTGGCCGAGGAAAGGGAAAGAAGAGAACTAGACTCAGATCACTTGCCCCAAAGATTATCTTCACATGTCAATTGATTCCCCACCCCCCATTTTCTCTCAGGCGAATCACAAATATTCCTTCCTTCCTTTCAGGGGGAACAGCAAAACAGAAACGGGAGAGAAGGGAATGGAGACAGGGAGACTATCGCCACCCATGAGTAGAGAATAAGATAGAGACAGTTTGGTCTAGTGGTTAAGGCAACGGGCTAGAAACCAGGAGACTGAGAGTTCTAGTCCCGCCTGAGGCATGAAAGCCGGCTGGGTGACCTTGGGCCAGTCTCTCTCTCAGCCCAACTCACCTCACAGGGTTGTTGTTGTGGGGAAAATAGGGGGAGGAAGGAGTATTAGGTATGTTCGCCGCCTTGAGATATTTATAAAAAATAATTAAGGCGGGATAAAAATAAGTAAATAAATGCATTGAAGCAGAACAAGCATGTATTACTTCCTCACTGCAAGTCAAATATTTGCAATACAGAGGCAGAAAGTATTTAAAGGCAATAAATACTTTTAAAGGAGGAAGCCAGTTGGTGAGGTCATCCATCACCATGGGGTGAGGTATCGTCAGTATGCAGATCATGCCCAATTACACATCTCCGCCCCTGGCGAATTAAGCAATGCTGTTGTCTATCCAGTGTCTGGTGGCTGTGGGGCCTGAATGGGGATCTCCCTTTTGGATAAGCATTGAAATAGAGACTTTGCATATGAGCTCAAAAGCAATAAAGCGGCCAATTAATACAAGGTAACATGGACAATGCTTTGTCCATTGTGCAGTAGCAAAGAGAAAGCAGCATCTGGACTTTTTTTATTCTTTCCAACCCAATGGAAATTGGGGGGAAATTATGCCAAGGGGTTCAACGCTCTCTCTGTATGTTGTCCATCAGCAAGATAACTTTTCAAAAGCCGAACAGAATGAAACCAAATTTGGTGCAGAGGGAGAAGCCAGCAAAAGATAGATGGAGATAAAAAATGGGCCAGGGGATTGCAGATTACCCCAAAGCCCCCCTACGGGAAGGGCGGTCAGGCAGCAGCTCAGAATGCTGTTGTCTGTCCTCCTTGTGCCTTCTTTTTTCCTGGTTACGTGACACAGAGCACAGCAGAAGTGATCTCCCTGTGCTCTCAAGTGCACAGTACACACAAATGCACACAGATGTGACAAGAGCGGAAAAACAAACATAAAGGCAACATCTCACCACCAGCTCTGATCAGTCCCTCACGGTTGCGTGTCTGCACATACACACAGACAATATATAAGCACACACTCGATTAGTCCCCAGGGCAAAAGTGCATAAACTGTAAACACACACAGACACAAGAAATCACTTCATTACACCGAAGAAAATATTCCTATGGCCACTATTGATAAAGAAGTCAGGAATGTTTTTTCTCTGTGTTTTCTCTGCCTTGTCCACCATTTTAGATGCCACAAATGATTTTGGAGAGATATTAGGTTGTTATTTTTCTTGAAAGACACACATTTCACAAAAGCCTCCAAGATGGCAATCTGCTTCAGAGCAGTAAGGCTGATCATGGCATAAAATCTGCATTCATGCTTATTCAGTCTTCAGAAAGAAAGACAAAATGAACTCTGAACTGAAAAAATGTAAAATCCTAGGAAAGTCCCTTGTAACAGGTCAGATTGACTACTTAATATTGTCCACTCCAGACTTCCCCAATTAACGCCATCCATATAGGGGAACTACAGTACCAATTTTCCTTTGCCAGCAAGTCCATGGGAATTATGCTCCAACACATGTGAAGCCAATCAACTGGGGAAATGTTTGTTAAATCTGGCCAGCAGCCTTTGAGTGTCTTAAGCAAAGGTCAGCTACTGTCTGGTTCTCTACCACTTCTACTCAGAACTGTCATCTGCAACCTTTTGTATTCCTGGGATGTGCTTTATCAAGCAACAAATTATATCTGTTCTCCATTTTGTCTCTTTCCAACAAAAAGTAAAAGCACTCAGCAGTACCAGGGGTCAGTCATCAACCACCACGTACACGGTAACAGCCAGAGAAAAAAGTACCAACACGATGGAACATGGCTGATGGCAGTAGCAGCCACTTCTTATGGGTATTTATTGTGCAGTCCAGCTCCAAGCTGTATAATCCAAGTGAATGTTCATGAAATAACAGCTCTTGCCTTTGCCTTTGCAATATATCTTATATCAAGAGTCTATTTACATTTCTATTTTATTATGCAACCCGTATGGGGTGCTGGAATGAATTTTGGACTCAGTCTCTCACTCACACTCTCACTCACCTCCTATGATAAAGTATGGGAGGAAAAATAAAATGCTCCAGAAACAAATCTTAAATGCACCCAACCTCACTCACGGTCCCAATTGCTACAATGGCCTTGTGTCCTGACTTGGAGTGAAGGAAAACATGCTGAGACTTGGCGTACAGGCTCTAGTGCTTTATTGTCCTACTCTGCTAGACAGAATCCAGCTAAACTAAAATGAACTAGTAATGCTCAGAGAAAGGGCCCAAGAAACTAGGGCGGGGCCTTCTTTAGCCTCTTGGGAGGAAAGCAAATTCAGTACTGCGCATGCATTTATCCCCCTGGAGGGAGCCCCCTCCTTCTTCACCAGTTATCTCCCTGACACCTTGACTTGTTAGGTGCAGAGCCCAGCCACCAAAATTTTTGGCCACTCCTGACATAGACACACTTAAAAGCAATAGTATTTTTGCAACTGCACCATACTAGGAGCAGTTTCTTTTTAAAAAAATGTAATGTTAGTCTTGAGTATTAAAAATAAATACAAAATAGAAATGTGTTTGTAATATATTTTAATACTTCGCACTTTTAAATACTGGTTTTCAAATCTGTGATTGTAATATGGAAGAGGCAACTCCATTTAGTCATTTATTTTTAATGTTAACAGGATCATAAAGCTATCATAGAACAGTCACATTCTACACACTTGGGATATTCTAGAAACTGATTCATGTTTTGAGTATGTAGCTGAACATGGTAACTCAAATACAGCTTCATTTATACAACAGTTGACAAAAAGATTGGTGAAAATTTGACTTAACCATTTGATTAAGGAGAACCAGTACAACTTCTTACAAGTCAGCTCAGCCCAATAAGGTAAGAGAAATTTCTTTCAAGATAACAGAGCATTATACCACCCATTCCCTTCAAGGATTTTATAACATTTAGTCAGACTGCAAAAAAAATTTAAAAAACAGTTTTTAAAAAACCAGATAGGTCTCAATATGTTGTCGCTTCCCAGTTAAAGAGGAAAGCCCAGCATTTGATAGATTTTAAAGTTAATTTTGTTTCTGGTGGTCATTCAGGCTTTCAATGGAACAACAAGCTAAGGAGATAATGTCACCTACATCCATGGAGTTTAATTGTATAGTTTAGTTCATAAAATACTAAACAAGTAGGGACTATAATTGGCTCATAAGTTATTATAGCAAAAGACACCACTGGTGAAGTGTCTGATAGATGGATGCACTAGATGAAAAGAGCCAATAATCAGTTGAGAATTAAATATAAAGTTCTATTCCAGGAGAAAACACATTAAGAACTGCTAGGCAAGCACTGATCACAGTTATCTTATACACCCTAAGAAGTCTCAAGACAGATTGGGCAGGGCTAGCTGTAATGAAGTGACACCACTTTTCTAAAAGTAAAACTTAGTTTACAAGTAGTATCTTTTAGTGTAATTTTTATTTACAGATTTGCAAAATACATCACATTTAGTGCAAATGCAACTAATGACATTAAGTTTTATAAACTGCTTTGTAAACTTTCCATCTCTTTCTAAAATAAAGCTATCCAATTAAATTATAGTTATTTTCATGCGTTCCATGATCATTACCAGGAATGGCATATTGTTAAATTTGTTTTCAGGGTCTAAGCGTTATTTTGATATTAAAGTTCCCATCAGTGGCTATGGTGAACAAACACTTTTTCCAGTTGATTGCAAAAATATTAAACATATCTGAGGTATAAGAAATGGTGTACAAAATGCTTACAGGTGAGATAGTAAACAGATCAAATTTATCAACTTATTCTTTGCCTTGCCAGCATTACCCTATAGGCACTTTTCTACATTTCAAATCATGATCAGAATTACTCTGCAATAAGGCATTTTCCATGCACATTATTTAGAGAAAGGCAAATAAAGGATACTAAAAAGCAGGAAATCTGTGTGCATGTACATAAAACCACCTTAGTGTGTGTCTCCTTTAGTGTACCAAAGACACATCAGCTTAAACCCAAACTAATTTGCTTCCAACCTTGAAGATTTTCATTAGCTGAAACTTCATTAAAAAGTATTATCTTTGTTTTCGGGCATCAGCTACTCTATATGAAATAAAGACTTTCTGCTGTTTTCAAAAATATATCCAAATCTTGTCTCTCTTTATATATATACACAAGCTGATCTCTAACAGATAAAAAGGTCATCTGGCTAATCTCAATTTAAAAGTACATCCAAGGCATTTCCTCAAAAGGACCACCAGTCTTTTCATACAGTTCGCCCTTCATATGTTGGATTTCTTGATATTAAAGACAGTCAGATCCTTGACAGTTAAGTTCTCACAGCAACTAAGGGGAACTCTCTTTAGATTTTATGTATTTTTATATCTGACAGTGCAGATCATGGGGCAAATATTACATGTATAGCAAGTTTTTATATATGAATCTCATAGCATAGCTTTATTCCACAGGAAACAAAATGTAGGACTAGACAACAGCATAATTTTTTTTCAAGACTGGGAATGTTATCTTCAGCAATCCAATTTAATTCAATAAATATTACACAGTATAAGTTCCGATTGCTAGAAAGCAGCCCATATTCACACAACCTGGGCAAGATACAGAAGTAGCTGTTTTCTGGCAGTCAGGTCTTCTTGTATAGTATCTAGTAATAACTTTAGATATTACTAAAAGATAATATCTTTTTGGGATCATGTTCTGGAACTAAATTTCTGTAGCACATATTACACAACTAAAAATAAAAATAGAAATATAAAGATATCTGGAAAAAATAAAGCTTTTCATGCCTGCTCCATCAGAACCCAGAAGGCCTTCATAGGAGCAAGACTATAGAAAAGGCAAGTCATAAAGATCCTGACAGCCCTCATGTTTTAAGAGAAGTTTTACATAAGATGATTTCTCATAGAAACTCAGCAGCAATGAACTATGATTATACAAAGCATACACAAATTCCCTCTGAAAGGACACATAATTTACTGAAGACTTGATGAGAAAAAAAGTTATAACGTGTGTTTTTGTGTACATAAAGCACATATGGTATGCTAGATGTGTATTTGTCTTTTGTGCTTTTTAGACATACACAAAAACAAGAACTGTGCAAGTGTCTTATGAAGTCCCACAGTAAACAAAATCGTCTCAAATTATTCAAAGGTTAAAGCAATGAACCAAGTTGGTGACCCAAAGTTGTAGTATTCTCCTCTAGAGCAAGCAAACAGAGCCATATACATGTATCAACACATGTATTTTTATAATTACACATCAATTCAGCAAAGTGAACTAGCAGAAGACAGTGAAAGTTCAAGTTCATGGCATTGCAGTGTTCTTCAGTTGTGTACAGAATGCAGGACTTGGCCCATAAGACTGTAGATCCTACGTTCCAGCTTGGAGCCTTCATTTTGGTTCATTTCTCCAATGTGGAATGTTCACACAGCCTTGTTCCAATCAGTAGGTGGAAGGGGAAAGGAGAAAAATGGATGAAGCCTTTCGCTTGCGTCCACCACTGTAAGATGGAATGGTGCCAAGAGAAAGCTATGAAAATATGGGAGCACAGTACTGAACACGTTCACATAACCCAAGCTAAGTTTACAGTTAGCGGTGAATGTTCCCGATCGTGTTAGCCGACTTCTCCCTGCCCTCCCACATGCTTCTCCAATGTCTGTTGCCAGCTTAACTGCAGCTTCTGCCCTTGATATACAGAAAAACAAAGGTACAATAACCCATATATTGTTTAAAGTTTGTTTCTCTAGTTGGCAGAGCCAGCTGTTCAATTGGGTGCATTCATGGCTAAGCACAAGTTACACTGATTGTATTGTTTGAACATCACAACTAACTTATTTGCAAGTATTCCATGTATGGTGTCACAAAATCATCAACACTAAGAGACATATTTGATAGTTGGTTCTCTAGGCTTTGGGAGATCAGTACCACAGTACTGATCAGGTGTTCTGCAAATGTTTCACCCCACTTCCCACTGAGGATTCCTCAGTGCAACAGTTCAGAAGTGGGGATTGCCTTGCAGTATTTGCAGTTTGTGTAAGGCCTGAAATCAGGAGCAATGGTGGGTGATTGGAAGCTTAACTGGTTGCTGGGAATGTTGTTGTCTCTATCTTGTCCGCTTGCTGTGTGTGGCCTGCATCAGGTACCTGACAAGATGGGAGATTGCATCAAACTACACTGATCTGTTGATAGCCTATTTATCTGAATTATTTCTTCTCTGCACCTTGCATAATGTTGCTTACTCAGGACGGGTTGTTTATAAGTTTACAGGTAGTCCTCACTTAGCAACTGCAATAGGGACCAGCAACTCTGTTGTTAGGCAGCATGGTTGTTAAGTGTGACATCATGTGACAATGCCAATTTACATCAGTTCTGGTTGCGGTTGTTAAGCAAATCACCATGGGTCATTAAGTGCGATGTCACGTGACTGTGACTTGTAACTTCCTGCTGGCTTCCCCCTTGATTTTGTCGGAAGCGAGCTGTGAAGGTCACAAATGGCGATCACGTGATCACAGGATGCTGCAACTGTTGTAAATGCAAGCTGGTTGTGACTTCTGGGGGAGGTATTGCGAACTGAAGATGGCTCTCCGAAAGTGGAGCTAACGACCGCGGTAAAGACCAAGGAACCGGAGTAGACTGGTTCCTTGGAACCTCCCCAGATATGGAGAGGACAGGAGATTGTCCATGTCTGTTCCTCATGAGGAGACTGCAGGTCAGCAGTTTTCCGTGGGTTTGAGCGCTGGGAAATGAAGGGATCAGCTGTCTTGCTTGCAACCATGGTAGAGCCTTTTAAAGGACAGTAAGTTCACAAATCTCACTTTCTAATCACTTTTGGAAACTGCCTGTTAATTATCTTAAAGCTATTAGAGACCTTTGGAACGATAAGTTTGAAAAGTCATTGGATAAGTTTTATCTTCAACTCTGACTGTTAGAAGTAACAGGAAGGAATATAAAGTTGGTTTATTTGATCAAGATTAAAATAAGATATTTTTTTGCAAAGTTCTGGCAACCCTTTATGGACTTTCTGCTGAGACCAGGATTGAAAAGTTGATGTTTTATGGATTTGCTTATAGATAAGGATGGGATATGGGATGAAGAGATGTTTGTAACCTTATAGGGGGTGAAGAGTTACTAAATTTGTTTAAACTTGTTGCGATGAAGGTTGGAAGTCACTTCTTTATGTATTTCTTTTCTTTTCTTTTTCTTTTCTTTTCCTTTTTCCCTACATTTTTTATTATTTTTTTCCTATTCTCTTTCTCTAAGTTTAGTTTGTATTAGGTTTTACTATTGTCATCAAAATTCTTAATAAAAATTATGTTTAAAAAAAAGGTAAATGCGAGTTGGTTGCCAAGTGCCTGAATCACGATCACATGATCGTGGGGACGCTGTGATGGCCACAACTTCGAGGACCGGTCATAAGTCTTGTTTTTCAGCGCCACTGTAACTTCAAGCGGTCACTGAACAAGTGGTTGGTAAGCGAGGACAACCTTTATAATGGCTGGTTGTTTGTCATCTTTAGACAACATCTAAGTCTTTATAATGGCTGGTTGTTTGTCATCTTTACACAGACATCTTTAGACATGTTTTTGCAGCATGCAAGGTCCCTAATTGGAGGGAGGGAGGGAGGGAGGAAGGAAAGGATTCAGTGAGATGAGGAGTCTGGAAGGTGCTGAGGAAGTTTTCAGAACATTTTGGTATCAAGAATGTAACCCCCAAATTATAATCCTAATCTTTACCTCTTATTTCTCCCAATTTTAAATTTGTCTTGTCTCCCATACTCCCATAATATACTATTTAAAACCAATTTTAATAAATATTTCAAGTATTTCAGTACATCTGAAGTGTGTACATAACTAATAATGAAATAATTATATATAGCCCAAGGGATTATACGTACCTGATAATACTAGAACAAAATAGGCTTCCCGGCTGTTTTTTCTTGTACGTATGATGTGAATCGTTTCAAGAATTTGGGATATTCTCGTTTTGCTACTGCCCGTAGTACAGAAGCTGGTGCCCAGCCCCCAGGGTTCACTACAAATAAAGATGATAAAGATTTTAAGTAGTTAGTATATTTGTATTTATGGAACGGCAAAAGCATTGGCTTTTAATACATTGGTGAGTTTATACTGGTTATATCTCTATCTTGACTCAAAGAATTACTTCAGCAATTTTACATTATTATCATTTACAAGATAACAGATATTTGTGGAGTCCTTGGTGCTCTCTGAGCCTTGTTGTTTTCTTGCAGACGTTTCATTGCCAGGCTAGGCAACATCTTCAGTGTGAAGATCATCGGACTGAAGATGTTGCCTAGTCTGGCAATGAAATGTCTGCAAGAAAACAACAAGGCTCAGAGAGCACCAAGGACTCCACAGTTCAACCCTGAGCTACAAATATTCTCTTTGATTGATAACAGCTATTTGCCTGTAGCAATAAAACCATTCCAGACAAACGCCTTAGCATATCCATTATTTGAGGTAGTCTTGGTACAAACATGTCTCTTTAGACCACTTTAATCTATACAACCTAGATTTCTTAGTTCTATATTTGACATTCCTAAGAGTGTTTCTACCGTGATCTTTAAGCTAGAATTTAATGTGATTAGAACAGAAACAAGAGCCTAGATACTAATATTTAATTATTGGCTCAAACTCATTTATTGATCCACTGAGCTGCTCTATTCTGTTTCAAGCGATATCTTCCAATCCAGCTGGAAGAAGTTCTTTAAGCAGAAATTGATTTTATGTGGCTTTCCCCAGACTGCTTTATGGAAACTTTGCTGGTCCCAGACAAAAATGATTCTCTTTTAACCTTTTTTAACCTCTTTTAACCGCCTGGGACTTGCAACTTCCTGCTGGCTTCCCCACTGACTTTGGTTGTTGTTGGAAGCCAGCAGGAAGTTGTGAGGTGGTGCTCGTTTAACAATCCACGATACTTGCGTAACCTAGGCAACAGGGACTGCAGGGATTGCTGTTGCTAAGTGATGCGGTCATGTGACGTCACGCTTAGTGATGGAAATTCTGGTCCCAATTGCTGTCATAACTTGAGGACTACCTGTATCCTAAATGGTAGAGACAGACCAGGGGAACTTACATTTTGGTCTGGCGTCAAAGTAAGCACAATAGGTTATATAGCCCTTTCTCGAGGACGTGTGAACTTTCTAAGAGGCTTTGCAATAGTTGGTGCTCCTGACAGTGATCATCTACCGCTGCCCGTCTCTCCATTTAGATGACAGGGTGGAGCTGGAAGATGTTCCCTGCCTATTGGACCCAAAGGGGGGGGGTGCTATGCCCAGGATGTATAAGATGGTCAACTTCGGTGAATAAGGTATTAGAAGAGCTTCTGAAGTCTTCTCACCTAAAAAGGGTACGCCTTGAAATATTATCACCCCCCCGACTCCATACTTAAGCATTATGAGTCTCTGATTCAGATTTGCAAACAGACTCCAGTTAATGCCCACTCCAACGGAATATCAAATAATCAGTATAAATCAAAGCACTGATTTGACCAGGACTGCCAGAAAGCAAAAAAATATCTTGTGGTTACTTTCAGGGATTATAAACAAGACCCTATACATACCCTTTATTCAAGGGTATTGCTCCAGAAGAAACGTTACAAAGCCGTAATCTCTCAAAAAGAAACAGGCCGCACATGGAGTGTGGACACAATTGATAGCAGCAGCCCAGGGAAAAAATTCTGCTAAATTTTGGCACTTAATTGCAGGAGGACTAAAAGTTCAACTCCCTCCCTTAGGGAATTATATCACTGCTACGATTTTGGGCATACAAAAGCTTTGTATGCTGGAGAGAAAGCACAAGAAGTTACTCTCAATCTAGGTAGGGGGAGAATCTTTACCAGACTGGCCTCCAGTTTCGGTGTCAGAAATAACTAATCAGGCAGTTAAAACATGGAAAGGCCTCAGGGATAATATAATACCCCCAGAACTAATACACTCCCACCCTGACTGGTGGGCCCTGCTACTGGCTTCTCTTTTCACCTACATAAGTAAAACAGTAATTATCCCTGAAGACTGGGACACAGCCATTATGGTCCCTATCTGGAAAAAGGGAATAAAGGATGTGCCAGCAAATTTATTTGTCCAATTTCCAGGAGGAATCATATTTATCGATTAATGTTAGCTCTGTCAGACCTTGGGGTTGAAAATGAACCTTTAGCCAATATTTAAACACACATAGCCATGCTCTTGTTTTGACTTTTTGTAAATCCTGCCTCCAGCCGCAAGGCAGCATTAGGCACACATTTTGCCATCTGGAATAGCTTTCTTAGGAATTTCGACTGTACCCTTTCCAAGTTCTGATAACTGATTCCTGGGTTTAGCTGGGCAGCTGGTATATATTGGGCACCTCTGGAGAAGAAAGATTTGCTGCTGAACCCCTCTGGGCATTTGAAGCAACCTGAGCAATGTGCATACAACGCTTCCCAGAATGGTGTAGCACAAAGCCCAGGTATTTGAAACTGGGGACCTGCTCTATTTTATGTCCTTCAAGAGTCCAATGCAATTTTAAAAACACCCTTATCTGCTGTAATCGAAGACCATATGGGACTAACCAGATCATTAATGGAGATATTGGACACTAACTGACTCGCCTATGATAATGGCTCAATCTCCATTCTTTCTTGCAATATTGCTGGCTGGAAAGCGAAGAACATGGATGCCTCTTTTCTGGAATATATTAACTCCTTTGATATTTTCTTTCTCCAAGAAACGTGGGCCACGGATGATATATCCCTCTCTGGATACACTCCGTACACACTCAAGGCACTAGTAAAGGTAAAGGTTCCCCCTGCACATTTGTGCAGTCGTGTCCGACTCTAGGGGCCGGTGCTCATCTCCGTTTGTTAGCCGAAGAGCCAGCGTTGTCCGAAGACGCTTCCACAGTCATGTGGCCGGCATGATACACATGGAACGCTGTTACCTACCCACCGAAGTGGTACCTTTTAATCTATTTGCATTTGCATGCTTTCGAATTGCTAGGTTGGCAAGAGCTGGGGCGAGTGCGGGAGCTCACTCCGTCACGTGGGGCTAGGGATTCGAACCTTCGAACATGCGATCTTCCAATCAACAAGCCTGGCGTCTTACCTGCTGAGCCACCATGCCCCACTCAAGGCACTACCCAGTGTAAAAAATGGAAGACCCTCAGGAGGTTTGAGCATAATGTTCACTACAAAATTTAACATCTCTGTGACTGTGCCAGAGCCATGTGCAGTATGGCCCTAGCCCTTTTGTTTCACCTTGAGCCACACAGTATGTTATTCATCAATATGTATCTTCCCCCATTATGCACACATAATGAAGTTCATAGTATTTGGGATCTTCTTGGCAACTATATCTCTAGTCTGCTTTGCCAGTATCCAGACGCATTAGTAATGATTGCTGGTGATTTCAATGCTCGCATTGGGGAGTCAGGTTTTTACAAGCACATTTTAATTGGTCTCTCCCCACAAATGAAGCAGTCTCCCCTTAACAGGCTCGACAGTCTAAAGATAAACACTGTAATATGGCAGGCTTCCGACTGGCTCCGCTTATAGTCTGGACTTGATCTTATTAAATGGCTCTGCTAGAGGAGACTTAAATGGGGAATCTAACCTTCTGGGGCTCCGAAGGAGCAAGTGTGGTTGATTATTTTATGGTTCCACATACTTACACTCATCTAATAACCTATTTCTATGTAGAAAATCACCTGGATAGTGACCATTTCCCAGTAGTCTGCTGTTTGAATCCTAAAGTAACTATTAAGTTCCTAGCTGTAGCTCACTGTCCCCCCAAGGACACAACAAAAAGACTCATTTGGAATAAATGGTCTTCCAGAGTGGTAAAAAACTCATCTGCTCTGTTAAATTCAGAACCCGCCTTCAACTCCGCTCCCAGATTTGTCTAGCAGACTCCTCTGAACAGGTATTATCACATGACCAGTCTATTATCCACACTCTCCAGGCCCCACTACCTCGAGTTTCATCAATATGTTCTAGCCCCCTCCATATGAGATCCAAACCTTGGTTTGACAGATTGTTATAAAGCAAAAAAGGCTCTTCTTACTGCAGTATATTCTTTTCAATTTGACAACTCATTAGGTTCTTTTCAATCACTCAGAGAGCATAAGAAGTTTTATAAAGCACTTTTAAAATCTAAGAAAGAACAAGCGCTGAGAGAGGATTGGGGGAGACTAACTGCAGCAGCTGAGTTTAAGAACCCTGCTTGGTTCTGCAGCCTAGTTAACTGCTCTCCTATGGGTAGTCGCACGGGTAGATGTGCAGATGCCCTTTATAAATGGGGCAAAACAACATCACCGAATTGTGACTGTGGGGCCGAAAAACTAACTATCCGACATATAGTGACAGAGTGTCAAAACCCAGCCTACAATGGAGACTTTGCTGATTTCCTGGCTGTGACAACTGAAGCAAAAAACTGTATTTGTAACCTAGACATACGTTTGTAATTTTCCTGTCTATATTTTATATTTCATATTTATTATGCTCTATGTTTTTTATTCAGCGATGTGAATGTGCCATACGATAAATAAATAAATGGGTAGTCGCTTAGATCCCACTTGCCAAATGTCTGCAGATATTTGGGAGAGTTACTTTCAGAACATCTTTAATCCAGAATTATTAATTATTATTATTATTATTATTTATTCAGAATAATTAATTAATCCAGTGGTGGCGGTTTCTCCTGAATGGCCTCTGGTATCTATAGCCGAGGCTAAGGATCTCACTGTACAATTGAAATCTGGGAAAGCTCCTGGAGATGATTTCACCCCTCCAGAATTGCTAAAAGAAAATAAAGATTGGTGGGCCCCCGTGCTGGCTGCTCCTTTTACTTATATTAATAGCACAGCACATTTTCCATCTGACTGGAATGAGACCATAGTTATCCTTCTCTATAAGAATACAGGAAGTAGACTTAACCCTGCCAACCACAGACCAATTAGCTTGTTTAATACAATAAGCAAACTATATGCAAAATATCTTTATTTAAAACTGTTGGATTGGGTCCAAAGTGAAAATATTCTTGTTGAGGAACAGGCAGGATTTAGAGGGGATCGTTCAATCTTAGACCTTTTTCCAGTCTTGCACCCTTTAGCTGAAAAATACAGCACACCGCCCAAAGGCACCCTTCTTGCTGCCTTTGTGGATTTCAAGGGAGAGGCTATGGCAAAAACCTCAGGGATCCTCAATGGATAAAAAATTGCTCCTTCTTATCCAGACTCTTTATTCTAACACCTCTTTGAGAGTCAGATGTTCCCCCTGGGGGCACCTATCTGGAGCTGTTTCCACCAAAAGAGGGGTAAGGCAAGGCTGTATTCTGGCCCCTTACTTTTTAACTTGTACATCAATTCAATAGTTCAGGCTCTCTCATCTTCTAATCATCACTCTCCAATGTTAGCAGGTCGTGCAACTCCAGCCTTGCTATATGCAGATGATGTAGTAATTTTGTCGGTCTCCCAAGTGGGAATGAGAAGGGCATTGCCTTCCTTTTGCCTAAAAGAGCTTGTAGTAAATTACCAGAAAACTAAAGTGCTAGTGTTTGCACGACAGAACAGTAGGTTATGTAAATGGCAAATTAATGATACCCCAATAGAGCAGGTACGTACTTACAAATATCTTGAGGTGCAGTTCCAGTCTTCCTTATTTTGGAGTGCACATTTCTCTTATCGGGCAAGTGTGGCCCAACACAGCTGTCTTAAGATTCTTCTATTCAAAGGGGGCACATTTTATTCCTGCAGCTTGCCAAGTTTTTCTTGCTAAGGTCTTTTCTGAGCTTCTTTATGATGTTCCGATTTGCATTTTTACCAAGTTTAATATCTGGGAAGCTGTCCAGTCCAAATTTATAAGAGCAATACTTGCACTTCCAAGATGCATCAAGAATGCTGTTTTACGGTTAGAGAAAGTTATGCTTTCTGTGGGTGCCAGGGTCTGGTTCTATCTCCCTAATTTCTGGTTGGTATTGATTTTTTCTCCTATGGGTTTGGCTCCACTGTTTCTCAGAGACCGTTTTAAATCAACCTGGCTAACAAAAGCTAATAGCAAACTCCAGTCCTTAGCACTCTCTTTGAAAAGCCTCTGTCCATTAGGGTTTGAAAAGGCCAGGAGTCATCTTAAACAACGTATCTGGGATATTGATTTTCAAACCAATTACAGCCTAGTATCCAACCCTACAGTATATGGATTCTTCTCAAATGGGCATGTGCCATCATCTTCTCTCTCTTCAATTCTAATTCTGAAATTTCGTTGGGCTTTAACCTTGGCCAGGTTGGATGCACTACTCTCTGCAGTTCTGCAGGGGTGGTATAAAAACATCTCTTTTCAGCAGCGCTTATGCCTATGTGGAGATTTCTCTGTGGAATCCCTAAGCCTTATGCTCCTTTGTTGCTCTCTATAGGAAATCTCAGAAGGTATATATTTATCCCATTTTAAAGAACTACCCTGGTAGAGAGCACAATGTCTATCTGTCACTGCTTCTATGTGACCAGGACCCTAACTTATCTTTT
Source organism: Charina bottae (assembly GCA_023362775.1). Lineage (NCBI taxonomy): Eukaryota > Metazoa > Chordata > Lepidosauria > Squamata > Charinaidae > Charina > Charina bottae. Next base: position 598,554 of record JALMGJ010000012.1, read on the forward strand.
TAGGTTGCCCAATTTTGTGCTACCATTTGTTGTATGCATCCTACCTACAGTTGAAGTTTAGCACAACTTTTCTTGATTGCAACTGCTATCTGTATTACAGTCACTATAACAATGTATTTTATGTAATTTTATTGCATTCTATCAATAATTACAGGTTTATGTATTTTACTGTTGTGCTCTCTGGCCTAAAGGCCACAATAAAAGTTTAATTATGATGACATGTAATACTGGAGCCTGTCTGTTAGAAATAAGAAATCTTGCTTTGCTTATGGAAATTATCAGGAAAACAAAGACTTGCTTTCAATATTTGAAAAGCCAGAGTAGTCGGGACTTCCGGGTGAGGCAATGGCTAGCTAAGACGTCTCCAGAGGAGCAGAGACAAAGACATGGCTAAGGCCGAAGGAATGGTTATGAGTCTGGTCCAACGGAACCTCTCTGGACAAGGAAAAGGATGAGAGATCGCTCACTTATGCTCCACACGGCTGCTCCTCACAAGGGACTGCAGGACAGCAGTCAACTCATGGGTTTGAGTGATGGGAGATGAGGGAAGCCATTAAGCTCTTGACTGCGGTGGAGCCTTTAAGGATACTGAGTTCGCCCAACCTCACTTTCTAAACACTTTTGGATTTACAATTATTTTAAAGTTAAAAGAGGTCTTCTAAGCAACAAGTTTGAAAAACTACCTGGTGAGTAACACCTCATCCCAAAATAGAGGAAAAACTAATGAACAACTCAAAGAATTTAAAGAATATAAAATAAATGGCAAAAAGCTAAATAAGAATTTAATTCAAGGAAGTTTTAAACGAATTAAGGGACCAGAAGAATTTGGAATATTAGGACTCTTGCTAAGATTTTTGAAATAACTAAATAAACAAATCAATATATTTGTGGGAACATAAATTGTTTAGTCTATTAGGAAAGAGATGATTGGTTGAAATGTGAAAATAAAGAAACAAAGAAATTTGAGACTTTGTGATTATAGAAATGGGACACTAGAGGGGACTAAAGTTCCAAGAAGGAAAGGAAAAAAAAAGAGAAAACCTGTATTTTATTTTGGAACCAAAACAGGATCAATGAAATTTATAAAACAACAGATAAAGGTATGACACTAGACATTTCAGAGGATTTCTGAAGAACTGGGAGAGAAACTTATAGTCAAACTGACAGCAATAATTACTGTACCTACTAATGCATTTTTTTGAAGAAGATTCTAAAGAAGAAATGAAAGATGGGAAAGAGAACAATGTGGAAGAATGTATAGACCGACAGGATGAAGAGGTGAAACAAATTCCAGCTGATGTAGAGACATTGGAAAATAAAGAAATTATGGATTATAAGGCAGAGATGACAGCCAAAGTGGAAATACAAATGTTAAGTCAAGAGATGAAAAATGACCTGGGCAAGAAATTATCACTGGATTTACAAAAGAGGGTTTCTAAAGCCTTGAAGAAATATTGGAGATGGGAGTAAGTTTGAATGGAGATTCAATCCTATGACAGCAACTTGATGAATTAAAGATCAAGATTGTCAGAAGCAAAAGAACGGAATATAAAGTTGACTTGTTTGATCAGGATTAAAATAAAAAATACTTCTACAAAATTCTGGAAAACCTTTATGGACTATTTGCTGATACTTGGACAGAAACAATGATGATTTTTGGATTTGCGAATGGATAAGGAGGGTGTTATAGGAAGAAGTGAATTATGTATATAATCTTATAGGGGGTGGGGAAATATTAAATTTTCCTGCACTTGTTGCAAGGAAGATCGGGAGTCACTTCTTTAAACATTCATTTTTTTCTTTTTCTTTTTCTATTTCTATTTCTTTTCTTTTCTTTTCCTTTCTCTTCTTTTCTTTTTGCACTTTGTATTTCTTTTCTTTCTATCCTCTTTTCTCTTCCTGATTTCAGTTTGTATTATCTTTTAGTATTGTTAAACTCTTTATAAAAAGTATTTTAAAAAAAAGAAAAGCCAGAGTAGTCAACAACAACAATCAATGAACTGACATCATTAAAAATATTAAAAGCATAAAAGCCATGGGAATTGTCCTAACTGGTACCATGAAAATCAAATCTGAAGACCAGATTCAGTATGAAAAACTTGCTTGTTCCTGTTTATCCAGAAAAGTCCAATAGAGAAACCATGAGTCTTCTGAACAACCCCACATATTTTCAGTAGAGCTATTTATATTTTCAAATCCTAATACTAAAATCCCCAGCTAATAAGCTCTTAGCATCTGGCAGCTATTGCTCAGCATTTTCCAATAAGTTTTATCAGGAGGACAAGACTTGAAGTCATAGATTTGAATTTTGCCCATACAAAAAATGGACCTCAGATATTTTCTAATCATCTGGAATATCTGCATATACAGGTAGTCCTCATTTAGCGACTGCCTCATACAGCGACTGTTCGCAGTTAGGATGGTGATGAAAAAGTAACTTTGCAACCGATCCTCACATTTATGACCTTTGTAGGTCTGTAAAGCAAAGGAAAGATGAAGTAAGATCATAAGCACAGTCATGGTTTCACTTAGCAACCACTTCGCTTAACAACTGAGTTGCTGGTCCCAATTGTGGTAGTTAAATGAGGACTACCTGTACTCCCTTTGCTGAGTATCTCGCTTGGTCTCTGCTGAAATCAGGTTTAATAGTCCTCTACTTGTTCTCCCATAGGAACCCTGTTTAATATCTGGTGAGATAAAGGTATGAAACCCTTGCAAGTTTCAAACAAACATCCTGTCACCATGTCCGCTCTAAAAAGATAGTTTTTTTTTCAAATATAGCTTAAAACTATTGAACACCTGTTTATTCATCCCCCAGCTCTATCCTAGCAGATAGCCTTTATGCAGCCAACTTCTTTAGACAGATAAGTAGCAAAAACTAAAACTGCTGACATGCCTGGGTCTTCTATAAGAGTGCCTTTTCCTCTATCAAAGCATCCTGGCAGCTTGACTTCAGGTGGAATGGAGAGTTCCATTGCCCCAGGCTTTCTAACCTGTAGAGCAGAGCATTTGCCCTTGAGATGAGGGGCACCAAACATCATTTTTTAATGACATGATTAGGAGATAAATAGTGGATCAGGTTATTGACAACTTCACAGGCTCCGAAAAAGAAAAAGAAATTTTTTTGCTGCTGAATGTGTTTCCTTGTTAGTTATCAAGTGACCATTTCTATTTTGATGTGTCTTAAAAATCAGAAAGAGATATGCCCGTCAGACCATCTATCCTCTGGCCATTTTGTAGTTTTAGGATTAGCCTTATGCAGCTTTTAGTCACATTACTATTGTAACTCTGCAGAGACTTTTAAGGTTGTTATAATTTTATTTACATTGAATACTTTTTTTGCTTTATGATTTACCTCATGCCTTATGCATGTTATTGTAACAAAACACTTATATTTATTAGTTATTTGTACATGTTGTGAGCTTTTGGTACCAGCTCAGGAGGTGACTGTTTACCCAGAACTCTGATTAAATCTCTGGTGCTGGTCATCCTCTTCTCTTTTATTATTGATGTTGTATGTTACGGTACTTTAAACTCTGAGAGGGGGAAATTTTAAAATACAGTATTTTCAGAAGAAGTTTACTCTGAATGTTTTATTTAAATTATACACTGTTTTAACTGTAGATCACTTTCAATTTATTTTAAATAGCTTCAAATAAATTATATGCTTGGAGAATCTTTCCGGGAAAAGCAGTTTAAAGATTTTTTGTTGTTTATTTGTTCAGTCGTTTCCGACTCTTCGTGACTTCATGGACCAGCCCACGCCAGAGCTTCCTGTCGGCCATCACCATCCCCAGCTCCCCCATGGTTGAGTCCGTCACCTCCAGAATACCATCCATCCATCTTGACCTTGGTTGGCCCCTCTTCCTTTTGCCTTCCACTTTTCCCTAGCATCAGCTTCTTCTCCAGGGTATCCTGTCTTCTCATTATGTGGCCAAAGTACTTCAGTTTTGCCTTTAATATCATTCCCTCAAATGAGCAGTCTGGCTTTATTTCCTGGAGTATGGACTGGTTTGATCTTCTTGCAGTCCAAGGCACTCTCAGAATTTTCCTCCAACACCACAGTTCAAAAGCATCTATCTTCCTTCGCTCAGCCTTCCTTATGGTCCAGCTCTCGCAGCCATAGGTTACTACAGGGAATACCATTACTTTAACTATGCGGACCTTTGTTGTCAGTGTGATGTCTCTGCTCTTAACTATTTTATCAAGATTTGCCATTGCTCTCCTCCCAAGAAGTAGACGTCTTCTGATTTCCTGGCTGCAGTCAGCGTCTGCAGTAATCTTTGCGCCTAGAAATACAAAGTCTGTCACTGCCTCCACTTTTTCTCCCTCTATTTGCCAGTCATCAATCAAGCTCGTTGCCATAATCTTGGTTTTTTTGAGGTTTAACTGCAACCCAGCTTTTGCACTTTCTTCTTTCACCTTCGTCATAAGGCTCTTCAACTCCTCCTCGCTTTCAGCCATCAAAGTGGTATCATCTGCATATCTGAGATTGTTAATGTTTCTTCCAGCGATTTTAACTCCAGCCTTGGATTCCTCAAGCCCAGCATGTCGCATGATGTGTTCTGCGTACAGGTTGAATGGGTAGGGTGAGAGTATACAACCCTGCCATACTCCTTTCCCAATCTTAAACCAGTCCGTTGTTCCGTGCTCTGTTCTTACCGTTGCTACTTGGTCGTTATACAGATTCCTCAGGATTAAAGATTTTATAAACAAACAAACAAACAAACAAACATTCTTTTTCACGTAACGTGTAAAGGCCATCTTTTTTCTATGATAATTTATTGACAAACAGGAAAATTTAATCAGCACTACCACCAATAATAAACAGAGCCAGAGCTGACAATGAGCCAGGTTTACAGCATTGCATACTTCCCCTAATTCCACAGAACATTAAGAGACTGAAATCATGGTTGGGAGTTAGCTGGAAGCAAGAGTTTCTCAAGAGTATGAATGCCAATTATGTTATCCACCAACTGCCAGTTAGTCCTAATCCTGAGAAATGCAAAGCAAGGCATCTATTAACATGTGGGACAGGCAGGAAAATAAAGTGTTGGATTTAAACTGCAATGGGTATAAGGGGGAACTGCATTCTCATGGTGGCATTTTATTAGGGTCAGCAGAGACTGCAGATTATACTTCCAATTAAGAAAATGCTGGTTATAGACAATTTTGGAATCCTAAAATTTTAATTATATTATTATTAAAAACAACAAAAACAGTTCTCAATTTAATATTACAGAAAAAGGAAATTAAATTAGGTCCTATGTAGCATCTACAGATCAACCTAAATAAAATTGAGGGCATCTTCTCGCAATCCACCTACAATTATTACTATATACCTTAAGAGTACAAAATGTACAAAACAGTGTACACATAGCATACTTGCCCAATGGGCAGATTTGACAGTGAATTTTCCATTTAATACGTGGGTAGAAGGAAATCCAGATTTGATTCTTTGATTCACACAGTGCCTGAAAAAAGGTATGTAATCTAAAGCTCTAGGACTGCATGCAGCCCCCTAAAGCTGTGGTTGTGGGCTTCAAATCTGTCCAAAAATGGTTTCCAAATTGTAATTTTGAATGTACTAGAAGAGGGAAATTATTACACATACAAATGAAGACAACTCATATTAACATATCTAATTTGTAGTAAACGTAAACAAAATCAAATTTAGTTTTAGTTTTTCTTCACCCATTACTTAAGAGACAGCATGCACCCCTACATGTGCTCCCGAGTCTGGAAAAAGATGCATCTTCCTGCCCTATTGTCTTCATTCTACCTTTGTCATCTTAAAAGATGCCAAAAATGATTTAAAGATCGAGTGTCATTTGGATTTAACTGTAGCTTCAACAGTAAACAATCTCAGGTCTTCCTAAACAGAATTAGCTGTTGCAAAATCTTTAGAAAAGTTAATTGTCACGTGCAATGTATATAATTCACAACTGCAGTATCTACACAGGCTTTCTACCTTATCAATTATTTGTATGGTGCTTTATTTATAAATCAGAGGGAAGAAACCTTTTATACTAACATAATTAAATGTGCATTTCTAGAAAGTAGTCATGCCTTACCATTTGCTACATATGTAATCTTGCATAGGATGTTGTCTCTGCTTATTTTCTTGTTTCCTTCTGGAGGGCTTACCAATGTCTGGCAAATCATAGCAATATTTATTTTGGCACGAACACATCGATTGTTTGTCTGTCAAGGAATACAAATATTCAGATTGTTGTTGGTTAAATGCGAAGAAATATTATGGCATAAACTGTTCCACCTTCATTTTCTTTCCATTAGAAAAAACCCATTAAGCGAAGTATCCTGAATCTTTTCCATTGTTTTCTTTTAAATTATCCTTGCCCTAGGGTTAATAAACACTGCAATTGAGAAAAGAGTTATAAAACAGTAAAAACCTTCAGTAACAAGAAGTTCTACTTACAGGAACACTATCATGTTCCACAGAGAAGTTGCAGACAATCCATGTCTCAGTGTCATTTTCATTTAAAGCTGGTATTTTTCTAATAGCAGATAAATACAGCACATCACGTTGGGAAGCAGGCCATACTCGCTAGAAGGAAAGTATTTGTATAATGTTTTAAAGTATTCAATATTTTAAAACAAACACTTCTGTAGTAATCCTAATAACAGAAGGCAGAAATATATCAAAAATAGGAACAAAAATATAAATTTGAGGATACTGATTGTTACATATATAATTTTAAAGAAAAATATAAAAAAGAACCACCCATATTCAATAGTTCTACCGAAAAAGACATGTAGACAAACATAAACTATAATATTACAAAGTACTTGGTTTATAAGTTAAAACATGACAACCAAATCTGAAAACAAAACACACGCACTGAAAAGCAAAAACTTTTTAAATTGAACAGTTCAAGATTCTCATATTGTGTTAATCTTCCAGCCAATGCAAATTTCCACTTTTACTTACCATCAATGCAAAGTACCTTTCAATTTTACAGCAAAAAATTGTGTTCCAATGCTTTATAGATTTTAGATAATACAGCAATAATTTGTGTTGCAGTGTTTTATAGGTCTTAGATAATTAATGCTAGATTGCCAAAATTTATTGAGCAATTATTTCTAATGTATAGTCGAAGGCTTTCTAATTTCTAATTTAAATTTATTTCTAATTTGCTTAAAACCAAAATGAATGATTAAATAGGCATTGCTACCAACCCTTTCAATACAATACATAAAGGTTTGGATTAGCATAATGTAATTTTTAGAGGGGAAAAATATTTATGGATTGTTTTTGTGTCCAGTTTTTGGTAATGTGCCTATATAGATTTAAAGGAAATTATATAAAGAGTTCAAAGCTGAGTCATTAAGTTCAGATCCCTAACATTCCATAGTATGAGACTTTCAAGACAGCTGGATACGAGTTTTCTGTAATACTGAAATGTTCCTTTGATTTTAAAATCATATTTTCTTGTTCTAATCCTTAAAGCAAACCTGTAATTTAGCTCAGTATTATTAAACCTATATTGCAGAGATTGAGAGAATTACTTAAAATGGTACATTTTAAGGTCAGAATATTCCATGGTGGAATGTTTTGCACACTTTTGTCATAATTTTGGATTAGATTATACAAAAGAGTGTTTCTGCATTACATCCAAGCAGTGATAATCAGTAATTGCCATCATTTATTACATCCAGCCATGCAGAATGTGATGCCATCCAGAATCACAAAAATAATTGTGTCCTCATTATTAAGGAAGCCAACTGTGAACAAGATGAACTACACACAAGAGGATGAAAGAGAATTCTTCCACAAGTTCCTACCCACACTTGTTCAGAGCATTGGTCCACTACAACCCAAATAGGACAAACTGGTCAGTCTATAAGCAAAAGAGTATTTGGACACCAATCTGATTATCTGAAATGGCAAGATACAAAAACCAATAGGGGAACACTTCAGTTTCCCCAAATCATCTGCTGCTAACCTCAAGAAAAATAATTATAAAGACAATTTTATTACATACTACATAGGTATGGACTGACCAATGCAAGACAAAAATAAAAAACAAATGCGTGGAGACTACTTTCGAGAGGTAATTATTTGGTTATATTTCCTGTATTTTATTTTCCTCTTAACTTTTCCATCTTTACAACTATGAGCACACACATGCGTGTGTGTGAATGTATATGTATATATAATAACAACAATACTCTTCTCTTAGAATGATATCCATGCATATAATGAAGTATCTTATGCCATAGCCAGAATGGTGTAGTGAATGCTGAGTTAGAATTCACACATCTAGTTACTGAATGACTTCGCATCAATCATTTTTTTCTCTGCCCACATTAATGACTTCGCATCAATCATTTTTTTCTCTGCCCACATTAATGACTTCGCATCAATCATTTTTTTCTCTGCCCACATTAATTCTCAGATTTGTTGGGATAATAAAATAGAGGAGCATGTATACTAGGTGTCTTAGCTGCTGGTCAAAAGATGAAGATGCAGATAAATTCAACAAAAGTAAGTAAATAAATGAAAACAATTTTATTAAATTGGTTAGTATAAAGACGCTGTAAGATTCTTATGTTTTTACTGAAAAAATCAGTTACCCTCTGGAAATCATGGCAGAAGACAGATTCAACCTGAAGACATCCAGATTTGTAGCTATGTTGGCTTTCAATGTAACATGATAAATAGGACATCATTTTAGAAATAATTTTTAAATCATGATTTAGGAAATGATTTCCTTCCTGTCACCTACTCACAGATACACAGTGTCTGCAAAAAGACTGAACCTTGAACCTTTGGAATGCAAAGCATATAGCCTTTCCTCAATTATTGTTGCATCTGCTTCTCAAAAAGCAAAAAAGATCTGAATACCTTGGAATCAAAATACATGATCAATATTAAGAAAACTTCTTACTAAACTTTAGAAAACAATAACAAATATCAATCTTTAACTCTCTAATTTTTTCTGATGGGTCAGGCAATGTTCTAACAGGAAAAACCACTTAAGATAGAAATTTGTAACCTTGAGGTTGCTTTCTTTCTTCATAGCAGTATTTTGAAGTATTATGTAACAATGCTAAGTATTACCTTATGTGTTTGGTAGACGATGATTGCATTATCAGCTAGAGTTTCTACAACACGGAAATTTTCAATGGTTGCTAAAGACAAGAAAAAAATAACAAAAAGAAAATAATTAAATTGTAGCAATAATATTTTCACACACCAGCTAGACCAGAAATTACCTAAATTGGTGCCCTCTGAATGACTTGGAACTGCAACTCCCAGAATTCCCAGACATGTTAGCTGGAAATCAGGAGCTGGACCAAGTGGGAGAAACTAAATTGAGAGTTTGCTAGGTGTTGTTTTCTGACTCCAATAGTAACAAATATAAACAAACAAACAAAAACCAAATTTGCTTACTTTCCCAATCATTGCGAACATCAACATTCCAGAAGTAGTGGCAGACCTCATGCCCTGTAACTCCTTTGACTGCATGCGTGGCCTTCAACGGATCTAAAACAATGCCATTTTCTTCTACCTCCCTCCTGTACACCTTTGAATAAAGATAAAATATTTGAAGACATTTTCTTTTTGTGTTCTAAATTCACTTTTGAAATGATGCTAAGTTGGTAGGAACAATACTGGATTAATAAAATTACAGTAAAAATGTCATTCATTTAAATTGGAGCACAAAAACTGACTTACTGGACCAAGCCAAGCCCATCTTATTCCAGCTTTTTTTTTCCCTCACAGTGGCCACTGATGCCTCTGGGGTGTTCAGAAGTTGGGGATGGATATATAACCCTCTCCCACTATTGTTCCTCGGTAACTGGCATCTGTAGACATGCTGCCCCCACCCTGGAGATAACATTGAATTTTTAAGACCAGGAGCCCATTATAGACCTGTCGTCAATGAATTTATTTAGTTCTCTTTTAACACTATCCAAGTTAGTGGCCATCACATCTACCGGCAATGAATTTCACAGGTTAATTATGCACTGTACAAAGTGCTTCATTTTGTTCATTTAAAATATCTTTCCAATCAACTTTATAAGTCCTAATATTTTGACAGGAGAAAAACTTCTTTCTGTCCACTTTCTCCATTCTTCATATGATTTCATTCAGCTCAATCATGTTATCCTTTTTTCAAGTTACAAAGTCCCAAACATTCTAGCCTTTTCTAGTACAGGAGGAGTTTGAGTCCCCTGAGAATTTTGGTAACACTTTTGTATGTTTCTAGCACTGTCATATCGTTTTCCAAGTGTGCAGACTAGAACTGTACACCTGACTCTAGATGGAGAGAAACAATGTTAATACTCATTCTACATAGCAAAAGCAAATAGTAGTCTGAAGCTTGGACCAAATCTGGAGATCCAATTTCAACCCTTTTACTGAATTAATAACCTCAGAGAAATTAGCGACTCTTTGTCTAAATTATTATTCATTTCAGTTAATTTCTAAAATATGAAATATTCTGCCTACCTTCATTTCACCTTCTTCAACTACTAGTTGCCAATTAGCATCACCCCCCACATCCTGTAACGAGTATGTCATGTGGTTCTGCACCATCTCTTCCACCTTGCAAAACAGAAGAGAGGAATAAAGAACAAATACATTTATGGAACTATTTTTATCTCTTCTGTAGCCTGAAGATAGTCACATGATTGTCTAGAGTATCCTATTAAACAAATTGTTGTATAAACAAATATATAAATATAATGACACTGCAAAAATATATATTATTCACAAAGAAACAGGCTTGGGCAAATAACTTCCATAAGCAAGCAAGCAAGCAAGCAAGCAAGCAAGCAAGCAAGCAAGCAAGCAAACACAAATACACAGGATTCAAATAAAAATGTCTCTTAGTCACAAGACATTAATTTTTGTTTGTGCCCCTTTAGGAAACAATTTCTGTTAATATAATTTCTGGATATATTTAAAGAGTTTTAAATTGACATATGACATGCTAAAGTAAATATTCAAACTGGCAGCCTAATGTATGGAGTATGTTCCTGTTATTGTTAGGAATGCTTGCAAGCCTACTTCAAATTACCCAGAAATCCACCAGTAGATCCAGATTTATTTTCTGCTCATCTCTGCTCTACTGTAACGTACAGTTAGAGAATGCTGCTAAATGATTTTTCTTCCTATCACCAAACAGCCTTAGAAAGAGATGACCTGTTTGTTTATAAAATCACATTGCAATCAACATGGGACCTCATAATTTCTCTACATACTAAAACAGAAATTAGGGAAGTAGACTGAAGAACTACTCAGAACTTCTAGTTTGTAGAAACTATATAGCTTAAAAGCATAATTGGTTGACTGATTCACTTTTTTAAACAGGAACCCCCATTTGATATAGAGGCATTATTCTGAACAACAGTGGGCAAAAAGTAAGAGAACACAGCCAATCATATCCCAAAGGAAAACAGTCTTTAATCAAGTCTCTTTACCAGTTGCTAAATATCGTAAGACTTCTGTATACAAGTAATTTAAATACTGTACCAAGAAAACAGGAATGTTTCTAGCCTCATGAATTATGCAAGTTGATCAAATTTTGCATTATTTTCTTGATATTTAATTCATAAATTTTATTAACTGTGTAATTTGTTTGATTCTACTAGCAAAGGAAGAAGTCAACTTGCTATGCAGGATATTGAAGCCCTGCTTTCAATTACCACATTGGTTTTAAAGACAATATGCATGCTTTCAAACATCTTCACAGCTCTAAAGGTAAACTGATTTTTCAAACAAAAAGCTGTGATGCTTAGGAATTATATAATTATTTTCTGTATACACCCTAGAACCACAGCATTACCCATAGTACAACTTTATTCATGCAGTGTTCTACAATTGAATGAAACAGATAGTCAGGACCAGAAATATTGGAACAAGGATAACTGTTTTGGCAGTTGGCCTCTGTACACCACCACATTGAAGTTGAAAGGAAACACACCCAGATGGGAGTGAAGTCAGGATTTTCAGCTGTAATTCAAGGGGCTTGACAAAAGTGGGGCACTCACCATTCAGGAAGTACAGCCAGTGGCATACACACACACCCATCGTTGGTGGCTCATAAGTAATGGAACAAACCAACATCATTACAAACATAAGGGTCGCCTTTAATACCTGGATGAAAATCCTTTGAAGTCTGGAACCCATGGACATGACCAAATGCTGAGTTTCCTCCCTCGAGATGCTTTGGCAGGCCTTTACTGCAGCTGCCTTCAGCTGCTGCTTGTTTGTGGGTCTTTCTGCCTTCAGTCTTGTCTTCAGTAAGTGAAAAGCATGCTCTATTGGGTTGAGATCAGGTGACTGACTTGGCCATTGAAGAACATCCCACTTCTTTGCCTTGAGAAACTCTTGGGTAGCTTTTGCTGTATGTTTTGGGTCATTATCCATCTGCAATATGAAGCGGTGTCCTATCAGTTTGGCAGCATTTGGCTGAATCTGAGCAGAAAGTATAGCCCTGTACACTTCAGAATTCATCCTGCTGCTTTTCTCAGCAGTCAGGTCATCAATAAACACCAGTGACCCGGTTCCATTGGCAGCCATACATGCCCATGCCATAACAGTGCCTCCACCATGTTTGACAGATGATGTGGTATGCTTTGGATCATGAGCTGTTCCTTTCCTTCTCCATACTTTTCTCTTCCCATCATTCTGGTGCAAGTTAATCTTGGTTTCATCAGTCCAAAGAATCTTATTCCAGAACTGGGCAGGCTTTTTAAGGTGTTTGCTGGCAAAGTCTAATCTGGCCTTTCTGTTCTTGAGCGTTACCAGTGGTTTGCACCTTGTTGTGAAGCCTCTGTATTTACATACATAAAGCCGTCTCTTGACTGTAGATGTTGACAATGACATGCCTACCTCCTCAAGAGTGTTCTTGACCTAGCTAAATGTTGTGAAAGGGTTCCTCTTCACCATGAGCAGAATTCTGTGGTCATCCACTTTAGTTGTCTTCAATGGTCTTCCAGGCCTTTTGCTGTTGCTGAGCTTGCCAGTTAATTCCTTCTTTTTCAGGATGTTCAAAACTGTTGCATTGGCCACTCCCAATGTTTTTGCTATCTCTCTGATGGGTTTATTTTGTTTCCTCAGCCTAATGATGGCCTCCTTCACTCACATGGACACCTCTTTGGACCTCATGTTGGGAGTTCCAGTGAACAGCTACCAAATGCAAATGTAACACTCAGAACCACCTCCAGACCTTTTATCTGCTTGATTGGTCATGGGGTACCCAGGAAACAGGCCACACCTGGCCATGCAGCTGCTTGTCAGCCATTCGTTCCATTACTTATGAGCCACCAATGATGGGGGGGGGGAGTGTATGCCACTGGCTGTAGTTCCTGAATGGTTAGTGCCTCACTTTTGTCAAACCCCTTGAATTACAGCTGAAAGTCCTGACTTCGCTCCCATCTGGGTGTGTTTCCTTTCAACTTCAATGTGGTGGTGTACAGAGGCCAACTGCCAAAACAGTTATCCTTGTTCCAGTATTTCTGGTCCTCACTGTATAATGGAAATCTACACACATATTTATTGTCTCTTAAAGCTAACTCAACTCTACTTGAAATATCATAGATAAGAGATCATATGCAATCAATAACTTTTAAACTTCTTGCATAAAAATGGAGGAATTGTCTTTGAAAAACAGCATGCACACTTTACAACGTCACAGACAAAACCAATTGCTCAAGAGTACTCTCCCAGTTAGCAAGAATTACTGTTAGTTTCAATCATAAATATTTGGCCTGATTTGAAGATAAAGTTGTTGCAAACACAATCTTGTACCTCAACATAATGCCCTCTTTCAATGAGTAGATGGCTCCATCATTGTTTCACAAACCCATTATTAGGCTTCCATCTTAATACAAATTCTACCATGCTACATTTCATTTATCAAATGACAACTAAACAGCCATGCTAAGTTTTCCAAAACATCAAACTTGTTCTGAAAGCAAAGTTAACAGTGGATGTTTGAAGTATGCTTTCTGTTACAGTATACCTGGAGCTCTAAAGGTCATGTATGCGGATAAAAGAAAGTGTGACCCTACTAACTTTAGACACAATAAAGAAACAAAGGAAGTAGGTCTGCATTTTAAGACAACCTTCATTCCAAAAATTTATCATTGCATACAACAGATTAGGTAGAAGTTCTTTCTTCCTGCTACACATTTTATATAATACTGTTAAATTAGCATATGCTAGTAATTAAATATCACTCTGAACTCTACATTGTAAAAATAATCTTCATTTACTAGATGATGATACAAAAGCATAAAGCAGCCAACCGTTGATAGCATGAAGACTGGAAATCAGGACTGAAGACTTTTTCATTTGAGGATATCAGACAAGTAAGGTCATTCATAAACACAAATACTCTTAGTATATGTAAGATCCTTCGTAATAAAATATTTTCATTAGACAGCTTGGCATAAGGGAGTACATGGTAGACAATTAACAGCTTTTCATCTCCAATCTGGAAAACATATCTCCAAACTCTTCCTTAGAATTCTAGTATCTGCAGAACTCAAACTGTAGTAACAAAGGGCTAAACTGCCCAGAGTGGCTCTTTGGGTGAGATGGGTGGTGACTAAATTTGAAATATAAACAAATAAATAAATAAAAAATAGAGGGACATCAACAACCAAAGAGCTTTGGACCTGTAGCCTCTGTACTGTTGGGAATTACAAAAACTTGTAAAACATTCTTCCTTGCCTCAGGTCTTAGAATCTTCTGTGGAATTTCTTTAAAATAGTTTTTAGTATTTTGGGGAACTTCTCTCCAAAGACCATAGAATCAAACTGTCAGGTATACATTTAGAAATAGCACGTTATATCTAGGTTACTTAAGGACATGTTTATTTATTTAGGAAGCTAGATACAGAATCTGCATAATCTCTGCTGCAGTTCTTTAAAAAAAGATTAACAAATTGGAGAAGTCTTCTCCAATTTGGAGGTCATTAAAAATAGAGCTGTTGGGCACATGACAAACATTGGACAAGAGTGAGAGAATGATGAGCATTAGCTTTGTGCAAATGTAGCTTGCTCATACTATGTTCCAAAAGTCAAATGAAAATCCACACAGCAGATCTCCAACTCAAAAGCACTTAAATGCCAGATCATCAGAATATTGAAGATTCATCTGTCTGTGTCTCTGTCTGTCTGTCTATCTGTCTGGATAATCTTGACAAAAATTAACTAGACTGAAGAATTAGACTTTCTAAATACTGTACAATGTTTGAGAACTTTGCAACAACATTAAGGGATGTTACCTAAATCAAAAGTATTGCTTTATTGCAGAATGGAATTAAACACATTTGGAATGACTTGGATTGATACACAACAGTTTTTCACAATCATATTTACCTTCCTCCTACTCACTACTGGAATACACAGTTCCTTCCTACAGTTTATTTGCACTTTGTTTAAAACAAGCGTAAATGGTTAACATAGCAAGAAGAAAAGAAGTGACCATGAAGGTGAAATACAGCAAGAAGATATGGTAAAGCCACTCTGCGTGTAGCCATACAGTACCTGGGAGCTGAATCTGTGATCATCAGAGGTACTGACTAGATCAATGGAAGACATGGAGGAAGAGCGACTATAGGGCTAACAGAGACAGACAAAGAAAAAACCAAGTAATCAGAACAAAGGCACAACAGAGCATTTTGTACCAACTTCCACGCACAAGATTATGAAGAAGAAACAAAAGCACCATAAGCAGCAAGTACAGCAGCAATTGCTGACTTCATGCACCTATTATGTATTATACTCCAAACACTGCTCAGTAAAGAATTCTTTCTCAGAATACTAAATATTGTTGCCTAGGTTTGGTATACAAGACATGCTCACCAATTCAAAATAAACCATTCTCTAACAGAGTGAAAAATGAAAGCCTGTGGAAATCTAGAAAATAAAAGTCCTCCTTATTACAGTTTAAACTTAATTTCCAAGCATGCATGCTTAGCAGAAAAACATTTCAAGGTCATCAATGCACAAAAAGTATCTTTTCTTCCAGCGAAGAGTAAAGCAGTTTGAATGGCTTTATTCATACGTAATAGGATCTTCACATATTACATAACCATAATCCATTATGTTAGTTGCAACACAGTTCAAATTGATTCCACTTCCAGGTCAAGTTTTGGAAGTATCTTACCTTTTGGACAAATCTATGACTCCCCACACCAGAAAAAGCATCCCCAGGTGGCAAGGAAGTTGGCCAGTGTAATCTGACTTTTTCACTTTGAGACTATAAGAACAAATATATACATATTTATTAGCCTGGAATTTTGGATGTACCATGAAAACATAAAATAATTTAAAAAATAATTCTCAGTGGTAGGCACATAATGGCTCTCCATCTTGTAAGTTAAGATCACAAAACCTTAAACATATTTCCTGTGCAATACTGACAAGCAATTGTCACTTACTTTAATGCAAATATTTAAGAAAAAAGAGTAATAATGCAGAAAAATTACAATGTAGGAAGCTTACTCAACTAATCAACACTCATAAAAGAAACATCACTCTAGAAATTCCACATTTGTAATGCCCTATAGGCTACAACAGATTACCGTAGGGATTCTCAAACTGTGAGCAAATCTGAGGGGCCCCACTTACTCCATTGCCAGGATTCAGGTGAATTTTGCAAAGCTGCTGATTCTGGACCAGGCCAGACATAACATCAGGCCCTATGGCTCTCCCTTGACAGTCTTTGTGCTTGCGGTAACAGTTCTTGCAACAGTTCCAACTGGTTCCTAAGCACTGTCCAAGACAACCTGGGTCAGAATTGTGGTGCTCCTGCCTCATCTCACCTTCTCCCAAGAGTGGGTCACCTGGGGCTCTTCTTGGAGGGGCATTGTGCTAAATTCTGGTGCTGCACTTTTCTGTCCACTCCTCTTCTACTTCTTGGAGGAGGATGGTGCCTCCCAGTGGGAGACCAGTGTCCTCTGGCTGCAGATCTTTCTGGAATGCATACCTGCATGTTAAACTCTCAATCTGGCTGCTCTAAAGGTATGGAAGTGGCCCTCTCCCTTATGGCTGCTTCTTAGAGGTGGTGTATTTCCTTCTCTGGTGCCCATCAAATGTTTACTTGTTTTATGATTTGTGCACTTAGTTTTCTAAAAGATTTCTACTTTTGGTTTTCAGTCAGTCTTTCCAAGCAGTTCAAACCAGGCTACTCTCATCTATTAAAAAGACACTATCTGTTCCTAGTTGCAGTTTGTAGTGTTACCATAACATCCTGAATAACCCCAATCTTCTCCCTTCTCACAAAGTTGGGCCCATCTCATTTCCAAGATAAAACTTTATCCAGGATAAAGTTTCATGTATACTGGAATAAAAGCAGTGCCCACTCACTAGCTAAGTCTGACGCTGTACCAGCAAAATATGTACAATATAAAATGACACCCAGTATCTTGAAGGTGAGGTCTGTTGAACTATAACAAGTTCTAATCTGGACACTAATTAGAGACACCTAAGGAAATAGCAGGGCAAAACACACCCCACAGAGAACTGGGATAAATCTTGCCATAATTGTGCAGAGAGTCTACCTTGATAATGGAGCACTTGATATATTCTACAATGTAAAACTGTTAACATAATAGGATGTATACACTACTTTAGATAAAATAGCTGTTGTTCTTGGGTAGAGATAAAAGGGCCACCAGCAACTAGAAGGGAGGTGATGCACCCATTTCTGAAGAAATGCTCAAGATACAGTGCATTTGGAAAGTATCCAGATCCCCTTCACTTTTTTCAATTTTGTTATGTTGCAGCCTGATACTACAATCGTTAAAATTCATGTTTTGTCACATTAATCTACACTCAGTACCCCATAATGACAAAGTGAAAACAGAATTTCAGAAATGTCTGTAAATTTATCAAAAAGGAAAAACTGAAATACCACATGTACATAAGTATTCAGACCCTTTGCAACAACACTCAAAAGTTAGCTCAGGCGCCTCCCATTTCTCTTGATCGTTGCTGAGCTGTTCCTACACCTTGATTGGCGTCCACCTGTTGTAAATTAAATTGATTGGACATGATTTGGAAAGGCACACATCTCTCTATAGAAGGCCTCACAGCGGACAATGCATACTGTATCAGAGCAAAAGCCATGAGGTCAAAGGAACTGCCTGCAGAGCTCAGAGACAGGATTGTTGCAAGGCACAGATCTGGGGACGGCTACAAAAAAAATGCTGCTGCACTGAAGGTTCCCAAGAGCACAGTGGCCTCCATAATTCTCAAATGGAAGGAGTTTGGCACAACCAGGACCTTTCTAAGAGCTGGTTGCTCGGCCAAACTGAGCAATCGGGTGAGAAGAGCCTTAGTAAGAGAGGTGACCGAGAACCCGATGGTCACTCTGACTGAGCTCGAGAGAGCCTGTGTGGAGATGGGACAAAGTTCCAGAAGGACAGCCATCACTGCAGCCCTCCACCGATCTGGGCTTTATAGCAGAGTGGCTAGATGGAAGCCTCTCCTCAGTGCAAAACACATGAAAGCCTGCTTGGAGTTTGGAAAAAAGCACCTGAAGGACTCTGAGACTGTGAGGAACAAGATTCTCTGGTCTGATGAAACCAAGATTGAACTGTTTGGCCTCAATTCTAAACGTTATGTCTGGAGGAAACCAGGCACCGCTCATCACCTGCCCAATACCATCCCAACAGTAAAGCGTGGTGGTGGCAGCATCATACTGTGGGGGTGTTTTTCAGCAGCAGGGACTGGGAGACTGGTCAGGGTTGAGGGAAAGCTGAATGGAGCAAAGTACAGAGATATCCTCAATGAAAACCTGTCCCACAGCGCTCAGGACCTCAGACTGGGCCGAAGGTTCACCTTCCAACATGACAACAATCCTAAGCACACAGCCAAGAGAACACAGGATTGGCTTAGGGACAACTCTGTGAATGTCCTAGAGTAGCCCAGCCAGAGCCCTGACTTGAACCCTATTGAACATCTCTGGAGAGACCTTAAAATGGCTGTCCACCGACGGTCCCCATCCAACCTGATTGAGCTTGAGGGGATTTGCAAAGAAGAATGGCAGAAAATCCCCCAATCCAGGTGTGCAAAGCTTGTCGCGTCATACCGAAAAAGACTTGAGGCTGTAATTGCTGCCAAAGGTGCTTCAACAAAGTACTGAGCAAAGGGTCTGAATACTTACGTACATGTGGTATTTCAGTTTCTCCTTTTTGATTAATTTACAGACATTTCTGAAATTCTGTTTTCACTTTGTCATTATGGGATACTGAGTGTAGATTAATGTGACAAAACATGGATTTGAATGATGCTCCAAGATCACCGCAGACGGTGACTGCAGCCATGAAATTAAAAGACGCTTGCTCCTTGGGAGGAAAGCTATGGCAAACCTAGATAGCATAATAAAAAGCAGAGACATCGCCTCGCCGACAAAGGTCCGTATAATTAAAGCTATGGTTTCCCCAGTAGTAATGTATGGCTGTGAGAGTTGGACCATAAGGAAGGCTGAGCGCCGAAGAACTGATGCTTTCGAACTGTGGTGCTGGAGAAGACTCTTAAGAGTCCCTTGGACTGCAAGGAGGTCAAATCAGTCAATCCTAAAGGAAATCAACCCTGACTGCTCATTGGAAGGACAGATACTGAAGCTGAAGCTCAAATACTTTGGCCACCTAATGTGAAGAGAGGACTCGCTGGAAAAGACCCTGATGCTGGGAAAGACTGAAGGCAAAAGGAGAAGGGGGCGGCAGAGGATGAGATGGTTAGATAGCATCAACGATGTAATGAAAAATGAATTTGAGTAAATTCCAGGAGACAGTGGAGGACAGGAAGGCCTGGCGTGCTATGGTCCATGAGGTCACGAAGAGTCGGACACGACTAAACGACTGAACAACAAAAGTATCAGGCTGCAACACAACAAAATTGAAAAAAGTGAAGGGGGTCTGAATACTTTCCGAATGCACTGTACCTCTGGTTGATAGCTTGTCCAGGCAGAGCAGTAGCATGGCTGGTTCTGATCCAACTGTGTGTGCATGCACAACCAAAAGTAGAGTGGGAGCATAATCTGACACGACTCTAGCATTGCTCACACAAGCCATTTGAAGTGAGCATGTGAAGCTAGAGCCTTGTCAAACCATGTTTCTGCTTTGTCTGGCAGGCTGGTAGCCAGCTTCTTCCAACAAGCGTGAAAGCAATTTCTGACAGCAATCTCGCTTTGGACACTTATGCTTTGTATGTACATAACTTGATTGCTGCCAGATTGTTGACTTGTCCAGGCAGAGTTAGAGCACAATCAGTTTGTCCAGGCAGAATGGGAGCCATATCTGATAGTGGAAGCCCTGTCAGATTCATGGGAGTGAGAGCACTATGATATTTAAGAACCCCCAATTACCATAAAATTCACTTTGAAAATACCATTTTTCTGAGAAATCTGTGGCATAAATAATATATAACAATTAAGAATAAAAACAACAGCACCACTTGATCAGGTCAGTGGCTTATCCGATCCAACATTCTATTTCACATTGTGGCAAATGAGGTGAATATTTGAAAACCTACAAAGGTGTACAGGGAGGGTTGCAGCCCTCCTCCACTCCTACTCTCCAGCAGCAGGTATTTAAAGTATGCTACCTGTGATTCTGGAATTAATTAATAAACAGCTATCAAGACTAACAGTCTTCAACAATGCAATTTCTTATTAATTTGTTCCGTCCCCTTCCAATAACACTTAAATGAATGGCTATCACCATCCCTCCTAGCACTCAATTCCCCAGTTTAACTATATGTAATATAGCATTTCCTGAATCCCATGAATAACTGTATACTGTAGACAGTATTTGCTATGTGTGTTCCTAAAGGGGCCATGATACAAAACAGAGACACAGTTCTGCCTAAAAACTGATATACTAATATTAATTACCTGTTCTTCTATTTTGTCTTGCCGATCTAGAGCAGCTTCAACAGCATCAAAGAATTCTTCTTCATTAATCAGACTGTTGGGTCCTTCCTATAGCAAAAATCAGTGAGAAAGTAAATTCAATAGCAGGTGCAAAATTAAGCGAGCTCAATTTAAAAAAAAAAATCCATTCAACTGTGTCTGATTCTCAGAGATTGCCTGGACAAGTCCCTGCAGTTTTCTTGGCAAGATTTTTTAGAAGTGGTTTACCATTGCCTCCTTCCTAGGGCTGATAGAGAGTGAGTGGCCCAAGGTCACCCAGCTGGTTTCGTGTCTAAGGCTGGACTAGAACTCACAGCCCTCCGGTTTCTAGCCTGATGCCTTAATCACTACACCAAACTGGCTCTTGTGAAAGAAAGTAAATTCAGTAGCAGGGGCAAAATTCAGAAAGCTCAATAAGTTTACTGCAAATTAAAAAAAAACTATTGCACCAAATTTCTTTGGATCTGCTTACATTGTTATTTTTTAGATACTTTTATCAGTATGAAAAGAACACAGGACTTTATTATTTTGTAATAATATTAAAATGGCTGAATCAACACATAACTAGGAAACATTACTGCACAGAGGGAACCCCCCCAAACCAACTAATTATATGCAATAAAAAAAAAGGTTCTAAGTAGAGGACAAGAAGAAGCCACCATAAGTGAGGCATAACAGAGAAGATAAAGAAGCACTAAACTAGTTACCTAACTATTGTATTTATGGGACAGAGATGGTTTAAAGTGTACCAATCAAAGAGAATATTTGTAGCTCAGGGTTGAACTGTGGAGTCATTGGTGCTCTCTGAGCCTTGTTTTCTTGCAGACATTTCATTGCCAGACTAGGCAACATCTTCAGTGCAAAAAGGGAGTGTGACTTGCTCTGTTTATATACCATGGCTTGTCCTGCTTGTGTTGGTGGAGGTGTTGTTCTCCCCTTCGGAGTTCCCTTGATTGGGCTGTTGTTTGCTGCTTGGTTGATTGACTGAGTTAATAGTTCCTTGATTAGGGCATATTGTGCTGTTTGATTGTTCCTCTGGTGCTAATCTTGGTGTTAATCTTTGCACATCTGGGTGATGATTGCTGGGGAGGCGGTGTTCTGGTCTTTCGGCTTTTCTATTGTCTCTTATGAATGGTATGTAAATGTTGTTTACCTCTATGTGTCTGTTGATGGCTGCTTTGTCTGAGTGCCAAGCTTCCAGGAGTGCCAAGCTTCTCTAGCATTTTTGGATTTGGCTTGGTTTAAGATGCTCACGCCAGGGAGCCAGGGAGTTTCAGAAAAACATCTATTTTTGCTTTATTGACTATTCTAAAGCCTTTGACTGTGTGGATCATAACAAATTGTGGCAAGTTCTTGGTGGTATGGGGATACCAAGTCATCTTGTCTGCCTCCTGAGGAATCTGTATAACAACAAGGTAGCAATGGTAAGAACAGATCACGGAACAACGGACTGGTTTAAGATTGGGAAAGGAGTACGGCAGGGTTGTATACTCTCACCCTACCTATTCAACCTGTACGCAGAACACATCGTGCGACGTGCTGGGCTTGATGAATCCAAGGCTGGAGTTAAAATCGCTAGAAGAAACATTAACAATCTCAGATATGCAGATGATACCACTTTGATGGCTGAAAGCGAAGAGGAGCTGAGAAGCCTTATGACGAAGGTGAAAGAAGAAAGTGCAAAAGCTGGGTTGCAGTTAAACCTCAAAAAAACCAAGATTATGGCCACCAGCTTGATTGATAACTGGCAAATAGATGGAGAAAAAGTGGAGGCAGTGACAGACTTTGTATTTCTAGGCGCAAAGATTACTGCAGACGCTGACTGCAGCCAGGAAATCAGAAGACGTTTACTTCTTGGGAGGAGAGCAATGACAAATCTTGATAAAATAGTTAAGGGCAGAGACATCACACTGACAACAAAGATCCGCATAGTCAAAGCAATGGTATTCCCCATAGTAACCTATGGCTGCGAGACCTGGACCATAAGGAAGGCTGAACGAAGGAAGATAGATACTTTTGAACTATGGTGTTGGAAGAAAATTCTGAGAGTGCCTTGGACTGCAAGAAGATCAAACCAGTCCATACTCCAGGAAATAAAGCCAGACTACTCACTTGAGGGAATGATCTTAAAGGCAAAACTGAAGTACTTTGGCCACATAATGAGAAGACAGGATACCCTGGAGAAGATGCTGATGCTAGGGAAAGGTGGAAGGCAAAAGGAAGAGAGGCCGACCAAGGGTAAGATGGATGGATGATATTCTGGAGGTGACGGACTCGACCGTGGGGGAGCTGGGGATGGCGACGGCCGACAGGAAGCTCTGGCGTGGGCTGGTCCATGAAGTCACGAAGAGTCGGAAGCGACTGAACGAATAAACAACAAAAAGATGCTCACAGTTTCCCAGTTGAAAGTATGGTTAAGTCTGTCCATGTGTTATGAGATTAAGGAGTTTTCATCGTGTCTTCTGACTGCTAGTTGGTGTTCGTGGATGCGCTCTGCTAGTCTTCTGCCCGTCTGTCCTACATAGTGGCTGCTACAATCCTTACACTGTATGTTGTAGATAACTCCTTTTTCTTCTTCTTGGGCTACTGGGTCTTTTGGGTTACTTAAGATGTTCTGAAGGGTTTTGGTGGGTGTATGTGCTACAGTGATGCCATGTGGTTTTAACAGTCAATTGGTAGTTTCTGAGATGTTTCTGATGTATGGCAGTGTTATCCTTCTCATAGCTTCTGTTGGTTGTGTTGTAGTGGGTTGTGTAGTCAGGCACTTTTTGATAAAGTTGTGTGGGTATCCATTTTGCTGGAAGATGCTGTATAGATTATGTTTCCTTTTTCTGGTGTTCTGGGTTGCTGCAGTGCGTTAGTGCTCGTCTGAATAATGTTCTTACACAGCTTCCCTTGTGGGAGGTTGGGTTGTTGCTTTGGTAATGGAGCACTTGGTTAGTGTGGGTAGATTTCTGGTAGACTTGTGTTTCTAGAATGCCCTCATTTCCTCTACTGATGTGGATGTCCAAGAAGTTGTTGTTTTCTTCTTCCCTTGTGAATTTTATTCTATTGAAGATGTTGTTGATGGTTTCATGCGTTTCCTCCAGTTGTTCCTTTTTTATTATGACAAAGGTGTCATCTACATACCGGATCCATACTTTGGGTTGTATGCGTGGGAGTGCTATCCTTTCTAGACGTTGCATTTCAATCTCTGCTATGAGTCCTGAGATTGGTGATCCCATGGGTGTTCCTTTGATTTGTTGGTATATTTGTCCATCAAACTGAAAGTAGATAGTGAGGCAGAGGTCGATGAGGTCCATGATTCTGGGTATTTCTATCTTAGTGTATTTGACTAGGTCGGGTGTATTACTTAGAACTGCTGCCATGGATTCTTTCACTAGTGCTGGGTCTATGGATGTAAAGAGTGCAATGACATTGAATGACACCATAAGTCTTTGATTTTCTGGAGGCATTGTAGTGGGGAGTTGATAGAACATTCTCTCTCTGTAAGATGCCTAAGTTTTTTTGTGAGCTCTTTAGCTATGTTGTAAGTGGGAGTCCCTGGTAACGATACAATTGGCCGAAGCGGTATGCCAGGTTTGTGTATTTTGGAGCGTCCACAGAAGCGTGGGAGGATGGATCCACTGCTTTTCATCCACCTCTGTTCTTCTTTTGTGATTTGACCTTTCTTGGTGAGGTCGTTAAGAGTTCTTTTTACCTTCAAACTTTTTACCAGTTTCTGTATGGGATTGGTGTTTACTAGGGTGTATGTTTCTTTGTCTTCAAGTAATTCTTTAGCTTTTTGTATATATTGCCTTCAGAACATCTTAATCCTTCAGAACATCTTAAGAAAACAACAAGGCTCAGAGAGCACCAAGGACTCCACATGGTTTAAACTATAAAATACTGTACTCAATTGACATCCTTTGACTTATATTTTATATAGACAAGTAGCAAAGAAGAACTGCCTTTTAACAGGTACTGTAAATGGTATATACATAAATAAGTTTTAAAAAACTAAGTAATAGGATATGATCCAGTCAAAACTAGAATAAGCCATATTACTTTCAATGAAATTGAGAAACATAAACTTAACTTTTATTCCTATAAATATTAACCACTTAAAAATGTTCAGCAACTATCTCTGAGCAGTGCACACTTGCCCTGACAATTTAGAACTGACTATGGTGCATCGCCTTTTACCCTTGCCTGCAACACACACACCACCTTTGTTCCTTTCATTTGGGAGAACAAAGGCCATGAACAGTATTTAGCCCTAGAATCATTTCTTTAAAATCTAGTATGGTTAAAAAGGTAAAGGTTCCCCCCGCACATTTGTGCAGTCGTGTCCAACTCTAGGGGCTGGTGCTCATCTCCGTTTGTTAGCCGAAGAGTCAGCGTTGTCCGAAGACGCTTCCATGGTCATGTGGCTGCATGATGCACGCGGAACGCTGTTACCTACCCACCGAAGTGGTACCTATTAATCTACTTGCATTTGCATGCTTTCGAATTGCTAGGTTGGCAAGAGCTGGGGCTAGTGCGGGAGCTCACTCCGTCACACGGGGCTAGGGATTCGAACCTCTGAACTTGCAATCTTCCGATCGACAAGCCTGGCGTCTTACCTGCTGAGCCACCATGCCCCCTACATTTTTTATTACTGTTGATAGTTGATCCTAAAAGGCAGAAGCTATCTACCATTTTGATATTTTCATTGTCAATGCTAAGGTTGGTTGTTGTACCTGTTGCCATTAGTTTGGTCTTTCTTATATTATATATATATCTTATATTATATCTTCCGATCGACAAGCCTGGCGTCTTACCCGCTGAGCCACCACGCCCCTATGGTTATTATACATTATTTTTGAACATTTCCTTCATTTCTTTGATCCTGAACATTTGTGTTTAGAAGCAATTTTCATATCAATATTTAATCTTAACAAAAAATGGTTATTTGCATTATGCATATACGTATATGCATTATGAGCATTATGTGATGGGGGGAAAATCAAACCACAAATTTTCTCTAGTGAGAACTTTTTCCTCCTTACCTGCTTACGTATGCAGGCAATAAATGAGGTCATAAAGGATGTTAGTAGTCTGTTCACATTTGCGATCTTTACATCTAGATTTCTTCTCTAGGAATAGTTAAGGTAAGGATAGGAGTAGGAAGCAGTTCCTTAACTGGAAGGATATGCATGAGAGTGTTGCACCCCTGCTTAAGTTAGTCATACCTACAGTATGTATGTATATATGTATGTGTATGTATATGCACACACACAACTCATTAAACTGACTTCTGAAAACTGCAACTGAATTGCTACCTATGCTCTGGAATCTGACACACACACACACACTCCAATGTTTTCTATGAGGAGACACTGCAGGAGCAACAAGGCATTTGGAGACCCTTTAAGCACATTCATGTGCTCGTTGGATGCCATTTATTTTTACTATTCATATGAAGAGTACATGTTTTAGATAATTAGAACCTACATATGAGATAGGCAGAATTTCATCCTCTCTTACAATTGTACATAAAGTTTATACTGGAAATGATAATTCTGTGAACTTTTCAGTTCATGCTAACCAGTTTTTAGATACAAAATGCTAAGGAAGTAATCTGATGTTAAAAAAACATGTTGCAAAAAAGGTAATCCAAGAGAATATTTGTAGCTCAGGGTTGAACTGTGGAGTCCTTGGTGCTCTCTGAGCCTTGTTGTTTTCTTGTGTTTCTAGAAACACAAGTCTACCGGAAATCTACCCACACTAACCAAGTGCTCCACTACCAAAGCAATAACCCTACCTCACACAAGAGGAGCTGTGTAAGAACACTATTCAGACGAGCACAAACACATTGCAGCAACCCAGAACACCAGAAAAAGGAAACAGACCATTTATATAGCATCTTCCAGCAAAATGGATATCCACGCAACTTTATCAAAAAGTGCCTGACCACTCAACCCAACACAGCAAAACCAACAGAAGCTATGAAAAGGATTACACTGCCATACATCAGAAACATCTCAGAAACTACTAATAGACTGTTACAACCACACGGCATCACTGTAGCACACAAACCAACCAAAACCCTTCAGAACATCGTAAGTAACCCAAAAGACCCAGTAGCCCAAGAAGAAAAAACAGGAGTTATCTACAACATACAGTGTAAGGACTGTAACAGCCACTATGTAGGACAGACTGGCAGAAGACTAGCAGAACACATCCATGAACACCAACTAGCAGTCAGAAGACACGATGAAAACTCCTTAATCTCACAACATATGGACAGACTTAACCATACTTTCAACTGGGAAACTGTGAGCATATTAAACCAAGCCAAATCCAAAAATGCTAGAGAATTCCTGGAAGCTTGGCACTCAGACAAAGCAGCCATCAACAGACACATAGAGGTAAACAACATTTACATACCATTCATAAGAGACAATAGAAAAGCCAGAAGACCAGAACACCTCTTGGCCAGCAATCAACAACAAGATATGCAAAGATTAACAGCAAGATTAGCAGCAGGGGAGCAATCAAACAACACAATAGACCCTAATCAAGGAACTATTAACTCAGTCAATCAACCAAGCAGCACACAACAACCCAATCAAGGTACTACCAAAGAGAGTACAACATCCCCACCAACACAGGCAGGACAAGCCAGGGTATATAAACAGAGAGCAAGTTCCACTCCCTTTTCACACTGAAGATGTTGCCTAGCCTGGCAATGAAACGTCTGCAAGAAAACAACAAGGCTCAGAGAGCACCAAGGACTCCACAAAGGTAATCCAATCATTAATGAACAAAGTATGAAGACAGATTTATCTTGTCTATTCTTTTTGCTCATTTAAAGGTCACTAACCATATTTTTGGAGTTACAGAGCTGAATCTAACTGAATTCATCACTTATAAAAATTCTCCTTTACCTAATTTCATATTTCATATTATTCAAGTTGTCCATAGTGACTATAAAACTGAAAGGTAGAATATTTTGCTCTCCTAAGCATTCCTACAAACTGGATCTATAACCTGGAAGAGTTGTATATGCTTCAGATGTATAGTATTTAATGAGATGTAACACAGAGAGCAGAACAATGAGACCACTGGGGGCTCTTATTTCTTTTTCACTATGTACCCAACTCTTGTTTCTAGGTATTCATAACCCAAGATAAATAATGAACAAACCAATACAAGAATGAACCCTTGTTGCCCAATATTTAGGTACATGTTTGAGTCTACCTTTACTGGAGATATGTAGTCCAGGCTTCGCTTAAAAACAGAGAACTTGCATAGGAATGCATACCTCATAGTCTGGGCCTCCAAAATGAGACTTTTTTTTAAGCTCTGTCATTGCACTTTTGTATGCTTCTTCGATTCGCCTCCTTTTTTCAACTTCCTGCAAAAATATGAAAGTGTTTTATTCTTAAACAATCACTTATTCAAACATTAGTCAGACTTTTACAAGTTACTGTATCACAATATAAAGTCTGAGGAGTAAAGTCGGCTCTCTAATTATAGTAAATGATCAGCATAAGGAAATCAACAAGGAACATCTAGTTATCCTGAATCTATCTTTGGGAACAATTAGTTTCATCCTTTACCTATCTAAAGCCATTAACTAAATAAAAGACAATATAGCAATTAAAAACAAAGGAGGAAACTCTAAGAAATGTAATATACACTGCTCAAAAAAATAAAGGGAACACTGAAACAACACAATGTAAGTCCAAGTCAATCACACTTCTGTGAAATCAAACTGTCCACTTAGGTAGCAACACTGATTGACAATCAATTTCACATGCTGTTGTGCACATGGAATAGACAACAGGCGGAAAGCATAGGCAGTTAGCAAGACATCCCCAATAAAGGAGTGGATCTGCAGGTGGTGACCACAGACCACTTCTCAGTTCCTATGCTTTCTGGCTGATGGTTTGGTCACTTTTGAATGCTGGCGGTGCTTCCACTCTAGTGGTAGCATGAGACGGAGTCTACAACCCACACAAGTGGCTCAGGTAGTGCAGCTCATCCAGGATGGCACATCAATGCGAGCTGTGGCAAGAAGGTTTGCTGTGTCTGTCAGCGTAGTGTCCAGAGCATGGAGGCGCTACCAGGAGACAGGTCAGTACATCAGGAGACGTGGAGGCGGCCGTAGGAGGGCAACAACCCAGCAGCAGGACCGCTACCTCCGCCTTTGTGCAAGGAGGGACAGGAGGAGCACTGCCAGAGCCCTGCAAAATGACCTCCAGTGGGCCACAAATGTGCGTGTGGCTGCTCAAACGGTCAGAAACAGACTCCATGAGGGTGGTATGAGGGCCCGACGGCCACAGGTGGGGGTTGTGCTTACAGCCCAACACCGTGCAGGACGTTTGGCATTTGCCAGAGAACACAAGATTGGCAACTTCGCCACTGGTGCCCTGTGCTCTTCACAGATGAAAGCAGGTTCACACTGAGCACATGTGACAGACGCGACAGGGTCTGGAGACGCCGTGGAGAACGTTCTGCTGCCTGCAACATCCTCCAGCATGACCGGTTTGGCAGTGGGTCAGTAATGGTGTGGGGTGGCATTTCTTTAGGGGGCCGCACAGCCCTCCATGTGCTTGCCAGAGGTAGCCTGACTGCTATTAGGTACCGAGATGAGATCCTCAGACCCCTTGTGAGACCATATGCTGGTGCGGTTGGCCCTGGGTTCCTCCTAATGCAAGACAATGCTAGACCTCATGTGGCTGGAGTGTGCCAGCAGTTCCTGCAAGACGAAGGCATTGATGCTATGGACTGGCCCGCCCGTTCCCCAGACCTGAATCCAATTGAGTACATCTGGGACATCATGTCTCGCTCCACCCACCAACGCCACGTTGCACCACAGACTGTCCAGGAGTTGGGGGATGCTTTAGTCCAGGTGTGGGAGGAGATCCCTCAGGAGACCATCCGCCACCTCATCAGGAGCATGCCCAGGCGTTGTAGGGTGGTCATACAGGCACGTGGAGGCCACACACACTACTGAGCCTCATTTTGACTTGTTTTAAGGACATTACATCAATGTTGGATCAGCCTGTAGTGTTCTTTTCCACTTTAATTTTTGAGTGTAACTCCACATCCAGACCGCCAGGGGTTGCTTACATTTGATTTCCATTGCTTTTTGTGTGATTTTGTTGTCAGCACATTCAACTATGTAATGAACAAAGTAATTAATACGAATATTTCATTCATTCAGATCTAGGATGTCTTATTTCAGTGTTCCCTTTATTTTTTTGAGCAGCTTATTTACTGCCCATTAAAAGGTACTCATTGATTGCCCTTGTGGTGGAAAACTCATCCAAAAATCACCAACAAATGGAGAGGGCCCAAACCATCATTTATTAGTTCTAAGGTTAACAGGTTACAGTGAGTTGTTGCACCAAGAAAAGCCAAGAGCAAGAGCCACAAGGTCACATAGCTCTTATATAGGACGTTGAATAAAGACAGTCTGAGCATGTGTATACACTAGCAGAAGATCTCCCAAAGAGAAAGAATTGCTTTACAACTGATAAGGAAACAAGGTAAGCAGAAGAGAGAGACATGGGCATCTTTCATGGTGTGACATAATCACAGGCAGATTCCTAGGAAGGAAACTTTGTTATATCAGATGAGCCAATTCTCTGATTGTTATTTTAACAGACTGATCCTGAGTTTACAATGGAAGAGAGAAGAGATACGGAGGCACAGGGGTATATACTGTAGCTTTGAATCCTGCCTCCTTCCAAGGTGTGAACTTTATAATCAATTAGTCATCACGTGTCACAGATTGGCAAAATAATAAAAACTCCATACCTAAGGATGCTACATGAGAGATACTACATAGGACATATATATATATATATATATATATATATATATATATATATATATATATAAAAACATTCATAAAACTACATCTATATAAGTAAGCATATGTATGTATTCCAACTTTCTGCACCCTAAAGAAATACAAACACAATGCAGAGATAATTGTGTTTTTACGGTTTTTAATTCTATAAGCCGCCTGGAGTCACCGTGTGTGAGTTGGGCGGCCTTATAAATTTGTTTCATAAATAAATAATGAAAAGTTTGTTTAAGCTATTTGCCTAGCGACAGGAACACAGAGGTAACAACTATAAATACATTATTAAAATGCTGTTTTTGCTTAACATAATAACACAACATAAGGAATTTTATGGAATTCCTTCAACAGTACTTTTTGGATTATTCAAATTCCAGAGTAATATATTTTTAGAAACTCTGATAACTAAATATACGATATTATGTATAACACAATTAAGTATTCACAAGCCTGAGGTTTTTATAACATTTGGAAATATGTCAATAAATGGGAATGTTCAAATGAGATATTAATTCTAGTCCAAATTCTCAAAGGTTGGGGGATGGTAATCTTCCAAAGGTTTGCTGGTGACTATTCAGGAAATCAAAGGTTTAAAAATAATGAAGCTTACTTTGTTTAAATAAAGGAATAGAGATATATGTATATTTATATGTTAACTGTTCAAAGTCCTCCAGAACAAACTGATGATTTATTCATATCTTCAAAAGTCTTGGTATTTAATTGTTGATTTTGTTGTAAACCGCCCAGAGTCCCCCGTTAGGGAAGATGGGCGGTGATAAATTTGAATGATAAATAAATTATAAATAAATAAAACAAATTTAACATTTTCTAAAATAGGCTGCCTAAAACTATTGAAAAAATATCAAAGGAGGTAAGGCCTGTACTGAATCAGAGAAATGGCAGAATTCAGGAGAGTACATTGCAAAAACAAAAACATTTTTCTGTTTGCATGAAGCTCTTTTATATTAAATCACAGTGAACAGACACATATCTATAGCCAAAATGAAACAAGTATTAAAGTACATTTCAGAACTATACAATCTACTCCAGAAATGACAGTGATCAACATGTGCATTTACGTTTGAACTGCATATCGAACACAGGTGGTTCCACATAAGATTTCTGAAGCCTATGTTTTAATTCTATTTAAGTAAAAATAGCAGTAAATTCAGATTTGTGGGTAGAGGACCAAAATGGAACATGCAGTATTTTCTATAAAGTGTGTTAATACAGATGAAGACATTTTCAGAGCTGTTGTCTTTGCATACATAGTTGAATGTAAATGCAAGTCAATATCTTCAGTACATCTGAAGTAAAAAAAATATCACAATTTAATCCTTGCACAAGTTGAGAGTCTTACCTTATCCAATCTTTTCTGCCAGCTCTCCTCACGTTTTACCATTAATTCAATACAATGGGAAAGTGTAGCAAGGATTCCAGCTGTTGTTGCTTTGAAAGTTATAGCTTCACCTTTAAAATCTATACCATTTATTCCCTTGGGTGTTACATGTGGAAACACTAAAACAAACAGATTAGAGATTTATCAGTACAAACCTTGGTTACTCAAATGAATGTTACCTGAAAAAACAGTTAATGTAGCAGTGTGCCTATGCAGAGCAAAAATCATTTGGCAATTAAAGTTCATATGGAGAATACACAGAAAGCTCAGTGGGAGAAATGCCCTCTTGCAACTATATTCCTGTGTACTCTGTTTCTCAGTGCTTTAACTACTTTGA
Source organism: Charina bottae (assembly GCA_023362775.1). NCBI lineage: Eukaryota > Metazoa > Chordata > Lepidosauria > Squamata > Charinaidae > Charina > Charina bottae. The sequence goes on from JALMGJ010000012.1 coordinate 631,036, forward strand.
AAAAATTGTGTGGGTGGCAGGAGTGTTAATATTCTTGTAACAATTGCAGTTTGACAGCTTGAAGTGGGATTTAATTAAAACAGAACCACCTTAAAAGCTGGCAGATACAGCACTTAAAACCAATAATTAACATGCATTTGAATCTAATAATGAACCATTAAAAGTATTTGAAATAATGATCAGGGCATGGTAATAATGTCCTATGAAGTGGAAGGACATTATAAGATACATAAACAGATGAATTCTCCATAGCTACAATGATTTCAATATTTCACACTGCAACAATCATCTGTTGCTAAGCTTGTTTGAATAAATGATCTATTTAAAAGTATATGGGGCAGAATGTTACAAAAATACATCAATATACTGTATATTAAGGATGGTAAAACATATTCAAATCATGTTAGATGTTGTCATGTTAAGACTGGAGCTCTCCATTTGCTAAGAGCTGGATTTTAATCAGGTAAGACAAATATATGCTATGCCTAAAACACCTATGACATCCCTGTCAGATGTATTTTAACATGTATGTATAATCGAACTAATGAGTCAAGCCCATCCCAACTCAATGCCTCCAGATGTCTTCAGTTTCCTATCTGAGAAGAGAAAGACATAGCATAAAATGACAGACTTACTGTATGGGAGGAAATGCAAGGATCTACATAAGTTTCATTTTAAGTGGTTAGATATATTGTTTGTTATGGCAGCAACATCAATGCATAAAAAAGTTATACAACTTGGATTACAACTTGAAAATACAAAATATTTTAGCATAGCAAATAAGATCTACGAAATAAGATAGAATTTAGTTAAAATATAATTAATTAATCAAAACAAACTTCAGTTAATAAGGATTTAAAACACTCTTGAAGGCCAGTAAAGAACAAATTTTATGAACTTCAAGGCATGTTAACAAAGTAGAAAGATATGTAGAAGATCTGAAGCTTACTGCTGTTTTTCCACAGAGAGGCAGTACTATACTCTTATTAAAAATAGTTTTATCCTGAAGGCTGTTAATATACTACTACTACTACTACTACTACTACGGTAAATATAGCATTACTAGAGGAAATTACCTAGCTTAACAGCATAATCAAAGCTGAAAGCTAAGCAGTATCAAAATGCAGTCCTCTTGTTAGTCTTAAAAACTTTGTGTAACAGAATTCTAGCTTATGCCCTGAAGAAGGAGCGAGGGTGTCAGGCAGACAGTTCTGAGAGACGAGTATTACATTTAAGATAGATCACCTCTAATAAGATCTTATATTTGGTAACCATAAAATTGGTGCCACTAATAGAGGTAGAACATCTCTCCATAGGGAAATGGGGAAAAAATGGCAAGCATCTGAATAGCATTCTGAAACCAACTGGGCTTGTTGAACAAATACTGGTCAACAACTTCACAGAGTCATTCTAGACTCCTTGTTTCTAGTTTCTAGGCCGTTGTCAAGGCAAAAACCACATTACAATAATCTAATATGATGTAAGCACAGCATGAGTGACAATACCTCAGATGAGCATTTACCAAAAGCAGAAATAGCTAGAGCATCAATAATAGCCATAAGAAATGCTTCTGAATATAAATGCAATACAGTAAGAGCCGTAGAGGATCAATCATTCTACTTTTGTTCCAACACAAACTGCCAAGCCTTAAGAAGTTCTATTGTTTTATCTCTAGGAGTATCAAAATCATTGAAATCAAGTTTTAAAAGTGTTGTAAGCTACCTTGAATAGAATAACTTAGGCTCTTTCTTAAACTTATCATAGGATTGCATACAATAGGAAAAAAGACTGATTAAAACAATAATGAAATTACAAAGTAAGAACAGGGTCAATAGTTGGTTTCATGAAAGTGCTACATAACATAAACTCAGTAACTGCATTAATTAAATGAAATGTATGGTTTCAATCCTATATCCATTTACTCAGGAGTAAGTCTACTGAATTCAATAAGAATTTATTTGGTAAATATAAGATTGCATTGTAAGTTTCAAGTGTTGATTTCTTTTAAAGCTTGATAGTTTTAAGTGAAAGTCTTAAAATCATTTATATATTAATATATATTTATATATTATTAGTACATAGCATATCATCTGAGCATTTAAAATAAAATATACATTTGAATTAAAATATGTATGATCCTGTGTTTGTTGGCATGTGTTCTAATAATAGAACACATTTGTGATATATATAAAGAGGAGGAGGAAGGAGTATTAGGTATGTTCGTCGCCTTGAGTTATTTATAAAAATAATAAAGTAATAAGATTAAGTAATATAAGATTAAACATACATATTTCTTATTTTTCTATGCTTGTTATACTAATTTACTTCATGATGTACTCATGAAGTACTCAAAGGGTCCTTTTATAACCAGAGCATTTGGATTATCATGTATTTTATTGTAAACCGCCCAGAGTCTACTTTGTAGAGATGGGCGGTGATAAATTTGACAAATAAATAAATAAATAAATAAATAAACAAACAAACAAACGAATAAATTTAAGTATACCCACATTTTTCTTTACTTCCATTAGTATTATGCAAAAACTCCCCATCTGAACGTGTTGTAGGAAAATCATCTTCATCATCTTCTACCACTACAACAAAGAAATAGATCAATTACTAATGTGCATAGCACAGAATCAGAAAAGATGGCAGAGAAATAATTGTTTATCAAATATTGTGTGTCAGCTAGTATTTCTGTATTAGTAAACCATGAAAGCATTTTATAAAATCAATATCCAAGCTGGATATAAATTGTATGTACATTACTAGACATTCATAGCTGTACACTTTTTATACTGTGTTTACATCAAGCAGGAAATTAGAAATATTAAAAATTCAAATGCTAGAAGAAATGGTTATGGTTCAGGTATGCTAATGGATAGGTCGGGAGAGATGAGTGCTACTCTGAAACACCAGTTAAGCAAAACAGCTAAGGTAATCTTTAATCATATTCTTTATTAGTATGCTGATTTCATTTCATGACTTTATTTGCTATATGCTTTTAAATTCTCAATGAAAATAAAAGCCGTCTTTAGCTAAACTCATTACATCTTCACAAGCTATATTGGAAAATACCAAAATTGCATACTGAGAACAGCTGACCTGTTACAATAAAATAAATGTCAAAACAAATACTGACTCTTTTTCCAACTTAGATATTTAGTACAGTGTCTAAAACTTAATTCTAACCACATTCACTGGGCAGTAAGGCCCACTAGCTCAAGTAACAGTGCATAGAATCAGAATGTACTTGGGTATATATTTTCTAGTTTTATAATTACAACTGCATTAGCACTTTGCTGCCTAGTTACTTATGAATGCATCCCATCATGCAAAGTTTTCTTAGCTTCAGTGGACTACAGGTAGTCCTCACCGCCCACAATTGGGACTGGCAACTCTGTTTTAAGTGACATTGTTGTAAAGTGAAACATCACATGACCATGCCAACTTACAATGTCAGTTCTGGCTGCGGCCGTGAAGCGAATCCTGCAGTCATTAAGCGTGACATCACATGACTGCGACTTGTGACTTCCTGCCAGCTTCCCCATTGACTTTGCTTGTTGGAAGCTGGCTGTGAAAGTCGCAAATGGCAACCACATGACCGCGGGATGCTAAAACCACTGTAAATGTGTGCTGGTTGCCAAGTGCCCGAATTGCGATCATGTGACCATGGGGATGCTGCGATGGCTGCAACTTTGAAGACCAGTTGTAAATCTCCTTTTTCAGTGCTGTCGTAACTTTGAACAGTCACTGAATGAGTGGTCGGTAAGTGAGAACTACCTGTAATGCTGATTGGGAAGATCTTACATCCTGCACTATCTAGCACAAGCCCAATATTGATACCTGAATTTCACCATGATATAATCTATGAGTAGTTCTGCAGTATCTCTTTTATCTATCAGGTAATCATGAAAGAATAGATCAGTTGAAGATAAGCAAAAAGAGAGTGAATTGCAAGAGCAGGACACTCAAATACACTATTTCTTCTCTTGAAAGAGGTTATGTTGGAGATTCTCGAACTTTATTTACTGCAACCCCCTAACATCCTAAGCAATTAGTGAGACATTGCACCATGAATAAAACTGATGATTTCATTCGGCTTAGAGTTGAGTAAAAAATAATATATCACATATATCTATATCTCACAAGGATTTTCAAACTTTATTATTTATTATTACTTATTTAATTCAATTTAGATGTTACCCAACTCCAAACTGATTCTGGGTGGCTCACAGTATACTAAGCAATAAAAACCTAATACAAAACAAAAACAAGACAGGATTTGGTCACTTGATACAAAAACATATGCAAAAACTCATACAGGCCTGGGAGAACAATCAGATCTTCAGAATTACAGAATGCCAACATGATAGAAGCCACATGGATTTCTGGGCAATCTCATTACAGAATGTAGGCACTGTGACACAGAAGGCATGCTTCCTGGGTCCCGATAGATGGCACTGTTTCATCAAAGAGCACATCAATTCTGCCAGCACATATAGGTTGGCCAGAAACTATGGGACACAAGTGGTCCCTGAAATAATCTGGCCTTATGCCATATAGAGCTTTATGGGTGATGACCAACATCTTGAATCGCACCTGGAAGCATACTGGCAGCCAGTGCAGCTCACAAAGCAGAGCTGTCACATGGGCATATACTGCTCATGCTGCTACATTCTGGACCAGTTGGAGCTTCTGAGTGGTTTTCAAGGGCAGCCCTATAGAGTGTATTGCAGTAGTCGAGCCGTGAAGTGACTAAGGCATGAGTGACTGTCTGAAGGGTCTCCTGATCCAAGAAGGGGTGCAACTGGAGCACCAGGTGGAGCCATATAAAAGCCCTTTTGGCTACAGCTGCCATCTGCTCTTTGAGCAGGAGCTGTGAGTACAAGAAGACTACCAGACTGTGCACCACTCTTGAATGGGGAACTACTATCTCATCCAAGAATATAGATGGAAAATCCCTGGATCTAGGGGACCTTAATATCCATAGCCACTTGGTCTTGGTAGGACTGAGCTGGAGTCGGTTCTTCCCCATCCAAGCCCACATAGCCTCCAGGAACTGAAACTGGAGCTCTAACCTTGACAGCCTCACTTGGCCACCCTGGTGTCAAAAGATATAAACAGGTATCATTGGCATATTGATGATACTGAACCCCAACTAGTGGAAGACTTCACCCAACGGCTTCATCACAGAGTTTGTGATAAAATTGCCCATTGGGGCTTGCACAGGCACAGTGAGCAGCAAAACCTGAAGTAAGTTTTGATTGTGCTCTCACTCCATCCATACAGTGCTGATCAGATTTAAACAAAATTTGTAACTCCTAAATTGCTGGTGCCCTCCCCCCCGGGATCCCTCAATCACAGTTGGGGAACCCCTGGATTGTGTAAGGTGAAAGTAGTTGTATAAAGTCGTATTATGCGAGCTAAAATGAATGTTACTTTGCAACATATACAATTTTAGAGTGACAGCATAATTTATTTAGTTTAAATGCATTTAAATTAATACCTTTATCTCTCTGAAGTTCATCTTTGGAGACAGCATCAGCACAGGCATCAAAATACTTCTGTAATGTATCAACCTGTCTGCACAATATATCTCTGAAGGTTTCCATTTCAGCAAGCTTCTCACGCAAACTGTGACCCTTCTGAAAATTGTTGAGATAAAATGTTCAATTGTACTAATTCAAATACACGTTCACACTTTTAACAGGACACGATGTGTTCATTCAGCACACATACACTATATATATTTATCTTCAATGTTTATATAATTAAGTCATTACTGAGATCGTCCTCCTACTTGAACATTTGTTTTACGTATCCTGTCTATTAATTCAATGACTAACTATAAACATTATACAATGTCCTTTACATATACAACCAAGTATTGGGGCTGGTATAACTCTTTATGAACAGCACACAAAACACACACTTGAGAGTTGTATAGCACTGCTCTAAAGCAGAGCTTTCCAAACTTTTCATGTTGGTGACACACTTTTTAGACATGCATCATTTCGCGACACACTCTTACAGCAGGGCACAAGGCAGGCACTAGGACCTGTGCAGAATCATGGCAGGGTTCAGAGGCAGCAGCAGCAGCCGCCACGACACACCCAGACACTGCAGCCGACACACTAACGTGTCCTGACACACAGTTTGGAAAGCTATGCTCTAAAGTAATGCTAGAGGACCTTAGAGAGCTACTAAATAATGAGGCACAGAGGTCTTATGGAGTTATTTAAAGAGTAAAGTGTCCTTACTAGCCAAAGGTCTCCCCCCCTGCCCCCAAACCCCCAACCTTGTGCTTATGTGTCAGTCCTATAAGATAGACCAGTCTAAGAAACCAATGCCATATAGGTCAGGACTACTTTCATTGTAACAGCTATAGTAACAGAATATTGCAAGTCTGAATGTGCTTCCCCCCCTTCCTCCCTCCATCTTTGTGTGAAGTAGGGAGGAGTCTTTCTGAGAGGTTTACTCAAATTAGTTTCTAGGAATGGGCTCAAACCCCACATCTGACTGTTGCCTTCCTTCAAGGCCATTCCCTATTCCAGGGCTTTCCAAAGTTTTTCCCGCGGCGACACACCAACCGGCGTTGGTGTGTCGCCGCAGGAAAACCCGGAAGTGCCGTCCTTGCGGCAGCGCGCAAAAACCCGGAAGCGCTGCTGCCGCTTTCAAGTTTTGCGCGCTGCAGTTGGTGTGTCGCCGCGGGAAAACCCAGAAGCGCTGCGCTTCTGGGTTGTGTGGCGACACACCAGACTGTGTGTGGCGACACACTTTTGTGTCGCGACACACAGTTTGGAAAGCTCTGCCCTATTCCTTCTACATTAAGTGGTATTCAGGTACACTGTTTCTGACCCCATGTATTTTTGCCCACATGAGAAAATTTAACAGAACTCATCAATAAAACATGCATTGTCAAAGTATTTTCAGTGTTTCTTTATGTACATATTTCTGAAACATAATTCAACAGATTTCTTTCAGAAGTATCACAATTGTTCATCTCTAACCTTGAATGAAGAGGTTGATGTTGCAGAGTACCCACTTGCTCCAGATACAAGGGATACCATAGAGCCATGACGTCGCAAACTTGACTCTGATCCATAGCCAGATTCAGTCTGAAGAACAAATACATGCATTTGTTATGGAATAAGGAGGCAGACCTTTATTAAATAAATTGCTCAAAACTGGTATTCTAAAACAAAATAATGGACTAGAGAAAGGCATCCAGAGAAAGATATACTACTTTAAGTAAATGAAGAAGCCATCACCTGAAAACTTAGCTGGTTGTAGGAATGGAGGGGAAAAAGTTATTATGAACTGAAAGGTGCTTTCTGTCAAATTTATTTCCAGAAATTATCTAGTGAAAAACTAAGGAGAAAAACAGATCAACTTCGTTAAAGTTAACTAAATACCAGGGAAATATGGAAATAAATATTTCCAATTCTCTTTTCCGTCCTGTCCCCCACCACCCAGCCCTCCAATAGTAGAAACTTGAGCAAACAGCTTAGAGGTATCTCCACTTGCGATTCCCGGCTATCTACCCTCTTAGGCTTTAGCTAAGCAAACTGGAGCCACTTCTAACAGACAAACTGAGGTTGTTCACAGAAATAGTGACCTTCATGACACTTGAATTCTGAATTTTAGCTATGAGTACAGAAAGTTCACGACTCAGGATTCCTGACTTTTGTTAAAATAAATAATTTTCAATGCCGTTTGTTAGCACAAGTGCTCCATAACTGGACAGGCTCTGTAGTTTTATGCAGCTAGGATATTTTTCTTATTGTTTTGATGTATTTTCTATCGATTACTTACAAAGAAGCTTTTCTTGAGAATATTTTCCCATGCAAGTATTTGGCTTAAAAAACTGACTTTTTGTGAAAAGGATGAATTATTGCCATGTAATTTTAATCTCAGCTTTAAAAGAAATCACATTTTATCTAAAATTACTGAGGAGATAATGGAAGAACTATTTGACAAGGTATCAAATTTATATGTAGAAAAAATAAAATCAAAATTTGGAAAAAAAGAATGAGTAACGTACAGTGTGTTGCTGCATAGTGAAAGTGGTGTCATGTTTTTAAAAACTAACAAAACTCTGATATTATGGAGAGGGAAGAGCCAGGAAAAGGATGCAAAAAGAATGACCTGGATAGATAAGCAGATAAACTGATTCTTAAAAACTAGTTCTTCTGGTTAAATAAGAAAATAAAAGGTAAGTTTCACCCAACAAGATAAAAAAGCTGTTACTCTTTATGGATTCTAATAAATTATATGCTGTTAGGTTGGTATTGTCTCTGAGTGACCATAAAGATAGACCTGCTCCAGGATGATCTGTCCCCAGCCCAGCTCTTTAGGTATTGTCAGGAATCTTCTCCAATACTGACGTTCAAAAGCATCAACAATCTTTCCTTCCTGTTCCTTCGAAGTCCAACTTTTACTTTCATATGTGGATACTACTATCCAATAATAATTCAGTTTTTCATATTGCATTGAAGTAGCTTACCAATAGCATTTTGTTCTTGTCCTGAATCAGAATCTTAACTAATCATAAACATTACAGTGTGCAGAAAGTCAGAATTTAGGCAAGCATATGACCCTTCTCCCTGCTGGGAAGTTCCAAAACCAGACACAAAACAATAAATAATTCAAACCTGAACAGAGCACAGATACAGTTCCATATCAATATATTAAATTAGCAGTTTTTTGCTGTTGTATTGGATAAATATATAAATATACTTCCAGATTTCATTGTATACAGTATATTAGAAAACCAATCAGTTCTACCGAAGAACTGCAGTAGTGATCACATTTATTTGGTAGAATAGCCACTGAGCACTTCTCTGTGCATGGTCAGTATTTGCATATTCTGAGACAGATTATTCCAAAGGCAGAACTGTGGTTTAATTCCAACTGGGAAAAGAGCTAATTTCTGAGTCTGACACTTTAGCTTCAAAATGGTAGGAGTTGATTAGAGGAAGATGAGGCATGCTGTGCACATTGAACAGAGAGGAGCAAAGGGCAGAATGATGATGAAAAGCAACAGATTTTTGTGTGACATAATGACTAAGCTGAAGAGCATAGGTCACTCACAGAGAAGGGGAGGAAATGTGGAAGATATAGGTGGGTTGCAGCATATAGTCTTTCTGAAGATTTGTAGAATGAGACTAGTATGGAGGCAGGAACTTTGATTACAACGAGGAAGAAAATCAGCATGAAATAAGAAAAAAACCACTTTCCTTATGGAACTTAGTTCACTGTAAATCAGTGCTACATGAGGACGCGTGTCACATGATTACTGCATCAGCCAAAGAGTCATAACACTGATTTTTTTTTCAAATACTGATACAAAAGTCTGTAGTAGCAGCAAGGCTCTCAGGAAGAATCTGGATCCCTGAGACTGAAACTCCAGGTAGAGGCACCTCCCTACCCTGCGACTACCGGAGTCTGTCCTGAGCAATCATCTACATAGGGCTTGTGGATCCCACTATTTCCCTCGTATGCGGGGCCTCTCCTCTGTCTTAGGTGCTCTGGGATGGTGAGGGATCAAGACCATCACAACCCAGACCACGGCCTGATCATCCCCACTTTCCTTCCCGCTACAGCTTTAGGGCTTTAGCTTCAGAAAGCATATCTCCGTGCCCAGAGAGGGCAGGATTCCTAGATCTACAATGAGGTGCTGATTCGGCTATGGCTTCGGCGACAGCATCATCCTGCAGCCCTAGGAGTGCAGCTGTTTGCCGAGCTGCCATGCCTAGTTGCAAATCCATTTCTTCTCAATCTAAGGAAGAATACATAGAATGCCTGGTGATATCAGCAAGGTGCTGTACTATTTCAGCAGTCACTCTGTTGATTAATGTATGTATATCAGTGAGGTACTTTCTATTGTTCTGAGCTGCCAGAAATCCAGCATTCTTCTTTTCCTCCCATCCTTGTTTTCTTCAGTCTGTCCACCTCGTACAGGCTTCTGCCTCCCCTGTTACACAACAAGTAGGCAGGGAGCAAAGGTGCTTTCTTTGGGGTTAATCCTTAACAATCAAGAAATGTGGGCCCTGCAGGGCTTACTCTTTCCTAAATGTTGTAGCAGGCTGCAGAAGATAACTCATAGGACTAGGTGGCCCTGCTGTAAATGAACTGTGCATTTATATTTCCAAATTTATTCTAACTTGTTATAATATATAAAACCAACAGTGTACATGGCACCTTCAAGTTCAAGGTAAAGGTAACAATATGAAAGTAACATCCTGATACTCTGATAAAGCTCAAGAGTGCCACCTAGAGCAACTGGGTAACTTTTGATTATGCTGGGATGCTTGACAATCTTTCCCCCCCATTTTATAGCCAAACTTAATTTCTTTTGCACAATAGCTTACTCAGGCATGTTTTAATGTGGTAGGCACCATTATGCAATTTTACATGTTAAAGGTGACCTTTTAAAAAATAAAACACATTACATTAAAATATTTTTAAATGATGATGTTGATGATTGAAGATCAGTTGGCACCATCTAGTGATACTGTGGGAGCCATGGCATCTGTGAGTGTAACATTGCCAACTCCTGGTTTACCTAGTTGAAAACAATCGGATTTTAAATTATTTTAGTATAGGGTCACTGAAAAGGCAGGTTTAATTCTAAAAAAAATCTGACTTCTGATATTAGAGATGAGTATCAAATTGACAGACGAAGAGTCAATTACCCACTGACAGTATAGCACTTGCTTACAATAAGGACTGAGAATTAACAGGACGAACCAGAACTTTTATGCTACAGGGAGATGACCTGAGGTAGATGAGGCATGATATGCACATTGAACAGAGAGGAGCAAAGGGCAGAATCTTGATAAAAAGCAGCAGACCACTGTGTGGCATAATGATTAAGCTGAAGAGCATAGGTCACTCACAGAGAAGGGGACGAGATGCGGAGAGGTATAGGTGGGTAGCAGCATATAGCCATTAGGAAGAATTGTAGAACAAGATTAGTATGGAGGCAAGTAAAGAACTTGGATTACAACAAGGAGGAAGAGAACAGCAAAGAACAGAGCTGTAGAAGATAGAAAGACAGCATAATCTGTTGTGTCAAAAACAGAATATGAGTCAAGGAAGGGGGGACAGAGTAGAGGGTTTTTTTTTTTAATTTAGCAGCAAGAAACTGCCATTTTAATCAAGGCAGTTTCAGTACTGTACAGAAGTAAACCAGATTTTCGTGGATCTGCCAAGCTCTATTCAACTTTCTATTTCTATACCCATATATATAGCCAGGGAATATAAACAGAGAGCAAGTCCCACTCCCTTTTTGCACTGAAGATATTGCCTAGCCTGGCAATGAAACGTCTGCAAGAAAACAACAAGGCTCAGACAGCACCAAGGACTCCACAGTTCAATCCTGAGCTACAAATATTCTCCTCGATTGGTATTTCTATACAGTACTGCTATTTTATATTGTCTTCCTGCTATCTTTCAAACCTTAAGACTCTGCTAATTTTCTTCCTCTCCAGCAATTTCTTATTCTTCCTCTGCAGTTTCCACATTTATGGTTCTAATTCCTGCAATCAACCTGCTTCTTATATTCTCTTCCTTTAAATTTGAATAGTATTTCCAACATGCTGTTGTGTCTGACCTCTCTGCTAGGAAATGCTTTAGTCTTATTACTTTTTTAACATTAAAGAAAGTTTATTCTCTCCACTTCCTCGGATCCAAATTCTGTCTTTCTAAGGCAAGGATGACAATAAACAGCAACCGAGTGTAGCTATTGGTTTCCTACTTGTAGCCAAAGCAGAATGGAAATGACTGTGCAGTGCACACTCAATTAGTGCACAATCAATTACACCATATGTCACAAAGCATGATGGTGACGCATGGGACATTGCTGTCTCCACTGTGTAGCAGCAGTATCAGGGAAAACTTTAGTAGCCGTGATTGCTTTCTACTTCCCATCCCTTCCATGATTTTTAGCCTACTGATCTGGCAACCTGCCCTGCAATGTTTTGAAATGTTCCCTCCACAGTCAATTTTGTTTCCAGCATTGCCATTTTGACAAGTTTGCTATGACATCCTGAAGGCACTCCTTTCGCTGTTGTGGCTTAGGACTACAATTAAATGCCTTTGAAGAACAAAATAGTTGGATAACTAAGCCACAATAAATTCACCTCTTCTTCCTTTTCATTTGTTTGTGGCCTTAGTATCTTTCTGATCTATATGAACTCTAGGAATCCTAAGTGTTTTTTCTCTACCTTTGATGTTCTACTGTTTTCTCCCTTTCACTCTTCAAGATTCCCAGGCATGTAATTGTACCTCAAAACTAACTGATCTGTTCTTTTCTCCTCTCTCATCCCATTTTCATTGATTGTTCTTCCACTTTTCTCTACCTTTTCCTCTGCCCTGTTTTTCCTGATAAATTTCATCATCCTTTTTGAAATTACTTTGATTGTATCCCTTCAATTCCAAATTCCTCCATATATGTGACCTTATCTTCCTTCCTCACCCACCCAGTTCAGTCTCAATTACATTTGAACATACCATTACTCATCTTATTTTTCTATCGCCTTTTTATTATCCTTCATTTCCAAACTTTTCTTATACTAGCTCTTCTTCTAAACTACACCAGCCATTTCCAACCAATTTCCTCTTCCTGATTTTACCTCACAGTAATTTCACAAAGATCACTGATAACTTTAAATGCAAAATATAAAAGTGTTTGTCCCAAGACTACATATTGATAAACACATTGCCACTTGTTGGTACTTCTTTTTCTGTTTGATTTTCTTTACCTCCTAGAAAAACAATAGTAGCTGGGTTGGTCATAAGAGAGAGAAAGCAGAATCCAAAGAGGTAATGCTTTTATTAAACTAACTTAAATTTTACAGTTAGTTTATTAGGTATTTAAGTATTGCAAGTTTTCAAGTACTGTTCATCATGCAAGATGGTTAAAAGCCATAAAAGAGGGAGAAAAAAATGGCTGATCTGTACATTCATATAAAGTGAATTGTGTATTTAGCATTTAAGTGTTTGTTGCAAGCAATATAATTCTACTCATTCTATTTATGACACAGAACTAAATCCAGACAGAGTTAGAAATCTTTAGGAAAAAAATAAAGTTTACAATTTCCTGTAACAATAGTGGCCACTAGATGGCATCAATAAAAAGAATATGAAGCAGTTCCTTGAGGTTACTATTGGTCAAAGTCCAGCAGTAACCTTTATCCTGCCTCCATTACATTCCAGTTGGTCTACATTTAAATGTTTTCAAGACTGCCTAATTTTAAATGATTGGTGGTTTACAAATGTTCTGACTTCAGCAGCAAATCCTGCACTGTTTCAGGTTTTTAAAAATAAAATTATCCAAGCTGCAACACAGACAGGATAAGACTTTACCTTTAATGATAGAGTATAGTTACACATTAAGACCAATGTGAAGGCTCTGGACAAACCCTAACTCCATCAAGAGACCAGCAATACAAAACCTAAACACTGCTTAATAATCTTCTTACATGTAGAAACACAGAGAAGCAGAGCACAGCCTTCCCCTAACCTGGTGTCCTCTGCGTGTTCTGGGACTGCAGCTCCCCAAATTCATGGCTAAAGGCACTCAAAGACAACAAAAATATTAGGAAGAAACCCACTGACAATGAAGATCTAATGGCCACTTATTATCATAAAGTTACACCAAAGCCTTGCCTGCACCCTTAAGGGCTAGCTTGAGTTACAAGCTAATGCACGTAACATTACCTAATGTCCTAAAAAGAAAAGAAAAAAAGAAAGCCACCAAGCAGTAATTTCAGAGGCCGCAGAAAAGAGTGGACTGCACTCCTTCATTTCCTAGCGTCCCCCCCAAATATAGTGCTGGAAATAGCCATCCAAAGGGGCAGTTAAAGGGGGGATTGATCCATGTAAGACATAATAATCAGAATCTCAGGGGGGGGAAAGACAGTTCAGTTCATGTTTTCCTATGCTATCATGCTTCTTACAAAGCAGCCTTCTTACCAAACACAAGAAGTGAAGCAATATAATGGACCACTATCCCCCCTCCCCAGCACCAAACACAGCAGAGGGATCGGACAATGTTGGATTGTGGTCCAAACGGTCTTTTTTTGGGGGGAGCACTCTACAGATAGCAACATATCTTACTTTACAATGTGGTAAGCCAACCCTAATGCATTTTATGGGCTCCCTGCTCATTCTACTAAGAGGGGCTTTGGACTTCTGCCCCAAAGCCCTGCTCTGATGGCACCCTTGCCCTTAAACAGCAATCAGTGAAGATAAAAAAAATAAGCACCAGGAGCCTAGTCATATATATTAATTGGCATGAATAAGAGGGATGCAGTGTTTTCTAGTCATAAAGATTTGCAAACAAATTAGAGGAAGGTCTATGGACAGTTCATATTTAGGTCCAATAGAGGAGCTTATCCAGGGGATGGAAGGAACCCCAAAGAAATTTGTTTACATCTATAAATTGGCCCTATGACAATGCTATCCAATCAGTTGGCTTCACCTCTTTTATGGGGAAAGCAGTTTCTGTTACTGCTGCTGAAGAACCATGCAAAAACTACCTGGTGGTTCTTGATTCCTAACTTCTCATTACCAATTATTGCAGCACAAACTCATATATTTCCAGTGATCTTTAATCTTAAGCGCTGTGGAAAATTCTAATTTGGACTCTCTGGAGTTATGGACGTACTGGCTGAGGAATTCTGGGATCTGAAGTCCAAATACCTGAAGGGCAATTTGATTGGGGAAGATTACTCATCTCTTTTGCAGCAAAAACAACTGTTTCCTGGTGCACCTTAAAAACAGACAAATTTATTATTGTGTAAATTTTTGTGTATCTTCCATAAAAGATCTAAAACAAATCTTCTTGTGCACTTAATCAGATGCATTGAGTATAATTCTATGTGAGGGGCATTATATATAATAAAGATATTTTGGTGTGGGTGGGAGAGACACAAGAAAGCGGGAAATAGTTAAAGAAGAGGTGAGAGACAATTACTTACCAATAAAATATATCCATTAGCTAATCAGTAGTTACACATGATATAGATGATCTTGTGCTGAATATGTGTGATGTGAGAAGAAATCTTGGCCTCTGTTTAATCAGGCAGAAGTGTTTTATTAAAAAGGTTCAAAATGATTCCTACCAATGGGTCAGTCTGTTGGCTACCTAAATAGGAGTACACACTATCTATGCAACCTGCTATCTTGTTATTCAGCCCCAGAATTACAAGAATATACTTTAAGCATGCCCTTGCAATTTCCATTCAAGGTCTAGCACTTAATGTACTTAAAACCATATGCCATTAAAACAGACAATTTTAACACCTCTACCTTCATACAATAGCAAACTTGCTCAAGTTGTATGTTGACACGGAAAACTGTTTTATTTTCAAGCTTTTGATCTGCTATCTTTTAAATAAAAATGCCAGTGATAATAAAACATGTACAATGTTATATAAATAAAAGTTAGATAACTGCATACATTTTGAATTCCCTAATCTAAAATATTTTTTATAATTTAGAAACTACTCTTTGCAGACAGAGCACTACATAGTTCAGGGTGAAACAGGATAATATTATGCCCTCTATATTCATTTATAGGTAGACAAGCCACATTTTGACATACCATTTCAGGTCTTCTCCACTTTTCTATAAAATCATACAGTGAGGCTGTATAGAAGTACTAGAGAAACTGACTGTGCTGGAATAATATTGTAAAACTTCCAGATATTCTAACAAGGAAAAATGCTCTTCTTTTTCCTCAGAAAAGAAACAAACTTTGGAAAAGGTGATATAATTTTTAAAGCATTATTTACAAATCTGAAGTCATTTTGTTATTTCAAGAAAATAAAACATTATGTAAAACTTGGTATATTAAACTACCAGCATAAGAAACAATAATTCTGCATGGAAAAGTGTTCCATGTAGTGATATGAATATTTATCACTAAAATAAAACACTTCATAATCTATTTTCCCCCTCAATTCTTTGGCGAGAAAAATGAAACAGAGAAGGGTATCTTTAAAAAAGGAGAAAATCTTCTTTTAGGAAGATGTTTTGCAGCTGGTCTCAATCAAGATTTGCAGTCTGTCTTCAAGGCCAGGTTCACTTCACTTTGCACTAATAGAGAAACCTCAGAAAACAGCAACTTAGGATAGTTTAGCAAGACTTTATCCTGGAGAGTATGAACCTTGCTATCTAGGTTGGGCTAGTCGAATGCATTCTTTATGAAGCCTTTAATTATGGTTTAAAAATTCCAAATGTTCCTAACTGTAGCTGTCTAGATCATAGCTTTCCAAACTGTGTGTCAGGACACGCTAGTGCAGGGGTCGGCAAACTTTTTATCCCGGGAGCCATTTTGGCATGCTCGTGCACATTTTGAAATGCTCGAGAGCCAGGGGGCGGGGTTTGCGGGCGGGGGCCAATCATGTGGAAGGGGGCGGGGGGCTCACGGAGGGGTCACGGAGGGGGCGCAGCCAGCGGCTCCGCGAACCCGGCCCGGCCGCCCCACCGGGAGTGGCGGAGAAAGAGCTGCCACCCTCCGGCCGGCAGGACGGGCGCGGGAGAGCGGAAGGCTGCGCCCTCTCCACCGGGCGGGACCCGCGCCTCCTTCCCTGCGGGCGGGCGAGGCAGGGAGAGAAGGGGAGACGGAGGGGCTCCCTCTCCGGCCTCTGCGCCCCTTCAGGCCCGTCTCTCCGAGGGGGGTGGCGGGAGGGAACTCCCTGTCCAAGGGGAAGCGCTGGGAACCAGCGGCGGAGGTTGGCCGGCTGCTAGAGCGGCTGCCGCGGGCAACTTCTCCGCTCTGCCCAGCTCAAAACCTGGGGCGCGGGAGAGCGGAAGGCTGCGCCCTCTTCACCGGGCGGGACCCGTGCCTCCTTCCCTGCGGGCGGGCGAGGCAGGGAGAGAAGGGGAGACAAAGGGGCTCCCTCTCCGGCCTCTGCGCCCCTTCAGGCCCGTCTCTGCGAGGCCCGGCGCGGCAGGGAGGCGCTGCTGGCCCGGGACGCGGCGCTGTCGGAGGCGGCGCAGGAGCGGCTGCGGGGGCTGCTGCAGCCGGAGATGGCGCTGCTCCGCGGCATCCAGGTGCTGGGCGAGGGCGCAGGCCCGGGACGCGAGCAGCAGGGCGGCGCAGGGGGCCTGGCCGGGGCGGGTGGCGGCGGGGGGACGGAGCCGGCGGAGGTTTGCCGGGCGGCAGGACGGGGCGGGTGGCGCTGCTGGGGCTGGTGGCAGAGCTGGAGGGAGCGGAGGGACCAGGCGTTCCCGTGGGCACAGCGCACGCTCTGCAACCCGCCTTGGAGAAGCAGCCATGGGAGGCCCTCCGGGTGCACCCTCCCGCCCCATCAATCCCCCCACCCCGCCGTTCGGCGTCCTCTCCCCCCGCTAACCCGAGCCCTGCAGCGGCCGGGGGAGCCGAGCCAGGCTCGGACCGGAGGTGGCCAAGGGGAGAGCAGGCGGCTCTTCGCCCTGCGCCGCCCTGCCGCTCGCGTCCCGTGCCCGTGCCCTCACCCAGCACCTGGATGCCGCGGAGCAGCACCATCTCCAGCCGCAGCAGCCCCTGCAGCCGCTCCTGTGCCGCCTCCGACAGCGCCGCGTCCCGGGCCAGCAGCGCCTCCCTGCCGCGCCAGGCCTCGCTCAGTGCAAGAGCCAGGGGGCGGGGTTTGCGGGCGGGGGCCAATCGCGTGGAAGGGGCGGGGGTGAGTTCAGCTGCAGAAGAGCCACACTCAAGGGGCCAAAGAGCCGCATCTGGCTCGTGAGCCGCCATTTCCGACTCTTGCGCTAGTGTGTCGGCTGCAGTGTCTGGGTGTGTCACGGCTGCTGCTGCCTCCGAGCCCTGCCAGGATTCCGCGCAGGTCCTAGTGCCTGCCTTGTGCCCTGCTGTGTGTCGCAAAATGATGCCTTGCTGTAAGAGTGTGTCGCGAAATGATGCATGTCTAAAAAGTGTGTCACCAACATGAAAAGTTTGGAAAGCTCTGGTCTAGATATTGTGGTTATACCATTTGCCAGCCTGATATTAAGCCTGAGTATTTTGGGCAGCTTTACTCAAAGGACTATCTCCATCAGTATTAGCCTGCCCAGGTATAGAGGTATCCTTTGCAGTGTTTATTTTGTGCACCTCTGTGAAAGCCATAAGGCACAGGACTTTTTTCAGTTGTGGTCTCCGAAATGAAACCTGGCTTACTGAGTGAGCATTATAGGCTTTTAAGTATGGAGTAAAAGTTTCTGTCTTCTCAGTACTTTGTCACAATGTGACATAACATTTAGCTGACCTTGGCAGATCCAAAATAGGTCAACCAAGATAAAACCTTGGAAATCTCTGGGCTATAGGCTATACTGGGAAGACAAGACAATGGCAAACCATTTCCATATTTTGCCCAAGAAATGTCCATGAAATCACTAGACTTTGAGAATGACTCAAGAGAAACTTTACCTTCACCTGTCATCTTTTAACAGATTTTATTTGGACTGTTAAACTTGTGATCTTAGGCTGAGTTCTATTTTTGTTTTAATTTCACATATAGCTGTTACTACTTCATTCTGGTATGACTGTAAGCTTGAACTCTGATGCTTCAATGTAAAAAACTGTACTCATCTGCAGCAAATGCCTATTTGCCTCTGGGCACGTTTCAAAGGTGCTTATTTTGTCTTTAAAACACTAAGTGATCTAGGTCCTGTATACTCTAGGGCAGAGCTTCCAAACTGTGTGTCGCCACACACAATCTGGTGTGTCGCCACACAACCCGGAAGCGCTGATCATCATCAGCGCTTCCGGGTTTTCCCGCGGCGACACACCAACTGCAGCACGCAAAACCCGAAAGCAGCAGCAGCACTTCCGGGTTTTTGCGCGCTGCTGCACTTCCGGGTTTTCGCACGGCGACACACCAACGCTGGTTGGTGTGTCGCTGTGGGAAAAACTTTGGAAAGCCCTGCTCTAGGGACACTCTCATTTCTTATATTTTCTCACCATTCTCTGAGATCATCTGGTGGCCCTACTTCATGCTCTATATTTTACAGAGGTAATTTATAAGGAGAAGCAAATAAAAAAACTGTCTATTGTATGAAAACAAAGAAGAAATACATAATCAAGAACTTCTAAAATCTTATTGGAATTCAATGCATTTCAGAAAATCACATTCCTTCTTGTGGAACAATCTGAACATAACAGCTTCTTAGATTCAGAGCTTTTTAACCCTTGCTGCAACCATGAGACCTAAGAAGCATGTGTGCGCATGACTGTGTATCAGATTATCCCTGAAGAGGCTAATTAACTGAAACACACAGAGTTCTAATTAAAACTCGCACTTCTTGACAATTTATTTTTCCCATCTATTATGTCATTTGCTAAGAATTAGGAGCACTTAATCTATGGAATGATATTTCACAGAATATGTTATCTACTAATTTTATAACTGGCTAGAATGTCTCCTATTAAATATTTACTTGAACATTATTGATTTTGCTGGGTTAAGTTTTATTCACTTTATCTGTATTCTATTGCATATTATTTTACAAAGATTTGAGTAATGCTGAGGAAGACAAGGCATCCTATATGATAGAGCTTTCCAAACTTTTCATGTTGGTGACACACTTTTTAGACATGCATCATTTTGTGACACACTCTTACAGCAAGGCACAAGGCAGGCACTAGGACCTGCGCGGAATCCTGGCAGGGCAGGTTTGGAGGCAGCAGGGCACAAGGCAGGCACTAGGACCTGCATGGAATCCTGGCAGGGCAGGTTTGGAGGCAGCAAGGCACAAGGCAGGCACTAGGACCTGCACGGAATCCTGGCAGGGCAGGTTTGGAGGCAGCAGGGCACAAGGCAGGCACTAGGACCTGCACGGAATCCTGGCAGGGCAGGTTTGGAGGCAGCAAGGCACAAGGCAGGCACTAGGACCTGCGTGGAATCCTGGCAGGGCAGGTTTGGAGGCAGCAAGGCACAAGGCAGGCACCGGGACTTGCGCGGAATCCTGGCAGGGCTCAGAGGCAGCAGCAGCCGTGACACACCCAGACACTGCAGCCGACACACTAACGTATCCCGACACACAGTTTGGAAAGCTCTGCTATAAGATCTCAAATAAAAGCAATCTAGGATTTTTCCTGTAGAAATAGCAGGAAGCTGTCTAATGGAAAAGGAGTTTTTTCCATCTGTAACTTTGTAATAGCATTTGAAAAACTTGCTCCTGGTCATTCACACCATCATACTAGTACAAGACAGTTATTCATACCCAAGTCAGAAGACTAGAACAATTAATCTTAAAGCTGATTATAAACATTTCTTTACCCTTAATCATCACACTGGATGAAAAAAAAAACCCTTTTTACAAAATCACAGTACAGTTTTAAGAAAAAAAATTACATCCAACATTAGATTTTTATCTGCAGGATCAAATGAGCAGCACTTAAATGATTTTCTTTACAAGCCTTGCAAACTATATTGTATCCAAATATCACCTCCTATGCCAACATACTTTTGAACTTTACAATCAGTGCAGACAACAGTTTAAACTCCACTTGCTAAAGTTAATAGCTCTTATGTTTTTCCATATTACCACACTGTCATTCCCACAGCCTCCCATTATTTCATTAACATTTCAATATCTCTCAATGGCAAAATTTTATATACAAACTTTATATACTCATTCCAATACCATAGGTTCTATTCATAGTTTATGGTGGTTGAGTATTATAGTATTAGCTTTTATTCATATTGAATCACTCAAGTTGTTAAGCAAACTTTGGCACAGCCTTCGTTGACTTATTACCTTCTACACCCACTGGAACTACAGTTCCCAGAATCAGCCACATGGGTTATAGATTCAGCAGATATAGAGGGTGTTACTCAGGGGATGGCTAATTCACCACCATAAATTATTAACTGGAAAGAAAAACAATCCATACCTTGTGCTGTTCAATTGCATCTATCCATTGCTGCCTGTGATCTGGATCCTGAGCCCGTAGATACCAAACACTATCATTGACACTAATATCAAATCTGCATTCATCAAATTCATGAGGCTGTTGGACAAAAAAAAAAAAGGTAATTAGGACCATTAGAATTACACTTCAAGTAGATGAACCACTAATCTTTTAAATAAAAAATCATATAACATATCAACATATTAATCAATCCCCATTAATAATTATGATCTAACCCAGGCCTGCAAAACTCGTAGAGGGGATAGAGCCACTTTGACAAATTAAAACTAATTGTGGGCCACAAAGAATAACTGGCATGCCAATCAAGTGTTTGGCGACTACTGGCTCAGTGGCAGTGATGGAGCTGGTAGAGTTGATGAGTCTGGGATGCATTGGAGGTGCTCAGCAGCGACATCATTTGGTGGCAGTACATTTAAAAACACCACTTCCAAGACAGAAGTTGTGAATATAGCCTGCTTTACCAGTTTCATACATTCCCAATAAATATTCCCACAAGGGTGAGATGCTCTTTGTGCATACTGTATGCAGAAAGTCAGATGCCTCAGCCCCTCCCTCTGCTGAAGACAGAGGGGGTCTTGAAGTTATGTAAAACCTCATGGCATGGTGGCATCACGTAATGTAACACCTGTCTCTCTCTTCTCTGAGAGCTTAAGGGAAGGTGGACTGTATATACCAGAGCTTTCCAAACTGTGTGTCGGGACACGTTAGTGTGTCGGCTGCAGTGTCTGGGTGTGTCGCGGCTGCTGCTGCCTCCGAGCCCTGCCAGGATTCTGCGCAGGTCCTAGTGCCTGCCTTGTGCCCAGCTGCCTCCAAACCTGCCCTGCCAGGATTCCACGCATGTCCTAGTGCCTGCCTTGTGCCTTGCTGCCTCCAAACCTGCCCTGCCAGGATTCTGCGCAGGTCCTAGTGCCTGCCTTGTGCCTTGCTGCCTCCAAACCTGCTCTGCCAAGATTCCGTGCAGGTCCTAGTGCCTGCCTTGTGCCCAGCTGCCTCCAAACCTGCCCTGCCAGGATTCCGCGCAGGTCCTAGTACCTGCCTTGTGCCTCGCTGCCTCCAAACCTGCTGTGATTCCACGCAGGTCCTAGTGCCTGCCTTGTGCCCAGCTGCCTCCAAACCTGCTGTGATTCCGCGCAGGTCCTAGTGCCTGCCTTGTGCCTGCCTGCCTCCAAACCTGCTGTGATTCCGCGCAGGTCCTAGTGCCTGCCTTGTGCCCTGCTGTAAGAGTGTGTCACGAAATGATGCCCTGCTGTAAGTGTGTGTCACGAAATGATGCATGTCTAAAAAGTGTGTCACCAACATGAAAAGTTTGGAAAGCTCTGGTATATACCATTCTGATAGTACTTCTAAATATCCCTTCCTGCAAGTGCTGAGCACTAGTTCAATTCTTGGTAGAGGGTTTGAACCCCACAGAATAACATCTGGCTACCAGCCCCTGAAGAGTCCCAATAAGGACAAAACTGGTATAGAAATAGGTAAAAGTATTCTATCTAAGAATTTACACTAGGTTCTTGATTTGTATGTCAGTGTTGGGCTGAAATCGAAATATTCTTTACCTTTCTAAATTGTCTAAATGTAATGTGCTGTGCTTACTGATTTTGCTATCTTGAGCCATCTGTGTGCACTTGCTTATAGCTGCCCCCCCCCCTTTTTTTTCCTGGCACATCTAGTCTGGGGTAAGCCTTCCTGAATCTTGGAAATTTTAAGACAAATTTCTCAGCCTCATTTATTAATTAAGATGAAGTTCCTTTGAATGATTTAAAACACTTCTTCCCAGATTTCTCTCCACCTGGGCTAAGCTGCCATTTATGAGATAAGCTGTCAACTGATTCACCAGCTACCTCTTAACTGTGTGTAGCTGATCTCTATTCCATTTCCTTCCCAGCTCCCCACAATCTCTTACACTCCACTGTCTACCAGACTACATAGCCTGTCAGCCGCTTTTCCCACCTTCTCAAGTTAAAAATGATATACAAAAGGTAGCTTTAACATGCTGAACACCTTGTTGGAATAGCTGCACATTTAGATATACTGTTCATTAAAAACCTAACAGAAGCAGAAGATATCAAGAAAAGGTGGCAAGAATATACGGAAGATCTGTATAGGAAGGATAATAGTATCGGGGATAGATCTGACGGTGTGGTCAGTGAGTTACTGCCAGGCATCCTGAAGAGTGAGGTTGAATGGGCCTTAAGAAGCATTGCTAATAACAAGGCAGCAGGAGACGACGGTATCCCAGCTGAACCGCTTAAAAACTTGCAAGATGATGCTGTCAAGGTGATGCATGCCATATGCCAGCAAATTTGGAAAACACAAGAATGGCCATCAGATTGGAAAAAATCAACTTATATCCCCATACCAAAAAAGGGAAGCACTAAAGAATGTTCAAACTATTGAACAATGGCACTTCTTTCACATGCCAGTAAGGTAATGCTCAAGATCTTGCAAGGTAGACTCCAGCAATTCATGGAGCGAGAATTGCCAGATGTACAAGCTGGGTTTAGAAAAGGCAGAGGAACTAGAGACCAAATTGCCAATATCCGATGGATAATGGAGAAAGCCAGGGAGTTTCAGAAAAACATCTATTTCTGTTTTATTGACTATTCTAAAGCCTTTGACTGTGTGGATCATAACAAATTGTGGCAAGTTCTTGGTGGTATGGGGATACCAAATCATCTTGTCTGCCTCCTGAGGAATTTGTATAACGACCAAGTAGCAACGGTAAGAACAGACCATGGAACAACGGACTGGTTTAAGATTGGGAAAGGAGTACGGCAGGGCTGTATACTCTCACCCTACCTATTCAACCTGTACGCAGAACACATCATGCGACGTACTGGGCTTGATGAATCCAAGGCTGGAGTTAAAATTGCTGGAAGAAACATTAACAAACTCAGATATGCAGATGATACCACTTTGATGGCTGAAAGCAAGGAGCAGCTGAGGAACCTTATGACGAAGGTGAAAGAAGAAAGTGCAAAAGCTGGGTTGCAGTTAAACCTCAAAAAAACCAAGATTATGGCAACCAGTTTGATTGATAACTGGCAAATAGAGGGAGAAAAATTGGAGGCAGTGACAGACTTTGTATTTCTAGGCGCAAAGATTACTGCAGACGCTGATTGCAGCCAAGAAATCAGAAGACGTCTACTTCTTGGGAGGAGAGCAATGACAAATCTCGATAAAATAGTTAAGAGCAGAGACATCACACTGACAACAAAGGTCCGCATAGTTAAAGCAATGGTATTCCCCATAGTAACCTATGGCTGCGAGAGATGGACCATAAGGAAGGCTGAGTGAAGGAAGATAGATGCTTTTGAACTGTGGTGTTGGAGGAAAATTCTGAGAGTGCCTTGGACTGCAAGAAGATCAAACCAGTCCATACTCCAGGAAATAAAGCCAGACTGCTCACTTGAGGGAATGATCTTAAAGGCAAAACTGAAGTACTTTGGCCACATAATGAGAAGACAGGATACCCTGGAGAAGATGCTGATGCTAGGGAAAGTGGAAGGCAAAAGGAAGAGGGGCTGACCAAGGGCAAGATGGATGGATGATATTCTGGAGGTGATGGACTCGACCTTGGGGGAGTTGGGGTGGTGACGGTCGACAGGAAGCTCTGGCGTGGGCTGGTCCATGAAGTCACAAAGAGTCAGAAGCGACTGAACGAATAAAGAACATCATTCATTAAAATAATTAGAATACATTAATGATTTTAGAATTCTAGATCCTTTGAATATGCCTTTTCTTTTCAGAAGTATGGAAGCAATTACTTTTTAGCTAACATTTATA
The DNA here is from genome assembly GCA_023362775.1 of Charina bottae. Lineage (NCBI taxonomy): Eukaryota > Metazoa > Chordata > Lepidosauria > Squamata > Charinaidae > Charina > Charina bottae. The sequence goes on from JALMGJ010000012.1 coordinate 655,742, forward strand.
GAATGGATACATCTTACAAAGAAACTAAATCTGTGCCTTTTCAGTAGAGTGATGTACAATTCAATATTCAATTTATTTATACAAAGATTTTAAAACTTCCCTTTGCAATTCCTTCCTTTGTCCTTCTTTCTCAGTTCACTAAAATACTCAGAAAACAGAATTATGACAAATGTATCATGTCTCAAAGGAGCTGATTTTACACACTACTTTATGCTACTCCATCAGTTATGAGGTAATTTCACAAGAGCTTTATGAGTTGTTTCTCAATTACAAGAATGGCTGCATATCCTAAGATTATGCAGAATAGTGACCAGACATTTTAAAAATGTAACTGCACAATTACATATTGCTGTGATCATACACCATGCTAATCTATTGTTTGCTTTAACAATGGTTTGCTGAACAAGCCAAAAAACCTGGTGAGACATGCAGACATGCAACCATGGTTTGTATGCCCAAGTTTTAATTTGCTTTGTTTCTTTTTTGCAGCTGCTGTTTCCTTATACTTCTGTGGATTAGTCAGACATTTGGGTAGGGTACACAAACAAGCAAGAAGCCACAAAGAAAACCTGAGTTCCCATTTATATATCATACTGAGAACTTCTTTAGGATACAACAGGCAGGGCCGGCTTTAAGCTAAGGCTGAGTAGGTACTTGTCTAGGGTGCCAAACCTTAGGGCAGAGCTTTCCAAACTGTGTGTCGGGACACGTTAGTGTGTCGGCTGCAGTGTCTGGGTGTGTCGCAGCTGCTGCTGCTTCCGAGCCCTGCCAGGATTCCACGCAGGTCCTAGTGCCTGCCTTGTGCCGTGCTGTAAGAGTGTCGCGAAATGATGCATGTCTAAAAAGTGTGTCACCAACATGAAAAGTTTGGAAAGCTCTGCCTTAGGGGGTGCCAATGCCACCCCTCCTTCCGAATCATTCCCCAAACGCAAATCTTCACATTGGCAGGTGGTGGCACCACCACTAGTCAATGTAGCCTACTGGCACCCTATACTTTGAGTCAGCACTGACAACAGCTTGCTGGTAACCATAGTTAGTGGCCAGAATGAAGAAAGCTACAGTCTAAAATACTGTATCTGAAGGGCACCAAAATAGATATTCTTGGTTTGGGCTTTCAAAGCTAGAACTGACAATTTAAACTATCTCCAGAGTAAACTTTCAGCCCATGAATATGGTAAAGAATTGTGGGAAGGCACTTTAAAACTGGTTATACTGGTGATTTTGCAGAAACTTTTAAAATCAATTTAAGTTCCTCCTCACGTACAGTCCTACAAAACAAATTATAATATTCAGCCACTAATGTTCATTGCCTAGTCTGCCTTCTTTGATATGTTAGCTGAAGCTGGATGAAAGCATTTCTGTATACCAGTTGCTCTTTTGGAATCTAACAGGAAGACCAGCTACACAGGCACTTCAAAGACTGATCCTGGCTGTAGCTTCATTTAAAAGCAGAATTATTCTCTATTCCTAGGTCAACCAATTTACTGACAAAGAATACTTTTGTCTTGTCTGGAAAAAACTTTATTTCCTATGTCCACCTCACTAATGATGCAAGGCACCACTTCAGAATTCACAGCCTCATTAGTTGAGGGAGAAAGGTGGAACAGAGCTGCATAGCATCAGTATATTGATAACTGCAGAATTTCAGTGCTTCACAAGATCTCTTCTTCAGTTGTTTCATATATAATTTAAACATTGCTTTGTAATATTCTCTACGCTTTTTAATCATAATTCATCAAAAGTTCTGTAGCACTTTCCTTTGGAATCTATTCTCCATAAAGGATCAGAGAGTACTCCTTCATTTCAATCCAGAAGCATTTTTGGAATGGTACTATATAAATAAATGACACTGAAAAACCTTTAAAAAAACAAAAGAAAATTAACAGAACAGCATAACTGACATGATGCCTGCTGAGATAAGTGCATACATCATTTTTTTTAAAAAAGTCCTTTTTATTCAGTGCTGATTTATTTGCATGTAAATGTATGCAAATTTAAAACTCATTGCTCAATATTTACCCTCAGATATTCAAGATAATGGTCTCATTTCTGCCTTTAAACAGTGTTAACATTTAAAAATTAAACTTTTATAAGAGTCCTAAGAATTGAAAAATGCTCACTGGCCAGTAAAATAATGAAAAATGTAGTAAAAATTATTTCCATGGCTCAAATTAGAATCAATAACTTCTCAAATCAAATTTCTCATTCAGCTAGTAATCCACAATTTTAATGTAAAGAGCAGAGAGAGATTTACCATTCTGAAATTTGTAAAGCAATGTATGAAGTTACAGCAGGCTATCATACACTGCTTATATGCCTCTATATCTGACAAAAGTGGTAATTTACCAAATGGCATAGAAACAATGGCAAGCTAAGATATTATGCTACTTTCAAACATTCATAAAACACCAGTTTTTTTAAAAAAAGCTGAGCGAATACAAATAAATCTGCCTAAGTTTTATTTATTTTATTTTATTTTATTATTTATCAAATGTATATAGCCACCCAGCTGACTGACATGACTCTGGGTGACAGATAATAAAATAAACAATTAAAACAAATCTTAAACAACCATTAAAACAATTAACATACAATATAAGTAAGATTACGCGCTTTTACATCTACGTTCCCACCCATATTAAGAAGCTTTTGCATGTGTTGCAACAATGGCCAATTATATTAGGCATACCTGAAAATATAATGCACATGGTTATAACTGTAAAACTTTGGGGAGAAGAATTTTATCTTCTCATTCTGATTATGTTGAAATCATATAAGAAGTGCAGAAAACCTGAGCACTGTAGTTATTTCCCTATCTTTTTATTGCCAACAGTTGAGCAGTTCATATTGCATCTCTATTCTCAAGTTAATCAGCTAGCAGATCAAGGAAGCAATCACAAAGACAGAACAAAAACAGTTTTTATGTTATTATTGCTGGTTCCCAAGGCAAGCCAGCACTAGCACGTGAAGTAATCATCTGACCAGCAACACATAAATACTTCCTGATACATTAGCAGAACTGCATAGCAGCACCAATACTTCAACAACTGTTATGCTTCTGTTGGTAAAACATTAATCAGGCCTCAGATACCTTTATCAAATGCCTCTTAAAACATACTGAAGATTTAAAACAAAAGTTAGCTCTGCTTAATACAGGTTTAAATGCCTTAATATGTGTTGTTAGAGGATTGCATCTACAATTATAGTTTATTTGTTCTTCTGCCAAGCAGGCAAGCTGTTTTGTCTCTTTAAACTACAAAGATATGGCTATAAGCATCTTTTTTCCACATGTGTAATTATTACTTTTTAAATGTGAATGATGTCTTTTGAGAAATATTGCTATTTCAGAAACTTGACTTGTACACAATGTTTAAGTACTGCATGAAAGATTTTCTATGATCAGTTTAGGAAGTATTACAACTTTGTCCAATGCAAGATTAGACCAGTTTGTTCTGTTTCAACCATTATTGAGAAATATATTAAAAATACCAGTGAAATAGGTTAATCAGGCTTTAAGAAAACACTTACTGTAATGACAGCTTTACTCAGACAGATTGAGCCCCTGCAGCCATATTCTCTTTCATCTTCAGATTTGTAGTAACTTAGAGTGTTGTTTTTCAATACCACCCAGCGGTCCTGCCACCCATGGATGTAGTTGGTCCACTAAAAAGAATAAATATGTACATTTGAATAAATCAAAATAATGAGCATGTTATTCCGTGGCACCATACTCACCTAACAGATTTTCTTATTTTCTTATATACTTTACTAAAGTTTATTTTAATAAAATCAGACCTATTTACTGTAAAGGAATGTATCTGCCAATATTCCATACATTAAAAATAACAACTAGAAATAATTGTAAAATATTCTTGAAGCTTATTCCCAAGAGATAAGTAAAAATAATCAACACTCCTAAAAAGCTTCACAGGAATAGTAACCCAGATCTGCTGAATTTGACAATGAATTCCAGTTAATTATAGTTTTAGTGACATTATTACCATATATACCTTTCCACAAACTGGTTGGCAATCATACAAATTCTAATCCAACACTTCTCTAGAGTATCAGATCACAGGAGGATATCCTAGCTCATTCCTCTGTGCTTTTTAAATTTCATATTCTTGTCTAAATATTAGAACAAAACTGAACTATTAGTACAAGTACTCCTAGCACATCTACTGTTACTACCAATTGCAATATTAAAATAAAATTGTACAATACTGTAAAAGGAATATAAGGCAGCCAGTATCCAGGGAGTGATTCATAGGAATTTTGCAACTGAGTTCAGCAAGCAAGTTTCTAATAAATTTACCCTCTAAGTCAGGGGTGGGCAACGTCAGGCCCACGGGGCTCCCGCCTAAGGCCCACGGGGCTCCCGCCTAAGGCCCACGGGGCTCCCGCCCAAGGCCCACGGGGCTCCCGCCCAAGGCCCACGGGGCTCCCGCCAGCAAATCCCACCCCTTCCACGCGATTGGCTCCCGCCCACAAACCCCGCCCCCCAGTGCTTGTGATTGGCTCCCGCCCGCAAACTCCAGCCCCCGGTCCGCGGAAATCCCAGAAACCCCACCCCCCGGTCATAAATATCCAAATGGCCCTTGGCAGAAAAAAGGTTCCCCACCTCTGCTCTAAGTGAAGAATGGGTACTTAGCTAAACTGAGAGACTGTGAAAAGAAGAAAAAAGAAAAGCCCTTCTACTAGTGGTGACTTAAGAAACAGACATGAAGGTGAACATACATTATCTCAGCAGTTGTGACTTACAATGCTTGTGACATGTTTGTGTTCTTGCCTAAAAAATAATATGTAGCAAATGCAAGCTCATACATTTCTACTTTTCAGATACTTAACCCCATACTCACGGGACTTGCTCACAGGGACAACATAGCTAAATAAGTCACTTTACTGCAAACAATCAGAAGTCATACATAAACAGAAGACTGCATCCAGTCATAAAGGTATGTCTGCTCCAGATTTAAATCCTCTTGCTTTTCAATGGAAATTTGGTCATTCTCTTTCCAGCCTTGTGATTAGGGCCCATCTGTTCAATATTTACATACTGTAATGGTTCTATCCTATCTGTGAATCATTAGTTCCTCCCTTGTCAGCTTCAGCCCTTACCATGAGGACAAAAACGGCATTAGATCAAACAAAGGAAATGTAACTACAGAAGCTATTCTCAAGAAGAAAAATTAAACGAAGTCTAGTGAATGAAAATGACAATTAGAAATAAAGTATTCTGCACTGGTAGAACTCAGAAATACTGTAACTCTTGGGCTTTCCTAGAAAAAACCCCCGATTCTTCTAGGGAAAAAAAATTGCATACTGCTGAATAGGAGACAGGAAGGTGAATCCCTTAAAACTAGAGAGGATACGGTTGTGTCCTGCAAGAAGGCAAAGATAAGAGCTGTCGAAGTTGATGACTTGGGGGAAAATGTACCAATCAGGCCCATTAGCTTATGAAGTGTGTGGCCTGCCTGGATCATGGAATAGGGATGTAACACAACACATTTCAAGACTAATCAATTCCACTGACAATTATTCTTTCCTCCTAATCAATGTGTGAATAAATTACATTGCAAAGTAACTGATACAACCATATCTCCATAAACTTTGAAGACCGGAGAATCTGAAGGTTCATCCCACCCTTCCAATTCATGCAGAGTGAACAACTGGTTGTGCAAAAGGTGTTGATAGGATATTTGGTTTCTGAGATTTAAGATTTGATACCTCTCTCAGGCTAGAGTCAACTGACAAACAATTACAAGGTAGTAAATTTATCAGGCAAAGGAGCTGTACTGAATGTGGGGAAATTCCATTTCATGAAGTCCACACTTAATAGCTTAAATGGAAATTAGCTATCTGTCCATCCAGGTAATGGGGAGACACAATAGAAAAGTCAAACACCAAGGTGCCAATTAGGACACAAGATTTCTATAAGAGGAGGGGGCAGTATCCATTTTGTCTTTCTGGTGTGACTGTGCGTGTGCGTGTGTATGTTCCTTCAAGGCAGGTGGAAAGCAAGGTAAGGGGTAATTCCCAGCCAGCAGCAACAGGGCTGGATCTAATGAATTTGGACTGCGTACTAGGGTCAGTGAAGCTAGTTGTGGTATAGATTCTGTTTTATTTTATGGATGAGATCTCAGCTGTGTGCACATGTTCTGGTGTCTATGAGATTGTTGGGGCTGAGGGAGCAGCAGGGCCCTGAGGTCATAGTGACTGAGATTAAGCATCTTCAGAAAGCAACTCTTAATTTATATTTTCTTCCTTTTTTCATCTTTGTTTAGGTCTTTGACCTAATTACAGTATATATAATACATACAGTATTTAAAATTCTTAATAAACCATCACTGCTCATTCCAGGAAAGGGTTCTAGCCTTTAGGACATGCCTTTCTACCATGTCAGGCTGCAAAAGGGAGGTGGTTGCCATTTGCCTCCTGCCCAGTAAATCAGTGGCAGAGAGGGTGTCCCTGGAGTAAAGTTGCTGGTGGGATCGTGCCTAGTCAGTTCTCTTTAGAAGCTGCACCAAGGATGGAGCAGAATTATGAGAGGACAGTTTGAAAATCCTATAGGAATCAACAGAGACCCAAACTACTACATCCCACTCCAGATTATAGGAGTAATTTTAAAAGTGTCCCAGTATAAAGGAAATAGAGTTTTTACCTGTAGCTAAAGTTCATGGAGAAAGGCAGTGTTTGTAGTCCAAGTCAAGCTTCACAGTTTAAGACAGAGTACACACATAGGGGCCTTCTCTGCAGCAGCTCCCGCCCTCTGGAATATCCTTCCCCCAGAGATACGGCAAGCCCCATCTCTTGTGGCCTTCCGAAAACAACTGAAGACCTGGTTTTGCCAGCTCGCTTGGGGCGGGAGGGGAAGCAGCCACTCCTGGGGATGGGTGGCACCCTAAGATGGCCTTAGATATACATGAGTGGCATTAAAACTGTCTTTGCCATCTGGATTTTATTTTATCTTTTCTACTCTATATATTTCTATAGGATATTTATTTATGTATTATTATATTTTACGGTTTTATTTTTATTGTAAACCGCCCAGAGTCCCCCCTTGGGGGGGAGATAGGTGGTGGCAAAATTTGACAAATAAATAAATAAATAAATAAACAAACAAACTTAAGCTGTTATGGAGACTAATTCCAATGCCAGATTGCACTCAGGTGGGAATTTTATTGGAAACTGCCAGTCTCCACTTCAGCATAGCTGATACTGAACAACCCTGATTTCCAGCATGAGGCTGCCCCTGAATAGCCCTCTCTGTGCCCAATACTCCTCTGTAAACTGAGAACTCCTCTAACTCCCTGTTTTCTAACTTTTCACATAGAGCTAGCAGTGTTTTCATAGGCTGGTAGATGAGTTTAAGGACTGAATTACAAAGACCAGAAGGACTGGTTCCTAACACCATCTCACCACTGTTGCAACACTTAGGGCCTCTGTATCTGATTGCCTGCTGGAATGAAGTGAGGTATACTGCATATAAATGGATCAAAATGTTATTGAAACATAGTGAGCTTGATTAAGAGGGCTTTAAAGTGAATCTTGTAGGGGCTGGAGTTGAAAACCTTGAAAGTAAAAACCTTTGATGTCACACAGAAAAAAGCTGGCTGGTTTTTTTTTATCATCCCAAAGGACACAACATGGAATAACAAATGTGGATTTTGGAAGAGATTCTGAATGAGTATTAAGAGAAATTTCCAAGCACTATGCGGAGCAACAGTGGAATCATTTATGATGGGAAGGAGAGGAGGTTCTCTTCAATGGATGTATTCAAGCAGCAGCTAGATTGTTGTGCTGGATCCATCTGTTGTGGATACTTTAATTTGGATTCTTGCTCAGAACAGGGGATGGGATCCAATGACCTAAATAGACCCTTTTAACTTTATGGTCCTACATATACTATATATTAACACTCGCACGTTATAAAAAGTATTTTTATGCTTCACTTGGGCATAGAAGACAATCAGTCCAGATTAAATTATATGATCCCCTTTACATAACCATGAACAGCATTCTGCAAGCTAAAATATTATGAAATGCATAGCATATTCATATATAGACATGTGATATATTTGGCATTAATACTATTTCAGTTATACTATGAATATTGTATTCACTTTTTGTAAATGATTTCATAGAGTCATAGATATAAATGGACTCAGCTCCATAACGTCAGCTGAAATATTCTGTTGTAACATGCCAGCCTTCAACAGCACACACCTTCACCAATTGGAACCATAAATTCTGATTGTTTCTGCTTCTCCATTATTAAAGCCTCCAACAAGTAGACAGAGTGGCCAAGATTTTACCCTCTTATCCACAATTTACAATTGCACAATCTAGTACTTATTTTATTTTTTGCAGTGATTTGCATGCCCCGACTTGGCATATTCTAGGTGGCTTATGTTATTATTAAGTACCATATATAAAAAATAAAATTAAAAATATATCAGTTGCTGTCCCCTAGTTTAAAGTCTTCCTCTCCAGTTGTTCTAGGGAAGAGGACTGTTTTCTCCAATTTCCTGAAGGATAAAAGGGTGGGAGCTAACCTGACCTCAGGGGGCAAACTGTTCCACAATCAAGGGGCTCTGCTGAGAAAGTAAATTTCCAGACAAAAACTTATAGACTCCTCTGATTCTGAAGAGGAGGATGACTAAACTAATAAAAGCTGTTGAACATAGGCTAAATGCCTCCTGCTTTTGCTGCTCAGCCTGGTGCAGCTCATCCTTTCATCTTTCAAGGAGTAGATACTTGCAGCATTGTCTCCTGACTAGATTGTGTATGATGGGCAAATTCTACCTGGAGAAGACAGGTTCAGGGATACACGGTCTTTATTAATAATATTTATTTTACATAATAAAATTATGTAAATGCTACAATATAGGCACCCTTATCAGTTCTTGATCATTTACAGCAGGGGTCCCCAACCCCCGGGCCACGGACCTGTTAGGAACTGGGCCGCACTGTCCGGAACGAGTCTTCCCTCGCCACCATGCCGGTCTCCGACTAGGAAGAAGAGGAGCCGATAACAGGAAGAGGTGGGAAAGGCGCGAAAGCTGAGCCTGAGCAGCTGATGAGGAGGAGACCAGGAAGCAGAAGTACCTACGCCTATCAGCGTGCGGCAAAGGAGGCTACTGCTCGGCCCGATTGGCTCCCGCCTGCAAACAGCACGAAAATCGAAACCTGGCTGTGCACACCTCCATCGCCCGAACTCCAGCCGCTGCCCCGTAGCGTAATGTGGTTGAATCATCCCGAAACCACCACCACCCTGGTCCGTGGAAAAACTGTCTTCCACGAAACTGGTCCCTGGTGCCAAAAAGGTTGGGGACCCCTGATTTACAGTGATTAATGTCACGCTACAGTTAGTTGAACCAGAGTTCTTAACCAATCCAATTGCCTGGATTTGCACAAAACACTGAATTATAAACCAATTACACTGGGTGTGTGTGTTTTATCCATTCAATTGTGTCCGATTCTCAGAGGCTGCCTGGACAAGTCCCTGCAGTTTTCTTGGCAAAGTTTTTCCGAAGTGGTTTGCCATTGCCTTCTTCCTAGGGCTGAAAGTGACTGGCCCAAGGTCACCCAGCTGGCTTTGTGCCTAAGGCAGGACTAGAACTCATGGTCTCCTGGTTTCTAGCCTGGTGCCTTCACCACTACACCAAACTGTCTTGGGTTTATATAATACTCAGCCACAAGTTGGTCAACCACATTTTAGCTTGTGAAACCCATCCAGAATACTATGTTCAGTGGGCTTACCCCCAGGAAATTGGATTGTAGACTGAATCCTTAATGCTATAAGATAAGCACTGTGAGATGTGTGTGTAAAAATATCCCTTGAACCAATTGTTGATCTAATATTATATTAGATCATCTTAAATTATAAGCTGGAAAACACAGAGAAGTGGAATACAAAAACATGCAGGTCATTCAGAGATGCATAACCAAGTCTTTCTAAAACTTTCCCCCCCTAATAAAACAGGATCAGCATTCCATTGGTTTACAGAAGAGAGGGGAATGGGAATCTGGTCCACTCCATGTCCTCTGCTGATAAACCATCTCTTTTGTACTATTTTCACCTCAGGAAGTCATAAGAAATCTGTAACTTTTAAAAAAGCAATGCCTCTTCCTTTTTCCATATGCCTTTTATGTTGGACCTTTGAGATTATAAACCTAAAGGCAGGGACTTTCTCTTTTAATTAATCTGGGAACTAGTTTGGTTAGGCATAATGAAAGTTAGGAAAGTCACTGCCTATATTACATGTGGATATTTCAGTAGGAAAATAAAGTAAATTATTTAGTATTTTTTTAATCCGTTCAATTGTGTCCGATTCTCGGGGACTGCCTGGTAGAGTCCCTGCAGTTTTCTTCCCAAAATTTTTGGAAGTGGTTTGCCATTGCTTTCTTCCTAGGGCTGAGAGGGGGCGACTGGCCCAAGGTCACCCAGCTGGCTTTGTGCCTAAGGCAGGATTAGAACTCAGTCTCCCGGTTTCTAGCCCAGTGCCTAAACCACTACACCAAACTGGCTTATTTAGTTATTACTGTTATTTATATGCCACTCAATTCCAAAAAGACTCTGATCAGCTTTTTGGAATTGAAGACATTTTATAAAAGACCTACATGGCATAGGACCAGATTACCTGAGACCACCTTCTCCCAAGAACACCTGCCCGCCCCACAAGCTCCCACAGGAAGGGCATGCTCCAGGTTCCTTCTTTTAAGTCTTGTCATCTTATGGGACCTAGGAAGTGTGCCTTTTCCATGGTTGCTCTCTGGAACAATCTCCTGCCCTCCTCCCCGGATATATCACAGGCCCCAACATTCCTTGCCTTTAGGAAAGCCCTTAAGACCCCTGGCTCTTCCCTCAGGCATTAGGGGTCAGTTGAGTGGGACTCTCCCCTCTGCTGTTTGTTTTATTCTGTGCTGCCTTTCATGATGTTATTAAGATGTCTGGGAGGGGGAAAATATTTTCGTGAGTTAATAACCAATATAATTTTGTGATAAAGTTGCTACAAAGTATTTGAGAGAGTTAAGATTAAAAACACTCCAGAAGTATCATTCCAGAATTCAGTGACTGTACCAAATAGATCATAATTGTACCTTCAAGAAAATATTATCAGGAATGAATATTGTATGACAGAATGGTGTTTGTCCTGTGAATTATTTAAAAATTCATTAAACAGGTAAGTATATTTAATGCAGTGGGAAGAACAGCTAACTATACACTGTATATGTGTACATTTGTTAAGTATGTGCAAATGTGCATCTGAACATAAGAAAAAAAGCACCACTACTGTACTATTCACTATGAATTACCTGCTCTGGACTTACTAAAAGGCGAACAAAAGTATTCATAAAGATATGGAAAATAACATGAATAGACTAAGCCATTGTGAAATTCTTAGAATACATACTGCAGTTCTTTTCGTCCATTCTTTACAACTGCAGTCAAACCAAGCAGGTACAAAGAGCAACTATGATAAGGCACATTTAAAATGTCATATATTTTGTCCACTTTTCTATTCCACCTGTTCCTATGAGCTCACGCTGTCCCGTGTGATTATCTCTATTTTATCCTCAAGTCAACAACCTGTGAAGAAAGATTGAGATGACTGGCCTAACGTGACTTAGAGAGCTCCAAAGCCAAGTATGGACTTCAACCTGAGTTTCCTCGATCCCAGTCTAGCTATTATGCACCACAGTGCATCATTCTTCTGTAAAGCCAGCTACACATTTCTAAGAACCATCTACAGTAAAATGCTACAACCTCGCAAATAAGCTTTTGAGCTCTTACTTTGCAATTTTTAACATAATAATAAAGGCATTCCCTTACTTTAGATTTTTCTAATAGATCAACAGTGCTTTCTTTGCTCACTGTATGTTACAAAATACTAGGCTATACCAGCCTTTGGTCTGATCCGAAAGAGCTCTTCTTCTTGTCTATTTTAAATAAAGAATATTTGAAGGAAAAATGTAGACAATTCACTATTTACTGAAGTTATCAAATAATCATGTTAGCTAGATTTTGTTTGTACCAGGGCAGTTTGCAAGCCACACTGTTTCCTAAACTTTATTTGCTACACTATTAAAATAGGCAATTTCAGAGTTGCAACGTTTTCCCCTTAGGATGACTTTCAGAAAATTCGTAATATCTCCTTTGAATTATGCTCAATATCAAGTGACCTCATGGAGGTGGCAACAATACAGAACTTTCTGCCATTGCCTTTTTCTGTTTTTTTCAACTTCCCATCTAAGTGATCTCCCTTCTAGGCAGCAACCATGTCCATCCCTGCTAAGCTTTTTGATATTGTGTGAATATAGCTACTCTGTATGTTTGTTTACAGGGTAATAGGACTCCTTTACCTAATTTTAATTTCAAAGCAAGGGTTCATAATAGGGATTAGAGAGCAGAGAGACTGAAGCCTGAAAGCAAGAGCTGCTTTTTCTGCTACTCACACTATCTTCCAGTCAGTTTATTTTATGACACTATTTGATACTTTGCCCAAAGGTCACAGAACTCTTCTCTGATGCTGCCACTATGTGTTATAATTGCATGTACACCACATGATTTTTCTTCCCCTTATTAAAACAAAAATAGAAAGACACCTTGGGAGTTTTGTTTCAGGGGGCCACAATGAAGTTAGCTTTCCCTTCATGCAAATACCAAGAGTGTGCCCTGAGCAATCCTCACAAAGATTGTCAGCAAAATATTTACTCACCCAATCAATGGTTACAAGTGTGGCCTGGGATAGGACTACCAGGCTCTTGCAAAGAGCACGATGAGTAAGAAGGATCCTTCCCTTTACCACAAGATAAAAATAAAAGTAGACCCACGCTAATTTAGTTACTTTAGCAAGTCCCTCTTTCTCAAGCCAAAAATCCTGTGGCCATCAAGGAATTTCCCCAGGGAATTGAACAAGTGACATTCATTTCAGCGAATGCTTCGTTTTGGAGACAGGCAGCCTCTCCTCGGTTAAACGATCCTCAGCGCCCTCTCCGATTGCGACGGCGAAGCGCTTCATCCATATATATACTTCCATATACGTATTTACACACACCCCGGCTCCATAAGTGGGCGGCGGGGAGATGTGCGGGGACCTCCCGCTAACTAGGAAGCCAGTCCGACAGTAGGCCGGCGCCGCCAGCCCCAGGCGGTGGGAACCCGCGAGGTGACTCAACGTCAGGTTCCCTCCATTGCCTGCCAGCGCTTCTCTCGCGGAGGACAGATCATGACGGTGCCACCCTACCGCCCTGCCCCCCAAATGCCTTCACAAAACCCCCAACCACGGGGGTGGGGGTGGCGGGAGAGGAAAGCTGCCGCCCCCGCAGCAGCTCAGGTAAGGAAAAGCGGCTCCCCGGAGGCAGATGGTCGCCCAAGCTCAGCCCGAGTAGCCATAGCGGCGGCGAAAGGAAACGAAGGGGCTTTTTTTTACCTTGCTGAGGACTCCACAGAGCTCAACAGGCGCCCCCGACTCGGTCTCGGGATCCTCTTCTGAGCCGGAGGAATGCCAGCTTTGGTTGTCCGACATGGAGGCACTTCCCTCAGCCCTTTCGCCGAAACGCCGAGACCACCGGAGCTCGCTCTCTACCTGATTAAGACCGCTCCGCTGCTCCGGGAGCCGCTACTGTTGCTACGCCGCCCCAGCCTAAGCCACCTTCACAGCCCTTCCGTCGGTCTGTCCCCTTCTGGCCACCGCCGGGACAGCAGCTCGCAGATCTCCCCCCACCCTTCCGCGCACGCTGGTAGCCCTGACCATCAGAAGCAGCCTGTTAGCGGGGCGAGCGCGCGTCTTCTTCTCCTCTCAGATCAACCTTGTGGCGGCAGTTACTGCGGCTACTACTACCTCCGCCGCCATCTTTCTCGCGGCCCCTTTTTGCCAAGCCCTTCTAACGCTCCTCACAAAACGGAGTACTCTGGAACGAGGGCATGCTGGGAGTTGTAGTCGACCGAAGGTGTTTGGCGGCGCACCGCCTCCTGGGAAAGCGGGTGGGGCGGAGGGCGTTAATCGCCCCCCCCCAATGATCTGGGCTTCCTGGTTGTTGCATTGGGTTTGCTTCCGCAAAGTACCGGCGTCGCTCCTTTTTTAAAAAAAACATAGTTGGTCGCCATCTTGGTGCGGCTTAATTATTGCGGAAACGGGGGCTGGTGAAGCAGCTGGGACTGAGGTGTGTTGGGGAGCTTATGGCTGCAGTATATGTTGTTAGGAAGGAGCTGGTTTTGTGGGATATGTTTTTTTACCTCCTTTGCATGTATTTTAGATTTCCCCCGGGCCATCCTTTGGGAATAAATGGGGTGATTTACACCCCTCCCCGACTCTTACGTACAGACGAGTAGAGCGAAGGGAAGAGAATGAGTGTTTTTTAAACTGAAACGGCTACAGTACTTGGTTAATCACGTGTTGGAAGTATATGGGTCTCCTAGAAATGTATGGAACGGGGAGAAAAAAAGCTGCATGTGCTGCCAGCTCCAAACAGGGAGACGAAACCTGCGACGTAATGCGAGTTTATTCAGAGGAAAAGTTCGTTTGACTTTAATGGGGCTTAAAACAAATGTAACCTATAAAAGACAATAATGCTGCCGTTGCTATGCTGCAAGTCAGACACTGATTTAGGGTTAATTATTTTGTTCCTATGGCTGCTTGTTGGGAGAAAAAACGTACTGGCTCTGTCGAGAGAAGGGTTGAACGTACTGCAGGTTATAGAATTTTTTTAAAACTAGACTGACTCATAAAGTGGAATCCTTTTGAAAAAGCGTATGTGTAGAATTGAAACCTAGTTCTTTCACCCCAAACCCTTTCCTGATTACCGTAAGAGTTCTCATTTTGATAATAATTTTTTTTATTTGTTTAATTTATTAAACAAATGGAAATCGTAAATCCTTTTGATCTATAGCTCAAGATTTTACTAGTCCCAATAGGTTCAACTTTTGGTGCAGAGCACAGATGGTTAATGGAGAGGAATCTCATCCAGTATGATGCATAATGCTTTTTGTTGCAGTAGCTGTCTTTTCACAAATACTGTACTTTGTCATCAGTGTGTTAGAGATATGTGACTGACTGGTGGTGCCAGGAACTGGCATCCAAAACTTAACTGCAATTAAATTACAATCCCTGTGAAATATGACATGTGTAAATCGGAGTTTTTTTCTCTCTCCAAAACTTGTTGGCTTGTTAGAGCCAAATAAAAGTGCTCTGTGAAGACCACTGATTCTCAGCAGTCTTCAGCTGTGGCCTGTATTTATTTAATCATCTGAGAATTAGACACAATTGAACTGATTAAAAAAAAATGCCGCCTCAATCACAGAGGTGATTCTAGGCAGTTTACGTATTAGTATTAAGAACGACAAGATGATAAAAATAAGCAAACTATAAACAATATCAACACCACATTGGGGAAAAGAACAAAACACAACCTGATTGTGATCATAAAACAGCAATCCAGTACCAGGGAATGAATCATAACCCACTTGCCTGAGGGCTGTTGAAAGATTTTAACGATTTGCAAAAGCACAATAGGATTGAGGCTGTATGGACTCAAACTATTCCATAGGCAGATGCAGAGATGCAACCATAGAAGCTGTGAAAAATTTCAGAAGAGGTACTTTGCATAATGCATTGTTGTAAGTAATGCATCTCTCCTTCAAGTGTTGATGCAACCATATTATTTAGAAGATTATTGGCTGATTCAAAAGAAATCTGCCTGTGCATGAATCAGCTTTGCTGCTAGTCCTAGTGGAAGTGTTGTCTCTGTAAGGTAAAGGTAGAGGTTCTCCCCGCACATTTGTGCAGTCGTGTCCGACTCTAGGGGCCGGTGCTCATCTCCGTTTCTTAGCCGAAGAGCCAGCATTGTCCGAAGACGCTTCCACAGTCATGTGGCTACATGACGCGCGTGGAACACTGTTACCTACCCACTGAAGTGGTACCTATTAATCTACTTGCATTTGAATCCTTTCGAATTGCTAGGTTGGCAAGAGCTGGAGCTAGTGCAGGAGCTCACTCCGCACGCAGGGCTAGGGATTCGAACCTCCGAACTTGCAATCTTCCGATCGACAAGCCTGGCGTCTTACCCGCCGAGCCACCACGCCCCTGTTGTCTATGTACAAACAACAAAAAATATCTCTGAAAGTAGCTGTATGTGGCTGCTTTAAGATTTCACCCACCAGTATGCTTTGCGAAGTACCTCCTTTGCTTTGCACAGCCATTCCATACTGTATATATGACAGATATGAGGAGGAGTACTTCTAGCAGCCAGACCATGGCCATTACAGACAGCTGGCCACAGTTGAAGATGGAGTGTAGGAACTACAGTATATAAGCTCTTGATCTCATTCCAGCAAGGTAGTTCTTATTTATACATAACAATAAACATATAAAAATGTCTTACTGGCTTAGGAAGGAAGGTTAACAAACCCTGAAATTAATGTGGGATAGTTTGGTTACAGATTCTGAGGGAGTAATTAACAATTATATTTTTGGCTCTTTTGCAGTCATCCTCAATCACTTTCATCCCTTGCAATATTCCACCTTTTTCCTTTTCTTTTTCTTCCTTATTGATCTCTGCTTTATCCATGCTTCAACAGCTGCCTAAAATACCCATTCTGTGCCTGGCTGCTTTTGATAAACCTCTTAAAGATATTGGCAAGTTGGTTTGAAAGTGTTCATTCCTGCCTTCAGGGAATTGGTGAGGTAGACAGAAAACAAGTTGGATGAGTTAAATCAGATTTCAGGAGATGGTGGAGTTTCTCTGAAAATTGCAGTCTATCATGGAACAGCGCTCCAATAGCTTTGGCCACAAAGAAAAAATATTTCCAACTGCAGCAATATTGTTTATGTTAGGGCAGGGCTTTCCAAACTTTTCCCATGGTGACACACTAACGGTGGCTCGCGAGAAAACCCGGAAGCACTGCCACTGCGGCGCTTTCGGATTTTCGTGCACCGCAGTGGTGTCCTTGTATGCCGTGCGAAAACCCGGAAGTGCTGATGGCCCACTGCCGCCTTGCGCGTGGCCGCAGCGCGCCATCAGCACTTCCGGGTTTTGACGCGACACACCTGGGCCCCGCAGGCGACACAGTATTGTGTCGTGACACACAGTTTGGAAAGCTGTGTGTTAGGGTTTCAAGGCCATTGGTTTCAGTTAACATGCTTAAAAGGTTATGTAGGATGAAGTCTGCATACTTTAAAGATTTATGTTTCTATTATATTTGAAATAGTGTTATCTGTTGTAGAGCTGCAAATAAACATTACTGAGGACTTAGTACAATAAATCAGCAGTCCCCAATACCATCGATCATGGTGTTTTTCCAGGCCATTTCAGGGCTTGGGAGTAGAAAGCACAGTATTATACCGGTTTTCCTCCTTTCTCTGGAGCTGGTTCTAGTCAGTGTTGAGGGGGGGGGGGGAGATAGAGCCCGAGGCCTCTGCTTTATGGGGTGCCTTAGGACTCTACCCTCTCCCCGCTTTTATTTAACATCTACATGAAGCTGCTGGATGAAGCCATCTGTTGACACGAGTACAGTATCAGTTCGCTGATGATAGCCAGTTGTACACCTCTGCCCTAGGCCAAAAAAGTGATGCTGCTGAGGTCCTTCCCCAGTGCCTGGAGACTGTGGGTGTTTGGATAGGGGACAATAGGCTTCAGCTCAACCATGGCAAGACTAGTGGCTGTGGGTTTTAAGGCCCCCTGGCTCTGAAGATTTTCATGGTCACGGACTGTAATAAAGGATTTGTTTTGATTTGGAGATTTTCTATCTTTAATTCTGCGTGAGTGTGCACTTCCCCAGTCAGCGTTGGTGCACAATTTGGGGCTCCCCCTAGACTCAGCTCCTGCTCAAAAAGCAAGTGGATGCTGTGGCTAGGAGGACCTTTGCACAGGTTTCTCTTGGGCATCAACTGCAGCCATTCCTAGACTGGGAGGCCTTGCTCACAGTAACTCATGCTTTAGTCATCTCTCATTTGGATTACTGTAACACGCTACATGAGGCTGCTCTTTAAGAGCATTTGGAAGCTACAGCTGGTCCCGAATGCAGCTATGCAGGCAGTTTTGGACATATCCTGTAATACCCATATAACACAGCTGCTCCATGAGCTGCACTGGCTCCCAGTGGGCTTCCGGATGCAATTCAGTGTGCTGGGTATCATCTGTAAAGCCCTACCTGGCATAGGGCCAGGCTGTTTGAGGGCCCCCCTGTCTCCGATGGTCTCTGCTAGGCCCACCAGATCTAGCGAGGAGGACATGCTCTGGGTCCCTTTTATCAAACAGTGTCATCTTGTTGGATCTAGGAATTGTTCCTTCCCTATGAAACAGCATCCCTCTGGAAATCTGGTTGGCACTGACCCTGTTAGACTTTCGTAAGGCACTGAAGACCTGGCTGTTTCCCCACATGTTTGGACCAGGAGGTTACGTGAGCTTTGCTGGTAAAGCTGTTTTTATACGTTGGGCTTATTAGTAAATAATAATTTGTGGTTTAGATGCCTAAAGGTTGTTTTAACCTTGTATGCCACCTAGACTCTCTGTTGTGAAATGGGTGGCCATATAAATAATTTTAATAAATAACAAAATCTATATATATATATATATATATATATATATATATAATTTTATTGAAGATTTTAATTACAGTAATAAAAACTAATACAAACTAAACTCATAGAAAGAAAGGAAAGAAGAGAGAATAAAAAGTGCAAAGAAAGGAAAAGTTTAAAAAGGGAAAGAGTGAGATAAAGAAAAAAAATACAAAAAAAGAATCAAAAGTATAGGAAAAAAAAAAGAATATAATAAAAAGAAAAGAAATACAGAAAGAAGTGACTTCCAATCTTCATCACAACAAGTATAAAGAAATTTGATAGCTCTTCACCCCCTGTAAGGTTACAAACAGATATCTCTTCTTCCCATAACCCACCCCTTATCTATAAGCAAATCCATAAGACACAGCTTTCCAAACTGTGTGTCGCGACACTTTAATGTGTCGCAAAACAGAGTCTGGTGTGTCGCCACACAACCCGGAAGTGGCAGCGGGGGTGTGCATGGCGGCCATCAGCGCTTCCGCGTTTTAGCGGAGGCCACTGCCACCGCCACCGTGCACACCCCTGCATGCCCCCCCGCACCGCCACCGTGCACGCCCCTGCACACGCCGCCGCCACTGCCGCCGTTGGTGTGTCGCCAACGGCGGCACTTTGGAAAGCACTGCCATAAGACATCAGCTTTTCAATACTGGTGTCAGCAAAAAGTCTGTAAAAGGTTTCCAGAACTTTATAAAAACATACATTTTAACCTTGATCAAATAAACCAACTTTATATACTCCTGAAAATCTTAATCTTTAATTCATTCAAATATTGTCATAGGATTTGGTCTCTCTTCAATTCTTTGTCCCATCACAAAGGCTTCTTCGAGGCTTTAACAAGCCTCTTTTGTAAATCCAATAAAAAGACGTCCAGGTTATTCTCTTGGTTTATGATTTGTATTTCCCCTTTAATCTTTAAAACTTCAGCCAGCTTCTTTTGTATATCCAGTAAAGAATCCTTATACAGGTCATTCTCTTGGCCTGTCACTTGTATTTCCACCTTAAATGCCTTCCCTGTCTTGTAATCCACACTTTTTTTAATCCAATATTTCTGATTCTACTATTTCTGCATCAAGCAAGATTTGTTTCACATCTGTCATTTCTTCATTAACATCTTTTGAACACAGTCTATCCATAGAAGCAGACATTGTTACTAATATTGTTGGTATTGTGGCTACTAATTTCTGGCCCCATTCTTCAAAGATCATCTTAAGTATTTTAAATGTTATAGCATTTTGTGTCATTTTGTAAATCCCAATATTGATCAAAAACAAAAGCAGGTTTAGATTTTTTTTCTTTTTGCCTGGAATCTTTAGTCCCTGCTAGTATCCAATTTAAATGATAAAGTCTTTAATCTCTGTTATGATTTACAGTAGACAATAATTTTGTTTCCCATGAAAAGCTGTTTATTTTAGATAGTTAGTTCCAAAATCTTATAGTAAAAGTTTCAATGTTCTAAATTTATCTGGACCCTTAATTGGCTTATATCTTTCATAGTTCAAAATCTTATTTAGCTTTTTGCCATTTATTTCAAATTCTTTAAGTTCTTATAATTATAGTTAATTTTTCTTTCATTCAGAAATGAAGATAGACTCGCCAGATGGCTTCTCAAACTTGTTGTACCGAATATCTCTAATAGCTTATGATGGTTAAATAAGCAGTTTCCAAAAATGGATAGAAAGCGAGGTTAGCAAACTTAGTGTCCTTTAAAAGGCTCCACTGTGGTTGTGAGCTTGATGACTGATCCCTTCATCTCCAGGCGCTCAAACCTGTGGAAGACCGCTGTCCTGCGATCTCCACGCGAGGAGCAGCCATCCGGAGCCCATGTAGATCTCCTGTCCTCTTCTTGCCAGAGAGGTTTTGAAGAACCAGTCTACTCACCGGTATCTGGTAAACATTCTTCAAATATTTTATTTTACTGATCTAAAGTTGCCTTTTCAAATTTAAATAAAATATATTACACATAACTTGGTTTAATTCTAGCCATTTTCACAAAGTAGGAAAATAAAGTATCTTACTGTTATGCTTCATTAACAGTTTATAACCAAAACAACATACATTCTATTTTTTTTTATGTAGGGAGAGGGGAGGTATCTTCCTATAATTCCAGAATAATGTTCTTCATTCAATGTTTGAAAAGGTTTTCAATAAAACTAATTAATTCAACTGACAAATTTAGGACTTTGCTATAGTTGACGCTTTCTTTTGGGTTGGGGGGAGGGGGTGCCTTCAAGTCGGTGTTGAGTCCCGGCGACTGCCTGGACAAGTCACTGCAGTTTTCTTGGTAAGATTTTGGAAGTGGTTTGCCATTGCCTGCTTCCTAGGGCTCAGAGAGAGTGACTGGCCCAAGGTCACACAGCTGGCTGTGTCTAAGGCGGGACTAGAACTCACGGTCTCCCGGTTTCTAACCTGATGCCTTAACCACTACTGTACACCAAACTGGCTCTCTTCATAACTATAGCAAAATCCTAAATATGTCAATTGAATTTTTTGGGTTGAACACCCTGATAAGCTGGTAAGGGATTGTAGCCCTATGGTATAATTATAGACTTGTTTACCCAGAAGTATTGCTATGTTCACTTATCCTTAGTGTGTTTAGGATGGCAACCACATTTTATTTCTGAGTGAATTTAAAAGTTGTCTATATTCCTTCTTAAATGTGTATGTGGGTATGTTTATATACCACAAAAGTTTTATTGGGATATTTTCAAATTAGTATTCATGATATTGAGGAAAGATATTTGATAATCTAAAAAACTGAGTATTTCCTTTTTAAAATATCAGATATGAAATTCTAAAAGTAGTAGTATTCATCTAAAGAGGAAAGCAAAATGAGAAACAGGATACTCTGACATGGAATTAATCAAATAAAATTTGAATATTGATAATTATAAATGAAACTTAATGCTGGATAAAACCAGAGAAGAGCAAATTAGTTCTGTTTATGTAGTGCACCAGGTCTATTTTCAAACAAAAAGAAAAAGGCTCTGCAAACTAACTAGTTTTAGAGATAAAAATAGTGGTTTGGCTTTTTTCAGAGGATTTTTTTGTATGTGTGGGGGGTAGTATGACTGATAAATAGTATCTACCATTTAGTAATAGTTTTCTAACTATGTAGTATTAATCTGGCCTTTGCCAGACCTACTGTGTCTTGCATTGAGGAAGAGAGAGACAAACTGGTTAACAGTCTAGAAGAGAGAACTCAATAGATTAGAATGTTAGAAACTAGTTACGAGGATTGGTTGTATCTTATGAAAATACTGCTGAGGGTAAAAATTTATTAAAGAAAGTTTATTTGTCTGAAGAATAAAGAACATTTTTTCTTTTGTGTACTGTTGGCTTCTGAATATTAAGATACTTTCAAATGTTAAAAAATTGGGAATGGTAGACCATACATGGATGTTCTATTATGGCGAGTTTTGAAAAGCATAATTCAGAGATAGCATTAACATTGTGCTTTCTGTTATAGCTAGCATGTTGTTGTTAGTTGCCGTCGAGTTGTTTACAACTCATGGCGACCCTATGTATAATAGAACAAAATGCTAAACGGTTTTCCGCCAATTGCCTGACTGTTCCAATGTTTACATCCATTGTTGCGGTAATTGTATCAATCCATCGCATTGAAGGTCTTCCTCTTTTACGCTGGCCCTCAACTTTACCAAACATGATGTCCTTTTCAAGCGATCGGTCTTTCCTGACAATGTGCCCAAAGTATGAGAGTCTAAGCCTAGTTATCCTTGCCCCTAGTGAACATTTTGGATGTATTTCTTTTAAAACTGATTTGTTTGTTCTTCTGGAAGTCCATGGTACTTTCAGTAATCTTCTCCAACACCACAATTCGAATGCATCAATTCTTCTTCTATCTTCTTTCTTTAATGTCCCAGTTTCACAGGAGTATGTGGCAATTGAGAAAACCATAGCGTGAGTCAGACGCACCTTTGTTTTTAAACTGACATCTTTACTTCTGAAAACTTTAGATAGGTCTTGGATGGCAGATTTTCCCAGCGCAATACGTCATTTGATTTCTTGGTTACTACTTCCCTTGGCATTGATCGTTGATCCGAGTAGAATGAAATAGTTGACAACTTCAGTTTCTTCTCCATTTATTGTGACATTACTTATTGGTCCATTTGTGAGAATCTTCATCTTCTTCACATTCAGGTGTAGTCCGTATTGCTGATTACAATCTTTAATCTTCATCAGCAAGTACTTCAAGTCTTCTTCATTACCAGCAAGCAAAGTTGTGTCATCTGTGTATCACAGGTTGTTAATGAGTCTTCCACCAATTCTGATACCGCGCTCTTCATACATTCCTGCTTCTCGAATTATTTGTTCAGCGTACACATTGAATAAGTAGGGTGAAAGTATACAACCTTGCCGCACACCTTTTCCAATTTTGAACCACTCGGTATCACCGTTTTCTGTTCTTACGACTGCCTCTTGATCTGTGTACAGGTTCCGCATGAGTACAATTAAGTGCTCTGGAATTTCCATTCTTCGTAATATTAACCATAACTTGTTATGGTCCACACAGTCAAAAGCCTTTACGTAATCAATGAAGCAGAGGTAAACATCTTTCTGGTATTCTTTACATTCAGCCAAGATCCATCTGACATCAGTTATGATATCTCGTGCCGCATCATCTTCTAAATCCAGCTTGGACTTCTGGTAGTTCTCTGTCAGTGTAAGGCTGCAAACGTCGTTGAATTATTTTCAGCAAAATTTTGCTAGCATGTGAAATTAATGAAATTGTTCGATAATTTCTACATTCTGTTTGATCTCCTTTCTTTGGAATGGGTATGAATACAGATCTCTTCCAGTCAGTTGGCCAGGTCTCTGTCTTCCAAACTTCTTGACATAGAGGAATAAGTGCTTCCACTGCTGCACCTGATTGTTGAAGTATCTCAATTGGTAATCCATCAATTCCTGGAGCCTTGTTTTTCGCCAGTGCCTTCAGTGCAGCTTGAACTTCTTTCTTCAGTACCGATGGTTCTTGATCATATTCTACCTCCTGAAATAGCTGAACATAGACTAACTCTTTTTTATACAGTGATTCTGTATATTCCTTCCATCTTCTCTTAATACTACCCACGTCATTTAATGCATTGCCCATAGAATCTTTAAGAATAGCAACTCGGGGCCTGAATTTTCTCTTCAGCTCTTTCAGCTTGAGAAATGCTGATCGTATTCTTCCTCTTTGATTTTCTAACTCTAGATCTTTGCATATTTCATCATAATATTTTTCCTTCTCTATTCTAGCTGCCCTTTGAAGTTTTCTATTTAATTCTCTTACTTCATTCATTCTTCCATTAGCTTTAGCTACTCGGCGTTTAAAAGCAAGTTCCAGAGTCTCATCTGACATCCATTTGGATCTTCTCTTCTCTTCTCTTCTCTTCTCTTCTCTTCTCTTCTCTTCTCTTCTCTTCTCTTCTTTTCTTTTCTTTTCTTTTCTTTTCTTTTCTTTTCTTTTCTTTTCTTTTCTTTTCTTTTCATAGCTAGCATGTAGCTGACCTGAATTTCCCTTTCTGACATAATTGTTAGTGATTTAATTTTTGAAAACCTGGTGATGATACACAGATGTAAACTAATGAGAAATTATTGCAGCATATTTAGATCCAGTTTGTTAGCTTGAAAACAATGGGGAATGAGCATCCTCCTGGTAGCTACGAAGGGAGGAGAAATGGTTATTTATTCTGTGCTTCTCATTGCAGCAACCTTTCAGTACAGGCCGTGGAGGTGAAATTATGTAGTCTTCATATTAACCAACTCCTAATCTGATCAATATGATAACCTAATTATCTTTAATAAAGTTTCTTGAATATTTCTTATAAGAATATTTCTCATAAGGAATGGATTTGCCCTGATTAAGTGGGCTGTTTATAGAAATGTATACATAGGTGTTTACAAGTAACTATACTTCTATATAACTTCCATACTTGACTTTGTTGTTATTTTTTTTAAATCCTGCATTTATAATAATGCCCTTGATAGGATAATTGTGGAGTCCTTGGTACTCAGAGAGTTGCTTGCAGATGTTTTCTTACCTGACTAGGGTAACATCAGTGCTGATGAGTGTGGGGTTTCCTCCCTGTGTATATACAGTAGCTTGCCCTGCCAGTGTTGGTGGGGGTGTGGTTTTCTCCTTGGTAGTTCCTTGATTAGGATATTGTTTTCTGCTTGATTGTTTGTCTGGTGTTAATCCCTGCTTAACTGGGTATAGGCTGCTGGAGAGGATGTGTTCTGGTCTTTTTGTTTCCTTCTTAGCTTTTTTATTGTCTCTTTTGAATGGTTTATCTCTGTGTGTCTAAGGAAGATAATTGCAAGCTTGATGATTACTGACAGAATTATGTAATTGTTCATCATGAGGCTGATCACGTAGGAATATACTTCCTATTTTATTTTAATTGTGAAGATAAAATGATTGAGTTGCTGGTGAGGAAGAGGTATAAAATATCTCCTCCATGTCTACCATTTTTTGTCCTTTTCATATTACCTCTGATTGGAACACTTGACTTTTTCATGTAAAAATTATTATGTTGATTAGGATTTTTTCCCCTTTGACAGGCTCTTAAATTACAATTGCATTGTTTCTTGATGCTTTCTTATAATCATCTTATCCCAACAGCACTTTAAACTTCATTTTTCCTTATAGCAGCCAACTTATTTTGTTAATGACAAACAGGAACTTTATTTTTCATGCCACTGAAGGATTCTAATTCCAAGTGTTGTCAGCTGTGATACAGGAAAAATATCATCTGTCATTACTTAAAAATACTAGCCTAGATTAATGTTATATCAATCTGAAGCATAGCTTATCAGAATTAAAGTTTTGGACTATTTAATGCAAATTGTTGATGGGATTTCTGCTTAACCAAGTCACAGATATGATTGGAATAAAAAAGGCTACAAAATTATAACAGTAATTTTACCTTTCATCTAAAAAAGGCCTAGGATAAAGCAAGCCTCATAACCCCTTGAGCACATGCAAGCTAATCACAATATATTCCTTGTATATCTCCAGCAGCAGCAGGAGACTGAAACTGACAAAAAATCTCTGTTGTGACATGGCTCTTCCAAATTGCAAAGCTCCAGTGAGGGGGGGGGGAGGTTCCGATAGTACAGAAGGATTATACAGTATGATGTGCTTGTGGACACATGCCTAAATTCTTGCAGTATTTAGACTTTGTGTGGTGAGGGGAAAGAACTTTTGTTGGAGCCTCAGTATTTTATTAAAACCCAGTTTCATCAATTTGAAGAATGAGTTTTTAGAAAAAAAGCATCATTGTGAAGAATATAATGTAACTGAAAAATAAAATAATTCAGCAGAATAGATAACTTGAAACAATAATCCTATCTGGAATAAAAGCTTTATTAGATAATGTAATGATTATTAAGCTTTTCTAACTATGAAAAACAAACTGAGTCGCTCTTTGAGTGAGATGGGTGGTGACTACATTCGAAATATAAATATAAATAAATAAATAAAAACTTAGCTAGTTATGCTAAAGTTCTACTAACTATGTATATGAAGCCTTCAGAGGCTTGGAATATTTTTATATTACTGATCATCTTTTGCCCATTCCTTTTCCTTGGCTGACTTAATTGCAAGAGGGCGGCATTATGGTCATTTTAATTCTGGTGTTGGAGCAGGAAATGGCAACTTTCTGGTGACCCAGGAGCTATTGTGAGTGACATAATGATGCAAAGCGGGCAGGGTGATGATATAAAAATGAGCAACACCAAAATTTTACATAATTGTTCTTGGTTTGGGGAGAGGGTTTCTGTAATTGTTTTAGGGCTTGTTTTGCAGTTTTGTTTCTTTCTTGTTTCAAAATGGTAGGAAACTACATTACCAATATTTGCAGGTGGCTTTTGGGGCAGTAAAAAACATTTCTGGTCTCTGTGTAGCTCTGGGATGGCAGGTTATCTACTCCTGTGTTAGGTCACTGTAGAAAAAGTGAAAATATATCCAAAGATAATCTGTCTGTTAGAACTGTGCAGAGCTTTGAAGGGGTGCTTTGATTCAATAATGTTTTAGTCAAAGCATCTCTTTGAAGTAGTACCTTGCATTAAAGAGAACATTCCCTTCAAAGTACCAGACCACATGAAGGTGTCTCTCTATATGCTCTTATCCCCTAGGTTCTTTCAATGTGTGAGGTGGAGTGATTTGATTTTCTAGTCAAGACAATGCTTTGAATTAAATTGGATTGCTGCATCAACCCACATCAAGGCAACAGTTTGAGGCAGAGTAGCACTGTAGCATAGCCCTACTGCTTGTATAATCTTTCGTCAATAAGTTTTGAGCTTACAGCACTGAACATACAGAAGTAGTAATAGCCTTTTTATTCCCATTGTTCTTTACAACTATAATTACTATTTCAATATATCTGCTTTTTATTTTTTAATTATATAAAAAAGAAAGAAAATGCCAGCAAAAATATGCATCTCAAAAATATTAAATGAAACTTGGTCTAACTATATATCCCTGTCATGCCATACAGTTACAGGTAGTCCTTGTTTAATGACTGCCTTGTTTAGTGACCATTTGCAGTTATGATGGTGATGAAAAAGTAACTTTATGGCCAGTCTTCGTATTTACGACATTTGCAGGTCTGTAAAGCAAAGGAAAGCTGAAGTAAGATCATAAGCACAGTTGCAGTTTCACTTAGTGACCGCTTCCCTTAACAACCAAGTTGTGGTCCCAATTGTGGTTGCTAAATGAGGACTACCTCTAAACTACTATAATTTAAGTTATTTTGCTTTATGATAAAAATCAAGTCAATTATATAAATTAATTTTGCAGCCTAAGCACTTAAAAATACCTCCAAATAGGACTCTAGCTGATTCCCCCCCCCCAAATTTAGAAAGAAATTATCCAGACAGATGGAGAATTGGTACCCTGGCAGCCTTGTAGTATTGTTTTTTAAACAGTCATAAAACCATGCAATATCTAGTGCCATCATCTTCCTGTAAGTTTCCAAACTGATGGTATATAATTCACTGGTTTCTGTTCATGCTTATCTTCTTCTGAATCTGCTAAAACATAATTCATATTTGAAATAATTTCTGTCTAAAAGGAAGACACTATATGGTCATATACTGTTAATGTTGTATTTTCAGCACTACATTTCAATTAGCTGAATGCATCTTTCCAAACATATACCCAGGAACCCAGTAGACATGAAGTAGTTTTTGTTGAATTAATTGTAATTGTAAATCTATAGAAACTTTATATATAGATGCCAAATTGATATTGTGTTGATGCAAGTTCCTTCTATGTCAGCTTGTTCTTGTTTTTTTATTTAAAAAAAACTATTACAAACATATTTTATGGTAAAACAAAAGCAAAAGTCCAAACATTAAACCCTCTAGTGATAAGGGAGAATTCTGAAGCCTCCTAAGGCTGCTGGCTCCATATCTATCAGAAGATACTTTAACCAAAAATATTGCTACTTTCCACTTGTTTGGCACATGATATTGCAACTCCTGAACTAACATAAATTAATAAGCTTAGATAATGAATGTAAGTAAGATATATACTCCACACCAAAAATATTGCTACTTTCCACTTGTTTGGCACATGATATTGCAACTCCTGAACTAACATAAATTAATAAGCTTAGATAATGAATGTAAGTAAGATATATACTCCACACTTTTCCCAGGTTCTTGTCTGATTTATTTATTTATTTATTTATTTATTTACTATCCCACCTTTATTTTTATAAATAACTTTTTTTTATAAATAATTTTTATAAATAACTCAAGGCAGCAAACATTAAACATACTCCTTCCTCCTCCTATTTTCCCCACAACAACAACCCTGTGAGGTGAGTTGGGCTGAGAGAGAGTGACTGGCCCAAGGTCACCCAACTGGCTTTCATGCCTAAGGCGGGACTAGAACTCACAATCTCCTGGTTTCTAGCCCATTGCCTTAACACTGATGTGTGCTTGTGCAGATAATTCTATTATATTATAATATTGTAAGAGTGTCAGCAGTAGACTCTAAAACAGAGCTTTCCAAACTGTGTGTCGTTACACGTTAGTGTGTCAGCTGCAGTGTCTGGGTGTGTCGCAGCTGCTGCTGCCTCCGAGCCCTGCCAGGATTCCGCGTAGGTCCTAGTGCCTGCCTTGTGCCTGGCTGCCTCCAAACCTGCCCTGCCAGGATTCCACGCAGTTCCTAGTGCCTGCCTTGTGCCTTGCAGCCTCCAAACCTGCTGTGATTCCACGCAGGTCCTAGTGCCTGCCTTGTGCCCTGCTGTAAGAGTGTGTCGCGAAATGATGCCCTGCTGTAAGAGTGTGTCACCAACATGAAAAGTTTGGAACGCTCTGTTCTAAAACTATGCAGTTTTTCTTTTTCAGGGTAATAACTGAGGAACTGTTTGCTTGGTTGTACAATGGAAAATGCAAACAAAGATAATGCTTCTTCCAGAGAAGGGCTACTACTTAGGATGGGGCTTAATGATAACAAAGCTGGAATGCAAGGGCTGGATAAAGAGAAGATCAACAAAATCATAATGGAAGCCTCCAAGGTTTGTTTACATAAGTTTTCTTTTTAAATTAAGAAATGTTTTAGCTATTCACATTGGTTGTATTCAGTAAAAAGTGTAGAGTATCTACCAGCCTGATGTAGGCATGAATGGTCATTACAGTAAATGTTAAAATTAAATCTATAAAGTTACTGCGCATTTCCAGTGGATAAGGTGGTGTGTTTTGAAATATAGGATGCATAACAAGCAGGGCTTTCAACTATTAGTACTCCCAGTTATTTGAGGACTTGTGCTAGCACAACGTCTCCTATTGCTAGGAATGTGATCAGACAGCTTGAAGTAGCCATGTAGCAGCCAGAACAGCGGGGGAGAAGTAACATACTGCTCCATACCATGTATACAAAAACAGTTGTATTGCAAATCTTGGGGCACTTCTGGTCACCTTCATTCAGTGGAATGTAGAAGTTGGCATTAGTATGTTGGCATACTAATTACTGACATTGTGATGGAATCTGTCTCTGAGGGAGAAGGTAATGTTATGGAGATCGCGGGCGAAGGAGGAGGGGACACTTTCCGGGGTGAGAAATGCGTTCACAGCCTCGAAGACCTTGGATGCCCGTCCAAGAAGGTCAGGCCAGACCCACCTTAGAGTGCCTGGGGTTTTTCCCAGAGAACTGCTTAGTGTGGCTTAGTTTGGCAAGATTCTGTGTAAGATAGAACAATAAAGATCTAGAGCTTAAATCCGAGGCTCAGCGTTGTTCTTTGCCTAACCACGACAGACATAGATGTGTAAATCATTGTTATCCTGAAGATAAATAAGAATTTTAGTTGTGATTTTTAAAACTAATTATTTATTTTAAAAAATGGTACATGAGTTTGCTTTGTACCTTGTCTTTTTCACTATGACGGTAAGCTTGTATGCAAGGACAATCTTATTTTAATCTATGTACTTAGCCAATTTTAGACACAACTAATAATACTGTATTTCAGTATCATTCAGAATCAGTGGGACAGTTTAAATAACTGCTTTTAAGATTTCAGTCTTCTTGTCAGTACCTAAATATTGGTACATGTCTCCCTGAAAATATAGTAGGTCTAATTCCTTTTTGTTTAAAAACATTGTATTTGTGCTATGCTTTGTTTGTTTATATTGTTTTATCCTATTTTTTTCATGAGGTATGAAACGTCTTACCAAAATATTGCACAAAATATTTCTGTGTCTAAATAAATACATTCTGACATAGTTCAGTATATCTATGTGATTCTTTATTTGGCGATTCCTGCTTTCTTCCATGCCCTAAGGTACTGTATGCCACCTTAATAGCTAATATAACAAACCTGGAGGTCAAAGTCCTTTGTATGCGCTCCTCTAGTGGCCTTCATAACTTAAATATAATTAAATTGATATGTGCCAGACTGAAATAATTTTAATCTCTTTGGCAGGGTTCCAAATTTTATGAAAATGAACTTAAGAAAGATCAACAGGTTAATAAACGGATTGAAAAAATGCTGAAACTAAAAAGTAAAATCACAGAGCAACAGATTTTGAAAGCACAATTGCAGGTAATTTCTCTAAATGTCTTGAAAAGGCCAGCCAGGTAAGAAGAAAGAGTGGAAAGATTTCTCCATTTAGTTCAACTCCATTTTGTATAAGATTGTTTGATTTAATCTGAAATAACTAGTATAGCTTAGGGCTTAGTGTATGCATACAAAGAAAATCCGGGATATCAGGCTCATGTATAAACATGCTGTTAAGATAACATTCAATAGAAGGCTTGCTATTTAAGTAAACAGAAGTCAGTTTGGTTTGTGACTTACTCAGTCTTGCCAGTCTTCTTTGTCTATACTTTAGGAGCTTGCTTTCTGTTGTAGTGCTTCAACTAGTGTTTCTGGGGCTCCTGACCGTCAGCTTTTAACAGCCTCAGAACCTACAGGAGCTATTTCTACACAACACCTTATACACATAACTATGGCGTTGGTTTTAAATATAGGTCCAATGTTTCCAAGAAGTGAATTTATGTAGGCAGTTTCCCAAAGCTGTGTG
Source organism: Charina bottae (assembly GCA_023362775.1). Lineage (NCBI taxonomy): Eukaryota > Metazoa > Chordata > Lepidosauria > Squamata > Charinaidae > Charina > Charina bottae. The sequence goes on from JALMGJ010000012.1 coordinate 686,839, forward strand.
ATTGTGGTGGGTTTTACTATAACATTTTTCCTTGAAAGTATCCTATGTATGTGAAAATATTATATTGTTTGAAAATTAAATGTCAGATATTTCTACATCAATGATGGGAAGGCATGTATTTTTCATCAATTACATGGCATTTCAAAACAAAAAGCTCTTGGAAAAAGAGCTTGGCAGCAATTAGTTGTGGTTATAGGAGAGCTTCATATGAGTTACACTTAGTTCTTGTTTACTCACATGCAAAGAACAGCATTGTAGACATTAAACAAATTAACCAGGTGAGCCATAAAGATTATCATAACATAATTACTACATTAAATAAGCCACTTTCTCATGTCACAGCAAATTAGTTTAGAGGCCTTTTGAAATGATCCACATAATGGTTGGTTCATGTGACAATTTTCTGTTACTTAGGATTCAAATTAAAAATTATTGTGCAAATTATTCCACGTTATTGCAGACTGAATATTTTGAAATGATATAAGGGACCATGTAACAGTGTTTATACTGTGTGTATGTACATGCTTATGAAACAGTTCTAAAATAGTCGCTAGTTATTTTTATAACCAACTTTGAGAAAGAGAAAAGACTGTCTTTATACAGTTTTGCGTATTTATTTATGCACAGATGGATAAACTTGCAATGGAATTGGATCAGAATCGTGATCTTAGTTGTACTATTGTACACATTGACATGGATGCCTTTTATGCAGCGGTAGAAATGAGAGACAATCCTGAATTAAGGGACAAGCCCATAGCAGTGGGTTCACTGAGTATGCTGGTAAGCTGAAATACAACATTTGCACACTTGCATAGAAAACTCAGATAACCATGCTCTTTCATTGTTTTACAAGTTCCTTGTTTCTAAATTTGTGATAAGAGAGATTCAAATTAAACAATTATTTCTGTGAGTACAAATGTTTTTTGTTAGATAAATATTTTGCTTTTTCTTGTATATGCTTAATATAACTTACATGATTCTTGTTCATTGCTGTGTGTTCCAGTTTTAAATAAAACAGTTCTGTGGTTTAACTTAAGATGAGAAATAAACGTCCTGTCTAGTATAGGAATCTCTAGAAAATTACAGATTGTAATTTTTACTTGGATGGTAGAAAACATGATTTATAATGTAAAAAAAAAAGTGTGTGTGATGAGCAGTTTGCCATGAAGTTCAGTAGCTGACTTTCAGCCATTCACTTGTAATACTATTTCTGGAATATTACTATTCGCTAAAACAGTAATTATATTATTAATGGCAGGTTCTACCTGGATGAATTATAAGATATATTTTAGAATAAATAACATTTGGTGGGCATCACAATTTTTTTCTGGATTGTAACTTGCTAGCAGATTGATGCCATTAGGAATACATGAATCCAAGTAACTGAGAAGTTTTGGCCATTAGATTTATACAATGTGGTAGCACAAATATGTTCTGGGTGACTTTAGTGTGACTCCAGAACTATTGACACTGACCAACAGCAGCTTCCTGGGAGATTTTCATACGTTCCCTAAAGAGCTGAGAATTGAATCTCTGATTCTTTGCATGAATAGCATATACATGTAGTCCTTGTTTAACGATGCTAATTGGGACCAGAAACACTGTTGTTAAGCGATGTGGTCATAAGTCGAAAAACCACATGACCACGCTGCTTAGAAATGGCAATTCCAGCAGTCCCAATTGCCATCATTAAATGAGGACAAAACAGGTCGTTAAGCAGGGACCTCACATGACCGTGACTTCCTGCCGGCTTTCCCATTGACTTTGCTTGTGGGAAGCCAGTAGGGAAGGTCACAAATCATGATCATATGACCGCAGGGATGCTGTGACTGCCGTAAGTACAAGGACCAGTCATAACTACCCCTCGTTCAGCGTCGTCATAAATTTGAACCACAAGTTGGACCACTCGCCAAACAAGTGGTTGTTAAATGAGGACCACCTGTATGTACTCCATCACAAACTACAGGCAACTCTGAAATGAAAAATATATCCTGACTTGGTCTACGTTATAAGGAAAAAAAAGTATGGGGGAGGGACAGAAGCAACAAAATAAAGGGCAAAACTTCAAGTAAGTGTTTAAATACCATTTTGGTAGAATTCATTATGATTTGAACAATGTTCCCCTCAATTTCATTTTCTCTCACCATTCTCAATCCCTGCAACCCCCAGAGCATCTTAATAATTCACTCTGAAGGGCTGGGGTCTCCTTTGGAGTATGAAGATATGCTTGGGGATACAGGAGGAAAAAGAAACTGCTGCTTCTCATTCTTCTCTTGGTAGAAACTATTGGTTGCTCCTCACAGTTCTTAACCATCTCCAGTGTGTTTTCACTGAAATCAATCTTGTGTAAATGCACATAGCTCTAAATAACCATCTCATTGTGCCAAAACTCTTCACAAAATGGTATTTCTTTACAAAATCCTTGGGATTGTAAACGCCACCACATGCCAACTTGACCCATGTCCCTCCTGGCTGGTGAAATCAGCTAGGGAGGTGACATGTGTCTGGGTCCTGGTGATTATAAATTCGTCCTTGAGTGAGGGGGTGTTTCCGGCTGCATGCTGATGATACCCAGTTATACATCTCCATCCCGGGTGAAGTAGGTGATGCGGTCAATGCCTTATCTCAGTGTCTGGAAGCTGTGGGGGTCTGGATGGGGAACAACAGGCTTCAACTGAACCCTGGTAAGACAGAGTGGCTGTGGATTGATGGCCCCCCTAGATCCGGGAAGTTGTCATCTTTGGTTCTGGCGGAATCTGGGGGTCCTCCTGGACTCGCGACTCCTGCTCGAAGAGCAGGTGGCAGTCGTGGCCAGGAGGGCCTTTGCACAACTTCGAGTTGTGAACCAGTTACGCCCTTTCCTGGATCGGGAGGCCCTCCGAACAGTCACTCACGCCCTTGTCATCTCCCGCATAGACTACTGTAATGCGCTCTACATGGGGCTACCCTTGAAGAGTATCCGGAAGCTTCAGCTGGTACAGAATGCGGCGGCGCGAGCAGTTACGGGTGCCATAAGATCGGCACATGTAACACCTCTGCTACGCGAGCTGCATTGGTTGCCAGTTTGCTTCCGGGTCCAATTCAAGGTGTTGGTGATTACCTTTAAAGCCCTATATGGCATAGGGCCAGGGTACCTGAGGGACCGTCTCGTCCCGATGACGTTGGCCCGCCCCACCCGTGCATGCAGAGAGGGCATGCTTCGGACCCCCTCAACAAGATAATTCCATCTAGCGGGGTCCAGGAGGCGTGCCTTCTCTGCGACAGCGCCCGCCTTATGGAACATCTTGCCCCCAGAGGTGAGACTGGCCCCTTCACTCCTGGCCTTTCGGAAAGCCATTAAGACCTGGCTCTGCCGCCTGGCCTGGGACGACAGAGGCGGTAGTGCCTCCTGGGGTTGGCTGTCCCCGTAGCAATATGATCTGTGCTACGGTCCCCAATCCATCTTGGATTTTATTTATTTTATATCGGATATATTTTATATATCTTCTATTTTGTATAGTTTTTAAATTTTTAAATTTTAATTATTGTAACCCGCCCAGAGTCCCTTGCATGGGAGATGGGCGGGGAATAAATAAATAAATAAATTAAATAAATAAATAAAATCTCTGAAACTGAATGATCACTGTCCCCCTTTCTACTGTTTAAGATTCTTTGCTTTTGCCTTCAAAAATATAATCAAGATATAAATCCATACTGTCACACACTTCCAGACTTAATGAGATGTCTGTAAGTTATTAGTCCAGGATTTCTAATGTGGTTTTATAGCACAACACATTTAACCATTTTTGTTGTGAAGCAGTCACAGTCAAAATATTGGTTGGCAAAATATAACCACATGTGATGGTTTCACATGTGTTCAAATAATTCACCTCTTGAAGCGCTGTTATTTTCTGAGCATTTGAGATGTTCCTTCATATCAGTTTTGCTTCAAATGTTTGAAGGCTTATTCAGTGACAGAATAAATGAAGTGAAAGTAGGAAATTTCACTTTCTTGATTAGGTCAGTGAGTTTATATGTTCATTTTTCTTGACCAGTTTATCTCTCTTAGAAGATCAAAGCAGCATGCTTGTTTCAAGAATAGGAAAAATTGTAGTTAAGCAATGTGGCAGGTGATGATGGTATTACTCTCAAAAGTGTATTAGGACTTCAAAAGACTGGGGTCAAAATTCTCTTTTCCCCCTCCAAATCCTGGCTGGTGTGAAGCAGTTGTTTAAGAAGGGTAGTACATCCATTGATCCCTTTTTGCCTGTTGGACTGATTACTTTACAACATTCCCTGTCATACCAGTCTTACAGCTGCTTCTGAATGGACCATGACAAAATTGAGTACACTGTATGCAGTTTGAGGATGGCTTCTTTATATCAATTGTGGCTAACCTTGACTATACTTGCATGTACCGTAGTATTTGGTTTGGATTCCATCTTATTTATTGTATATGACTGTTTCATGGTAGTCCTTTTCAGACTTATCTGACTGACTTGTGGCTTATCAAACAGGTAGTAAAATTTTCATTTTCATTACAGGTAATAAATTTTTCATGATACATCAATTCCTGTAGAAAAATGTGCTTAATTTTTGTTAGTCCTGCTATACTCATGATTATGCTCACACAAAATGCTTAACCAAGTCAGAGATCTAGCAGCTCTATTTTTGGGGGCTGAGTGTGGTGTGGGAACCCAGCCTAGTGAATTATATTTCACTGTATAGTGTGAACCTATAACATAAGTTAATTCCGTAAGCCGACTAAGCATATAGTTTGACTAGATCCCATGGGGCAAGGAAGGGAGCAAGGGTTCAGTTCAGTTGTCTCCTCCTGAAACAGCCATTAATCCCCAGATTATTAATGAAACTCCTTAGTTAAACAAAAAACCCTAGTCTTCAGCTCTTCTGGAAACTGAAATATGAGGCAAGCTGTTTCCTTCTCCACCGTTAAAATACTCCAACACATTGCAAAGTCATATTGCTGACATTTGAAAGCAAAATGGCCAAAATTCAGTTGTGCAGTTTTCAACCATTTGAGGGAGTGGGGTTAAGGGTAAAAATGGGAGTTTTCAATTAAAGGTTAGGAAAAGCATCCCAATGATAGAAACAGTCTGACAATGAAACCAATCTTGAGAGGAGGTGAGTCTTCCCCTCACTGATCTCTTCAAGAAGAAAGTGGATACTGTAGATACTTTTCAGGGATGCCTTAATTTGTACTCTGACACTGAAACAGGCTTGGAGAGAAGGGCTACTCTATGATTCTGTGGTTATTATATCCATGTTGCACCCACTGACAAGCTGAATTACATTATATCTTTGTTTTCACACTTTTTTAGTTCTTTTTTTTTTTGTAGTTTTTTGTTTTTCTGTATCTTTTATCTTTTTTTGAAACTTAATAAAATTCTTTTTAAAAAAGCTGAATTATGTCAGTTTTGTAGGGTAACCAAGAGTTATTATGCCCATTTGGGACTAAGTATGACAGGAGTATATGGCAAACTGTCAAAGAGACTAGTGTTGCTATCCATTCTGTTTTATTTTTAAGAGAAAGGTTATATCAAGCATATATGGCCTCTGAAGGCCTGTGGATATCCAAATTGGGCCTTCACTAAATCTAAATCTACCAGACCTAAAACAGCGACAGATAGGGCTGAGACTCAGAGTAAACGGAAGAACCTGGTCATTCCTTACATGGCTGGCGTGTCTGAAAAGATAAAACGGATATTTGGCAAACACCACATACCTGTATATTTCAAACCCACCAACACACTGAGACAGAGGCTTGTACACCCCAAAGATCAAACTCCAAAACACAAGAAAAGCAATGTAGTTTATGCAATCCAGTGCAGTGAGGAGTGCTCTGAACTCTACATTGGAGAAACCAAACAACCTTTGTACAGGAGGATGGCCCAACACAGGAGAAGTAACACCACAGGACCAGAGTCAGCAGTTTATCTTCATCTAAAGGAAAAAGGACACTCATTTGAGGACATAAATGTTCACATTTTAGACAGAGAAGATAGGTGGTTTGAGAGAGGGGTCTAGGAGTCCATTTATGCCAACTTGGAAAATCCTTCCTTGAATAGAGGTGGGGACCTCAGGCACAATCTTTCACCTATTTTCCTTCCTGCTTTGTCTTCTGTGCCTAGGAAGATTAAGACCATTTCGCAAGCTCAACAGCAGCATGGTAATCTTAACGATCCTCCTTTAGATGATAAAGGGACTTAGAAATAACATCTCAAAATAACCATGACCTAGCCCCAGTTGCAAGGTCACACAGCCACCTAGAAACATATTTAAGGATTCCCTTACTAACTTTGCTCAGACTGAAGAAGCTCCTTGGATAAGGAGTGAAACGTTTCCACTGAGAAAATAGAAATCCAGTTGACATGATTCAAGCTACAGACAATTCCACCTGGATGACTGAGAACCTTCATAGACATATTGTTATATCAAGCACTGTAACACAGGGCCAAATCAAGGAAGCAAGAATCACCCAGACTTCATTGAGGAGTTTTAATGCAAGAATTAGGGATAAAGATATAGTATCTTGGGAACTGCAACAGGAATCTACAGCCTTCTTCTATCAGTGAGTTAATTAAGGAAGAGTTTCTTTGATAGTTTTGAATCTCTTCTTCCTGGGCCTTTGCAGCCCAGACTGTTCTGTCATTTATGAGATAAGCTTCCAATATCCTCCTTTGCTATCTGTTGGCTGTTTATGTCTAGAGTCATCCTGCTTCTTTCTCATCCTCCTTACAGGTTATATGATTGGGCAGGGGTCTGAAGTTGATTGCAGAAGCAGTGCAATTTTTAAAGGGATTTGTGATGCAATATTCAGCAAAGCTGCACGTTTTCCTGTCTCTTTCCTCTGACAGAGGCCTCTCTCCCTTACCTCAGACTTTGGTGCTGAGGCACTATGACATGCAGCAGTTTAGAAATTATTATTGATTATTGATTATTATTATTATTATTATTATTATTATTATTATTATTATTTTAGTGGTAAGGAAGATTTGCATTGTGATGGTTTGTAAGTTATTCTTTACATTATCTGAAAGCAGAGCTAAATGTTGGACCACAAGCGAAGTCCAACCACCATTATATAATCAAAGGAAGCCAAGGAAACTATTTTTTAAAATATATTAGATTTATATCAAATAAATCTAAATTATCTAGCAATAAATTTTTTTAAGTGTCAGAGTTGGGCAGCCGAGAAATCTGAATAAATAAATACATTTAATTAAACATACGTAGCTAACCTCTGCTAATTAAGAATGGTTTTGGCTGCTTTCACCAAGCAACAGAAATGGAGTTAGCCTGGTTACTCTTGGCAGAGTTCCATATTCTTAGAGTAGCCATTGGGAAACCACCACTTGTGTTTTCACAAAGCTTTTACAGTCATATTTTCAACAACTTTCCCCCAAAAGAGGAGGAAGGAGCCTAGATAAAAATTGCCCAGGGCTGTTGGATCCAGCCATGGCCTCTTGAAAAGGGGGTGCACACTGTTTTCTTCAAGGCAGGTGAAGCCTCCCCTTCCCTAAGAGAGGAAGTCACCACCCAACCACATGTCACCGCCCAGGAGGCTTTCATTCACCAGGAGGGACATGAATCTGTCAGAATCTAACAAATGTGTAGCCAAGTTAACAATCCCAAAGACTGACCGCTTTCTCAGGAGTTACAAAATTAAGCAGCTCTGAAGATGTTCTTGTGGCCCATTTCTTCCAGCAGGGAATGGGTCACTTTAAAAATAACTGCTGGTCAGCTATCTGCAGACTCATTAGGTGCAGAAAGTTTTCTTATCACCACAATGTAATCCATAATAATGGGCTCTTACTGTACTTTTGGTCTAGAAATCAATCTCAATAAATACACATTTATTATGTCTTCTGACATGCTTATGAGAATTCTTGTAAATCATTGATTGTGACCTACATTGTGCCTAGATGAAGAATATTCAAGAATTTAATACTGTCTATGATACAGATGGGTGCAACTGATGATTTTTGAACCATAAAAGACAGTAAATTATATAATTTCATGTTGATTTCACTTTTACTTAATAATTTTCAGATTCAGCTTTGGCAATATTATTGAGGGTGAGGGTACACACAAAAACATATAGTTTTACATACATTTTTGGGATATAGCTACTATCATTTATGAGATAGTTAACAAAGCAGAATATAACTGCCTTGGAAAATGGCTTCCACAGACTCCAGCCAACCTCCTGGGGATGCCTGCCAACTTTTATTTACTCTAAAGCATGACTTCACTATCCTCTGAGTGATATTTGTTGGCAGCAAAACTGGCTTACTTATGGAAGTCTTTTTCAAAGTTAGTATTAACAGTGTTTGGTCCAAAAATCAGCTATTTTCTTCATAAATAAATGGGGATTTCAGCATAAATGTCCCCAGACCTCACATTTTCAACCCTACTGGTTCATCTGTTGGTTTTTGTTTCTGTTGAAGAAGATAAAAAGCTTGCCAATATTTGGTTTCTCTCTAAATAATTGATTAGAAAAACATAATTTCTGGATTTAGCCTAAGACAGATCCTGAAAAACCAGACTGGCTATTTTTTAAAATGCTTAGTTCACTATCCAGGTCAGCTAAAATGGCCACATTCTGCTTTTGCCCAGATTTACTCAAGTATAATTATGTGTTACAGTACATTAAAAAGATACAAGGTTGACTAATCAGAATTGATTTTATAATAGGAGCTAATTTCCATGTTTAAGTAGTACTTGAATCGTTATTAATGGGTCTTAAGTTTTCCTAACAGTTTTTTAGTCTAGTTATAGTACAATCCATTTTAAAAAGCTTTTTTTAAAAATCATGGTTTTGTTTTTTTAAGTCCACTTCAAATTACCATGCTAGAAGATATGGGGTACGTGCAGCTATGCCTGGATTTATTGCTAAGAAACTTTGTCCGCATCTTACTATAGTACCATTAAACTTTAAGAAATACAAAGAAGTAAGTAAAGAGGTATGTGACTCATTTCTATAGCTGAATGCATATTAATATAAGTATTTTAATTTGTCTGCAGTTTACCAAGCATTGAAAATTATATTATGAAGCTTTATATTGTCATTAGCTTGTTTTGATTCTGCATAAAGAATACTGTTATTATTTTCATATCTGCGCAAGTAGGAGGAGAAAAAAGTGGTGTTACCATTTACAACTGAATTGATTCTGTTTCACAGAACTAGCATTAAATTTTCCTTTCCCATTAATACCTTTTAATAATCATGTGAACTGAACGATTTGAGGTGAACATCTTTCTCCATCAACTGTTTCTATTTTTATAAGCTGCAGTGGATCATTGGAACTGATTTCCTTGTCTCTTTTTTAAAACTCATCATATTCCAAAACAAAATAATACCCACCTTTTTTAATCTCCTAAGTATGGCCATTTTAACTTTATCCATATGATCCTATGTATATTGAGATTTTAGGGTTAGGGTTTTAAATACTGATCTCATTGTGTTACTCATTTATTTGTCTAAGAAAGGACAACTTTGGTTCTCCATTCTTAAAGCAAAGATGATGATAGCAAACTCTTATTATTACTTGTTCAATCACTTCCAACTTTTCATGACCCAATAGACATTATTTTTCCAGGATTGTAGCTTAGTTCCTGTAAGGTCATGCTTGTGTTGTGGTACATTGCTTTTGTCGGCCTCTTTGGTTTTCTAAGCATCAGGGTCTTCTCCAACGACTCAAATAAATATGTTGTCTTTCCCATTCAGATATTAAACTCAGTTGCTTTGCATTGCATATTTGGATTTTCCTCTATCTTTGTTGTCTTTTGATTTTCACCTTTAGCTATTTTCAGCATGTTAGCAGATAGTCATTTTGCTGCTTTTGCATTTTGGGGTATTTTTAATGACATCAAAAATGTCAGTCTTCAGGCACTCTATCAAATCTATGCTTACCTTCACTGCATAATCATATAGTGTACTGCTAAGGTTATATCTTCTAGTCTGATTATTTTATTTGCTTTCTTTTGTTTAGGTTGTAATTTTCCAAGTAGGAATTTACATTCTGATCTTTAGTCAGTGCTAGGTCATTTTTGGTACCTGAGTAGAGCTTCTCCATCTTTGCTTGTAGAATATATAGCCAATTTGATTTTGGTATTGTCCGTCTGGTGATTCCAAGTGTAAAGTCATCTTTCAGGATTTTGAAAGAAGATATTTGCTATAAACATTGAATTTTCTTGGCAGCATTTTGTACTTTGAGGCCAAATTTTCCCATTATTGTATCTTAGCACTGACTTAGTTATCCCTTTGTTAATAGTGATGGCTACATCATCACTGCTATGAATTTCTTATCTGCAGAAGATCCGATGCCCTCTGATTTGAAGTGACATATTCTAGAACCATTCTGGTTCAGCTGAATCCCAAAACATTGGTGTTCAGTCTTTGCTCTGACATCAAGTTTATTGTGGTTCATGGTTCTGACATTCCATGTAAAAATGGTGTGCATATTTTTGTAGCACTGAACTAGGAGTATAAATTCCCACGGTATATATCTCAAGCATCATTAAGAAGTGCAAGCTCTTTTACTACTTGCTGTGAAAGGGGTAGGGGTGGGGAATAAGGTTGTTTTAGAGTGGTAAAGAAGAGGATGCAGCTTGCAACTGAGATACCCATCCCTGGAAGCAGCCAGTTTGTGAATGTCTTTGTGGGGAGACATTTCTGTCTTAAAATATTTTAACTACCCAATTTTTATTAGAGGCCTCATTTTACTACATTGAGAACAGGTTTTTCTTGTTAGCATGACTAATAGCATGCCTTCAGTGAAATTTTTATCAGGATGCTATGGTTAGCAGGAAGTGGGATCAAAAACATTATTCGATAGTTGATCTTCCTTCCTGATGTATGATCCATGATGTATGCCAAATGATACAATGCTGATACTGACTAGATGCATGGTATATTTTTTAAAAAATGAATAAATAACAGCTCAACTTTGTATTTATATTTCTCAAGATTAGGGAAATACTGGCTGAGTATGATCCTCAATTCATGCCCATGGGCCTTGATGAAGCCTACTTGAACATAACAGATTACTTAGAAGAACGAAAACATTGCTCTGAAGGCAAAAGAAAACATCTAAGTACATACAAGTTTGGTCTAAATGGTAAGCAATTATCAGGAGTTCTCAGACTAAAATAAAATGTTATGTTGCTTTTACATTTGTGACCTGGTAAACCTGGAAATTGTGTGACACAGGAATATTTTAAATTTTAATATTTGCTTTCATATTTGTTTTGGAATAATTTCAGGCCAAGGCAAAAGCTAGTATAAGATCTTAATCCAGAATTTTAAGTGTATTCTGAACAATAATTTTAGGTTGCCCAATACCAGTGAGTTCTTTGGTCACCTTTGTAGATATAGATGTACTGTACGTATAGGTATAAAGAGGCATATTGTTTTTCAATACCAAATTTTAGTTTTATAAATGTGCAACTCATCTGTATGAAGGATACCTTAGATGCATATAGACAATAACTGTTTTCTCTCCCTCCATTGGAGATGACTCTGCAGCAATAACAATGAGAATGCTGCCATTTCTAAAAGCAATATATGCAACAGCCTGGCCAATGAAGTGACTACAAAGGCTGAAGCTATTTCTGTTATTAGCTTTGCAAGAGCATTTGAACATGAGACTGTTTTGCTTATGATATTCTGAGATTTTTTTTTACTTTTTAAAACAAGGAAAACAGAATATAGTTACATCTGATGAATCAAACTTGAGTGAAGATATGCATTCCTGCTCACCAGTATTGTTTGACAGTGACACTCTGATTGATAAGCAGACTGTTCAACCATCTTTGCCCCTAGAAGAACAGCAATGCCAGCAGTCAAGAGTTCAGTTAAAGTCAGTTGTCTTGGAAACATCAGCTGAAGAAGTTGTAGAGGAAATTCGCTTTAGAATTGAACAAAAAACTGGGCTGACTGCCAGTGCTGGTAAATACATTTTTATTGTTTATAACACTTGACAGTTCTCAAATGGCTCTGTACATATTTGCTACATGCATGTTCACAAAATATATGTCATATTGGTTGATTAGAGTTATATCTGTGATTCTTTGCTGCTTTATACTTATTCAGCCATATTACACCAACCCAAAAGTGCAAAGCTGGATAAATATGTTGTACTTCATGGAAGTCATGGGGATCAATGGCTATTAGCCTTGATGGCAGCATGACTGCTTCTGAATGTCATCTAATAGGAGAGTAGTGGGTTTCCTTATGCAGTTGGTTGGCCACTGTGAGAACAGACTGCTGGACTAGATGGGCAAGGGGTCTGATCCTGCTTATGTTCTTATGTTCATCACCTGTAGAGTGTGTACAATGTTTGTCTTCCTGGCTGAAGAGGTCACAGACTATACCAGCTGCAAGTGCAAGCTTGTTTCTTTATTGGAGGAGAAAGTGAAGGGACTCGAGGAGGGAGTTATTACTTTGAAATGCATCAAGGAAGATGAGAGGTTCCTGGAGAAGGCAGCTGAAGCCCTCTAGGAGGGTCAGAGAAGTGAAAAAAAACAAAGACCAAGAAAAAAGTCCTTTGGTGGAGGTAAACACATGAAAAAATGTGTCCCAAAGAAGCAAGAAGACGGGGGGGGGGGGGCACTCAGTGGCAGTGGAACTCAGGAACCAGTACTAGGTTCTCCTTCAAGAGGACAGTCAACAGCTACAGTACCTAACAAACCATGACCCAAAACATTGGAGAAAACACTTAGGCCCCATGGATTGAGAAATCCAGAAGCTACCCTGTGAAAGAAGAGGCTTGCCATAGTCATGGGTGATTTCCTATTAAATGTGATTCTTTGATGTGATTATGTGGAGATACAGCATTGCAGGAAGTATGTTGTCTTCCAGGTGCCTGTATACATGATGAAGAGGTTACAAAGACTATTCAAAATCGCCAACTATTATTCTTTTCTCTTGATCCATATTGTGGTGGATTTATTTATTTTACTTATTTTCTATCCTGCCTTTATTATTTTTATAAATCACTCAAGGCGGTGAACATACCTAATTTCAGTAATTAATGGATTTCAGTAATGCTGCTGGTTCTCAGGAAGGAGGGAGCACATTCCAAGGAGGAGGACAAGATAAGAGGAGACACAGTCCAGACAGCGAATGTAGGAAAAATAAGAGGTTCAGAATAGCCCCGCCCTAGAGCTTTCCCAGGTTATTTCCCCTTAGGTTAGGTAGAGTAGCTTTAGTCTGGCAAGACTCTGTCTATATGGTGTAAGCAAATAAAGAACTGAAGTTTGGCTGAACTGATTCTCTGAAGTTCTTGGGCTGGGCTTTCCTCTCCTTTCCTTTGCCTAACTAAAAGATGTTATATTTTTAGCCTCATCTCCCTATGAAATGGCATTTGTGTGGAGTGGCACCACGATGGAGCCACCTTAAGAATGGGCACCCATAGTGTCTATGTTCTGATGGCACCCCATGATCCTGTCACAAAACTATTCTTTATATCCAACTTTCATCTCACATATGATTACTTTATCTCTTACATAATAGATAGATTATATAATATTATAAAAATAATAGATACTTGAAGCTGGAAGATGATAATTCTATTTTATTCTTATTTGATTTTTTTTTCATTTCATTGTAGGCATTGCTCCAAATATGATGTTGGCAAAAATGTGCAGTGATAAAAATAAACCTAATGGCCAATATAGAATCCCTCCAGAAAGAGAAGCTGTGATGGACTTCATCAAAAATTTAGCTATTAGAAAGGTGAGAAATCTTGATTTATTTAGTGTTACTACTTTTATGAATGTTTGTGCTTTGTGCTCAGGAAATAGTTGCTGTCTTTCAGTCTCTTAAGTTTTCTTATTATTTATTTTTTTATTTTTTTATTTAATTTATTCCCCGCCCATCTCCCATACAAGGGACTCTGGGCGGGTTACAATAATTAAGACTTAAAAATTTCAAATATTTAAAACCATACAAAGTAGAAAATGTATAAAACTAAATCCAAAAATAAAATAAAATAAAATAGAATCCAAGATGGATTGGAGACCGTAGCATAGGTCTTATTATTATTATTTATTTATTATTACTATTATAATTATATATTTATATATATATAATTATATATATAATTATATATAAATATAATATAATATATTAATATATTATATATATATATTATAATTATATATAAATATATAATTATATATTATAAGTAATAATTATTACTTATTATTATATAGGTCTTATCAACTTGTTTTATCTCATATATATATATATATGCACACACACACACACAGTATATATATATATTTTCTTCCTAGTGTTTTTGCCGCATGTGCAGGGTCGACTTTTTTTGGATCAACCAAATGTTGATCCATTCGCTGGAACAGTAATTGACCGACCAGCTTGTTGCCTGAGCTTGATGTTGGGGGCAGAGAGAGAGTGACTTGCCCAAGGTCACCCAGCTGGCGTTCATGCCTAAGGTGGGACTAGAACTCACAGTCTCCTGGTTTCTAGCCTGGAGCCTTAACCACTAGACCAAAAAATACATATCCATGTGAAATCTGCACTGTATAATTACATTACATTTCTTAGATATTTAGCTGCAAACTTTAGGTAAATGAAAAATGTACTGGTGACTTGACATTATAATATCATTTGGTTTCCCATTTGTACTTCCTGTCATTTGCTATACACCAGTCTTGAAAAAGGGAAATGTTGATATATCAAGTTTAAGCAAATACTTCTCAAACTCTGAGGGGACATACATGCCATCTTTTTTTCCTATTATATATTTCTTTAGGTGAGGACATATGGCTCTGGGATTATGTTGTATATACTGTTGTTATACTATTCTTATTGGAAAATAGGATTCTCATCCAACATTTTTAAAATACTTGGTTTGCAAGGTGAAATAAGTTTGTGTGAGTGTCTTTGGCAATTCCTTTTATGTCTGCTTTTTTATGCATTTGCATATTAGAAAAATAAATTATTATATCAAAATATGATTAATTTTATAGGTCCCCTGAATGTTTGAGCATAATAAGATTACTTTTTTGCTGTAATAGTATCTCATAATTTTAAGAATCTGTTGCTTTTTATTTAGTGTTATATATTTTCTGCTTCCAGAACTTTAGCCAAGTAGCAGCTGAAGCAATTAGTATTTTAACTCTTGATATCTGACTGTGTCATTAATAGTTCTTTTGATTTGTGTTCTTAAATTTTTCGAAAGGAACTTTTTGAAAGAAAGGAAAGAGACAAATTGATCAAGCATTGGAGGTTATAATGTTAGTATATTAGAAATAAAAATATCCATTAGTGTAGTGTTTCTCAACCCAGAATTCCCCAGCCAGCAGAATAAGAAATACTAAATACTAAAATCTAGTGAGAAAGCTATGATTGCTTACAAAGGAATTATGCCCCCATTTCTATTTGTTTCCTTTCTTGGTTCAAGCCCATAATGCTGATGTCCTTTTCTCCTGGGACTGTGTGTATTTTCTTGCCACTATGTCTGTTAAATCGCTGTACAGATGTCTACTTTTGGAAGTACGTTTTTCTTACTGTTTTTGTTTTGTTTTATGTCCAATCTGAAGATGAGTTATAGTGAACCTGAAAACTTATTCACTACTTAGAGATGTACAGAGAATTTATATATGATAAATGTTCTTAATGTTTGAAAGCATATGTTTTATAACTTAGCTGGTCCCTCTAACTGAAATGAAGAAATTGTCCAGTTGTCAGTGCAGAACAATACCACAAGTTCACCAATTATGGGCACCAGTCCACCAAGCCATCTAACTATTTCTAGTTCTTTAAAAAATGCTCAGTTTCCAAGGTGATTGTTAATAATTGTTGATAATGGATATATATGGAACTGATAAATGTTCCCATTTCCAAAGGAAATGTTAACATTAAGATTTCACTGAGTTACTGGAAACTTCCTGTTTCACTTGGTATATACTGTAATTCATTCTCATTTAGGTACCAGGCATAGGAAAAGTAACAGAGAAAATGCTCAAAGCTTTGGAAATAGTGATTTGCACAGAACTGTACCAGCAGAGGGCTCTGGTTTCTCTTCTGTTTTCTGAAACATCCTGCCGTAATTTCCTTGAAATCTCTCTTGGTTTGGGTTCCACATATTTGGAAAGGTATTTTATATGAAATGTACTTACCCTTATTTTACTTGTTTTCTAAATATTATATTAATAGGTTGCATTTCACATGAAAGTAATAAACAGACTTATTCAAGGATTTGTTTAATCTAGCCTTGTATTTACTCTAATTCCTAGTAGCACTGCAGAATCTTAGAGCTTTCCCCCAGTTCTACTTCTATGATCCTTAAGTGCAAACTAGACCACATATATTTGTAACTTTAAAAAAATTAAATTTCAGTGAAATACTTCAATTTCAATGTTGAAAAATATATTTCAGATTGTTTGGTTAGTTCAGTGCCATCATGTTCTAACAAAAGATAAACTTTCTTATAAGGACACAGTGATACTGAACACTTATAGAAAATGATGACATTTAGTAATATTTCTTACCTTTATTTTACCCTGCTCAGATAACTATTTTGGTCTGATTTTAATAATTATTTTTTCTATTTATGTTTCTTGCTATGTGCATGTGTGTCTGCTCATAAAAATTGACATTTATTTTATTGGGAGCTAACCTTTGAAATTTAGCACTCTTGACCATTCTTACTTTTTTTTTTAAGGGATGGGGAAAGAAAAAGTATGAGCACAGAAAGGTATGTACTCAAAAGTATATCAAGTGAAAACATCTCACCACTTGAATGTATTTAAAAGTACTATAAATGTGATTTTTATCCCCCCCCCCAAATGCAGGAGATACCAGTACAATGCCAAAAAAATTGCCAAATAATGTTTGGAGTTACCTGAATTATGGCTTAGCTTATTTGTTTGTTTGTTTGTTTGTTTAAATTTATTGACCACCCAACACCAGTGGCATACAAAACTAGAAAAACATAAAAACAGCTAACACTCTGTCCACATAAAGGGAATAGATAGTTGCCAGTCACTAATACTGCAAAGACAATTCATGGAAATATTGGCACAAACACACATTTCCCAGAATGTAAAAGTGATACTGGTTCTTTGGAGATAAAAATTATGTAACTCTAGCATAATTGAGCCTCTTTTGAGACATTCTTATAGAAAATTATTTTTTCTATTAGATTAGTAATACCAAATACAATTATACTGACTGTGCCAAGAAAACCTAAGAAAAAAATAGAGTCTTCCCTCCATGCCTGGATATGCTCTTTCCATCAGTGAAAGGCATATGATTCAGGAGAACATTTCAACTGATCCAACAGAGGAGGATCTGATTTCCATTGATTCCTGTTCCTTATTAAGCTGCTTATACCCTTTGAAAATCTGAAACCGCGGCGGAGATGTTACTAAGAAATTGTGAGCATCCTCTCAACCCACCCCCTTTTTGCTAGTAAGCTTTATGAGCAGAACTTTATTCAATGAATAATTCCCTCAAATAGAATTAAATGCTGGATCTCCAAAGAACCAAAATATATTTTTCTTTATGCTATTTTTTAAAGCAAAGTCATTAATGGATTTTTCTAATAAATCAAAAGAAAATTAAAGTTTTGAATTGGATCCAGACTAAATTTGTTATAATTAGATCCCATTGAAATCATTGTAAAAGTAATGTCTAACTTCAGTGCAAACTAAATGAGACAACTAGTCTTGGTCCAATTCTAAATCTGACATCCACTATTAAATTGATGCTGGACCAAAGCATCAGTTCCTTTTGATATTTTACACAACAGGCACATATTGTGACTTTTGATTTTTGTGTAGTAGGGTATAAAATGAAATATTAATTTTTAATGCCACAATGAATTTAAATAGCGTTTTTTGTTACTAGGTATCGTTCAATAGATTTTGCAAATCTATGATTATCTATTTTGATATTTTCTGCTTAGCTTAAACTTTCTTTGATAATTTGGCATGAACAGGACATGCTGAGATTTTCCCCCCCTCTTTTGGCAGGACATTTAATGAAATAAGTGCATCAGAACAATACAGGTTATGTCAAGAACTCTGCAGTGACCTTGCTCAGGATTTGAAAAAGGAAGGACTTAAAGTAGGTAACTTTATATCTTTTTTTAATCCTCATATTTATTAGTAGTCTCATCTTCTGTATTTATTGGTGTATTGTTTTAGTGGGAAATACTTTTTATTTGTCTGTATTCCTCTTGGTCATAGGAATCTAGTTGGGACAGAATTTATGTTAATGGTGATTTGTTAGATTTATATCCTCCCTTTCCCCCAGGAATTCAAAGTGACTTATGTGTTCTCTCCACAACAAGATGCTGGTGTGACTGGCACAAGTCATTCAGTGAGTTTCCATGGCTGAGAGTGAAATTCAACCTGAGTTTCCCCACTTCTTGCCCAACCACCTTGACCACTGTACCTTACAGGTTCTCCTACATATTAAAAAATGAATGCTTCAAGCAGATTAAAAGCTGTAGTAAAAGGGGTAATTAATAAAAGAAAGAGACAGTTATGGATTGTCTTTGGTAAAAGTCTGGCCAAACATAGAACAATCAAACATCTAGAGCAGGGGTCCCCAACCCCCGAGCCGCGGACCGCTCCCGGTCCGTGGCCTGTTAAGAACCAGGCCGCCAGGCCGGTCTCCGAACCCCACCCCCTGGTCCGTGCGATTGGCTCCCGCCTGCAAACCCCGCACCCCGCCCGGTCCGTGCGATTGGCTCCCGCCTGCAAACCCCACCCTCCGGTCCGTACGATTGGCTCCCGCCTGCAAACCCACCCACCCTGGTCCGTGGAAAAATTGTCTTCCACGAAACTGGTCCCTCGTGCCAAAAAGGTTGGGTACCCCTGAGTGGAGGACCATTATTCCTCCTTCACACTTCCTAATTTTGACATTTCAGCGAAAAGGATAAATGTTTATTTGTTAGATTTATATGGCTGCCTTATTTGCAGAAGGCAACTCCGGGTGACTTACAGTTTATAGAAGCATAAAAACAGGGAACTAGAAAATAAAACACAATAAACATCCAGAACAGAACAGAGAGCAGAGTAACAGAAATAACAAAACCAGCAGAATTAACTGATTAACACATACATCTTTTAAGAATGGGATGGAACATTTAACAGACGTTGGGAACCCAAAAGGGGCAGCAAGACAGTTAAAGAAGGAAACAGGACTGTTACCGAAGAGATTTGTGAGTCCAGGGGTGGTGGAAGAGTGAGAAAGAGACTCAGAGTAACTCTGCCTTTATACTAGGTATAAGTTATGTGGGAGAATTAGGCTTTCAAGATGCTGTTACATTACCCTATCACCAATATAATATTTTTTTCCAGAAATCCACTTGGTGGTTGTTTCCTGTGTTTGCCTGCCTCATAGGGTTTGACAAAGATCTTTCATTCTAGACAGGATCATCCTGCATTCTGTCCCAATGTACAGGGGAAGAACCAGGTTTTCAGAGCCTTATGGAAGGATAAAAGTCGCTTGTTTGTGAGATGGGCGGCTATATAAATTTGGAAAACAAACAAATAAATAAATAAAAGGGACTATCTCAACTTCACAAGGATCTTGTTCCACAGTGCAGATGCTGTGACAGAGAAGTCCTGCCTCCTGGTTTCTACCAGGGGACACTGTTTCATAGAAGGGGCCCAAAGCATGCCTGCTGTGCTGGATCTCATGGGCCTAGCAGAGATAACTGGAGGCAGGTGGCCCTGTAAATAATCCAGCCCTGTGCCATGAAGGGATTTGTAGGTGATAACCAGCACCTTGAATTGCAACTTGAAGCCTATAGGCAGCCAGTGCAGCTTGCAAAATAGTGTGTATTACTGGACATAACGAGGTTGTTCAGGATGATAAAGAAAATCCTCCTGGGGCTGGTTGATCCCATGAAACCCTTTTTAGTATTAACATCTTTGCACTTGGATTTTATACGTATTTATTTATTGATGTTCTGACTATTATTGTGTTTTATCGTGGTTTTTATTGTGAACTGCCCAGAGTCCTCCATTCGAGGAGATGGGCGGTAATATAAATCTAAATAAATAAATAAATAAATAATTCTACCAACTTGAAAGGGCTTTTAGCTGTATTCAGCAAATGATAGGAAATAGATTGATACGGTATAATACCTGTAGGCATATTTGCTTGGGTTATATCCTGTGTCTTTTTCTCGTCCTCTCTCCCTTTTAAGTTTTATAAGTATCTTATTAAATTATTGATACAAAAATGGGGTTTTCTTCCATGAAAAAGTTTTAAGTATTGATATTGTTGTAAATAATGTGTATGACCTTCTTGACTAATATAGTACATCTGAGTTTATAAGAAGATTGACAAAACCGTACTTGCTGAATCTCTAAGAGGCATCTTCATTCCACTAAAATCTCATGAGAACTTGGTATATTCACGATGAAATCTTGTGAGATTTCAATGATTTTCTTTTTTTGTCAGTCTCTGGTGTATATTAATGCAAAGATCTCTGCTTCATCAAACATAATACTAAGTATACATATTATTATATTTATTCCAATTGATTGACAAATTATGTTATCTCTATGATGAACAGGAATAAGGGTTTAGTATACTTCAGGAAGCACAGAGTGATGTAGTATTTATGTTCTGCTCATAGGAATATCCCACTCTGTAAAACAGGATCACACTGTAATAGAAGACTGACCGGTCATTGAGCACAATAAACAGTAAACAAACATACACTAACAGGAGCATCAAGAGATCTTTATCCCCAGCTGTAGTGATATCCTCAAAGATGAGATTACATTTCCCCCCAACCCCATGGGAGCAAATGGTCACTATTTCTGTTTCTTCAAGGAACAGGTTTCATCTCTCTACCAGTAATCTTGCCAGCTTTTAATCATAAGCACCTCTAAGGAGAATCTGTTGTCTTCTCATCAGATAAGCCATAGTCACCAGATTCTCTGTAAAAAAAAATTCTCAGTAAAAAGAACAACTTTTTAGCAAGTATTTAGAAGCTGAAATGAGGAAAAATATGTAGTTGCTAATCTGCTGATTTTTATCAGAAACACCTTTTCTTATTTTTCAGTGTTTCTGGCCAATAAATAATCAGTTTTATCAATCTGAGAAAAGGTTCCTGTTTCATTTCTCACAGAATACAAGGCCATTTTAATTCAGAAATGCAGGGCTTTGATGTAGATGTAATTGTAGTATGTCTAGTCAAAAGCAAGGATAGGAGAATTTCTATTTCGTTTCTAACCACTCTTTTAAAAATTGATGGTTTCTAAACATGTTTAAAATTATCTTGCAGATAGTCCATATGTACATGTTGCAAAAAGCAGGTTTATATGTGACAGATTGAGAGTTAGGTCAGTCCTAAAAAACACTCAAGTTGTTACAGCTTTTGTGGTGGGAGATAAAGTGGTTTTTATGACAATCTTGTAGAGTATAAAACATTGTTACCCGGTATCCTCATGCTTTTTATTTTTTTCAAAGAAATGCAATAGTGGGAGAGTTGAAGTTTATTGTATTGTAGTAGCAATTTATTAAGATCTGGAGAATGTTAAGCAAGGCGGAAAGTCTTTCTTTCTCTTTCATTGGGTGGACTCTTCTCCCTTAGTCTTGGTGCCAAGGTGATAGGGCATGGAGTTACTCAGAAATTCTTGGGAATTGTGAAGGACTGTAAAAATTGTAATTTGTAATTTTTGTAAGATTTGAATTCAAATCAAGATATTAAAATAATCAGTTGCTTAACAGTCTTAAATATAAAGGCATAATGGAAATAAGATACAAAAAATTACTACAGAGAATGTGTATATCTTATTATTAAGCTGCTACTAAATCTCAGAATATGGCAGCTTCAGAAAAACTGTCTATTTTTAATAGGCTAGAACTGTAACTATAAAGTTGAAGAATGTGAACTTTGAAGTGAAAACAAGAGCTAATACAGTACTCTCTGCAGTTTCTACTGAAGAAGAAATATTTGCTATTGCTAAAGATTTGCTTAAAGCAGAAATGGAGAGTGTGGCCCCAGAACCTTTACGTTTAAGATTAATGGGTAAATATCACTTTCACATAATTATGCTAATTACTGGTTTATGGCAAGTAACTTCTGTCAATTACTGCTGGTTATTTCAATGAAAAGACAGCTTTGATCATTGTGCTATTCTTGTTAAACTTCACTCTTAGACACTATTGTTAGACTTTTATAGTTTTCTGGTTATTGAAAAATTCCTCAAATCAACATTTCTTCACTATTAATTGTTAGAACATATGTTTAAAATAAGACTCCTTTACTGTCCTCTTCAAAAAACATTTGTGCTGTTAAGACTTTCCACAGGTAAAAGGGACATTTGTTGCTTCACTTGGTGCCTCACTGTCCATAGTTTGCATCCAGATTTAAGCATGTGAAACTGAATGGGTAAAACTGTGTTTCTATGTGTCTCCTCCACCACCATGATTCTTCT
Organism: Charina bottae; assembly: GCA_023362775.1. Classification (NCBI taxonomy): domain Eukaryota; kingdom Metazoa; phylum Chordata; class Lepidosauria; order Squamata; family Charinaidae; genus Charina; species Charina bottae. The sequence goes on from JALMGJ010000012.1 coordinate 709,279, forward strand.
AGGGTGGGTTATGGTGTGGGGATCATAGGAAAGCAAGGTTGTACCACTAGAATATTTGTGTATTTATTTAAATCTGTATAGCTGTCCATCTCACAACCGTGACTTTGGAGGCGAACATAGGATTAAAAGCAACAACAAAAAATAATAGTAATAACACAGTAATAATACAATGGCACCTATAGGCAGTCCAACCCAGGCCATACAACCACAGTCATATCAACAAACAATCATACAACAGGCTTACTTGAGGGAACATCCAAGTCCAGAATGCCAGCAGAGTCAGGGCCAAGTGACTCTGGTATGGGGTATGGTATTCCAAAGACAGGCTCTACAACAGAGAAGACGTTCTTCCTGGGTCCCACCAGTTGTCTTAATGGACAGAACCCAGAGCATGCCTACTATGAGATGGGATGTGACCTGGATGATACCTCCAAGGGGATCTGTGGAGTGGAAGGAGAAGGGAAGTCCAGCTCTACTGTATATGTTAAAACTGGGTTGAAACCAGTATGTGCAGAAGTCTGAAGAGTTAGTTGACCCATGTCTAAGCTTGTATTGCTTTAAGTAGGAATTAAGTAAATTTACTGTGCATTCCTATATATGTCTACTTGAAACAAACTGCAAAAGTTGTTTTGATTATATTTTTAAACAACTCTTATGTCCATTTACCTTTTTGTGGCTTGTCTGTCATATTCAGGTGTAAGAGTATCAGGTTTTTTAACTGAAGAAGAAAAAAAATATCAGCAGAAGAGCATTGTTAATTTCTTAGAACCAGGAAAGCAAGCCTGTGCTTTTAAGAAAACTGTCAACATTTTCCAAAAAGTATCTGAAGGAGAAAGCTTTTTCAATAAAAAGAGAGCTACAAGACAGCAAACCAACCAAGGAATATTTCTAAATGAGTCTTCAAACAAGCAGAGTCTACAAGAGACGACGTCAACAGTGACTTCAAGTGAACAAGGAAAGGATGATGAACATCAGATCTTTATTTGCCCTATTTGCTTTGAAGAGCAGCACGATGGCACTTTAGAAGCATTTAACAGGCATATTGATACGTGCCTTAGTGGAACAATAGAAAAAGAAAACGAAGAAATTACCGATACTAGCAAATCTTGGAAAAATGATCTGCCTGTGGATGGGGAAAAAAAAGAAAGGATAAAAGTTAAAATAAGTAAACCATCAGTGGATGAGCGATCAACAAATATAGCTGATTGTGCTTCTGCAAGTAGCACAGATGTGTTACCAAAGCTTCTAGTTTATGAACAGAATGAGAATAGATGCCGTCCTTCTAATGCCTCTGTATCTGAAATGCATGCTAAAGAGGATTTATCTTCTAAAGCCTTATTAATAGAGAAAGAAGAGTCAAGCTGCCCAGGAAGCAATTTGCAAAGTTTTTCTGACATTACTGAAGATGTTTTAGTTTGTCCAGTTTGCAACATAAAACAAAAAACAAAGGATCTTGCATTGTTCAACAGGCACGTGGATGTTTGTTTAAACAAAGGCATTATCAAGCAGCTGACAGAAAATTCAAGTATGGGTGAGTATGTTACCAGTCATTTAAACAAAAGTTTTTAGAGATGATCTTTTTGGAACTTTAAATGAAGTGCAGAATGCAAATTTATATAAGGTTTCAATAAAGGAGTTGGCTGTTCCTCCATTTTGTGTAGAAAGAGGCTGATATTTTGTCTGTAAATAAATAAAAAGTATTTTGTAAATTGTAATGAATTAGTTTTTAAATGCAGGAAAAATAAATGCTGCTGGGCTCTTGTTATACACTGATTATGCAGAAGTTACGCAACAGTCTGTTATATAACTTGTTTGTCACTTGTCATTAGAAGAATAGACAATATCTGCTTAATTGTTAAAAGGGCAAATATTTTTTTTTCCTTCCCAAAGGTAAAAATGATGTAAATGGGGGGGGGGGGGGGAGAGAACAGGGTAGCCATAGAAAAGTCATCGTTCATATAGGAAATATAATGATAGTTTCAGTGGTGGAAGAAAATATTAGTAGATGTTATTGTTAATTCCCATTTGTTATTCATAAGAATACATTTTTGCTTTCAGTTTAAAAATTTGAGTAATTTTTTCCCCAGAAATCTTGGATAGAGGACAATATAATACAAACTCTTCGGTAGGAACAAAAAGGTAAGCTCTGAGTGTGTGGTAATAGAATTTTTATTTGAATATTTAGAACATATCCCTGTCAACCATTCTGTTTTTATGGCTGTTTAATTAGTAACATTTTTTTTTTCTTTTCAGATCTGGAACAGTGATTCCCCAGTCAACATCCAAAAAAGCCAAGTCAAGCAATTCTAGGTGCACTATAGAATCATTTTTCAAATGAACACAATAAAGAAAGTTTGATTATTATGGTACAAAAGCTTAGGGTAAACTGTCACTTGGACCTTATGTATTGTGTATAAATTATATAACATATAAGTTTATATAATTATATAAAAGTTAATATAATTATATAAAGTTATATAATTATAAATTATATTACTTATATGCTGTGCATTGTACGTATATAATTTTGCAGTAGCTAACCCACCATTTTAGTTTCAAATAGCAGTCTCATATTTTAAAGAACGTATGAAAATATATGAAAGTTGACTTTTTAAAGCTGATAAGCATATAGTTCTTTGTTTAGGAATGTCAAGCACTTTTAAAAGCCAGTTGCTCTTTGAATAACATGATGGTAATGGCTATTATCTTCACAACCCTTAGATAAGAAGGGAAAGTGAAAGAATTTGGATTTTATTGAAAAATTAAAAGTTCCACTTTATAAATCAGGTGCTATTAAATTGTCTTATAGGCAGTAACATTTAAGGCTTAGTTTGCTTTTTACAGTTCTGTATAAAATATTAGAAAGCATGGTGTATTTAGCACCCAAAATTCAGACACAATTTTTGTACAATCATGTAACACAGATGTGCACTTCTAGCCTCTGTTAATTTAAGCAGGAGTCTGCTAACTCTCCATTGGTGAACAGAACTTCATATAGTACATATAATAGATGATATTAGTACAAGCATGATAAATAAACTTCATGTTAATTGCATATCCTGAATATAGACAACCTAATATGATTTTAGTATTAAGTTGCCTCATTTAAATTAGAAACCACAACTTTGTCTTTGTTCATGTACTTAATGAGCTTGCCAGTTTTAAACCCTTGGAAAAGACTAAGGTGTGCTGTCTGTATCTTTTTAGTTCTGTGCCTTTGTAGAAATTATTTCGGTACAATTTCTTCAAATCATACTCTGCCTATCTAGAATTACTGGCTTCATTTTAAGAGGTCCATTCACCTACCACGTTTGTTCAATAGACTTCATTAAGACTGTGCCAAATTTGAAATATCAGGGAATAAATCTAGGGTGCCCGATTTTCAAATAATCTTTAAGAGTAGGATAAATGACACTCAGCTTTTAAGTGCACATGTATTACCAAACAATGTGATAAAAAGCTATTTATTTATTTACATTTTAAATTGTTTCTAAAGATAAATGGACCTTATATAATATAGATTTATATGAAGTTCAAATTGTAATTGATCACAAGCTGAATACGTCAGCAGTGTGATGAGTTGCTAAAAAGGCAAATGTAATTTCATGTTGCATCCATAGAAATCTAGTTTTCAGCTCAGGAAAAAATAGTTCCAGTATATTCTGTGTTGACCAGACTCCACCTTGAGTACCCCTTGTGCCCAGGGGTAAGACAGATTCAGAGAACATGGAAGAGATGTAGAGAAGGGCAGTGAAGATAATCAGGAAATTGGAAAGTAAGCCTTAATAGGTGAGATGGGAATGGAAAGGAGTATGTTAAGTTGGGGGTGGGGGCAGGGAAGCAGATACAATTGCACTTTTCAAGTACCTGAAGGATGTTACACAGAAAATCAAGATCTGTTTCAAGTACCTGAAGGATATTACACAGAAAATCAAGATCTGTTTGTCATCTCAGAATGCAAGGCATGGAATAAATGATCAAAGTTACAGGAATTCATATTCCTGTTGAATGGTGAGACAATTTTCTACTACAAAGCAGTTAAACGATGGAGCCCATTTCCAAGGAAGCTAATGAGTTTGAACTCTCCTTCAAGCAGAAGCTGGGTGTCTATTACTTTGAATTCCTGCACTGAGCAAGGGGTTGGACTCCATGGTCTAAATGGCCCTTGCAACTTTATGATTCTGTGGAGTTTATCTACTTTAAAATAATTTCATTTGTAATTTATTCAGAGTGTAATATATTTTCCAAAATAATTTTAATCCAAGATGCATTTTCCAAAACAATTGTGACTGTTTTTTTTAATTGTAAAACTCAAGATGATAATTTTAGCAAAATAAGCACAAAATATGTAAAATAAATATACATTAATGAAACTGTAGTTTGCATTTTCTGTAGTCTCTTTTGTTGAATTTATAGTCAAAGACTAAATGAATGCCTTAGTCTTAAGCTGAGTTCCTCAACCATCTGAGGCCAGTCAGCACATTGGTAATTTTGTGAGGAGGTTAAAAGTGGGTTGGCTTGTGAGTGCTGGGTAATCGCAGAATGCCCAGTTACCAGAAGGGGGAGTGGCGAGGCTGTTCTTCACCACCACCTCTAGAGTCCATGGGTGACTTACCGACACGCATGTCTCTGTCTACTATAATAAACATCAAATTATAAAAACAAATAAATTGTCTGCCTTTATAATTAATAAAACTACAACAATCTTAACCCTATTAAAACTAAAAACAATATAAAATATTATATCTTATCCATAACTTTTAAATCCTACAAATCAAAAATCCTGTAAATCTTAGTCCAAGGCATTAAAAAAATAACATCATGATAACACTGTCAGTCCAGTTACACATTCTTAATTTTTTACCCCTCCTCAAAATATACCAGAGCATTTACATATTTCCCCATTACACATAAGGCATTTTTTTTATATAAAAATCCCACAGCCCAACTGTCTCCAGAAATAGACTTCTCAGCAGAAAAAAAACTCCCACACATCATATTGTCTTCTTTGGAGTCCTTGGTGCTCTCTGAGCCTTGTTGTTTTCTTGCAGACGTTTCATTGCCAGGCTAGGCAACATCTTCAGTGCTAAAAGGGAGTGGAACTTGCTCTCTGTTTATATACTGTACCCTGGCTTGTCCTGCTTGTGTTGGTGGAGGTGTTGTGCTCTCCTTAGTAGTTCCTTGATTGGGCTGTTGTTTGCTACTTGGTTGATTGACTGAGTTAATAGTTCCTTGATTAGGGTATATGGTGCTAATCCTGGTGTTGATCTACTAAGGAGAGTACAACACCCCCACCAACACAGGCAGGACAAGCCAGGGTATATAAACAACAAGGCTCAGAGAGCACCAAGGACTCCACAGTTCAACCCTGAGCTACAAATATTCTCTTCGATTGTCTTCTTTCCCATAACACTGATTCAGATAGTCATAACATTTCCCCAGCGTAGTAAGTCCTTGTGCAGTTTTAAACTCAGACTGTCGTTTTAACCCATTCAACCCCAAACCACGATCTTCAGCTGGCATTACTTCAATCTCAGTAACAGCAACAAAGTCCCCATCTTTACCAAAATCTTCATCTTCCATCATAGCATTTCTGGCCAGATGACACATTTTAGCAACAATCTCTTCTCCAATGTCCTGAACACTGCAAAACAGCTTGACAACACTCTGAAAGAATTTCTTTAAAAGTCTGTTTATGCTCAGAACGGAATTCTAAGAAATCTTCTTTAAAATCTTCCATACTTCAGGCAGCAAACCAAGATGCCCCCTAAATAGTTAACTCACAAAGATAAAACTCACAGAAACAAAAGTTAATGACTTAATGAAAAACTTCCGTCTGAAATTGACAAAAGAAAGTATACTAGCAAGTCCCAGAGAAAGTGAACAGAAAACTAAAAATTTAAAACATTTAAGACATCAAATCCAACGTATAGGAAAACAATCCATCCTTCAAATTTAGTACAAGAAATAGTAACGGATAGGCAATTATGTTTTTTCAGCCCTCCTTACACTTTAGATGGGAAAACAAGCCAAAACGTTTAAAGAAAATTAAAAATATAATCCTAAAATAATGATAATCACCAAGAGATTTCGCTGCTTCTTACTGTAAAAAGCTTCTCTTAGGGTATGTCGATGAAGGTTCTCAGTCATCTAGGTGGAACAGTCTGTAGCTTGAATCATGTCAACTGGATTTCTATTTTCTCAGTGGAAACGTTTCGCTCCTTATCCAAGAAGCTTCTTCAGTCTGAGCAAAGTTAGTAAGGGAATCCTTAAATATGTTTCTAGGGTGGCTGTGTGACCTTCATCTAAAGGAAAAAGGACACTCATTTGAGGACATTAATGTTCACATTTTAGACAGAGAAGATAGGTGGTTTGAGAGAGGGGTCAAGGAGTCCATTTATGCCAACTTGGAAAATCCTTCCTTGAATAGAGGTGGGGTCCTCAGGCACAATCTTTCCCCTATTTTCCTTCCTGCTTTGTCTTCTGTGCCTAGGAAGATTAAGACCATTTCACAAGCTCAACAGCAGCATGGTAATCTTAACGATCCTCCTTTGGATGATAAAGGGACTTAGAAATAAACATCTCAAATAACCATGACCTAGCCCCAGGTGCAAGGTCACACAGCCACCCTAGAAACATATTTAAGGATTCCCTTACTAACTTTGCTCAGACTGAAGAAGCTTCTTGGATAAGGAGCGAAACGTTTCCAATGAGAAAATAGAAATCCAGTTGACATGATTCAAGCTACAGACTTCTCTTAGGGTACAAAACTTAAAAGCTAAATTGGTGCTTTAGAAATGGGAAGGCAGAACTTACGATGCCCCTTTAAGAGGCTGCAACGCGGCTCAGAAAAAGATGAAATCCCAACCTCCCGGTCTTACCGTTCGATTGTGCATGCTGTCCACGTTCTCCTGGCTACAACTCACCGTCTGGAGGACAAATGGGTCAATTCCCAGCATTTTCCTTACTCCAGAAAACATTTTGGGCTACAGGAAAAGCCTGCCTGTGCCCCCAAAAATGCCACAATGCCAACTCTGCCCACGGAGCTTGCAGGCAAGGTTGTTCAGTTTGCCATTTTCCCACTGGAAGTCTGATTAACTGATAAATGGGCATACACTATTCTTTCCACTATCCGCTTTTTCCCCTTTCTTTCCTCTCACCTCTGTATTTTCCTACCATGTCTCTTGCATCTGATCCAAGTTCAAATTCAGACTGGTTGAGTTCACACATTCTGTTAAGCCACAATTTCTTTCAACCATGCTTATGAACAAGCATATGTATGTATGTATGTTTTCATCCAACTGAAAACAGATCAGTTGTAATTCTGCGTACACTACATACCTTAAATGTATATGTGTTTATTGGAAACATACAGCTTTTTTTATAAAGTTCTAGCTTTATTATAAAGCTCTATTGGTTAAATCAATTTTTAAATACTATCTGGGATTTTTTTTATAAAGCTCTAGCTTTACTTTCTAGTATTTACTTTCATGCTGAGTCATTTTTTGTCAATATTTATTTAGAGGGTGTAAAATTAGCAGTTCTATTTACTAAAATCATGCATAGGTCTTAATTCTCAGTCATTATGAAGTAGTCCAGTCGTGTGTCAGGAGCAACTGATCTATGGCCAGAGTAGTGTTAGTAGTAGTAGTACATCTTAAATATATGATGCACATAAACAGGTGGAGGTTCACTTGCACCATTGTGGCCATCTTGACTTTTCTTTTTCTTTTCTTTTTTTTTTTTTGTAGATATAATTTTTTATTATTACATTTAACATAAAACATAAACCAAACATAAAACATAAACCAAACCCCTGAATAGTGTTCTTTTTGTCTGTAGATTCACAATGTAAATATTTCAACAATGGTAATACTTTTAAGTTGTGATATAGCTAATCAGGAAATAGGAAAGGATTTGAGGGACTGGAAAAGTTTTCAGCATCATTTTTAGCATCTACTCATTAAGAAGTTTGGCATTGTGTGGGTTTCTTGCAATTAATCCTTAATTACTTGATGCTGATCTAGCAGAATGAATAATATAAACTGCATCCTGAGGAAATGCACAGGAAGAATGTACATTGGCATAACTCAGGGAAATGTTGCCCATGTAAACTAAATAAATAGCTTAATTCCATTAGCTGAACAGTTTCTACTATTTTTTTGTGAGTCAAAATGTCAGGAAGTTGTTGCCTTGTACTGTAGATTTAGGCATGCCTCTCTCTAGCATTCAGGCCTGAACAATCTCTAGCCCAGTGCTTTCCAAAGTGCCGCCGTTGGCGGTGGCACGGGGGTGGGGGCGTGCATGGTGGCGGCGGCGGCAGCAGCGGCGGCGGCCTCGCTAAAACGCAGAAGCGCTGATGGTGCGCCGCTGCTGTCGTCGCTGCCGCCGCACGCCCCCCCACACCACCGCCATGCACGCCCCCACCGCCGCTTCGCGGCACACTAAGCTGTGTGTTGCGACACTAAAGTGTCGCGACACACAGTTTGGAAAGCTATGCTCTAGCCTCTTCCACTTTTGACTTATTCCTGTTCAGGTCTCAGCAGCCCACCAGAGTGACCAGCAGGGATACAAAATATAATGAATAAAATAAAATTCAAAATCCAAGGTTGGGAGATATTTAGTGGGATCAACTGAGACGCTACAGAAGTATGCAAGCTTTCGGGCTTTTCATCAGGTTTGCTATCAAAAGCAGACTAATCCAGAAAGAGTTGTACTTCCTTCTCAAATCCTGCTTTTGTACCAGCCAGCTTTCCAGCTGTTTCTCTCTCTCTCTCCCAATCCAGATAGCGAAGGAAAGTTAACACACCCGGCTGTGTCTGGCAGGTGCTTGGAGGGAGTTGTCCCTAGAAAGCGACACCCGCCCTGGTCACGCTGGGTTCCTCTGCCGCCCGCTGCTTCGGCAGGCACCGCAATGGAGGAAATGCGGAGCCGCACCGCGAAAGGCTTGGCCGAGCTGAAGGGCTTTTTCAACCTGGCTCCGAAGGAAGGCGGCAGCTCGAGGGCGGCAACCGCAGCAGAAGCGGCCAACGCGGAGACTTGTGAGTGATGGAGGGGAGAGCGGGAGGCGGAAGCCCACTTCCCGGCCCCTCCAAGCCTTGGCTCGGACGGGGAGCCCCAGCGGCCAGGACCGCCGGCTTGCGAGGCTCTTCCTGCGCGCAGCTCTTCTTTAGAGTGCGGAGCGCAGCCCCATCGCTCCTTGAGGATTGCGAGGCGTTGAGCTACTTCTTTGGCTGAACATTTTTTGCTAAGTTTGGTCCTTTTTCTGCAAAGGTTCCACTGACCCTGAAGAGTGGAAAGCAGGCAAAAGAGCATCGCTGCCCTGGAGGAAGTCCTCCAGACGGGGAGGGGGAGAGAACAGGGCGGTAGCTCGTTTCCTAGCCGGAATTCCAATCGAAGCCATCTAAAGCAGTAGTTTCTCAACCTTGGCAACTTTAAGACGTGTGGACTTCAACTCCCACAATTCCCCAGCCAGCATAGTACGTCCACGCGTCTTAAAGTTGCCAAGGTTGAGAAACACTGAGCTAAAGTTTGAAATCCAATCCAGGCCAGATTCTGTTTGCATTCCCAGGGCTTTCTGAAAACTTTGAATAATCCAGTTTGGACGAAGGGCGGTGAGTCTGTTTGTTTCATGGAAGGAGATAATTGATGCAGTTTGTGGTGGTTCCAGTGATCTATGTCTATGAAGGTTCTCAGTCATCCAGGTAGAATTGTCTGTAGCTTGAATCATGTCAACTGGATTTCTATTTTCTCAGTGGAAACGTTTCGCTCCTTATCCAAGGAGCTGCTTCAGTCTGAGCAAAGTTAGTAAGGGAATCCTAAATATGTTTCTAGGTAGCTGTGTGACCTTACACCTGGGGCTAGGTCATGGTTATATTGACTTACTAACTTTGCTCAGACTGAAGAAGCTCCTTGGATAAGGAGCGAAACGTTTCCACTGAGAAAATAGAAATCCAGTTGACATGATTCAAGCTACAGACAATTCCAGTGATCTAATTTCAACCATCTCACATTTGGAGTCTTGAGACATGGTAGTAGGCCAAGGTTAAGCAAATTTCACACTATGTTGCAAACATTTAAAAAAAAAATAAAGCTCATTTTAATTCAGAGGAAATAAAAAAATAAATACAGTTATTTATTTTAAAATTGGAGAGCCAGCTTGGTGTAGCGGTTAAGGCACCGGGCTAGAAACTGGGAGACCGTGAGTTCTAGAGGCACAAAGCCAGCTGGGTGACCTTGGGCCAGTCATACCCTCTCTGCCCTAGGAAGCAGGCAATGGCAAACCACTTCTGAAATCTTGCCAAGAAAACTGCAGGGTCTTGTCCAGGCAGTCGCCAGGAGTCAACACGGGCTTGAAGGCACACACAAACAAAAAAATTAAAATTAAACTGGCCAAAATATCATTAGATTGCATACTAGAAAATTGAAACAGCTATTTCCTAAGGCTTGTGAACACCATGCAGTGTCATTTTGACTGGTAGCATTATCTATAGGTCCTGCTTTGCAGCTCTCTTTCATGGTAACCATAGCCGGGGGGGGGGGGGGGGGGCTTGTCCATTCACAAAATGATTTCTGTAAACTACAATAGCTATCTCTTCTGCCAGCTCTGATAGGATGCTTCATGTTACCCCTATTTGTTTAGATCATTACAGGACAGGTGGGCACATTTCCAAACAACACATTGAGCTGCAGTTCTCATCATTTTATTTTTTTAAGAATGTCTCTAAAGCCTCTATAGGGCCTAGGAATTCTTAAATAAAGAGATTGGCGTTTCCATATGTTTTAATTAATGTTTAAAAGTCAGGATGGGCCGAGAGCCTGGCAGGAATCGAGGGAGCTGTGGGTGGGCACATTGGTATCCACAAGTGCCACACTGGAGTCTCCAGTCCTATAGAAACCCTCCAAACAGACCCTGCAGTATTGTACATGTATATATGGAAGATGGAGATGAATGCTAATGAAATACAGGCACTAATTATTAATAAAGCATGAGGAAGGTTGCTGTGGAACAGCAGAAGCTCACCAGAAAGCTAATCTGACCGTCTTGAGTATGTTGACTGATATGAACTGGAGTCTTAACAACATCTGGAGGGGCACAAGCTCCTCACTTTCGCTTTGGAAGATTTTTAGGAAATCGAAAGCTCAAAAAATAAGCCAAAGATCATTTTCAAATCCTTCATATTTGAAAGGGAGAATGCAGAAATACTGGCCTAGCTTAAAAAAGCGGGGAAAGACAACCTGATTTTTCTTTCCTAGTCTTTTTATGTTGTATCAAGGGGCTACAAAAGGTTTCTCTCTCTCCCCAAATTAATGAAAAATAAGCAAGTACATGTCAAGAGAATAGAAGGATGGAATAAAAGTATTTCTTTGTTGTTGTTGTTGTTCAGTGGTTTAGTCGTGTCCGACTCTTCGTGACCTCATGGACCATAGCACGCCAGGCCTTCCTGTCCTCCACTGTCTCCCGGAGTTTACTCAAATTCATGTTCGTTACATCGGTGATGCTATCTAACCATCTCATCCTCTGCCGTCCCCTTCTCCTTTTGCCTTCAGTCTTTCCCAGCATCAGGGTCTTTTCCAGTGAGTCCTCTCTTCGCATTAGGTGGCCAAAGTATTTGAGCTTCAGCTTCAGCATCTGTCCTTCCAATGAGCAGTCAGGGTTGATTTCCTTTAGGATTGACTGGTTTGACCTCCTTGCAGTCCAAGGGACTCTCAAGAGTCTTCTCCAGCACCACAGCTCGAAAGCATCAATTCTTCGGCGCTCAGCCTTCCTTATGGTCCAACTCTCACAGCCATACATTGCTACTGGAAAAACCATAGCTTTAACTATACGGACCTTTGTCGGCAAGGTGATGTCTCTGCTTCTTAATATGCTGTCTAGGTTTGCCATAGCTTTCCTCCCAAGGAGCAAGCGTCTTTTAATTTCATGGCTGCAGTCACCGTCTGGCTAGTAACAAATAGTATCTGTTCCAGTAAAGTCAACCTCTCTGCCTCTATCTTCCCTGTGCTGCTGTGTACTTTAATAGTTGCATTCAAATGTCTCCCATCTAAGTTAGATTTATTTGAAATCTCTTTAAATCATTCACAAAGTAATCCTAAAGTGGCGGTAAGGAAAGACTGTGGCAGAGAAATGGGAGGGCATATTTTTCATCCCCCACCCCTAGTTAGGTGTGTCACTGCCCCCAATGGGAGGGAAAGTAAATACGCCAGCTAGTGTTCCTGGGTTTGGGGAGAACAAGAGGGATGGATTCAGACCCACCACCCCATTGGGATTTCCCATTTTCAGCCCCGTCACCCACAGAGAACCAGCTATGATGAAGCAGCGCAGAGGCAGCCTTCTGCAGCACACCTGAGAAGGCTCCTGGAGACAGCCTTGGGCCTCTGCCACGGAAAGCTCCCTCCGGGGCATCTAACAGTTCCCTGTTTCCCTTTACTGCAATTTCCTAATCAATCAGTTAATTAATTCAATAACATTCCTATGTTGCTTTTCTCCCAACAGTTCAAAGCGACTTACGTAGGAAAAAAAAAATCCTCCTTGGTCAGCTCAAGGCAGCATACATACCTAATGCTCCTGCCTCCTGTTCTCCACAACAACCACCCTGTGAGGTGGGTTGGGCTGAGGGAGAGGGACTGGCCCAAGGTGGCTTTCATGCCTCAGACGGGACTAGAACTCTCAGTCTCCTGGTTTCCCATTGGCTCCTTCCTAGGGCTGAGAGACAGGGACTGGCCCAAGGTCACCCAGCCGGCTTTCATGCCTCAGGCGGGACTAGAACTCTCAGTCTCCTGGTTTCCCATTGGCTCCTTCCTAGGGCTGAGAGAGAGGGACTGGCCCAAGGTCACCCAGCCAGCCTTCATGTCTAAGGGAGACCTAAAACACACACATCCTGGTTTCTAGCCTGGTATCTTAGCCACTACATCAATCTGGCTCGGTGAGCTTTCTATAAGAGCAAGCTGTTCCATAAAAGGGGAGTGTAGAGGGCATAGGGAATGGCCTTGAAGGATGGGAGGAGGAGCCGATACCAAAGCAATGGTCAGATCAGAGGGGCTTGAGCCTGGGCCAAGAAAATAAGGCACGAAAACATCTCAGGCAAGCCTCTCCCTTGTAGATAAAGTGAGGGAGGGGGAAGCACATTCAGACTTGCAAGAGTCTGTTACTGTAGCTGTTATAATAAAAGTAGTAGTGACCTATATGGCATTGGTTTCTTAGTCTACCTTGTAGGGCTGACATTGAGCCACCACTGAAAAGACCTTGCTTCAGGGGTCCTGTAGAAGGTATTCTCATGGCGATGGGTCTTTCAGCAGATGGGTGGTTCTCACAGATCTTACTAAATGCGCAGATTTGTAAGTGAACCTGGCTGGGTTCTGTAGAGTTTTAAAGACTTTAAATTAATTGTTAAATACTTGATTCTAATTATACAGTATATAGGAACATATGGTCCTGTAGAAAACTAAGGAAATAAAAATGAAAAAAATATACCCACATTGCTAAATAGAAGCGTGATATACCAGGTTTAGATTCTGGACTAGAAGCAGAGGGGTAAAGGTTGAAATCTAACTCACCTGTAATGATCCCCAGATATTTGTGGATATTGTAACCTAGCCTACCTCATAGGGGTATTGTAACAAAAGACTCTCAGCACTTTGGGGAAAAGTTAAGTAATTTGAATTTAGGTGTTTAAGATTATTATCAGAAATTCCTCAGTATCACAGAAGCTGTGCTTTTTGTTTTGCAGTGCTTCCAGATGAGAAAGAATTCCAGCATGCTGCTAAAACTAATAATCTGGACACTATGGAAAGGTTATTTAGGAAAAAAGTTAATATTAATGCTGTAAATGTTGTAAGTATAAAAGCACTTCCTGCAGAGAATTCCTCTAACAAGCAAATTCTGTTTCTTCAATCTTATTTCATTTAATTTAGGAAAGATTAGTGATTATTCTTTAGTCCTTGGAACTTTTGTTTAGCCTTCTCCCTGCACTAGAGGTGTACAGTATGGAGATCCAGGCGAGCAGAAGCGAGCACAGTCTTGCTCTACCGGTCAGTTGGCCCACGGAGAGGGTGTACCTTTTTGGCCACAAGGATAAAATTTGGGCCCACATTGGGAAAGAGAAACTTTGTCGACAGTATCAGACTGGGAAACCAAACTTAACGAATATGCAGCAATGGCAAAATTAATAGTTCACATCCAGAACAGAACTTTGACTAAATTTAAGCATGAATGGCTCCCCTGTGTATCATATGTTACCCAAAAAGCAAACTCAGACAATTAAGAGTATGGCTTTTAAGGGGAAAATAATTGATGTAAAGATAGTAATTAGAAGCAATTTCAGTGTTTATAAAAATTTAAATGCAATGACCATTATGTGCAATGGGAGGGGATTTAGAACTTACATTGTTTTTACTGATTTTTCTTCTTTTTTAATAATTTGTTTTTTTATTTTTTCTCTCTCCTTTTTCCTTTTCTTTTATATTGTTGGTGAATTTTTTACTGGAACAATGAGAATTGTTCCAGTAAAAAACAAACAAGTGTAAAAACAAGTAAAAAAAACAAGTGGCAATATCAATATTAATCTTTAGAGTTTTATAGAGATTTTCCAAGATGATATAATGAACCTGCTTCTATACATTTAATTAGTTAATTAATCAATGAAATAATAAATTTTAAATTTTATGGCAATGGTAAATTATTTGCTTACTGATATTTTATTGTTTATTCACTATGTCTATTTCTATCTTTTTTCCTATCATGCAGCTATTTATTCTGTTTTTTAAATGTTCTAAACAAATACATTATTAATTTAAAAAATAAAAATAAAACAGAAGCTGCACCTTTTCTTGGGCTTGTGCTGTAGCTGTGCAGGCTTAGGAAATGATGTTTTTTTTCAGAATGCATTAGGGAGGTGGTGACTCATTAAACAGTCTTACATATTAGCCATAGACTCTTAATTTAATTTAATTTAATTTACTCAGTTTAGGTGCCACCTATGTCTAATTTTGCTTTTGATTTTCTGTGTTTATTCCCTATAATTTATTTCATGTTTTAGCTGAAGCGCACAGCCCTCCATTTTGCTGTTGCAGGAAATCATATATCTGCCGTCGGCTTTCTTCTCCATCACAAAGCTAGAGTTGATGTTGCAGATAAGGTACACAAAACTGATTTCTTATTACTACATTAGAGTAGCTGAAATAGACTTAGAGACTCCTTAATGGGAACACAGGGAATCTGGTAGTATCGTTTTAGACCAACACATTTTCTTTAAAGGCATTTTAATAAAACGTGTTAGTCTAAAAGGGGGCTACCAGACTCATTCTGATTTTTGGCTAGCATAGACTAAACATCTCTCCTCCTACAATGTATTTAATGGAAACACTAATTCTAATACCTCTGACTTATCTTGCCCAGGCTATGGGAAGAATTGAATTAATAATGTGTTGTTAAAATGATAAGAGTAATTCTAAAGGTAGCTAAAGACAAGACTGAAGTGCTTATAGATGTGGTGGAAACACTGTTCTACTGCCGAAGAGAAGCTCTAACAGACAGATGGCACCTTCATTCCAGAGGGCCCCAGTACACCATCTGGGTACGTAGCATCAGCAGTGTTCCCATCAGCAGCAGAGCCGAAAACAGAATGCTCCATGGGCATTGAGATGTGCAGATCCAAATCATTCTCGTTTCCCCAACGTGCCGTCAGATCAGGCCTATATAATTCCCCAGTCAGATTATAGCTGTTATAGCTCTAACCCCTTCACAGGTATGGGGTAACAGAAAATGAGAAAATCTGCCCTCAGGCAAGTAAATGAGTTGTCTTAATATGCCCAATAGTTACTGCAATCAGAAGAAAATTCTATCTTGCCAAGACATGTGTTCCTACTTTTTATTAAGAACCCTAAGGATTATTTACAGAATTGAAATAAATCAAATTTAAGGTATTTAAAATTATTTGAGTGGAATTATTTAAATTAAATTTAAAATAATTAAAATAAAAAATGTAACAAATCTGGTTTATTGCCTTTGGTTCCCATTTTTCCCCATCATTAAGCCTTCAAAATACTGTAACAAATAAACTTACTTTACTTTAATCTTTTTATTTTTATTTGGATTTTAATTGTATTAATGCTGTTTTAGTCTTTTCTTTGTATTTTCTTTCTCGCCTTGATTGTTGTGGATACAAAAGTGGGGCATAAATGCAATAATAAATAAAAATAATACAGGTAGTCCTCACTTACTGACCGCAATTGGGACTGGCAACTCTGTCGCTAAGCGATACGATTGTAAAGGGAAACATCAGGTGACCACGCCTGACTTACGACATCAATTCTGGCTGCAGTCCTTAAGGGAATCACCTGCGGTCATTAAGCGCAATGTCACGTGACCGAGATTTGCAATCCCTGCTGGCTTTCCCATTGACTTTGCTTGTTGCAAGCCACCTCTGAAGGTCGCAATGATGATCATGTGACCGTGGGATGCTGCAGCAGTTGTAAATCTCCTTTTTCAGTGCTGCTGTAACTTCGAACGGTCACCGAACGAGTGGTTGGCAAGCGAGGACTACCTGTAAAAACAGGTATATTGCTGTGAACAAAAACGTTACAAAACTTATTTAGAGTACATTAAATTGAATTCCTCCTCCAAGGAAGTAATTAAATGCAAGGACCTTATGAAACTAATTCTACTGTGCTCTTTTATTAATAATTTTGGATAGGAAATGTGTCATTATAGCAATTTTAAATATTATCCTTAAATATACTTTGCACTAACTGATCAATTGTTAGAAAAGGTAATTGAAGACAGTAATTTATAGGAAAGTCTAAAAATAGAATATTTTTATGTTGACTGGAGAGATAACAGGCTCAATCTGAGTTCCATGATCAGAATTCCTATGACGGAATAAAGTGCCAGTAGTACGGATTATATGTAGCTATTGGGTTCTTGGTCTTCTTCAAGCTTGTGTCCCTGTGGACATTTCATTACCAGGCTGTGTAACATCATCACTGCAAGGGAGAGTGGGGTTTGCTGCTTGTTTATATATTATAGCTTGCCTTGCCAGTCTTGGTTGGGATATGGTTTCTTCCTTGATGGTTCCTTGATTAAAGTATTATTTCTTCCCTGATTTTTTATCTGGTGCCTTTTCCTGCTTATCTGGAGGTTAGTTGTTAGGGGGATGTGCTGTGGGCTGTTTGTTTCCTTCTTTGACTTTTGATTGTATCTTTTAAATGGTATGTAGATGGAGTTATAGGGGCGTGGTGGCTCAGCGGGTAAGACGCCAGGCTTGTCGATTGGAAGATTGCAAGTTCGGAGGTTCGAATCCCTAGTCCCGCGTGACGGAGTGAGCTCCCGCACTAGCTCCAGCTCTTGCCAACCTAGCAATTAGAAAGCATGCAAATGCAAGTAGATTAATAGGTACCACTCCGGTGGGTAGGTAACAGCGTTCCGCGCTCGTCATGCGGCCACATGACCGTGGAAGCGGCTTCGGACAACGCTGGCTCTTCGGCTAACAAACGGAGATGAGTACCGGCCCCTAGAGTCGTACACGACTGCACAAATGTGCGGGGGGAACCTTTACTTTTTTAGATGGAGTTATCTCTGTGTGTCTGTTGATAGTTGATTCATCAGAATGCCAAACTTTCAAAAATTCCCTAGCATTTTTTAATTTGGCTTGGTCTAAAATGTCAGTTTCCCAGTTGAAATTGTAGTTGAATTTGTATATTAATTGAGAGATTAAGGAATTTTCATCATGTCTTCTGACTGCCAGTAGATGTTCATGGATGCGTCCTGCCAACTTTCTACCTGTCTGTTCTACATAGTGGCTATTACAGTTCTTCCACTGTAAGTTGTAGATGACTCCTGTTTTTTCTTCTTTCATTACTGGGCCTTTAGGTTTGTTTAAGATGTTCTGGAGGGATTTTGTTTGTTTTTATGCTACAATGATGCCAAGACATTGTAGTAGTCTGTTGGTTGCCTCAGATATTTTTGATGTATGGGAGAGTTTTCTATTTCATAGGTTGTGATGGTTGTTACAAAAAGTTGTGTAGCTAGGCACTTTTAATGAAGTTGCATGGGTATTTGTTGTGTTGGAAGTTTTTGTATAGGTAGTCTGTGTCTTCTTTCTGGAGTTTTGAGTTACTGCAGGGTTTATTTTTTCCTCTGAACAATGTTCTTATGAAGGTCCTCTTGTGGGCAGTTGGGTTGTTGCATTGGTAGTGGAGGATTTTGTTAGTGTGAGTTGTTTTTCAATAAACTTGGGTGTGTAGTCTGTCATTGCTTCCTCTGCTGAGGAGGATATCCAGGAAGGGTAGTTTATTGTTGTTTTCTTCTTCTCTTATAAATTTGATTTCTTTAAATATATATTTTGATTGTGTCATGTGTCTTCTTTAACTTTTCTAATGTTTCTTTTCTGGCTGATTGTGAAAAGCTAAGCAGGGCCAGACCTGGGTGAAAGATCCCAGGAATGTAGGCTAGACTGGGAAATTGAAAACCATATCCTGAAAGAAGTTATCAGCAAACCTCTTTCGTATTGTTGCCAAGAAAGCTGCATGGAGGTGTCCATCTAGTGATTAGGAGTCAAGCTTAGATTGAAGAAGACTTTACTTAAATCACCAGAACAAAAGGAATAAAATGGGAATTCTGCTGAGTTGGTGCCAAACTTATTTTCTTGGGACTTAGACCTATCGTGCTATAGAAAAATGTCCTATATATTTAAAATGATAAAATCCAATAAGAGTACATGCAATTATCTATGTGTCATCCATTCATTCTCTGAGTATAACATATTTTTTGAAATAAGTATATAAATTAATGAAGAGGTAGAAAGAACAGGGTAGCAACCAGCCTATCAACCCAATGTGGTCACTTGACATTTTCTAGTGATCCTTTGGAATTAGGCCTTAAGTGGCTATAATAGACTATTCCTTTCTCAGGCAAGTTGACTAAAAAGCAAGTTCTAGTCCCGCCTGAGGCATGAAAGCCGGCTGGATGACTTTGGGTCACTCTCTCTCAGCCCAATTCAACTCACAGGGTGGTTGTTGTGGGGAAAATAGGAGGAGGAAGGAGTATTAGGTATGTTCGCCGCCTTGAGTTATTTATAAAAAATAATAAAGGCGGGATAAAAAAAAATCTAAAGGAAAAAGCCAGAAAAGAAATGGGTGAGGAAAATAATTGCCGCTTGAACCTTATTTGCACCATGTTAGCGTCTTAGATGGAAAACTGATAATCTGCATAAATTCGCATTAGCTACAGAAATGTCTCAAAACTTAACTGGGAAGAAGAAGCTAATGGAATTGGGGAAAAAAAACAGTATGTCCCCAAACCTGTAGAATGAAATGAAGTAACCTTCATTGATTTTATTCATGAGTTGTAAAAGAATAGTTTAGAATTTCATTGTGTCTCTTTGCAGTTTATACTTATTTTACTTATTTACTTCTAAAGCATGGCCTTACTGCAATTCATCTTGCCTCATGGTCTGGTAATTTGGACATAATGCTGATGTTAATTAAAGCAGGAGCTGATCAAAAAGCAAAGAACCAGGTATGTTATCCAGAGATATAAGCCAGCAACAACCACATACACACAGAAGGATTTCTAATTCTGTTTTCAGTAACTTTTCTCTCTTTTTCTTAGGAAGGGATGAATGTCCTCCACTTTGCTGCTAAGAACAATAGTGTTAGAATAATGAATTATTTTATCCAAGATCTTCACCTGGCGGAACTCAATAAACCTGATGAGGTATCATGAGTGCAAAGTATACTATAAGCAATTGGACAATGGATGTTAGCAATATTTTTGTGAATACCTTTTTTAAATATGGCATTTAAATATGGCCACCATTAATTTTTTATCTGTATTTCATGAATATTGACAGAATAGACCTTTATTTCATTCAGTGTTCACAGAGTGGGTCAAACCTGGCAAGATGGCGCATGCAGCCTCGTGATGCAAGTCCCACTCCTTTTATATGTGTGTCAGCAAACCTCTTTCGTATTGCGCGCACATATATAAGGGGCAGGGCTTGCATCACAATGCTGTGCCCATCATTTTGCCAGTTTAGATACACCCCCCACAAACCTGTAGATATTGCTAGTGTTGTGTATTTCTGACTGCTCTTGATTAACCATATCATATTGTTAATTACATTAACTCAGGGGTCCCCAACCGTTTTGGCACCAGGGACCGGTCATGGAAGACAATTTTTCCACAGATTGGGAGGGCAGGGTTTGCAGGCGGGAGCCAATTGCGCAGACGGGCGGGGTTTGCAGGCAGGAGCCAATTGCGCAGACGGGGCCGGGTTTGCAGGCAGGAGCCAATCGTGTGGACCACCACCGCTCACCTGCTGTGTGGCCCACTTCCTAACAGGCAGCGGTCCAGTAGTGGGCCGCAGCCCACAGGTTGGGGACCCCTGCATTAACTGATCCTACATATATTCATACTCATATTCTCTGTAGTAATTCTGAGCATGTATCAAGATGCCTGGCTGTTGTTGGGCCAAGGGCTGCACTTGGCCTGTGAACTTGGGGGCTATACTCCAAAAGTCTTGGCTCAAAAATCTAAACTCAATTTAATTTAATTTTAGTTTAATAAAAATAACATTCAGTTACTCCAATGTAATTAATATGATTGATCCCCATTTGCTTAATGGCTTTCTCCCCTTGTTACTTTTAAAAATTGCAAACTGGTAGCTACTTTTTGATGGGATTTCACAAGCTTTTGGGGGCCATATGTGGTCCTGAGGCCTCTGGTCTAAAAGATTATGCATATAGGTCGTATCAAATATAGAGCAGTACAAGAGGCTTTTAAAAACTTCACTGTTGTGTGATGCGAGTAGCATGTGCAAGTCTTTCCATCAAAAAACCTACAGACTCAAACTTCCTTTAGCACCACTTTAGAAAAGTTTAGATGGTGGGATTGGAAGACCACAGCTGCATCCTGAGCCAGACTTGCTTAAGTAAAACGGCCTTAAGGTGGGTCTCTTTCAGGTTCATACAGATAATTTTGTAGTTAGGCTGAGGACCACGTGCAACCCAGGGGCACAAATTACTTCCAACTGGGTTAAGGCTATTGGTAAATAATCTTTGCAGAATGCCAGTTTTCTTCCATAGTGACTTCTAAACTTCACTTTTCTCCCAGAAAGGTAGAAAGCCATTCCTTCTGGCAGCTGAAATGGGCCATGAAGAAATGATAAATGAATTGATTACCCTTAATTTATTCACCTCAGAAAAGGATAAGGTAAATCTATTATAAAGCTTATTATTTGATTTTGTATATTGTGTACTAAATTGTGAGGGGGTTCTTTTGGGAAATGGTGCAGACCACCAACAGACTACTGTTATTGTCCCTGCAATTCTAGGGAGGTTTTTATTGTATAAAAAACTTAACAAACTTACTTATTTCTGAAATTTATCCCTCATCACTAAACCTGTAATATATGCTATATCACACCTATACCAATGTCTATCTCATTTAAAGAGTCCTATAAACAATTCTTTTCTCCTTTGTTGCCTGCGCTATAATAAAGTCTTCAGACACCATGTACCCACCTTGAAGTTAGTTGGCTTCTGTTACTGTCAGCTGCTCTTCTGAACTGCTAACTGAGTGTTAGTCCTTCCATCTGTTTTGCAGAGGGTGGGGACAGCTACTGGACAGTGGTAGGCTGTCAGCATCTTTGCTGGAGCGAGGTAGCTTCTGGGCTCTGCTTCCTCTTTCAAGTCCTGTGCTGTGGGCTTGTGGGAATCCACACCTGCTCCTTTTTCACAGACAGACCCACCACTTCTCCAGTTATCGTTCCACTGTCCTTACCGTTAAGAAGGTTTGTCTAACATTCATTTGGAATGCAGAAAAAAAATATCTAAAACCAGCACGCAGATTTTTTTGCAGGTGAAGCCACACTTTTTATTTATTTATTGATGTCCAGTGAATGCTGGAGGGCACTGATGCTAGAACACCATATCTTTGCATTTGTTTTTCAATATCTTATACTTGTAGCATGTCTACCAGAAGTTTGATAGAAAAAAATCAGTGGAAAGTCACACTGGTGTTATATGGCAGTTTGCCCTGAATAGCTAGGTCAGTCCTGAATGACCCTGGGAGGAGGGTCACAAAAAAAAGGGGGGGCTTTGTGGCCCACAAGGCAGTTCACTCTCTGCTGATTTTTTTAACCCCACCCCGGAATTTAATTAGCCAAATAATGATGATAATTTGCAACTCATTGGTGTCTTAATTATAAATATTTTAAAAGTCTTTTATAGGTTATAATCTAAAAATGTCTTACTTGAAATGCCAGATTGCATATTTCTTATCAAACTTGAGAATGTACATGGTATATGGAGTCCTACTTTAAAGATCTAGAGTTACTGCTTGGTTTGAGAATGTTTGCTTTTAGTGATAATTTAAGCCTACATTAGGTGTCTCTGTACATTTTTATAGGAAGGAAACACTGCCTTGCATCTAGCAGCTAAACATGGCCACAGTGATGTGATAGAGATTCTTCTTCTGCAGTGGGAAGATATAAACGAGTTCAATCAGGTAAAAATACAAGAAATATACTAAAAGATGCACAAAGCATCAAAATGAAGAAGAGCATCTTTATTTCTGAAAATAAAGATGTAAGAAGGCAACTCATGTCCAGAACCCACAGATTGTCGGAGTTCTTGAAGTCTTTAAATTACAAAACTTCGATGGCCAATAATTGCCTCCTCTTCCCCTCCCTCCTTTAAAATGCATCAGGCCTGTCCAGCCAGTGGGCTTTCCCTGGAGAAGCTTTTGGCTGTGCCCCCTTCCTGTTGTGAAGGAAGCAGAATGGAGAGCAGGAGCCGCTGTTTTCCTCTTCCTGCTCCGGCCTTGTGGAATGGCCTCCCTATAGAATTCTGGCTTGCTTCATTCCTTTTATCTTCCATTTTAGAAGGTACTTCAGACAGAAGTCCTCCAAAGAATGCATCGTGGATAGTTGTTGCCATATTTATTTTACTTTACAAACTGATTTCATTTTTTTAATGTTATTTCATTTTTGTAATGATTTTAGTTTATGTATTTTAACTGTTATTAACATTATAATTATTTTTGTAATTTTGATCAGTAATTTGTTATTTCTAATTTTATACACACACAGACACGCACACTTATAGGCTTCGTTGATTCCCAACGAAGTTGTTGTTGTTTATTCGTTCAGTCGTTTCCGACTCTTCGTGACTTCATGGACCAGTCCACGCCAGAGCTTTCTGTCAGCCGTCACCATCCCCAGCTCCCCAATGGTTGAGTCCGTCGCCTCCAGAATACCATCCATCCATCTTGCCCTTGGTCGGCCCCTCTTCCTTTTGCCTTCCACTTTTCCTAGCATCAGCTTCTTCTCCAGGGTATCCTGTCTTCTCATTATGTGGCCAAAGTACTTCAGTTTTGCCTTTAATATCATTCCCTCAAGTGAGCAGTCTGGCTTTATTTCCTGGAGTATGGACTGGTTTGATCTTCTTGCAGTCCAAGGCACTCTCAGAATTTTCCTCCAACACCACAGTTCAAAAGCATCTATCTTCCTTCGCTCAGCCTTCCTTATGGTCCAGCTCTCGCAGCCATAGGTTACTACAGGGAATACCATTGCTTTAACTATGCGGACCTTTGTTGTCAGTGTGATGTCTCTGCTCTTAACTATTTTATCAAGATTTGCCATTGCTCTCCTCCCAAGAAGTAGACGTCTTCTGATTTCTTGGCTGCAGTCAGCGTCTGCAGTAATCTTTGCGCCTAGAAATACAAAGTCTGTCACTGCCTCCACTTTTTCTCCCTCTATTTGCCAGTCATCAATCAAGCTGGTTGCCATAATCTTGGTTTTTTTGAAGTTTAACTGCAACCCAGCTTTTGCACTTTCTTCTTTCACCTTCATCATAAGGTTCCTCAACTCCTCCTCGCTTTCAGCCATCAAAGTGGTATCATCTGCATATCTGAGATTGTTAATGTTTCTTCCAGCGATTTTAACTCCAGCCTTGGATTCCTCAAGCCCAGCATGTCGCATGATGTGTTCTGCGTACAGGTTGAATAGGTAGGGTGAGAGTATACAACCCTGCCGTACTCCTTTCCCAATCTTAAACCAGTCTGTTGTTCCGTGCTCTGTTCTTACCGTTGCTACTTGGTCGTTATACAGATTCCTCAGGAGGCAGACAAGATGACTTGGTATCCCCATACCACCAAGAACTTGCCACAATTTGTTATGATCCACACAGTCAAAGGCTTTAGAATAGTCAATAAAACAGAAATAGATGTTTTTCTGAAATTCCCTGGCTTTCTCCATTATCCAGTGGATATTGGCAATTTGGTCTCTAGTTCCTCTGCCTTTTCTAAACCCAGCTTGTACATCTGGCAATTCTCGCTCCATGAATTGCTGGAGTCTACCTTGCAAGATCTTGAGCATTACCTTACTGGCATGTGAAATAAGTGCCACTGTTCAATAGTTTGAACATTCTTTAGTGCTTCCCTTTTTTGGTATGGGGATATAAGTTGATTTTTTCCAATCTGATGGCCATTCTTGTGTTTTCCAAATTTGCTGGCATATGGCATGCATCACCTTGACAGCATCATCTTGCAAGATTTTAAACAGTTCAGCTGGGATACCGTCGTCTCCTGCTGCCTTGTTATTAGCAATGCTTCTTAAGGCCCATTCAACCTCACTCTTCAGGATGTCTGGCTCTAACTCACTGACCACACCGTCAAAGCTATCTCCAATATTATTATCCTTCCTATACAGATCTTCCGTATATTCTTGCCACCTTTTCTTGATCTCTTCTGCTTCTGTTAGGTCCTTACCATCTTTGTTTTTGATCATACCCATTTTTGCCTGGAATTTACCTCCGATGTTTCTAATTTTCTGGAAGAGGTCTCTTGTCCTTCCTATTCTATTGTCTTCTTCCACTTCCACACATTGCTTGTTTAAAAATAATTCCTTATCTCTTCTGGCTAACCTCTGGAATTTTGCATTTAATTGGGCATATCTCCCCCTATCTCTGTTGCCTTTTGCTTTCCTTCTTTATTGGGCTACTTCCAGTGTTTCAGCAGACAGCCATCTTGCCTTCTTGGTTTTCTTTTTCTTTGGGACGTTTTTTGTTGCCGCCTCCTGAACAATGTTGCGAACTTCTGTCCATAGTTCTTCTGGGACCCTATCTACTAAATCTAGTCCCTTAAATCTATTCTTCACCTCCACTGCATATTCCTTAGGAATATTAGTGAGCTCATATCTAACTGATCTGTGGGTCTTCCCTATTCTCTTTAGTCTGATTCTAAATTTTGCAATAAGAAGTTCGTGATCTGAACTACAGTCAGCTCCAGGTCTTGTTTTTACCGATTGTATAGATGTCCGCCACCTTTGGCTGCAAAGGATGTAGTCAATCTGATTTCGGTGTCGACCATCTGGTGAAGTCCATGTATAAAGTTGTCTTTTAGGTTGTTGGAAGAGAGTGTTTGTTATGCACAGTGAGTTGTCTTGGCAAAATTCTATCAGCCTATGTCCTGCTTCATTTTGTTCTCCCAGACCATGCTTGCCTGTAATTCCAGGTGTCGTCTGACTACCCACCTTAGCATTCCAGTCTCCTGTAATGAAAATAACATCTCTTTTTGGTGTATTATCTAGTAGGTGCTGCAGATCCTCATAGAACTGATCTACTTCTGTTTCTTCAGCATCTGTGGTTGGGGCGTATATTTGGATCACTGTGATGTTAAATGGCTTACCCTGAATTCGAATTGAGATCATTCTATCGTTTTTTGGATTGTATCCAAGCACTGCTTTAGCCACTTTATTATTAATTATGAAGGCTACTCCATTTCTTCTGTGGTCCTCTTGTCCACAGTAGTAGATCTGGTGGTCATCTGATGTGAAATGGCCCATCCCAGTCCATTTCAGTTCACTGACACCTAAAATGTCTATATTTAATCTTGACATCTCACCAAGAACCACATCCAATTTGCCCTGGCTCATAGATCTTACATTCCAGGTTCCTATAGTGTGTTGATCTTTAGAACATCGGATTCGTCGTTCACCACCAGCACCGTCGGCTGCTAGCCGTCCTTTCGGCTTTGAGCTAGCTGCGTCATCACATCTGGGGCTAGTTGAACGTATCCTCTGTTCCTCCCCAGTAGCATTTTGACCATCTTCCGACCTGGGAGTCCCATCTTCCGATGGTATACCGACGTATCTTTGGTTGTACTGATCCATTTAGTTTTCATGGCAAGAATACTGGGGTGGGTTGCCATTACCTTCCCCAGGGATCGTATTTAGTCTGACCTCTCTGCCACGACCTTCCCGTCTTGGGTGTCCCTTCACGGTTTAGCTCATGGTTTCATTGAGGTGCTCAAGCTCCAGCACCACGACAAGGTAATGATCTCCTTTGCTGGAGTCCCAACGAAGTACAAAGCACAAAAAAGAATCATAAATGGCCCAGAAACAACATATAGGCAAAGAAAACCCCTACAGCCAGGTCTTTAATATGTCATCTGGGTGGGAGGAATATTGTTCTAGAGGGCAGGCACCGTGACAGAGAAGGCATGCTTCCTGGGTCCCACCAGATGACACTGCTTAATTATTGGGACCCAGAGCATGCCCATTCTGCCCGATCGTACCAGACAGGCAGAAACAACTGGAGACAGGTGGTCCCTCAAATAACCAGGCCCTATACCATGAACAGGGGACGTGGTGGCTCAGCGGGTAAGATGCCAGGCTTGTCGATTGGAAGATTGCAAGTTCGGAGGTTTGAATCCCTAGCCCCGCGTGACGGGGTGAGCTCCCGCACTAGCTCCAGCTCTTGCCAACCTAGCAATTCGAAAGCATGCAAATGCAAGTAGATTAATAGGTACCACTTCAGTGGGTAGGTAACAGCGTTCCGCGCGCGTCATGCAGCCACATGACCGTGGAAGCGTCTTCGGACAACGCTGGCTCTTCGGCTAACAAACGGAGATGAGCACCGGCCCGTAGAGTCGTACACGACTGCACAAATGTGCGGGGGGAACCTTTACCTTTTTTTATACCATGAACGGCTTTAGTGGTGGCAACCAGCACCTTGAATTGCACTAAGCCAACTGATAATCGATGCTGACTGCAGAACAATGGGGTCACACAGGCATACCAAGGCATGCCCAACACTTCCCACACCACTGCATTCTGGACCAACTGCATCTTCCGAGTGGTCTTCAAGGACAGCCCCGTGTGGAGCGCATTACTGTAATCCATGTCATTGTATCTGCTGTGGATGTTTTGTTTATAGATGTTTTATTGTTGACTGGTAAATTGCCATGAGTCTGTATTGATTTGGTGGTGTACAAGTAAAATCAATCAGTCAATAATTGTGTATGATCAATGCTAGGATTATCATTATTTATGAGATTTTTCTTGTTTGCCGATTATTAAACATGAGCCACCTTTGAAAATAAATGAAATAACTGCTGAAATACTGTACAAGCATACATATTTTGCAGTCCCACATCAAATGTTTCAATGAAAAAATTACCTTTATTAATTCTTCCATTTTTCAAAAGTTATCTGAAAAATCTGTAGCTTGAATCATGTCAACTGGATTACTATTTTCTCAGTGGAAACGTTTCGCTCCTTATCCAAGAAGCTTCTTCAGTCTGAGCAAAGTTAGTAAGGGAATCCTTAAATATGTTTCTAAGGTGGCTGTGGGACCTTGCACCTGGGGCTAGGTCATGGTTATTTGAGATGTTAATTTCTAAGTCCCTTTATCATCCAAAGGAGGATCGTTAAGATTACCTTACTGTTGTTGAGATTGCGAAATGGTCTTAATCTTCCTAGGCACAGAAGACAAAGCAGGAAGGAAAATAGGGGAAAGATTGTGCCTGAGGCCCCCACCTCTATTCAAAGAAGGATTTTCCAAGTTGGCATAAATGGACTCCTTGACCCCTCTCTCAAACCACCTATCTTCTCTGTCTAAAATGTGAACATTAATGTCCTCAAATGAGTGTCCTTTTTCCTTTAGATGAAGGTAAACTGCTGACTCTGGTCCTGTGGTGTTGCTCCTCCTGTGTTGGGCCATCCTCCTGTACAAAGGTTGTTTGGTTTCTCCAATGTAGAGCTCAGAGCACTCCTCACTGCACTGGATTGCATACACTACATTGCTTTTCTTGTGTTTTGGAGTTTGATCTTTGGGGTGTACAAGCCTCTGTCTCAGTGTGTTGGTGGGTTTGAAATATACAGGCATGTGGTGTTTGCCAAATACCCGTTTTATCTTTTCAGACACGCCAGCCATGTAAGGAATGACCAGGTTCTTCCGTTTACTCTGAGTCTCAGCCCTGTCTGTCGCTGTTTTAGGTCTGGTAGACTTAGATTTAGTGAAGGCCCAATTTGAATATCCACAGGCCTTCAGAGCTGTTCTCAGGTGCTGATTTTCATTCTTTTTGGAATCCATGGAGGTGGGGATGGTTTCTGCTCTGTGTGACAGTGTCCTGATGACTCCTAGTTTGTGCTGTAGTGGATGGTGGGAGTCAAACATCAGATATTGATCTGTGTGTGTCCATTTCGCAATCTCAACAACAGCAAGGTAATCTTAACTATCCTCCTTTGGATGATAAAGAGACTTAGAAATTAACATCTCAAATAACCATGACCTAGCCCAGGGGTCGGCAAACCGCGGCTCGTGAGCCACATGCGGCTCTTTGGCCCCTTGTGTGTGGCTCTTCCACAGGCAGGCGTGGCGGGCTTGGCGGGGGCAGGCACTAAGTGTGCGCGATTGGCTCCCGCCCGCAAACCCCGCTCCCACGCTGGATTCCCCACCAGCTTTACTTTGCCTGGACTGGGGGCGTGAGCGGCTGAGGATCGCCCTCCAGGTAGACGGCAACAAATTGTCTGCTTGGAATTGTAGGTCACTGCCGCGTTTCCTCTGTTGGCTGATTGACAGTCCACGCCCGGCTATATAAAGCGGGCGAGCGAGAGGCTGGGGAGTGACTTCAAAGACCTCCGAGCGGCCGCGTGTTTCTGCGCACCCGGACGAGGACAGTGCTTGGAGGGAGCTGGGCTTCGCGCTCCCGTGCAGCTGGTGGACCCTCTAGTCTTCTGGGCTTAGATTTGGCAGCTACAACCCGTAGGTTCGTGGGAACGCTCCTGGCAGGTGGGGGTTTGAGCCGATGCTTCTTGGAGAGGTGCCGAGGAAGGAGGAGAAAACCTTTAGTAAGTTTCCTCGTAAGGAAGCCCCGACTCGTGGCTTCGAGGGGTCTCATCCTTCCCCTGCCCGCACCGAAACTCCGTGAGTGGAAGTGAAGTGCTAATGTGGGACAAAGAGTCTCGATCCCGACAGGCACCCCGTGCATCTAATTCACAGTGTAACTGTCTGCCTGTCTACTCCGATGCAAGACCTGCTGAATTTATCGGGACCTGCTCCCAGTGATATTTGGCCAGTATTGAAATTTCAGCCTGCGTCCAGACCCCTCTCCCACCCACCCACCCCGCAACCGCATGGCCAGGACGCTGACTTTCTAATTTTATTAGCCCATACACTTGGCTCGTGGGTAAGAATTCATTCTTTTCCTAATTCCCTCTTGTAAAAAAGAACGAGCTTTTCAATGGAGATCTAAACAGAAAATCTTTCTTTAGGTGTCATAGAAAGCCCAACCCGGCGCTGGGGTGTTTTTCTTGCTGCGAGCCCCTTTTGGTGGGGGGGGGGAATGGGAGCTATGTGCAAACGGCTCCCACCCAAATCTGAGGCACTAAAACTTTGGGCAAAACTGCCCAATATCTAGTAACGTCTGTGCAGAAGTATGCAAGGCTATACGTGTCTCCCGAGTCCAAAGAGTGCTTACAAAGCTTGCAATGGAAGAAAGCGCTGTTCTCCGCCCAACGCACAAGCCACAAGAGCATCTTTGGGTCACAGCCTCTGAAAAAATCATCCTGCACAAGTTCTGTAAAATGAATATGACCCTGCATAAGAACTTCCATTTGTTTGATTGAGCTAAGCACTGGGGGCCTTCGTTTCTATCTGGGGCCCTTGATAGCATTCAGATGGACTTTCCGTACCCACCTATAGTACAGCCTTTTTACATTCCTGTTGGTTTCCTAAGGACTGGAGCAGTCGAGCCTCTCTTTCCCTTCTTCTTCCAAACCTCCCCCGCCCCCTTCCACGCGATTGGCTCCCGCCTGCAAACCCCGCCCCCTTCCACGCGATTGGCTCCCACCCTCAAACCCCGCCCCCTGGCCCTCGAGTGATGTTATGTTATAAATGTCAAAATGGCTCCTGGCATAAAAAAGTTTGCCGACCCCTGACCTAGCCCCAGGTGCAAGGTCCCACAGCCACCTTAGAAACATATTTAAGGATTCCCTTACTAACTTTGCTCAGACTGAAGAAGCTTCTTGGATAAGGATCGAAACGTTTCCACTGAGAAAATAGAAATCCAGTTGACATGATTCAAGCTACAGACAATTCCACCTGGATGACTGAGAACCTTCATCGACTTATCTGAAAAATGTTCTTACCTCCTATGAGCCAGTATTGGGTAGCTGTATACAAGCAGCTGTATCTGATATCAATGACATATTTCCCTTTTTTTGTGCTTCAGAATGGTGAAACACCATTTTATGTGGCTGTTGAAGAAGGCCATGAAAAATGTGCTGAACTCTTACTGGAAGCAGGAAGTGACATCAATATTTTGAACAAAGTATGTAGATACACCTGGTATTCTTTGTTCAATTACTGAGATAATATTTTTTGAATTTTTCCTTGTGCATTAAAATACCAAACTGGGACCCAGATAAATTGCTGTTTTTGTGGAAGTTGTATTAAGTGTAGTAGGGCTGCCAGATCTGGGCTGCAAAAATCCAGATCACTAGATTTCAAGTTTTCTGTATCACTTTGGTGCCATCTGGTATTCACCTGGAGTTTTACAGCCCCAGTTAGTTCATCTTTATCTCACTTTCATGTCTCCTTTATTACTTACTTTTGTAATTAAGAAGTATCTTGATGCAGACATTAACATAGAAGTTCAAAGAAATTGAAGGAAATAGTAGTAAAATTACTGTTAATAGTGTCCCTTAGCTAAAGTGTTCCACTAATTCAAATTAATCACATGGAACAGCTGTTAGGAAAATTGCAATAATGGTTCTTTTTTGAAACTTCATTTTCTGCTTTCCATGTCATCCAGCAATAATCCAATGCACATTTTCTGAGAAGTAATTTTGTTTTCTGTGAAGAGTATATGGGGTGCAATGGCTCAGTGGTTAAGACGGCAGGCTTGTCAATCAGAAGGTCGGCGGTTCGAGACCCGAGCGCCATGTGACAGAGTGAGCTCCCGCACTTGACCGCGGAAGCGTCTCCGGACAGCACTGGCTCTTCGGCTAAGAAACAGAGATGAGCACTGCCCCCTAGAGTCGGACACGACTGTTCAGGGGAAAACCTTTACCTTTACCTTTACTATGAAGAGTATATACAAATGTACCTTTAGTCTGATAGGTTCAGCTAAGGTGGCATGATTTTGATTTGGTAAACTGGAATTTGTTTGTCTCCTTTCTTAACTATTTTCCCCATCGTTTCACACACCCACATTCACAGAAATTCTTGTGTCTTAAATCATAGTGTAAAGAACCAGGGTTTCTTCATCAGAACTAAATACATGAGAGGAGGTGGAAGAGAGATTAAAACATTATTCATATATTTGGTGCAGGCTTTGATGAAACATGAAATAATTCTGACAGAAGATAAAGAAATTCTCCTAATGCATTTTCTAGAGATTCGCCTAATTAGTTTTTCTTAATCAAACAATTTTTGATATTAGCACAACTGTATATATCTTCCAAAAACACACTTTTAAATTACTTTGCATTATTAACAGTAAAATATAATTTCCCCTCTTTTCATCATTTTTCTTTCAGCACAATGTGAGCGCGCTGCATGTTGCAACCCAAAATGGCCACACACCTTTGGTCAGATTTCTTATCAGTAATAATATTGATCTGGATGCTCAGTCTCAGGTAACTTTTTGTTATTGTTGTTTTCTCATATGTCTCTTACATTTCCTGGCATTCTCTGAAAGTGGTGAGAGCTACAACTATGCATAATTCAAGACATAAAAGGAGAAGAACCACAGTCTGTATTAATCAATTAAGCATTCTATATTCTGTCAGTTCTGGTGGGTGAATGTTAAGAATATGCCTAACTCTGAAGTAAATATAAGTAAAAGTGTTTAACCGGTAGAATTGTGCATTAACATTTTCAGATGTACGATATTTATTTATTTATCAAATTTATCACCGTCCAACTCCCCCACGGGGATATATGCAGCTCATACATTTGTTAGGGATGTAAGAGATTCCTTTGCAAATAAATTTGGGTGATTTGCTTGCACCTGATTTTGCAGTGGAACAAACACTAGCATCAAAGTGCTCATCTTCCTCATTCAAAAATCCATCACAGAATTGAATTGAAAAAAGGTACACGATGAAAGTTTTGTGCAAACAGCAGTAGCTGTGATTGAAAAAAAGTTGAATGAAATTACAGTTTAAAAACCTGGATATGAAAAATTGACAGGGTGAAATTCAGCAGAATTTCTTAATTAAAAACAAAAACATGTAGTAAACAGTATGTGCCAATGTGTTCATGTGACAAGATGCAGCATATGCAAATAATTAAGAAGTTTTCTACAATTCAACAACATTGGGGGGGAAAAGTCAGTATTCGGCAGTACTGCTCTTCTAACAGGAACATTAAAGAGGACAGGACTTTTAGCAATCTGCACATTACTAT
This sequence comes from Charina bottae, assembly GCA_023362775.1. Lineage (NCBI taxonomy): Eukaryota > Metazoa > Chordata > Lepidosauria > Squamata > Charinaidae > Charina > Charina bottae. The sequence continues at coordinate 741,973 of JALMGJ010000012.1, forward strand.
TTTATTTCAGAAGTAAGTAACCCTGAGTTATTTAGAACTGTAGCCAAATAGTCTGTATGTACCAGGGGTGTCTGCAAGGAGGGGTCAAAAAAGTCAAGCTGGCGGCCACAGTCATGTGATCAGAGCCCTATTCTTTTATGTGTGTTGTGACAGATGTAAAAAAAAGTGTTTCAGTTGCCTAGTTGTGATCACCATCTTGACTTTTTTGACCTCCTCTCTGAGGACACCCTTGGTCTATGCTGTTATAAAAGCTCTACCATCAGCGTGATACACATACTATGGGAGACATTTGTTGAATATGTGAAATTAAAACTTTTATGACCAAGAGAGAGGTATTTTGTTCGAGTGGTTAAGGCAATAGGCTAGAAACCGGGAGACGGAGAGTTCTAGTCCCGCCTTAGGCATGAAAGCCGTCTGGGTGACCTTGGGCCAGTCACTCACTCTCAGCCCAACTCACCTCACAGGGTTGTTGTTGTGGGGAAAATAGGAGGAGGAAGGAGTATTAGGTATGTTTGCCGCCTTGAGTTATTTATAAAAATAATAAAGGTGGGATAGAAAATAAATAAAATAAATTTTAACGTCCTAACACATTTGGAGAAAAACTCCAGATTTGTAGTAGATGTGATACTCATAAAGTTCCATTAAGATAAATGCATAAACTAGCATTTGAATAGTGGCTTTTTTAGTGGAATAGTGGAAACCTTGAATAGTGTTATCGGAATAATATACAGTATTTGATTTGTTACTGAAGGATTTTCTTTTTTTTATATAAATTTTTATTTTTAAAATACAGTAACAAAACACACAATCAATAATAACAAAAAAAATCAATCAACCAACCAAAACATAACATATAACTTTATAAACTTATCCTCTACGTGCACCCATCACCCGTGGGACTTGTAACTCTCCTTATCTCTTTACTTTTTATTATCATACATTTTTATTATTACTGATTCTTAATAAGCCCTCTTCTCCAAAAAGATAATATATATTGATCTGGTTTTACTCATTTCCATTTAACAAAGACATATTCCAGAAACTCACCCCATATAACATCAAAATCGTTCCTTTTCACCAAACCCTTTCTATATTTTAGTTCACAAGTCAATATGTCATTAATAGCAATATTCCATACCTCTTTAACCCAATCTTCAAGCTCATACTCGTAATCCATTTTCCATTTTTAAACTATTACTAATCTTAGGGCAGTAACAAGAATTATTATCATCTCTTTCTTTTGCTACTCTAATTTCATATTTCCAAAATTTAACAATAATGCTATTTTTGGACTTATTTTCAAATTAATAGATAGTATTTCATTGATCTCAGAGAAAACCTTTTCCCATATTTTTTTTAATCTTTTCACATTCCCACCATAAATGTAAGTAAGTCCCAATTTCTTTTTTACACCTCCAACAATTTATTAAATTATTTTTATTATAGTGGCTTAACATTATTGGAGTCATATACCATTTCCAAACTGTCTTATGGCAATTTTCTTTAATTCGAACAGACATATTTTTCATAATTCTTTGCGTCCAAATCTTTGACCATTCCTCTTCTGTAATATTAGTACCTAAATCACTCTCCCAACTGAATTTCATTCCTTGTGCTGAATTACATTCTATCGTTATTTTATAAATTTTACTTATTAACCCTATTACTTTGTCTGTACCATTCTGCTTTAACTGTATTATTAATTCCTCAAATTTTGTTAATAGTCTACATTTCCCATACTGTTTTACCCGATTCTTAGTTCATGACTCCAATTGCAATACATTATACCAAGATATTGTACTCTGTTTAAATATTTCCTTTATAACTTCCCTACTAGAAACTTTACTTAACCAATCTTTCAATCTTAATACTCCAGACCATTCCATATCTTTTATTAGTCCTGCCTTAAGATTCTCTGGGAATTTTTCTAGTTCTACAATTCGAGTCAGTGGTGATATTCCTGGACTAAATATATATTTATTTTTATGCCAAATCTGTAAAGTAACATTACTTACTGGGTTTTTTATTTCACTAAAACATTTTTTGTTTTGTATAAAAATAAAACAATCCTTATCTCTTATCTCCCCTAACTCTATTTCACCCCAAATCAATTTTTCTAATCCATATATCATATTAGGAACATATCTCATTTGATTAGCTATATAATACATTTTAATATTTGGAATCCTCCTTTCTGGGATGCGTTCCATAATTTTTTATTTATCCTTGATTTTTTATCTCCATTACAAAAATTATTTATAATATTTTGCCATTGTTTTAACTTCTCCTGTGATAATTCTATTGGTAGCATCCAAAATAAAAAAATTATTTTAGGTAATATCTTCATTTTACATAGCGCTACTCTCCCAAACCATGACAATTTCAATTTTTTATATCCAAATATTTTTTCTTTTATTTCTTCCTTCAACTTATCAAAATTCACTGTTTTTATATCCTGTAAATTGTTAGCTATATTTATCCCCAAATATTTAAAGCTCCCTGTAACTTTAATCTTATATTTATTTTTAATTTCTTCTATTTCCCCTCCGAGTACAGGGCGAAAAGGAGAAAAGAGCTAAAAGGAAGGCACGTCAGGCAGACCCTCATCATGACCGTCTCCCACCCGGAAACCTATGCCCTCATTGTGGGAGGTTGTGCGGATCCAGAATTGGCCTTTATAGCCACTTACGGATCCACCGTTAAAATTTTACCTTTGGAAGACAATCTTACTCGGCTACGAGTGATCGCCAATGAATTTCCCCTCTACTATTATTAATTAACATCATTTCAGACTTATTCCAATTTATTTTCAGACCTGTTACTTCTTCAAAATCTTCAAAATGTTTCTGAATGTTACTTAAAGCTTATAATGGTTCTACTATAGTTAACATAGTATCATCCGCAAACAAGCTAATCTTTACTTTTTCTCCTTGTCCTATTTCTTCTATATCTTTATCTTTCCTTATCGCATTTGCTAATAATTCTATCACTAATATAAATAAAATTGGAGATAAACGGCAACCTTGTCTTGTTCTTCGGCTTAGGTTGAATTGTTCTGTTTTTCCATCATTAACTAATACTGATGATGAATACTGAAGCTTTATTCCCTGCATATAATTTTGTAATAATATGTTGAAATTTTTTTCTGAATCCCATTTGTTGAGCTAAATTTTTTAATGTTGGCCATTCTACTGAATCAAAGGCTTAAAAATATCTAGTGCTATTACTCCGGCTTTTACCTCTTTTTCTTTTATATAATTAATTACATTTAATAACCTCATTAAGTCTGCCATTTGTCTTCCTTTTATAAATCCACTTTGATCATTTCTAATATATTTTCCTATAAACTCATTCAACCTTTTCGCAATAATTGCTGTAAATATCTTCGCATCTTGATTTATTAATGATATTGGTCTATATGAGTCAATTTTTTTTTCCAGGCTTTGGAATGAAAACTATTATAGAATACTGCCAGGATGGTGGAATCTCCCCTCCTTCTAAAATACCATTAAATAATTTTTCCAATTTCAGAATTAATTTTTTAAAAAATATTTTATAAATTTCTGCCCCTAAACCATTCATCCCAGGTGTTTTTCAAACTTTCAAATTCTTTATAACCTCTTCTATCTCTTCTGTCGTAAATTTTTGTTCTAATCTATCTTTATCATCCTCCTGGAGTTTATTACCTAAATTCTTCTCAATATAATTTCTAATTTTTTCTTCTGAACTCCCTTTAGTTGTTACTGAAGGATTTTCATCACATTTTAAAACTTTTAAACCTGGTCAAGCATGATTTCTTATGAACAAATAGTATAGTTTCATTATGTTATTTTTCTTCTCTCTACAGCAAAATAATTCTCCTCTACATTTGGCCATCATAAAAAACAACTTATCAGTGATACATAGTTTAATAATTGCAAACCATAACATAAACTCCCTAAATAAGGTAAGAAATTCTTCATTGTAATCGTGGTACTTGAAGACTGGAGACAATGTTTTCTTTTGTGTGTTGTGTGTGTGTGTGTGTGTGTGTGTACACAATACTTTTTTAAGAATATGGTACAAAATAACATGTCAGCATTATCATTTGATTTATGGTTAGGGTCTTCTTTATGGCACCTTTCTCCAGGCTACTGCCTTTGACTTCAACTCCCAAATATAAAATGTATCTAGGAGACCAATACAGCCCTCTGAGACAAAATTATTGTGGAAATAATCCTTGTATTTTTAAAAAGAAAAAATCTCCAATTCAAGTTCAGCTACTTTCTGAGTCAGCCAGGTACTTTTCCTAATTTCCACATAAACGCACACAGAAAAGCAAACAATAACATTGCCACATTTATTTTTAGAAAAAGTTTGAATAACTTGTTTATTCTGGTTTTACAAATATTCCAGAATATTTTATGCAGAAATTAATACCTTTGTCTGCAAGAGGAAACACTTTTAAAATAATAATAATAATAATAATAATAATAATAATAATAATAATAAAATAGGTTTGGATACAGTTTTGGAATAAAATTATTGAATTGCTAGGGCTTCAGTTGTGATTGACTAAACTTCATTGATTTAAGTTCATTTGCTATATTAAGTATTTATTTTATGTTACCATATCTAACCTGTCTCAATTCCAATGGATTCAGGGCAGGATACAACAACGTCAATGCAAAAGACAAAAACAAAAGTAAAATCTCAATGTAAACAATTGAAGTAGTATAATTAAAAGCCATTAATAAACATAATGGGCACTATTAAAATGAATACAATCTCATGTAATATATGGGCCAACTGCATGCTAGAACAAATCTCTTTTGGCTGGTTTACAAACTGCGAGCAGCACTGGAGCCATCTGTACCTCGGGGGGTGGGTGAGAAAGGGGGCTGCCATTGAGAAAGCTCACCACCTGGTCCATGTTCCTATCCTTGCAAGGAGAGGAAACGTGCAACAGGCCCCGAGTCAAACCATTCATTGCCACATTAATTCCATTCTTTGCATAGTGTGAATATTAACTTCTTTGTTACATTTTTCTAATGGATAATATTTTTGAATGATGTTATCCTTTACTTTACATCTACAAGAGACATCAAACGCCTTTACATCTGGCAGCAGACCTTGGAAATGTGGAAGTAATAGAAATGCTGCTAAAGGCAGGCTGTGACTTCAGCATTGTAGATAAGGTATTCATAATTCTATTAAAATGCGGTTCTCCTACATGTCTTGGTTTGCTTTTCTTGACTTTTTTTGGCAAACACCCCCCTCCCCTCCCGCAGATGCCTCTGCTGGAAACTGTTGGACTGGGAAGGCTGGTTTAAATCTTCTTTTATGAAAGTGTGTTTTGTTGGGAAATACTTTTGCAACATGTAACAACCCTAAAATAAACTCTTTAAAAGAAGTTTCAGAAGTAGCCATGTAAGTTGCCAAAAAAATAAGAGTTTTGTTAGTCTTTGAAGTGCTACAAGACTCTGCCTTTTTACAGATTTAAACCATTCTGCTGATCTTTACTAATTTTACTGATTTCTTCTCCTTTGCCCTTGCCTCTACAGTGAGGGTACTCACAAGGATTCTGCATCAGTTTGAAGGTCACTCCAGACCTCTTTGTTGCCCTGACTTCAGCACTGTTAGAAAGCTGGCCTGTTGCATTTCCAATTCAGCTGATATAGCTGAACCCATAATTAAGCTAAGATTTTGTTTGTTTCGAGATGCTCTGGCTCTGCTTCCCTATAAAGAGCAATCTTGCCTCACCTCTTTCCCTGCCTCCCGAGTATCAGATCCTGTAAGGAAAATGCTCGTTTAATGGAGAAGAGGAGATGGGGTGAAGTTGACAAATTTTGTTCAGTTTTCTTTCTCTTCATTTAAGCCAGCAGAATGGAAGGCAATCACACATCACCTTCAACCCACCTCTGAGGCTTTGGGAAGGGCAGCGTGGAAGTGCCATGATTTCCTTCCAGTTTGGAGATCCTCAAACTATAGCTTTGCATGGTGGCACAGTAGTTCTGCTGAGACGTTCTGCTTTGATAGACGCCAGCCGTCCCCAACCTGGTTTTTTTTCAGAACAGTTGGGATCGTAACTCCCAGAATTTCTTGGTTGTGAATTGTGGGAGTTGTAATTCCAACCTAGACTGGAGGGCATTAGGTGCAATAAACTCAAAAGGGGGAAAAAGCAAGCCCAAGCATATTAGATCCAACTTGGCCCATCAGCATTCACAGTGCTGTCTAGATATAGGGCAAGAATCTCAACAGTCGGGAGCCTTTTCTGCCAGCGTGACCTGTGTGCATGATTCAGTATCCTGGAAAATCAGGCTTCTAGATCTGTGGCCTACTTCTATAGATACAAGACTTCCCACTGCAGAACTCCATTCTTAACATTTTGGCTGCATTCACACAGCATACTTAACCTGGGAACCAAACTGACCAATTTCCTAGATTCACACAATACCTTGAGTATAAACTAATCAGACAGGTTAGGTTTGCACAACATCAAAGCCAAATCAAAATTTACTAAGTTTAAACATGTTCCGTGAGGGTAGCCACTAGGTTTTTCTTGCCCTGGTTAAGGGTTATGTGAGCACAGCCTTTGTGGCGGCGGCAGATGAGGATGGAGGTGATGCAGTAGCAACATGTGCAGCCTTGCTTTTCTCCTTTACTTACCCAAATGGGGATTAACTCCAGCTTCATTAAGAACTTTATTGCTGCCCAAATGTAACTGAATTTTGTCGAAAAATAGGGATTAATCAAGTGTTAGTGTATGCTCCCTGGCACAGTAATTCTACCATGAAGCAGGGTGCTGCCATGAATCCAAAAATTTGGCAGCGGCAAGAAAGAGAGGAGATCCTAGAAACGAGGTGGTTCCATTCCTCTATTCTCTTCTGAGGCTTTGGGGTTTTCCTTTTGGTTTCAGAATGCAAGTGGTGAGTGCGGAATTATTTAGACCAGAGCTTTCCAAACTGTGTGTCGCGACACAAAAGTGTGTCGCCACACACAGTCTGGTGTGTCGCCACACAACCCGGAAGCGCTGATCATCATCGGCACTTCTGGGTTTTCCCGCAGTGACACCAATGGCGGCGCGCAAAAACCGAAAGCGGCAGCAGCGCTTCCGGGTTTTTGCGCACTGCCGCAATGGCGGCACTTCTGGGTTTTCCCACGGCGACACACCAACAGCGGTTGGTGTGTCGCCGCGGGAAAACTTTGGAAAGCCCTGATTTAGACAAAACGGCTAGTCTAAATATTCTTCAGGGGAGCAGGGGTGTTTGCAGGAGGGATGTAAAAAAGTCAGGATGGCAGTCAAAATAGCACAAAGCCTTTTTTATGTGCATGCAACGTCACACAGAGGTTAAAAGGGGGTGGGGCTTCAATCACATGGTCATAACCACCATTGTGGCTCCCCCCCATGTCACTGGGAAGGATCTGTTGGATCTTCTGCCCCTGCTTTATTGTTAACAAGACTAGTGAGTGGTACTGTCTGTAATGGAGGCAAATTATTGTGCAGTGATAGATGGATTTCCCTGATGGTGGGAAAGACATCCACTCATCTCTCTGCTCATCATGAGGTGAGGCTGAAGCTGGGGAAGGAGCTAAGTTTTAACAGGTGGCTATAATAGAGGTTTTAGCTCTGTCTCAGAATCTAATCTGCAGGTCAGGTGGGGCTTTCCACTTTACCAAGAAGATTACCCATCTCCTGGATTACTTGCAGCAGCTGATCCAAGAAGTTTCCAGTAAAGCGGGAGAGGCTCTCTCTCCTTTAATGCTCCACTTGACTTGGCCATACATCTCCCACTGTTCCATGTATAAGTTGGTGGTGCTGGCTGAAGCAGGAGGGTCTTTTGCTTCCGCCAGTGCCACCAATTGTACAGACTGGTGACACAAGGCATGATCTTCTCACTTCAGCATGTGCCACCACCACATGACATGCCAGCAGCCATATTGGCAGTCTATGCTCAGTAGGCACTGCTCCTGCTTATGGCAGGACTACCATGCACACAACCTTCTAATGTGACTTCCAACACGCCATGCATGAAATCTTGGAGGGGAGTGTAAATATGACTTCAGAGAGTCATATATCTTTCAGCCAGCAGACAGCTTGCCTGCCAGCCACTACCCACCGTGGTTGACTAAAAGTGACCGAGCTGGGTGGATTCCAATCCTGCTGCATTATAACTATCAAAGCACCCCACATCATGTAAATAGCAAGGCATCTGTGGGGAGAAAATGGAAAACACCAACTTAGGTTAGAAAAAAAACTAAGCTGCTCTTGGCTATGGGGGTGGGAAGAAAGGTGTATCATGTGAAGGTGTCCTTCAAGAACTAGCCAGACATCACTGAGCCAAAGTTAGTGGGGCATGTAAATGTACCCTTAGCCACTAACTTGTTTTTTAAAAAATCTACTCAGAATTCCACAAATTTAATATGTTGGAAATACTTCTGAGTTGGAAATGTTTGTCTTTTTACAGGGAATGGTGAAGAGAGATAAAGTTAGGTGGTTTGCAGGATTTTTAACTTTTTAAGAGGAAATAGAGAATCCATGGAAACATTTTATCTACTTAGATACAGAATTATATTTAGATTGCTATAAAAAAGCATCTCCCAGATGAGGTGGGTAAAATTGACCCCAACCATATAGTCTCAATAAGTGCTGCTTTGCTCGCTGCTGGCCAAAATGACTATGATTTTTTTTTAAAAAAAAATTCAGGATTTTGAAACACTTCTCAAGATACATGCCAGTTAGAGAATTTTGCAATGTATTTCTGTACCTTAGCATAGAAATTTTTTGGGTCTGCTTTTGGTAACTCACACTGCTTATATTTTTAGCAAGGAAAAACTGCACTTGCTGTAGCATCCAGAAGCAATCATGCCTTAGTTGTTGACATGATTATAAAAGCAGAGAGGTTTTACATCTGGAAACAGGTAGGAAACAACTTACTTATTTAGCTGTTTTTCGGCAAGCATGTTTCTCATTATATTGAATCGCATTAGCAAAATATGTCATTTTCAGTTCTGGATTTTGAAGCCACCTTGCAGAACTGCTAGAAAATGTTAGACCAGAAGTATCCCACTCTCTCTCCCTTCCACTTTGCCCAGCAGCCCTTGCCATGCCATCACTGATAAGATTGAGTAAGAAGTTAAGAAGGGGAGTGGTGGCTCACCGGGTAAGACACCAGTCTTGTCGATTGGAAGATCGCAAGTTTGGAGGTTCGAATCCCTAGCCCCGCATGAGTGAGCTCCCGCGCTCACCCCAGCTCTTGCCAACCTAGCAATTCGAAAGCATGCAAATGCAAGTAGATTAATAGGTACCACTTTGGTGGGTATATAACAGTGTTCCGCGTGCATCATGCCGGCCACATGACTGTGGAAGCATCTTCGGACAACGCTGGCTCTTTGGCTAACAAACGGAGATGAGCACCAGCCCCTAGAGTTGGACACGACTGCACAAATGTGCAGGGGGTACCTTTACCTTAAATTAAACTTGCTTTTTAACTTCCTCTATGTACTAATAAACTCTTGGATTTCCAGTTTTCTTTCTTAGCAGATTATATTGGAAACTGACAGAAGAAATCACTGCACTTGTACAGGTAGTCCTTGCTTAACAACCACAATTGGGATCGGAATTTTGGTTGCTAAGCAAAGCAGTCATTAAGTGAATCTGACCCGATTTTATTACCTTTTTTGTGGCGGTTGATAAGTGAATCACCGTGGGTGTTAAGCAAACCGCATGGTGGTTAAGTGAATCACGTGGTTCCCCATTGATTTTGCTTGCCAGCTGTCCAGGAAGGTAAAAAATGGCGATCACGTGACCACGTGACACTGCACTGGACATAAATGTGAATTGGTTGCCAAGCACCCAAATCGCGACCACGGGGACACTGTGGCGGTTGTAAGTGTGAGGACCGGTCGCAAGTTGGTTTTTCCAGCACCATCGTAAGTCAGAACTGTCACTAAACAAATGGTTGTTAAGCAAGGACTACCCGTAGAAAATGGTGGTCTCCAAAGATAATTTTCATGGAGTGCCACAGAGAATGGAATGGGCTGCTTCGGAGCCTGGTTATTGTCATCTGGATAAATACATCTGCTGATGCTTATTACAAAAATGGGCAAAGGAGGACAGTAACGTTTCATTACAAAGAGCGGCCAAAGGAAATCAGAGCAAGTATTGATTTCTGAGCAAATCTGTAATAGAAGGTGCTCCAATACCTGTTATGGACAAACAAGGAGAGTTCACTTCCACAATACTTTCTGATACGTTATAAGTCAATTCCTTACCAATGGAAAGGAGCTATGAAAGAACTTTGTGCAGATAAATAGAAGATAAAAAGAAGTAGGACTATTAGGGGAAGCATAGCACACTGCATGCCTTTTTTTTAGATCCAAAGCTTGGTTGGTGAGCAGACTTCAGCACTGTCAAGTCCCTTTCTATTTTTACTGGAGCTCCAAGACGCATCAGCCAGAGCCAGGTGAAAAAGGCAAACAAAACTGAAGAACGGAGTACCCCTGAAGGATTTGGCATTTAGTACCATATATCTGACATTATCATCAGGACTGCTTTTGTAAAACATTTACAATAAAATCCAAAGATTAGAGTTCTTTCAGGTAGAAAACAAATTACTGGCAGAATACATGATTTAATCTCTGAAATTTGCTTTGCAGGAGCATCAGTGTGACGATGTGCCAGATGTTAACCTATCTTTTAAACAAGATCACAACACGCAGACCAAACAGGTCCGCACATCTCTTTGGAATCTAGCTTACAATGGGTTAAAAATGCGAGAATGGATAAAACTGGCACAGTTTTGGAAGTTTACAGATGAACAAATCAAAGCAATAGAGGAACAGTGGACAGGTAATTTACTGAATTAAAAAAACCCAGTGTCCTCATTCCAAACATAGGAAAGTTAACTAAAGTCCAAGATATTATTTCTGAATTATATAGAATTCTCTCTATATAAATCTCACTCCTTCCTGTTTTTTTTTTTTTTTAATGGGATGGGGAAGAGAAATCAGAATAAAATAACTTTTGGATATTTTTGCAAATGTTGAGAGTTGTTTCCAAGCTAACATAGAAATATTAATAGTTTATGTGTGTGCTTAAAGAAAAACAAAACATACTTTCATTGCAGTATGTTGAATGTGTTAATCTTAGAGAATATTGTATGTGTTAATCTTGGCAGAGAGTAGGTCTTAAGATGCAATAAAAATCCCCCTACTTTTAGTTTTAATATGAGACTATAGCTTTCATTTTGTGAAGTTTCTCAAACAGTACAATAAAGGTGTATATTGTCACACAGGCCTGTCAAAATGCAAGACATTAGAAATAAAAATGATGGATTTAGGGCCTACCTTTATGAGATTCATCACTATCCCAGCTGCAGTCTCCAGTATATGTTATACTAGATGTCTATTTCGGTATTTACATTCCTTAATAGGTAAATAAAAGGTGTTTTGGAAATTGATAAACTTTTAGTTCTTGCTGCTGTAGCCAAACAAGACTGGTTAAGTTATTCCCTTTATGAAAAGCTTTTCCTGCCAGAAGCTCTCTTGTACACAACTGTTAATAAATGCAGCTCTTATATTTTGCATATGATCAGCCAACTATGCTCAAAGGTACCTAACATGGTTTCATCTGTCCCTTCTTACCCTTTTGGTCTTCAGTAATACTAGAATTCTAGCTAAAACAAATACAGTAAAGGTTACAGGACTGGGAAACAATTATATTCATCAGGATTTCATAAACGTCCATTTAGTATACAGTACATGGAATAGGAGCCTTGTTCCATTAGACTAAGTGAAAAACTAGTCTTTCTAATTTGTTACTCTTTAACTATGGAGGGTTGGACTGGGCCTGGAATATAAACACTATAGAGGAGCAAGCAAGGGTGAATGCGGCCTGGCTGCGCTGGTGAGAACTCACCGGTGTGCTTTGCGACAAACAAATGCCAATCCGTCTCAAATCTAAGAACTATAAGACGATTGTCCGCTCTGTGGCATTGTATGGCACCGAGTGTTGGGCAGCAACGAAGAGTGTAGAGAGCCATCTCCATGTTATGGAAATGTGTATGGTCCGTTGGATATCGGGCATCTCCCTACTCGACCACGTCACAAATGATGCCATTCGACAACAACTAGGTGTGTCATTAATTACAGAGAAGATGAGAGAAAGCCGGCTTCGTTGGTATGGACGTGTCCTTACACCTTCTTGCACCTTCCACTGTCGCCAAAATAGTGTACCATCTTAAAATCGATGGCTGACGGCCACGTGGGCTACCAAAACAGAGATGGCAGGACACCCTCAATAAGGTCATGCAAATTGATGGGCTACGCCCTGAAGATGCGGATGATCGGGCAAAGTGGTGTTTCAGGATCCAAAAAGCAGACCCCGCGAAAATAGCGGGAAAACACTAGGAGGGAGGGAGGGAGGAGGAGCATTCCTCCCTTACTCTTGAACATGTAAGGAGCAACCTCCACTGACAGACATACAAGGCATCTTCATCCCTTGAGCATGGTCTAAAAGAAGGCAGTTTGCACCCCAACGGATTGTTCTTTCAGCACCTGTTCTCACTGGTTCTCCATACCAGGTTGAGCCTGCCCACATTTTATTTGTATCTTAAGAAGAGACCTTTGTCCAAGTGCTTCGGTAAGAAAAATGCATTAGGAAGGTGTATTTTCTGGGACAGGGCACATACTCTGGAATGACCTTTCAAAGGAGATTCAACTTGCATCACAGTAGTTCTTCCTTTAACAAAAGAATAAAATGTTTTGTTTACCCCGGGATTTTTTTTATATGGTGATGTTCTTTGTACATCTTTCAGCTGGTTGAATTATTCTGTCCCATTCAATTTATGACACAGCTTAGATGCTTATTCCATTATATTGTTGACGTTTTAAACTTTATATGCTGCCCTGGAGCATATTTTTGGGATGAAAAATAGCCATTTTTGTTTTGTTTTGTTTTGTTTCTCTAGAGCACTGAAAATACTCAAGTAAGAGGAGTGGGGCAATAAAACCCCTCCCAAATGAATATCCAACTGTGGGTAGGAATGCCAATGCTACTGAAAGGAAGCCTTTATTGTGGCAAAATGCAGCAGCTTCTGAGATAGAAGTTGTTATCTGTAAAGTTCCCCGGAAGTTACACGGGAGATCCAAACATAAATCGCTTTAATTTTTTTAACAACAGATCAGGAAGGGCTGCTTAATACTTCCATTCCTGTTATTATTTTCTCAAAATCATACAGGCCAAAGCCACTGCCTCACCCGTGGAGAGAAAGATACAGAATCTCCATAACTTTCATCCTAGATAGCAAAAACAATTTGGGAAGTGACATTTTGACTCTGCTAATTGGGACGGGGTGGGGGACAGCTGAATAACAATCTTCTACAACAGCTTTTTAGTATAAAAAAGGACTATTGTCATCAGATTTTTGTTTATGTCTCATTTGTGTAACATCTACCTCAGCACTACTGTCTCCTATGTATTTGCGAACTGCTGCTGAAAGAGCACCTCTATATATGCAGTAAATTTCTTCATATTTCCCCTTAAGAATTAGTGGAGGGAACAAAAGAGGTTAATAGGCCTGTTCTTCATTATGCTCTACCCCTACCAGTCTCTTCCACCTTCCCTTTCCAACAAAAAAGCTTAAGAAACTAGGCAAACACTCCTGAAACAAACCTTTACAGCCAAAAATGTGACATAGAAGCATTTTCTCCAAACAGTAGGCTAATGTTTTGTATATTATCCTCTAGGAAAAAAGAGCTACAAGGAACATGGACACAGAATGCTTCTAATCTGGTTACATGGTGTTCTCATGGCTGGCCAGAATCCCATTAAACATTTATATGAGGATCTGGTGAGCGGGGGATTTCAACAACTGGCTGGTGAGCAATTGTTGTAAGCATCACACTTAGACCCTGTTAGAGTGCTTCACTTTTTCCTTTTGGGAAAGATTCAGGACAAAGTTAGATTACAGAGAGCTGATTTACAAAGACGCTCTTACCTGAAAGGGTCTTCAAGCAACATCTCCTAGGGAGAAGCCCCTTCAAAACACTTGAAGCAGCTTCTTTCCAGGTGCCAAATGACATCATTCACCTGGCTCTTATTCTCCAGTCCTACTCCAGAATAGATTGCTATGGTAAAAGCGGGGAGGTTCCATACTTCAGACAGGGAAAGAGTCTAGATCAGTGTTTCTCAAACTTGGTGACTTGAAGATGTGTGGACTTCACCTCCCAGAATTCCCCAGCCAGCTCTCAATTCTGGGAGTTGAAGTCCACACATCTTCAAGCTGCCAAGGTTGAGAAATACTGGTCTAGATCATTAAAAGCTTTGTATTTCTAGCACAGTTTTCAGGGAATTCCTCATGTAGTTGTTTTAACCCAATGCTTTGTCTACATATTATAGATAATAGATTCTTGTAGCAGGAAGGGAGCAAACTGGGCAGGGAGTGTGGAGGAAGAGAGCAACTTCCAATCAGGTGTTGGACCAGGAGCAAGAAAACCCGGGTTCTAGTCCACCCTCGGGGCCAGTCACTTTCTCAGTCCGACCTACCCCACAGGGCTGTTGTTGTGCAGGAAAATAGGAGAGAGCACTGTGTATGCTGCCCGAATGAATGCTGGGATATAAATCAAATACATAAATGGGGAGGCAATTTGGGAAGGGAGAACATGCTCTTTTAAGCAAAAAAAGAAAAATAGTATGCAATGTAAGTCTGCTGGGCAGGCAGAAGTATAATCAAAATTTCTAAAACAGGGCTTTCCAAAGTTTTCCCGCGGCGATACACCAACCGCCGTTGGTGTGTCGCCGCGGGAAAACCCGGAAGTGCCGCCGTTGCGGCAGCGCGCAAAAACCCGGAAGCGCTGCTGCCGCTTTCGGGTTTTGGCCGCGGGAAAACCCGGAAGCACCGATGATGATCAGCGCTTCCAGGTTGTGTGGCGACACACCAGACTGTATGTGGCGACACACTTTTGTGTCGCAACACAGTTTGGAAAGCTCTGTTCTAAAAAATAAAACAAGGACCTGCAAATATAATTATGGACGCATGAATGCATTTCTAGGCAAAATCCACGCTCAGTAAGTTTGATAGAATTATTTCTATGTAAGCACAGAATTGCAACTTAAAAGTGTTGACATATGAGAGACAAAGTGGCAGTAAGCCTGTCAATAGATCCAACTTCTTAGTAAAAGCAAAGAAGCCAGGTTTATTTTGAGAGGGGTTTATTTCAGTTTTATAAATCTGTAATAATTTTAGTCTCATTTTAAGTAACTACACATGTTTTTTGTTTAAAGTTGCAGCAGATGGTTGAGTGGCTACTCAAGTTTGTAGGTTAATTATGCCTGAACATATTCACATCTGAAAAAGATTAAAGGCATGTTGTGTTTTCTGAATTCTAACAAGAGTATTTCCTCTTACAGAAAAGTTCAGAGCAGAAAATAATGCTGGCACAGAATCCAAGAGATGTTCAGTTTCATGAAATTCAAGGGAATTTGAAACAATGACATGGAATAATAAATGTGTATTAAAATATTATTTCCAAACAAATGCTCCAATGTTTCCCTATAAAGAAAGGCTTGAATGTCTTCTCATCACTTCTGCAGTATCTCCCACCCCATCAACTTCCCGGCCCCACACTAACCAGGACTTCTCAATCTCCACTGGCTCTTTCTAATCTCACTTCACCAATCAGAATTCTCCAGTTTACCAATTCCTTTTTTTTTAAATCTTGGGTGACTGTACTCCAAAGTTTTTTGTTCTGCAAAAGAGGAGTGACCTAGATTTGGAAACTGAATTTGGAGCTGGAAGAAAGGATACGGGGTTATATGAGTTCTTGGGTACCAAAAGCAGTGGGGAAATGAACATGGCAGTGGCTGGAGGTTTGCTTGAAAACAATTTTAGTCAGTGGTGGATTTTTTTTCCTGTGTATGGCTGATAGTCTCCTGTGGGAGTCCACTTGCACCTGAAGGCACATATCAACCCTGCCATACAATATGAAGATAGTGCTATTTTAGTTAATTTTTTTTGCAGAATCAAAGAAATATTTTCTTCAGACAAGATAGTTACATTGCTTCTACAAATATACTTAGATATCTTTGATATTTTAAATGTATTTGATATTTTAAATAAAATATTTGTTAAATATTTTAAATAAAATATATTTTATATGAAATAAAATATTTTCTGAGAACAGTTGTGTGGAAAAAATAACACATTATATTATGAACAAAACAAATAAAGTAGGATTTAAATGGCTACACAAACTCTTTTGTCTCAAAGCACTGTCATCTCATAATCAAATCCCCTTGACTTTATGTTTGAGACCCTTTGAGGTAGAAATCTGTACAGGAAAATATGCACATGGCAGTGCCAAGTATAAAACTGGTACCTTGGATCTAAGTAATAATTATATTTAAATTGCAGTCCTAAGCACATTTCTTAGGTAATGAAGTTATATAGAAAAAATGCATGTGTAGAGAATTAGAAAGGGGGGGCGCGATGGCTCAGTGGTTAAGACGCCAGGCTTGTTGATCGGAAGGTCGGCGGTTCAAGACTGGAGTGCCGCGTGACGGAGTGAGCTCCCGCACTCGCCCCAGCTCTTGCCAACCTAGCAATTTGAAAGCATGCAAATGCAAGTAGATACATAGGTACCACTTCGGTGGGAAGGTAACAGCATTCCGTGCGTGTCATGCCGGCCACATGACCGCGGAAGCGTCTTTGGACAGCGCTGGCTCTTCGGCTAAGAAACAGAAATGAGCACCGCCCCCTAGAGTCAGACATAACTGTGCAGAGGAAAACCTTTACCTAGAGAATTAGAAAACAAAAAGCCAAAGACTGAGAAATCTGGTTGGATGGTGGTGATGAGATCCTGAGAAAGAGATGAGAAGTTTAAAGAACAAAAGGCAATATGAATTGGTGGATGTGTGTGGTAGAAACAAAGCTGGTGCGCAAGGATAGAAAATATGGAAAAGCATAGCGAATGGTGTTGATGTAAACTAGATTTAGTTAATTTGTTTTTCACTTATTTTCTGCCCCCAGCTTCTTTTGCTTACTATTTATTCCTTTTGGGGACTTGCTTACCCCAAATGGGAATATCATGATGTTCATATACTGTATGTATGAAAAAGGTAGTGGTAAAGCACTTCCATACTGTTGTCATGGATGGGTCCATATAGTAACCAGGTAGACCTTGCCTTTATATTAGGAATCTGAGGAAAGTAAATAGACTATTTAGTATTGTTAGTGTAAATTTAAACCACATTTGCCCCCTTAGCAACAGTTTGCACGTAACAAAAATGCTTCTAAGTAAATCTCCTCAGTTACATCAGCCTGTCCCATTAGATCTGGCAGAGAAAGCATGTACCATCCACCAGGGACTTGCACTTGGTGGGTCCCAGGAGGCAGGCCTTCTCTGCCGTGGTGCCCGCCTCACGGAACATGCTCCCCCCCAAAGTGAGGTTAGCTCCATCCCTGTTACTGTTCCAGAAGTCCCTCAAGGCCTGGTTATGTCGCCAGGCCTGGGGAACCCAAGGAACCAGAGACCTCCTTAGATGGCTCCCCTGTGGCTGATCTTTTTACTCTCTCCTTGTGGTCTGTGTATTTTAATTTTTGATAATATTTTTATTCTTAATGACTTTTTATATTTTTATGACGACTGTTTTTTATGTATTTGTATCTGCATGTATTTGTTGTTTTACTGATTTTTGTATGCCACCCAGAGTAGCTTTTTGCGAGATGGGGTGGCCATATAAGAGAGAGAGAGAGAGAGAGAGAGAGAGAGAGAGAGAGAGGTTTCAGTCTGAACCTACACACCCATGGTACAGCTGCAGCCATCCAGATTTGAAGGAGAAAAAGCGATTTGGAGCACACAGGGCTGTTCATGTAACAACTTCAACAATGCCTTAAAGAAGCTGTGTCTTTTGTTGGGATGTAAAAGATGCATCTGAGGTGCTAGCATGGCTAAATGCACACCCCATCACCTTTTCCTTTTCAAATCTGAATCACTACACAACCCAATCCCTAGTATGTTACTTGTCTGACCACTTCCAACACTCGTTTTACTACTTATGCTCCTGCACCCATTTTACAAACCTAGATCATCACTTTATGCTGCAATTAGCCATTTAGTAGTAGGTGTACAAGTGGTGTACACCTAAGAGTACTATCTAACATTACCTTGCTATAGCAAGTTGTCTTCCCCTACTGGTACTTCTATTTGACCACAAGGGTGGGCAACGTGGGTGGAAAAATCCTAGAAAAAGCCCTCATATTGGTGAGGTCTAGTTAATATAGCACCATTAGCACACCAAAGTCACTGCTTTCCTCCATGCTGCCTCTTTTTCTTCTTTCTAAGCACTGACATCAGTTCCCACATTCCTTTATGCTTTACTTCCTACTGAGGTCTCCTTACAGGAGCGTAAGAGGAAAGAATGGAAAAGTATATGGAGCTACAAGAAGATGAAACCTGTGAACATGAAACTGCCAAGTCTTCATTGCTCTCACTGCAAATTGCAATGCAGAAGCAGGAAAAATCATTACTAGCATGGAGAAGGCTCACAGCATTGCTATTTTACATAAAATGCTGGTGTTTATTTCTTCATCCACATTTAAGGTAGAATCTAATGTCACATTCCTCCCCCCCCCCCCCCCGCTCCCCAGTATTTCTGCACATTCTTAAAATCTACACTGGAGGATCTTGTGGAACATATTTGGAGGGAGTACATCTGGGGTTGAGGGTTTCAGTGAATACTACTTCTACTAATGGAAGCACCACAACTGGATTCCCACCATAGTAAATAAACGGAGTAAGAATAATAAACCAGTTTTATGTTGCACAAAACCAAATTTCTCTGCAATGTTCCTGTTCTATGGATGGCTGAAGATAAAGTATAGCAGAACCATATGATTTCTGAATTTCACGTCTGATTACTATATGGACAATTTAGATCTCAATTCAGAATGTGGCAAAATTATCTATGCTCTTATTAATGTATAAAGCAGAAATACTTTTTAGAATATACAAGTCCAATACTTCCTTTTTATTAAAAACATTAAATAAGCATATTTAATAAAATAAGTTTAAGAAAGTAAAAATTTCAAGTATACCTTATTTGCAGTTACACAGAACTACATTGTGCCAACTTGGGTGGCGTATTTTTTATGCTTCAAAATACCTTTACATCTACAATATTACGGAGAGGAAAAACATGATGCGTCCTTCGGTTATTATTCCATTAATCTGCAAACACTAGGGAGCATTTAAACTATAACTTGGAGATTTTCCTCCATGTGCTTAAAATAAAGTACAAGCGTTTTAACCTGCTAACCTACTCCACTACCTTTATTGACTGAACGTTGCTGTGAGTCTGGGCATTGGGTTTCCCACTGTGTCCTAGATGCCTCATGCTGATAGCATTAGAAAACTGGTGCAGCGTACGAGGATATTTAGCAGCAGTAGCTTGAGATATGGTTTGCTGAAAGATATAAGCAGGAAGTTATTTACTTTCTATCCAATGCCACAAGGCAAAACAATTTAGTAATATAAAAAGGTGAACAAAAAAGGACAAAAATGGCCAGGGCTTCCCAGAAAACACTTTCAGTTGTTCCATCACTGTCTCCATCTAAAAGAAGGAAGTGAAGTAATTGCTCAGCCAATACCCTCAGATTTTACTAAGCCACCCAAGCTCAAGTTTTTTAACAAACCAGTTAAACCTGTCTAGTCAGACAATATCACTGAATAGGTTCCAGCACTACAATTTAAAACAATAGACTCTAGTCTAGATCAGTGGCTGACTCGGGAATTCTGGGAGTTGAAGTCCACCTGTCTTAAAATTGCCAAGGTTGAGAAAGACTGATCTAGATTGTCTGAGAATCCATATTAACAGCTTTTCTCGAGATATTCTTGAAACAAAAAGAAACAAACAACCACAATAAAAAAAATCAAAATTCCTCTGTATGAAAATTAGACCAGCAGCCTAATTGCCTTAAAAGTACAACATTCTGGGCCATTTTAGATGTAGACTACAGTAGTTGCAGCTATACGGAGAAGTGATTATCTCTAGCATCTAGTTATGCAGTAAAGCAAATATCCCCTGCTTTCATTTGGACTGATACTGATCTACTGCAGCCAACTCCCAGACTTCCCGGCCCCAGCCCATAGAGATGCAAGATTATTTGCCTTTTCACATAGCTGCAGCTCTGTTGTAGAGAATCTACAAATGAGCATAGAAGACTCTTCTCAAATGCAAAATCTCTGCCTTCATTTACCTTTATTAGTAAATCTCCTATCTTGTTGCACCTAATAATAAAGTTGTGTACTGTACATGTTCCAAGTGCTTTGCTGAGTTGCCATGGAAACATAGAAAAGAATTTCTTCTAGTCTTTGTAAACACAGTCAGATCTCCAAAGAGCACTGGGAGTTCACATCCTAGTCTCCCAATAAAAACATCACAGCAAGGAGAAAAGCAAACATGGGGTCATCCTTCAACCAGCATTGTCTGGCCAGAGAAATGAGGGCAGCTGGGCCAGTTCTACCGAACTCTATCCAAGCAAGACCATCAACAAGGTAAGATCTGCCTGGTCCCAAATGGCTAAAGTAATGCTAGTTTACAACCTGCCACTTGTCACAAATTAATACCCATATGTGTTTATTTAAACTGAATTGAAGAAATACTGCTTTCAAAAGCTTTAGCTGACTTCCTTTTTTCCTTTATAGCAGCATTTTAAAGGAAACTGGCAGAAAAAAAAACATGAATCTAATTAACATGGAGATCTGTGAATATACTAAAAGGTAAGGAGAGGAAAAAATAGCACACATCAAACAAACTAGAAAATTCTGTTTAACTTTTGATGAAGAACTGGCCAATTATTAAGATAATCAGAGGAAATCTTGCTGCATGTGCCAGATGACAGTATCACTAGAGAACAGGCCTTCTCTTAGGTGGTGTTTGTACTCTGGCATGCTCTTTTACAATAAAAATGTACTTAAGGCTTGGTTGGGATTCAGTGCTGAATTCTAGTTCAGAGTTAGAATGCAGAAGTATCTAGCCTGTTGGCTTCCCCAAGCTCCATTCATTTTCCTTAGTCTTGCCCATTCCAGGGAGGAGTTTTCCCTTAGTTTTCAGCTATCTCCTCTAATGACAGTGGTGGAGTGAGGGCAGATTCATTTTTTTTTAAATAAGAACTTTATTGAGTTTAAAGCGAAGATAAAAAACTACAA
This sequence comes from Charina bottae, assembly GCA_023362775.1. Classification (NCBI taxonomy): domain Eukaryota; kingdom Metazoa; phylum Chordata; class Lepidosauria; order Squamata; family Charinaidae; genus Charina; species Charina bottae. The sequence goes on from JALMGJ010000012.1 coordinate 763,162, forward strand.
AAAAGCAAAAAAAAAGTAAGAAAGTGAGAAACACAAGAAAAAATAATTTTTTTAAGATTACATAGAAAGGTGACTTCTGACTTTCAACAGGAGGAATCCCTCTTGGGCTTCAGGCAAATGTGTAAGAAGACTGACCTGTTCTACCTGGTGCAGGAGGAGGGTGTCGTATAACTGAAAGTGAGGTTTGCAGGTGTGTGAACTGCATTTTCTAGTTTTTAACTTTTTTTATTAAAAAAAGTTTGGATTATTGTTTTATTTTACGTTGATACTATTAGCCACCCTGAGCCTTTTCAGGAATGGGTGGCATACAAGCAAAGTAAAATAAATAAAAGAAAAACGTATCGTTCAGTGCCTAATAGTACACGTAGGATTCCATCACATGCCAGACAAAAGAGAGTAACCTAAAAGTGTAGACAAATTAATTCAGTAGGCATTTTTATTCTGAACTTTCACAATAATTTTGACAAGAACCCTAAAGCAAACCAGTCACAGAATAAAAGGAGAAGAATAAAAGGAAGAAGTTATTCACTGAACTCATTATTTACCTGAGTGATGGGATGATGTTTCTCCACCACAACAGAATTCATGGGGGGCGAAACACCCAGCACATCTAAATTACTGCAAATACGATTCTTTGTTGCAAAATCTGAACGACCGGTGATTTTAGCAGTGACTGTCCTTCCAGCCTTCTGTTGAGCTGATGTCACCACCCTAGTCATGGGCTATGGCAAGCCAAACAAAAATCCTAATTATATAAGGAACACATAGCACTTTTCAAAGACAGCTTTAAATTATGAACTATATATCTTGATATTATTTTTCCCTATCTTTGGCCAGGAAAAAACTGAATGCAAGAGTTTTGGTTCCTGGGTCATCAAAACCCTAACCTGTGAATTCTCACAATAATGGGGCACATTCTTTCTATAATCTTGATAATCGGAAACACAGTCCTATTTGTAGATTATGGGTTTGTATCATGACATGAGCATTTCTTCAGAAAAGGCAACTAGAAAATCCCACTGTAGCCCACAAGCTTTACTTCTATGTAAACAGAAGATCCTGCTGTAATTACTAGAGCAGTAGAAGTGTTGCTTTTGAAACATTTCTGAGCCAGAAGGGAAACCTTGGGGACAACAGTCTTATGAAAGTATGTCAATGAAGGTTCTCAGTCATCCAGGTGGAACAGTCTGTGGCTTGAATCATGTCAACTGGATTTCTATTTTCTCAGTGGAAACGTTTCGCTCCTTATCCAAGAAGCTTCTTCAGTCTGAGCAAAGATAGTAAGGGAATCCTTAAATATGTTTCTAGGTGGCTCTGTGACCTTGCACTTGGGGCTAGGTCATGGTTATTTTGAGATGTTATTTCTAAGTCCCTTTATCATCTAAAGGAGGATCGTTAAGATTACCATGCTGCTGTTGAGCTTGTGAAATGGTCTTAATCTTCCTAGGCACAGAAGACAAAGCAGGAAGGAAGATAGGGGAAAGGTTGTGCCTGAGGCCCCCATCTCTATTCAAGGAAGGATTTTCCAAGCTGGCATAAATGGATTCCTTGACCCCTCTCTCAAACCACCTATCTTCTCTGTCTAAAATGTGAACATTAATGTCCTCAAATGAGTGTCCTTTTTCCTTTAGATGAAGATAAACGGCTGACTCTGGTCCTGTGGTGTTACTTCTCCTGTGTTGGGCCATCCTCCTGTACAAACTTTGTTTGGTTTCTCCAATGTAGAGTTCAGAGCACCCCTCACTGCACTGGCTTGCATACACTACATTGCTTTCCTTGTGTTTTGGAGTTTGATCTTTGGGGTGTACAAGCCTCTGTCTCAGTGTGTTGGTGGGTTTGAAATATACAGGTATGTGGTGTTTGCCAAATATCCGTTTTATCTTTTCAGACATGCCAGCCATGTAAGGAATGACCAGGTTCTTCCGTTTACTCTGAGTCTCAGCCCTATCTGTCGCTGTTTTAGGTCTGGTAGACTTAGATTTAGTGAAGGCCCAATTTGGATATCCACAGGCCTTCAGAGCTGTTCTCAGGTGCTGATTTTCATTCTTTCTGGAATCCATGGATCACACAGAGCAGAAACCATCCCCACCTCCATGGATTCCAAAAAGAATGAAAATCAGCACCTGAGAACAGCTCTGAAGGTTTGTGGATATCCAAATTGGCCTTCACTTGGATAAAGCTTCTTGGATAAGGAGCGAAACGTTTCCACTGAGAAAATAGAAATCCAGTTGACATGATTCAAACTACAGAGTCTTATGAAAACTTTTGGTGCTTTTTTCACCAAAAGTAAAGATTTCAGAGGCATTCACGCCCTCAGAGTCCTTTTCCTTACCTTTCTTTGCAGCAGTTCATTGATTTCATTTCTTGTCTAGAATTTCACTTTCAAGTGATTCCAGATATTTCATAGGAAACATATCATTAAATCATTTTATAATCAATCAAAATTGATTACCTGATAATACGAAGGGAGCTGTTGTCAAGTCAACCCCAGGTGCTTCCACTACAAACATATTTTGTCTTGCTCTATTACAAGAACTTTAGACTGATTGACTTAGGAAAAGGGACACATATACAGGTAGTCCTTGACCTACGACCATTTGGTCAGCGACTGCTTGAAGTTACGACCAGTCCTCGGAGTTCCGGCTGTCCCAGCACCCCCACAATCATATGATTGCAATCTGGGTGCTTAGCAACCAGTTTGCACTTACAACTGCTTGCAGTGCCCCATGATCACATAATTTGCAACCTTCCCTGCGGCTTCCTCAGAAAGTCAGTGGGGAAGCTGGCAGGGAAGGTCGCAAGTCACTGGGGTAAGCCCCCCCCCACCTGCACACCCTCCCCCAGCCCCTCTGCACTCGTGCCGCATCGGCCACTTGTGCACACCCATGCACCCTCCCCAACCCGCACCCTCGTGCACCCCCCCACTCCCTCCCCCACCTGGTAGCAGCAACTTACCTGCCTGCCAGCCTGGGACTTACAAATTCTTGCTGGCTTTCCTGACTGCCACTATGGGAAGCTGGCAGGAAATTGCCTTGCCTAACAACCATGGGATTCAATTAATAACAGCAACTGGGACTGCAGGGGTTGCCGTCGCTAAGCGATATGGTCATGCTTTACGACCGCATTGCTTAGTGATGGAAACTCCGGTCCCAATTGCCATCGTAAGTGGAGGACTATCTGTACTTTACCTTAGTATTTTCACACAGTTGAGTCTACTCCCCACCTTTGATTGAAAAATGGCATAAAAAAGGAGGTATGACATTTTAATTAAACTTGTAACTTGCAGATATGGATATATATTGAAGTTCCATTTCCAATGAGTTTCTATAGAAAAACTTCCCATTAACTAATCATGTGGAGTTCAACAGAAGTTTAAAAAAATTAAAATAATATTGTTGGTTTTTTTTTTACCAGTTTTGAAGTGGTCGTTGTGCCTGATCCTATAACAGCACCACAGACTGTTAATACAGCAGCAGAGTCTAATCTGGTTTGAGACGTGACTGCATGGCCTTGGTGAGAAGAAAACTGCAAAACAACAGGAAAAAGACTGCAACAGACTGATTTAGATTAAGCACATACCACCATTTCCTAATCCTAAATATTAGCATCAATATATTACCTTGATTTTCAGACCCAATATCCCTGTAATGTTTATTTAATAACTTATCCTCATTTGGTTGTTGTGGGTTTTCCGGGCTGTGTGGCCGTGTTCTGGCAGTTCTGGTTCCTAACGTTTCGCCAGTCGCTGTGGCTGGCATCTTCAGAGGACAGGAGCACAGCTAGAAGATTCTGTCTGTGCCCACTTTCTGGCCGTGAAAGCCTTCGACTATACATGACCCTCATTTATTTATTTATTTTTCAAATTTTGCCACCGCCCATCTCCCCCCAGAAGAGGGACTCTGGGCATTTATTGAATTGCCTTAAGATTAGTTCAATGGAACTGAAATCTTCTACTGATCCAGGTTGTGTTAAATGAGCACTTACCAGATCTTCTATAGGTACAGAGTGAGGAGCTGTTGTTGGAGCAGAGTGAGGAGCTGTTGTTGGAGCAGAGTGAGGAGGTGGTGGTGGTGGCGGCAGCAAGGAAGTAGATGGTATAGGTTGATCATACTGAAATGAAGGAAATTTTGCTGTAGGTCCACCAGTGCCAGCACCAGGTTCTGCTCTCTTTTCTGATAGATCAGCTACTATAAACAAATTAACAAACATTCAGAACTTTACAAAATAACAAGGAGATAAATATTGCTAATATTTAGATATTTTATATATATATATATATATATATATATATATATATATATAAAATTATGTTATATAACTATGTATCTCTCTAATTTTGCAAACAAAATTGGAAAGCACACTGCTGTATAAAAATTAAAAACTGCATAATTTGTATTTCCCAATGTAGAGACTTACAACAATTACCAGCCCTATTTGTTGCCATCCTGATTTAGAAATAGCCTTACAACATTTATTTATTCAATTTGGTATGGAGGCTGCCTTAAAATAATCTATTACCGCTGTACATGATAGTTTATTCAGGAAAGTACTACAGTTTAATAGCTAACCCCACCCCTAGGTCTTTGCCAAGAAAGATTATAATCTACATTCAATACAAGGGAAGGAGAGAGATAAGAATAAAAAAAGGGCAGAATATATACAGGTTTTGCTCTGTGATCCAGTACAGTTGGAAGCCCACCTGGTTCAAAAAACCTTTAAATGCATGATGTTTACATTGCAAAACTCACTTTCCTACCATCTACGTTGAGGGTTTTTTTTGCACAAATTACAAAGACATTTTTAATTTACCCTGTAGACTGGATTTAAGAGAAAACAAAACTCTGTGTGTATGTATGTGTATCTATGTGTGTAGGTTGTATTCCCCTTCCTTTTTATCACTAAGTTAGTAATATTGCTATTTTGACACAGAATTTGATTTTCACATACACAAACATAGTGTCCATGTTCACAAACACATACTATACACACATGGAACTCTTGCCATTGAACATTATGAAGTACTAGAGTGCCACCCTGTGGTAAATTAATTATTTCAGGTTTATAAATAATCCTTCCCTTATGAAGAGAAATAAAAAAGAAAAGCACTGATTCACAACATGAGATCCAATAAGCCTTGGTTATTTTATATCGTGCATGTGCAAAATCAAGTATTGTGGAGGAATAAAAGCTCATGCTCTTGAATTCTGGCAAAGTTAGGATAAGCATTACAGCTGAGCAGACACCCATTGTTCCATTTGATCCTTAATTAATTAGATTACAAAATAACCCACGAAACCTTTTAGCATCCTCAAATGCATAGGAGTCCTGGAACTTTCCATTAGGGCTGTGCTTCAAATTTGATGGCAAAAATATGCTTCAGAGCATGTGAGGGTGCAAATATGCACCTGTTTGCAATACCTTAAAGTAGCCGTGTCTTTTCCCAGGACTGCGCAATGGCCTTCTGCAGCTGCAGCACAGTCCTGGGAAAGACCTGTTTGCAGACGGATGCTATGTTAGTATCCCCGTACATTATGAAGTACCTTGTTCTTGCCTTTGAATCCAAAGGACAGCACAGGCCTCATTTCCATGCACCTTTGCAGTGCTGGGTACACAGTTCTCACTAAGGCATATTGTGGCAGGTTTGATTAGAATATAAACAGAGTCACTGTAATTTAGAAACTATGTTTTATGGTTTAACGTGTTGAATGGATCCAGCCAACAGTGGTGTATACAAGAAATCACAGTTAAACAAACCATAGCTTAACATAGTATATATGAAGTAGGTTAATCTGAATTCAAACATTCCTGATTCTGTGCTTTAAGCCACCTACTAATAGTGACAGAAAGGGAGAAAGCCTGATTCAAGCAGGGCTACTTTGTAGAGTTTTTGAAGGAGAAAGTCAGAACATATTTAGAGTTATGCTAACAGCATGGTAAGCTACAGTATTTAGTCACAAATCTATGAAAAAAAATCAATATACTCTGGAACTGGGAAAAAATACACTTTTTTGTTTCAGGGAAGCAAAATTAAGGTGATCATATGTTTGAAAAGGAGGAGGAAAAAAGTACTGATTTGCTGTCTCTGAATTATCTGTAGGAGTTATAGTTCTCCATGGATACATCCCACAAGGTTTATAAAATGAATTTATTTCCAGCACAAAAATAGAACTTAGAGCATACCTTAAGTATCCCTATTTACTTAATCGACATCTTAACCCCAAGGCAACATCGTTACCGTTCCAGAAAAATGCTGTATTTTTGTGGTCAGAAAACATTCTGAAAAATTTACATCAGTTCAGCCTTTCCAACTGGTTGGGAATTCTGGGCACTATAGTCCTCATATCTCTGAAGAGCACCACATTAGGGAAGCTGGCATAGATAACTCATTGACATAGGGCCAGCATGCTAATAATCTTTCACTCCCCTTACAATACTAACCATGGTCAAATTTGAAGTCTTTGCCCTGAAATATGGTCATTGCTTCCAGATTCAGTGCACAGACACCACGCATGAAAGCCTTCTTCATGGCATCTTCATAATCTTGTCTTTTGTTCTGCATTTCAGTAAGTTCAGCTCTGGCTTCCTCTAGTGCAGCATTTAACTAACCAAGAAATAAAAACATGTATAGTTAATTACAATCACTTAGCACATTTGATAAAAGATTGAGATGAGGGAAAATTTCAGTCAATTGACTCCTTTAAAGAAAAGACAGAAGTAAACATGCCATCAACACTGAGTTACAATAGATTTCTGTTTCTTAACTGCTGTGGTGGAAGGGTACAACAGCAGTATTTACAATTGTTTGCAATATCTTGGTGAACACTTGATGCTGAGGCCCCTTAGAGATGCAGTGAAATAATGGCTTCCCTTCCCACTTAGGGATGAGGCGCAGTTTGGTACTCAAAAGGAAACTAGAAGTTGGGCTTCCGGTGGGGAATGGCGGACTGAACGGCTGTGCCCAGGAGCTCAGCGGGCAGAGCCAGCAACGCGGCAACTTTTTTTGGGCTCAGGCAGGTTCTCCTGAAGCCCAAAAATGTTCTCCGGATAAAGGAGAACACCTGGAATCATCCCATCTGTCCTCCGGACGGCTGCTTGCAGCCAGAAGATCGCTAACAGTGTTCGCGTTCGAATGGTAAGAGCTAGCTGGGAGATGGGAATTTCATCACTTTCCAAGCCATGCTGTAGCCTTAAAGCAGAGCTTTCCAAACTGTGTGTTGCGACACGTTTGTGTGTTGGCTGCAGTGTGTAGGTGTGTTGCGCGAATGTTAATGAGAAACCTCTGAGTCTATTTGAAATTGTTAGGGTGCAGGTTGAGTTGGAGGAGGACGACGAAGGGACTCAGAACCTCAAGCCGGAACCGTGCCTCACTGCTGCCTCCGAGCCCTGCCAGGATTCCACACAGGTCCTAGTGCCTGCCTTGTGCCCTGCTGTAAGAGGGGAGCTCTGTCCAAGCCTTGCCCTGCTACAAAGGGATACTAAGTCAAGCCTTGCCCTGTTGTCAAGAGGGAACTCTGGTGTTCCATAGTGCCACTGCCAGGTGGCCTGTTACCAGGTTTTACCTTACCTTATTGTTAATTCTTGCACATATTTACATATTGTTACTCATAAATGACAACAATCTTGGAAATGTATGTTATTATCTTACAAATCATATATTTTTAAAAATATAATAAAAATAGCTTTGCTACCTGGCTTTGCCAGGTAAAAAGGTAAAGGTTCCCCCCACACATTTGTGCAGTCGTGTCCGACTCTAGGGGCCGGTGCTCATCTCCGTTTGTTAGCCGAAGATCTAGTGTTGTCCGAAGACGCTTCCACGGTCATGTGGCTGGCATGACACATGTGGAACGCTGTTACCTACCCACCGAAGTGGTACCTATTTATCTACTTGCATTTGCATGCTTTCGAATTGCTAGGTTGGCAGCAATCAACACCCAGATATGCAAAGATTAACACCAGGATTAACACCAGAGGAACAATCAAACAGTAGATTATACCTTAATCAAGGAACTATTAATTAGTCAATAAATCAAACAGCAAACAACAGCCCAATCAAGGTACTCCCAAGGAATGAACTACACCTCTACCAACACAAGCAGGACAAGCCACGATATATAAACAGAGAGCAAGTCCCACTCCCTTTTCCACTGAAGATGTTGCCTAGTCTGGCAATGAAATGTCTGCAAGAAAACAACAAGGCTCAGAGAACAACAAGGACTCCACTGTCTTCCTATTGTTATTTTTGTCTTAAATTTGAAGATATTAGCATTTTCCTACACGTTGAATCAGCTGATTTGAACATTTAGCTTTCTGTTTTCACTTTCCCTTGGGAACTGTCTGCTTATCTCAGTTTCACTTTGTGTAAACACACTCTGGAACTTTTCCATAGCTTCGACTTTCGCTGGTTAAGCTCCTAGGGGGCACCATAATCTACTGCGTGAGACATGGGGATTTCAAACAGATTCTGACTTCCACCAAGATTTTAAACAGATTTTTTCTGACCTCTATCAAGCTTTTATGCAAGATATTCAGGACATTGTGGAAAATATGAGATCTAAAATGTGCCATCAGGTTGGGGATGTGGTGGATGAAATTGAGGAATTTAACAGCAATAGAAATGTTTCTTTGAAGAGTGACATTGGGATTTTTATTGAGATGCTGAATGAAGATTGGATAGTGGAGTTGGAGAAATTTAAGGGAGAGAGAGATCTGCAAGCCACAAGTGAAATTGACTTTCTGGTGGAATGCCATGAAAAGAACCTGGAATCTTTGAGGGGGCAGTTGGGGTGTTTGATTCTTTCAAGAGAAAAAATCTGTGCACATTGTGGGGATATGTAAATGCTCTGGTTTATTTTGAAGTGGGATAAGGGTTAAAGAATGTTTACCTGGTTTGCTTTAAGGATTTGATTGGTGTTATTTGCTTTTAAAGATTTGGATTTACTGTTTTGAATTGTTTTTGTTTTGGGGGTTTATTAAGATTAAGATTACTAAAACTGTTGTATTATCAAGTGTAATAGCAGACAACCTATGTGCTTTTTAATTTGATTCTTATTATAGTAGACAGAAATGTATAGAATAGTGGTAGGAAGGGAATAATTAAATAGGTGTTATCTTTTGGAGGGGAGAAAGATGTTTAGGAGGTTTATATGAATTTTTTTAAACTTTAATATAAGGGGGAGGAGTAACTGTACTGAGTGATTTTTATTAAGTACTAAAGTGGAATGATTTATAGAAATAACCTGGTGTTTTGGTTTAATATAGAGTAAGAGATTGATTATGGAAATTTTTCTATATCCTTGCTGTTAAAAGGTCGGAAGCCACATTTTTTTGTAAATCCGAAAACAAATTTCTCTTGTGTTTTTGCACCTTTTTAGTTTTTTTCTCTTTGTAGTTTAGTACAGCAAAAGGACAAGAGAACAGTAGGCAGCCTAAACTTCTAGTTTCCTTTTTTTTAAAATAAATTTTATTAAGTTTCAAGAGAAGAATAAAAACTACAAACTTTTTTTGTAGTTTTTATTCTTCTCTTGAAACTTAATAAAATTTATTTTAAAAAAAAGGAAACTAGAAGTTTAGGCTGCCTACTGTTCTCTTGTCCTTTTGCTGTACTTTGTGGGGCAGATAATCAGCAGAATTGGTCTTCCCCTAAGCATCTTGGGCAGGGATGAGATCAGAATTGCAGATGTAATTGTGGGGAGGGAGAGGGGGCAGTTCAAGCTTGTGGGGTTAAGGCAGAACAGAAAAGTGGTGGTTGGCTGATAAGACATCTGGTGGGGGAAGTACTGGATGTTGTCAAGAATGGAGGAAAAGCCACCTTTAGCCTACAATCTATCTAAATTTTCCTGGAAGTAAATCCTATAGGGCCTTTCTCCTGAAGTGAAGTATTGTCAAAACCAGCTGTTGTCTAATTTAGGTATCAGTCTTCTTTTATCAAAACTAAACATTCTCAATTCTTCCAACCTCCCTTTATGTGCTTCAATTTTTAATCCTTAATTGTACCTATTGCTCTTCTCTGAACCTGCTCCAGTTTATCTGAGCCCTTCTAGAAACAGTACTAAAGGTGGGGGCTTGGCCAGCAGTAAAGTAGAACTATTACTTCCTGTGCTTTGGAAAGTCTACTTTTGTTGAAGTACCATTTCTGGATACATATAACACTGCTGACTCATTCATTTTTTTGTAATAAACTACTATTGTAAGATCTTTCTCACACATACCATTATGGAATCAGGAGCATCTGATTTCTGTTATCTAAGAGAAGATCTTACATTTTTTGAGAGAAGAAGCATCACCTATATGACTGAATTTGGACGAGAATGTTACTGAATCAAGTATAGAAAATATACAGTAAGGAATATAGGATTCTGCTGAAGAGAGGCTGGCAGCTAATTTGATAGAAAGTACCCATATTTCTTATTGTAACTTTAAACCTGTATCTCATTGGAGTATATCAGCAGAACTGATTGTCAAGGTCCCCCATCATTACTGTCCAAATATCTTTCACAGAATGGGACTTACATGACATTCTTCTTTATTGGAAGAGGGGGAAACCTCTTCAAAAGTTCATCAGAAAAGAGTTCTTTAGAAACCTCCTTACCTCTTGAACTTTGGATTCATAGTTATTAGACAGCTCAACACGCAGAGATTCTGAACTTGACTGAACAGCCCTTTCCATGGTCTCTTTCCATTTTACATGAATGCGGGATCGCCAAACCATCCAAGCTTTCTTCAACAAACCTATTTCATACAGCCGATCAGCCAGTCTATTTGTGTATACCTGGAAAGGAACATCAGCAAGTCAGGTCTGAGTTTCTGTACACTTTTCCCAAAACAGGGCTCCAGCTGTGCTGTAGTTGTACCATACCAGAACTAATGAAGAGTATAAAAGGTATTGAGTATATATTGCAGTATCTTTAAAACACAAATACAATGGTAAGCAAACCATAACTGCCAGCATGAAATCAAACAAAAGCTTGAATCCACATTGGTCGTCTTAAAATTCAGACCTTATGCTTGGTTGCCACTGCAAACCAGAAGGGATGAATAAATTTTTAACATTTTTATGTTCATGATCTCATGGGATGATTGTAACATAATCCTAAAGTGCAAAATATCATTTTTAGATTGAACACAAATACAGTTTACAGAGATAGATTATTTATAGAAAAGAGGATAAAGGTTTCCACATAGAACTGTTAATTTGGTCAGTTTTTAAAATCGTGTTTCTTAAATGGGATTTTTAAAAAATCTTGATTAATATATACTGTAGTATGTTGAAGAATCCAACTGAGCAAATCCATATATACCTCTTCTCTGGCCTTTTGTTTGCCCACAAAGTGCTGAAGTCGCCATTTTGTGAATTTCTTCATTAACTCTATTCTGTCCTTTTGTTTCTCAATTGCATGTGTTAGATTTGCAATTACCTGAACAAAAAAGAAATTAGAAAATGCACAAAGAACATTAACTATGCAATTAGTTTATTTGAATTTGGTCATTAAAATCAAGCACATGGACCAGGGGTGGGGAAATGGTGGCCCTCCAAACAATTATTTGCTGCCAAGACAATTCTTACCCCTTCTCGCACGGGTAATATATAATATGATGTACTGTATAATGATAATATGTATGTTCTGATTGTAAGCTGCCTAGAGCCCTCCATTAGGGAGGGGATAGGCGGGGTATAAATAAGATAAATAAATAAATAATAAATAAATTAATAGTAACCAATAAGGAAAATGTGGGCCTTGTAAAAATTCTTTCTATAAATTAGAACTTGTTACCTCATCCTTTCTCCCTATGGAAATCTCATAAGTATGTAGCAATTCCTTCAAGTTCTCCATCTGATTTGTCAATTGTCTCACTTGGGCTGCATGTTTCTCTCTTTCTTGTCTCATTTCTAGAGTATGATGTTCAATAAAATGAAGTTTCCATTTCCTCAGCTCAGTCAAAACATTAGTCTGAAAAGAAGTGAAGGAATGATTTAATGGAGAAACAAGGGTCGGTCTGAGCTTTTAACTGATTAGTGATTTGTTTACTAAAACATACAACTCTTTTTAGTGCTGCACTGAAATTTTGGGAAACCTTTCATGACAAAGATATTAACTACAGTTATCAATGCTGTATTAAGGTATATGCAAGTATTTTGACTCCCTAGGGCAACTGAGTTGTGGGGAAAGTATTCAAATAACATATTTAGGTCCCAAAACCTGGTGAATGACAATTGAGCAGCAGCACTCTGGAAAATGATACCTTTGCACAATTGTTTGCTGCTTTGGTTTTTTTTAAAAAAAGAAAAGCCTCCAGAATCTGATAGGTTAAATAATATATCCTTTTCTGAAAATAGAAAATAATTGTCTGTTTTTAAGCAAGATGCAGCTAGGGTTTAGCTGACAATATTCTTTGTTGTTTATTCGTTCAGTCGCTTCCGACTCTTTGTGGCTTTATGGACCAGCCCACACCAGAGGTTCCTGTCAGCCGTCGCCACCCCCAGCTCCCCCACGGTCGAGTCCGTCACCTCCAGAATATCATCCATCCATCTTGCCCTTGGTCGGCCCTTTTTCCTTTTGCCTTCCACTTTCTCTAGCAGACAATATTCTACCCAGCAGTAAACCAATAAAGCATTTTGGAATATTTTTTTCAAGGAAGAAAATATCCACTTATAAATGTTGACTTTATTTTATTTTTTAAAATTCTGTAATATTCAGCCAGTTACATTCTACTTGCTACAATAAACCTGTGTTATTTGAAAATATGTCATTTCCCAGGTATGTATTAGTTACAGTAGAAGGGAGCTTTCTAATTCCTATTCAATGGTATTTTTCTAACACCTGCAAAACAGAGATATTAAAACCATTTTATCCCTTAAAATAAGAGAACAAACCACAAATGACATTCGAAATAGAAATATTTTTAGCAACTGTCGTTAAAGAGTATAAAAGCTCTTCTGAGATAGAAATTCCTTCATTGGATATCTCTGTTAAAAGTTAATTGAAAGTAATTACTCTTCTGAATTAAATAGAAGTTTGAACCTAGGCATTAGAAACACAAGGCAAAAATTTTTAATGCAGCAGTTTTATTACAGGGGAGCTAAATACAAACAGAGAGCCAGTTTGATGTAGTGGTTAAGGCATGAGGCTAGAAATGGGGAGACGGTGAGTTTTAGTCTTGCCTTAGGCACGAAGCCAGCTGGGTGACCTTGGGCTAGTCACTCTCTCTCAGCCCTAGGAAGGAGGCATTGGCAAACCACTTCCGAAATCTTGCCAAGAAAACTGCAGGGACTTCTCCAGGAAGTTGCCAGGAGTCAACACTGACTCAGAGGCGCGCATGCATGCACGCACACACACACACACACACACACAGAGTACAAATAAGTCAGTTCCAAGAAAATAGGCCTCTGCCTCATTTCTGGAGTGACCAACAGCTACAGCGAGTTAGGGAAGTGTTTCTTAATAGGTGGCAGGAATGCTTTTGGCATAATATATCTTGACTTCAACAAAGCATTTGCCAAAGTAATCCATAACCTAATTAGCAAGCTAAATAGAGTCTACTATGGTAGAGATGGGCAGTGATAAATCAATCAAACAAACAAACAAACAAATAAATAAGCAAGCAAGCAAGGAAGGAAGGAAGGGCTGGAAGAAATGACAATTAGACAATTACATTTCTGGCTCAAAAATCATGCTCAAAGAATGTTCACCAGTGGTTCCTCATCTAACTGGAGTAAGATGCTGCAAGGTTCAGTCATGGGTCTGGCCCTCTATATCATTTTTAGTAATAACTTGGATGAAGAAGTAAAAAAAATGCTTAATAAATTTGCAGACGGCAGAAGATTGGGTGGGATAGCTAATAAAATTAAAAATTGTCTTGATAGATTAGAGAAATGGACAAATGACATTTAACAGAGACACACGCAATGTTTTTTATTTAGGAAACAAAAAACAATGCACAGGTATATGTGGGGGATGCCTGGCTTGGTAGTCATACTTGTGAATTAAATCTTGAATAGGACTTGACCGCAAACTCTATGAGCTAGCAGTATAAGATGGCTGCAAAGGAGACAAATGCATTTTTTTGACTTTATCAACAGAGGTATAATTGAGTATAATCATTGAGAAGTAATAGTTCTATTTCATTATGCTTTCATCAAATCCCACCTCAAGTATTATGCCCGGTTCTAGGCACTACACTTTTTAAAGGAGTCAGAGAAATTGGAAAGGTACAGAGTAGGTGGGTGATATATTGATTGAAGGGCCTAGGTATGTTTAGCCTTGGAAAAAAGCAGCTGTGGGGAGATACGATCGCACCCTTTAAATACCTGAAAGGAAGTAGGTGAAAAAGAAAATAAATACCTGTTCTGTCTCATTCTAGAGTGCTCAGCACAAGATAATGAATTTAAGTTATGGGAAGAAAGGTTCCAATTGTTACAAAATATTTATTTACAATAAGAATAGTTCAACAGAGGAACCACTTACCCAGGGAGGTAGTGGCTCTACTTCATAGTTGCTACACATGTTACTACATCAAATTCAAAGTAAGGTGAAATTCAGTTTATTAGAAGATGACACTGTTCTCTGTTTTAAAGCATGGTCATATTGTACATATATTATTTATTTATTGAAATTTATGTATTTATCAAATTTCTATGACCGCCCTTCTCCCCCTCAAGGAGGGACTCTGGGCGGTTTTATGCTATGTTCTGTGGGATTTTCAGTTTTAGGTCGTATATGTAACTGTTAAACATAAAGTTACTTTAACATAACTTAAAATGAAGGCATTTTAAGCAATTTCAATACCAAAAGAAGAAGCAGGGAAAGCTCAGGGCATTCTAGCCAACTTACATCCAAACCACCTAAGAACAGCTTAGACCAACAATTTTAGCACACAACAGCAATGGATGGAGAAAAGCTACAGTATGTTGCTTCTTCCTCCTCATTCTATATTCTATATTGTCTGAACTATTTTTTTGCTATTTCTTAAAAAATCAGATGGTGATCACTGATCAGTCATAGGAGACCTCAGCAACATTTATACACATATCCTTTTTCTTTTGTTAAGTTTAAATTTAAATGTAATTATATTAACTTTGATTTCATAAGATTTATTTTTACACACATACAAAGGTATAGGCACATAATCAAAGAAGAGTTATTTGAGGGTATAATGCTCCATAACAAAGACTGAGGGAAATAAGACAAAATGAACCAAGCTATCTGTAGAATTTTACATATAGTACAAAAATTACCTACTTTAAGGCTGCCACTCCACAGATCAAGTATGCTCTCTATTTGGGTCACTCTTTCATCTGAAAGGCTCAAGTCAGTTACATATGCCTCCTGAAGATCTTTTTGACTAGTTGAGGACTCTGGTGAAGAACTTTCTTCTGAACGGATCGGGCAAAGTCTTTCCATATCCATATGAGCCGACTCCTTTACTGATGCTGAAACTTAAAAAATAGAAAGCCAACTAGTTCTGTAATATCACATTACTGTACTGGATTTTGGTGGATTTGCAGAGTATAACTTGAAAACAAAATGTCCAAAAAAACCAATGTTTCTGCAAAACCGCAATGCTATCTTGTGGCATCTTAATGACTGACACATAGTATGGAATAGGTTTTTGTGAACTGAAGAATATTTGATGAAGTGGATTTTGGTCCATTTTACTTACACAACCAATTTGCTAGTCTTTAATGGGCCAAAAAACACACATCCTTTTTGCTTTAACTGACTTAACATGAATAGCTCAAATTATTTTAAATAAAAGTATCTCTTTTGTAAGTAATATATTTTAATATCTGGTAGTTTCTGTAAAGAATATACAAATCTTTTTGAGTTCTCTCTCTAAATATATTATGTTTTGTGTCAGGTAAGAGAAATGTTTCTCTTTAATTCTACTAGGAAGGAGAACAATAGCAATATGTGGACATTTATATGTATGTTATAGTATAGAAAAGCTATAAATGTAATAAGCTTCTTTAGTTTGATAATGAAGTGTTTCTTTTCCCTTCTTTCAAAAAGGGGAAGAAAATAAAATACATATTTTAAAAAGTAGTGGCAGCTTGATATTCAGTAAAGAAGCTATTTATGAACAGAAAAAAAGGGTTCCATCCCATATGCTTTACAATTAGGTAATAATCACTGTACATGTTTTACAAATAAATACAGCTTGAAGGCCATAGTGGACTTGATCTAACTGAGACAATATGGTATAAGAGACACACATTAATTCAGGTGTATATGGATACATGCAGGTTACAGCCTGATCTTGAGCCAGACATTATATTTTTGCACAACTATAGGGATACATTTGTAAAAACCATAAGTAATCTCCACTAGATTTGGCTTACATATTAAGCTGAACCCTAACATAAGCTTTTAAGACTTTTAAGAAATAAGAATTTGAGTATCCTCTTTCTCTTCCTAGTAGTTATACCTTCTATCCTTGTTGTTCGACTAGATGTTGCAAGATCTGGAGTTCTTCCATGTTTCTTCCATTTAATTCCTGCACTTTCATGCCTGCAGTCATTCATTACTGGACTCTTTCCTATTTCAAATACAAAGACTGGCTAGATTTAGACAGGCAGTATCAAACTCTCAGCTCCACATTGTTCATGCCATTGATCAAAATTCTTCTGTTTTAATATTAGAGCTAGCAGTTGGTAACCCCTAACCAGACTATGTCACCCATCAATAGGTACAAAAAAGGAGTAAAGAAGCAACAATAAAAGGAACCCAATTCTAGGGAAACAGATGCATAAACGTTTATTACTTGCAGTCAGAGTGAAATACAGGCATGGCAGAAGCAAGAAGTAGCAAGACTGCAATCAGGCAGCAATATTTACATGGGGAAAGTGTATCCCATTTTGAAATGGAGATACAAGATCCTGCAAGACATTTCTCACATGATTACTCTAAATCTGCTAGCCCTTCCTGAATGGAAAATTTTACTGAAAGTAGTATTTTGTGGATTTAAAAAAAGCCATTTGAATAAGTGCCAATTGCAGATAACAGCACAGTCACAAGTTTGACAAAGTACTTCAGAGGCAAGAGAAGGAAGGTCAGCTTTAGGACAGATTCACTCAAATATAAGTGTTCCTTACTGGAATATCACCACCTTACCAGGAAGGAATGCAAAACAGCTGTACATGTGCCACTGCTCCACTATAATTACAGTAGCCTCACAAATTTTGGGATTTAATTAACTAAGTTGATAACACAGGGCAGGAAATCAAACTTTAGTGCTAAAACATTCAAATGCAAGATTTAACATTATGGTGTATTTTATTCTGATTTTTCCCCATCTAGAAGTGAAATTTGTTTTAAAGATAATTATCCTTAAATCGAAATTCAAGGGAAGGTTTTTGATTAGTAACTGGAGCCACCTGTCAAAATGCACTGCATCTAATCCATAGATTGTTGTTTTATTCAATTTAATTTTTTTGCAAGTATAAATTTCTCTATATGCTCAGTCAACTAGCAGCTCTACAATCTATGATTTACCTCATCAAATGAAAAGTATCAGAGAAAATCAGGCAGGGAAAACATGATGGCCTCACAATTTTCCAAGCCATTATTTTAAATGTAAAAACACCTTGAGATGTTAGGGCTTCATAAAATTGAAAATATAATCAAATTATAATGCACTCTACTTACCTAGCTGGGATCTTTTTCAAAACTATCATTTTCTACTTTCATTCTTCTTTCAACCTGTCCAGATTCCTCACCTTCCATTCTTACAGCTTTTCATACCCCTTCCCTGTGCATGCATTTGTATGGGAGCACAAATGGCATTTTATATTACAAATCCCTGATAAGGGAATATGAATTTCCTTCTTAGGAACCTAAGCTATTGCTGATGGGTAACACCATGCTACCCAGAATCATTCACAAACATCAGAGATACCAAAAATCAACAAGAGAACATCCTGTACATCTTAATGTAACAACATAAATTTGTTCAGTGTATTTTATACAGTATAATTTGCATTCAAGCCTATCATTTTGAAAAACAAATAAACAAAAGACACCCACAACAAATATGTGTAACAAACTAGATAAATATAAGAAGTTTCAATAGTTGGTCCTTTCAAAATATACATTTTATTACCAAGACTTCCTGCCTCCCATTCACCATGGGCTGCTAGACAGTTTCATCTACACTTAAGAGAGCCCAATCCAAACTACTCTGGCCAAGTATTTAACCAACAAAGACTGTGCTAGACTCACCAAAGAGAATGGTAATTAGTCCCCAACATCACTGCAAAAGCAGAAAACTATTGTTACCTCTAGTACTTGACAGCTCTGTAGCTGCATCTCCAGATGATTTCAGAGAAGAGGAAATGGAGAAATTCTTGGCAGTATTTTGTCATAATAGGTTGGGACTTGAAATACAAAGCTGATCAGAGCTAGCATTGCAAAATACTGTTTTTCTCATTAGGGTCAAGACATTTCTCAAGTCTTGACACTGTTCTTAGAATACTCAGAATTCTAGAATCTTCCCATTATCCCATAATCCCAGCAGTTTCTGCATGGTAAACATTGCTATTTAAAAGTTACATTTCGATATCAATGCTAGTTCCTCAGTCAGCACTCAATTCCTAAGTTCTTCATATATGTAGTTAAATGGAACGTTATTTATTATTAATTTGACATAATCTTAGAGTTCTTCTCAAATAAATGCAGAACTTTCTACTTTGCTCATAATCATGTATTATATTGAGCACCAAATAAATGTGAGATGCTATTTAGAACTGTCTGCAGGTTCAATATCTAAAGGGGAGAAGAACTGGGAACAATGAGAAATTTGGTACAATCTAGGAACTAGGTTTGTGTGGAGATTAAAATGTCAAGATAGGACTGGAAGAAGACAGGTTAAATACCTCCTTCAGTCAAGAAGTTACGGGGCAACTTTTGGCCATCTACCTTGTGTCACCTTAGGCTCCTCACAGTCTCTTGCCTGGGTGAGGGAAATGGTTTCAAAAATTACGTTTCTTGAACAGAAAGTGAGATAAAATATAAAGGTAAAGGTTTCCCCTGCACAGTCGTGTCCGACTCTAGGGGCCGGTGCTCATCTCCGTTTGTTAGCCGAAGAGCCAGCGTTGTCTGAAGACGCTTCCGCGGTCATGTGGCCAGCATGATGCGCACGGAACGCTGTTACCTACCCACCGAAGTGGTACCTATTCATCTACTTGCATTTGCATGCTTTCGAATTGCTAGGTTGGCAAGAGCTGGGGCGAGTGCAGGAGCTCACTCCGTCACGCGGGGCTAGGGATTCGATCCTCCAAACTTGTGATCTTCCAATCTACAAGCCTAGCATCTTACCCGCTGAGCCATCGCGCCCCTTGAGATAAAATATAATACATAATAATATAAGAAAAACACTATTTAGGTATAAAAATAATAAAATAAGGACTAAGAGCTTGAACTGGCCTGGATAATGAAGCCAAAATTTGTGGAGGCAATGTCCTTTCCCTTCCTACTTAATACAATCCTTTTATATTTATTTAGAAATGAATTCCCTTTGTTCAAAGACTTGCTTCGATTAGATATGTCCCTAATTTCATACTGTATCTTTGCAGTCAGTCATAACCAATCCTTTGTTTCCCTTTCCAGCTCCAGACTAGAGAACTCATTTTCGCTGAAGGTTATAATTCCATATTTATAAATGGACATCTCTAATCCCCCTCCCACTATTGATTTTGGTAGTGGGCAGAAACAATATTACTGTTGAGTCAAGACTTTTTTTTCATAATGGATGTCTGTGGCATTCAGAGTACGACAGCCAAAAGAGCTAACCTTCCTCTGTAAGTAAAGAGAGTTTCATGGTTCCAGAGACACATGTGGCCCTGAGTCCCTTTCCAGTGGACACCAGAGCCTCCTCTAGCCATAATGGCTGGGGGAAAAAATCAACCAGGAAGGTAAAAATTTTCACCCCTAGAATAAGGATTTCATGATTAGAAAAGAAATAATCCCCCCCAGATGTGTGATATGATAGCCTCCCAAAACTTTTGTCTACAGCTGATTACCAGCAAAAGGTTTGCCCATCCCTGCTCTCTGGAGAGGGGAATGGTACGTTCTAGTCCTTGCACTGAGCCCTCCACAACGAAGAGCACTTCTGGGAACATTCGCTGGCCCCCGTTCTGATAGAAGAGTAAATTACTTCATATGCCTTTACACCGAAGGTGAGCAACAGCTAACAAGGTGAGCAAAGACGGGGAGCAAAAATTTGGAATAAAGCCCCCAAATGCTATCTTAAGAAGAAAAGAGAAGCTTTTAATAAATACAAGACACAACTTCCTTCCACACATAAGATGCCACAAGAAAAAAACAACGCAGGGAAAATTGTAATAAAAAGCATGTTTTTCATAAACAGAAAGGTTGAAAAAAAGAAAGATAATAGAAATAAAGAGCAGGCAAGATACAGAGTTAAAGATTATCAGACAATTTTAAACTGATAAAAAAGAATCAAGGAAAACATGGAGGCGTAACAGGAGTCAAATGTGAAGTAAAAACTACAAGTAGAAGATAAGACTTTCATCTCCTGTACTGGGAGAATATTTTGAAGGCTTTTCATTTTCCAGAACCAAATCCTCCCCTAGCTCAGCCTTGACATATCTCCTGATCTCTTCACAGTTACTCTTCTGATGCTGGAAAGGATTCTCCAGGAGGCTTCTGGAGGCAATTCAAGGCACTGGTTGTCACCTTTAAGGCCCAACATGCACAGGTCCAAGTTACTGGCAGGTCCACCTGTCTTCAGTGGTTTCTGCCCATTCCACCAGATCTGGCAGGGTGGGCATTGGGTCTCTTCTGTGAAAGAATGTCATCTAATGGGACCCACAAGGGATGCCTTCTCTGTCATGGCACCTGCCCTATGGAACAACGTCCCTCCTAAGATTCTGATAGCCCCAACCCTGTTGGCATTCTAGAACACTATGAAGAGCAGACTTTTCCCTCAGATGCTGGGGATGGGATATTAGTGGAGCTCAATATGGATGACATGTTTTGTGTTGACACTAGTTGTGAGGTGTCTCAATCATTTTTAAATTGGGGTTGTTTCAGGGTTTTTATGTTGTGTTTTTGTCTAGATCAGAGCTTTCCAAACTTTTCATGTTGGTGACACACTTTTTAGACATGCATGATTTCGCGACACACTCTTACAGCAGGGCATCATTTCGCGACACACTCTTACAGCAGGGCACAAGGCAGGCACTAGGACCTGCGTGGAATCACAGGTTTGGAGGCAGCCAGGCACAAGGCAGGCACTAGGACCTGCGTGGAATCCTGGCAGGGCAGGTTTGGAGGCAGCAAGGCACAAGGCAGGCACTAGGACCTGCGCGGAATCCTGGCAGGACTCGGAGACAGCAGCAGCCACGACACACCCAGACACTGCAGCCGACACACTAACGCGTCCCGACACACAGTTTGGAAAGCTCTGGTCTAGATGTTTGTCAGCCACCTAGAGTTATTTAAGAAGGGCAGCCATATAAATTTGCTAAAATAAGTTAGTAAATAACTAACAAAATAAGTAAATGTTTTCACAGAGGATAGGTTCCTCAGAGGGAGTGTTTTTCTTTAGGCTTGTTTTATGTTACCTGCACAAACAAATAGGTTTTCTTTTTATGCAAATCTAAACTGTGCACCAGGAGCAGAAGTTGGGGTTCCGGCTAGGATCCAGAGCTACCATTATGCAGCTGGGTCAAGCTGACGGTAAAGCAAAATTATGTCCGTTTGGAGTATATAGCAACCGTTAAGCCACCATATATGTGGAACAAACGTTTTATTAAGAACTACTGCATCTTAGACTCCATGCCAGTGTTGCCACTGAAAATATGAAGAATTCTATGTCTAGCTTAGCCAAATATAGTTACTTTACTTAGAATATTTGTAAAAAATATAGGACATACATAAGCTGTCAAAGTATGCCACAAAAACATCCTTGAGGTAAATCTTACTATAAATTAACAAAACATCTTGATCTGGATGTCTTCGCAATTGAAAATTACAAATAATTGTGTGGGGATCATAGAAATTGGGAGTATATTTCTAATGGAAAACAACTTTGTAATCTAAGTTATGGAAAGGACATACCTGTAGCTGGGTGATAAAATGAAGAGCTTCAATAGGGTAGTGGCTAGCTCAAAAGCATACATACAAATCTCAAGTAATAAATTATGCAGAAGAGTCCACATCCCAAAATAAAAAAGGTCTTCAGCCTATTCAACTAGAAACCCTATTTCTGCCATGGATTCTCAAATTTCAGCATGGTTGGTCCTGCACCTTTAATTTGTTCATAAAATAAACCAATCTTTATGCCTTGAAAAAATCCCAGTTCCAAACAGTTACCTGCAGATATCTGACGAGCCTCCGCGTGATCTGACTGTCGTAATGCACTTGGCTCAAACTTAGGGGTAACTACAGCATAACGAAGCAGCTCTTCATATTCATCCTAGCATAAAATGATAAATATTTGTTGCTAAGTCAAAGTAAACATTTGCACATAAATTGCCCTGTCTTTAAACAACAGGAGTGCATAACACTTCGCTAGAGCTGTGCAGAGCTTCAAAAATCATTTGAAAAAGATGCTTCAGAATATGAGGAACAGAAATGTAGCACCTTCAAAGCAGCTAGGTCTTTTCCTAGGATCATGCAACTGCCCTCTACATGATCCCAGGAAATAATGCACTACTTTAAAAAGCTGAAGATAAGTGCAATGTTTGAACTTATCTTAAAAAAGAAGAAGTTTTTTTAGAATCAAATGGAAAGCATAGCGCTGCTCTACATTTTACTACCAAGGCAAGGAACACTCTTGAAATCACTTGTTTCAGAAATAATTTTACCAAAGATGACAATATCAGGATGGTTATAATTATTTAATTTTGTAAGCCCAGAGTCACCGTGTGTGAGTTGGGCGGCCTTATAAATTTGTTTAATAAATAAATAAAGTGATTATGTCCATGCTTGGAAGCTCAGCAGGTACTTAGATGGGAGACCACAGGGAATACTGGGGCTGTAGGCTAGATTGGGAATTCAAAAAACATCTTGGAAAAAGGCAATGGCAAACCCTTACTATACTGTTGCTAAGAAAATTGGTTATTAGGAGTTGAACTCAACTTAAAGGCATTGTTATCTTTTTACATAAACATAACAATCCCATAACATGCAACTACAGTAGTTAGAAACCAATTATAATCCACTAGCTAGTCAGTTGCCTTGCTCATTTTTCATGCTATTACAAAGTTGGTTCATGCTCAGTAACATTTTATAAATGCTGTAGTAGCCAGAAACTGAGAGGAATGGAAATGGCTGCTGAGGTAGCTTGGTAGCGGATAGGATTGCAGCTCACAAGGAAGAGAAGAGATATAGGCTGTTCGCCTCTTGTCTTGAAGGAAAAGATTAGAGCCACAAAGCTTTTGTGTAAAGGTGATGATCAGTTGCAAGAAGACCTACGAGGAGCACTATAAGGAAATCATAGCTTTCCATGAAGAAATCAAGCAACACATTATCAGTAACATTGTTTGTGCCTTGCAAATAATTTGGAAGACATGCTTTGGCCCTCATGTGAATCCAGCAGATTGCTGCTTTTAAAGTTGTGAATCTTTTTTCAGGCTTCTGTGCTAGTCTGTACAGCTTAAGACTCTGTAAATTTTCCTGAGATGATTCCCTAAAGCAGCCACATCATTCAGGGTTACAGAGAAGCCTGAAAAAATACTGCTTTTATGAATAGCAGAGATGTGCTAGGCTCTCGTGAATGCCAAGACTTCTTCCAAATTATTCTCAAAATACACAGAACCCTAACTATCAGTATTGCCCAAACCACAATTCTTTAAACTCTGGTCAGGTTTTCATGAATGACAGATCTTATTCAAATTCTGAGATATTGTCATTATACACCTCCTTCCTCCTCATGATACTCTGCACAGGTTTGGGTGAATGAAAAACAAACCTTCCAGTGTTTGAATTAATCGTGCAAGTAAAAACAATCTCAATTCCATGTTCAGAATTATACATAAAGAGATTTAACAACTCATCAGATTATATACTAAGAAAATTAAACCAATTAATAATAAATTAATGTATAATTACAGAAGAAGCAGTAGGGTTGTGCTGCACAGTGCTTCAGAAATATTTTAGAAAAGGTGCTTTGGAGCACAAACGTTGCCCCTGGTCTTGCAGCATGTCTTTAAAGCAGCTGATGTGCAGCTGCCACATGGTCCCAGAAAAAAACGTGCTTGGTTCTAACGGTTGCAAATAGATGCTGTGCTCATGCATGCTCTGAACACTGTTCTGGAACTGAATCCAAAGCACTGCAGAGCTGTAACAAGCATGGTATTTTACAATATTCTGCTGATGCTTCCACCTTATGTGTGGAATGGTGCCATTCCAGCTATATAGTGACTGGTGCCCACCTTGAACTTCACTAAGAAAGGGACCGAGTCAACACTGTAAGCACTGCAGCAAGATAAATGAGTAGTTAAAGCTTCTGGAACTGGGGTATATGATTAGCTCCATTATTCATGACTACAATAATAAGGACTGTCAACATTTTGTAGATAAAGGTATCATATTTTGCCAAGATGAAATGTTCCAATAAAAATCCAGTAGAATGCAGTATATAAATAGAATGTTTCATAGCGTCTGTTTATTGTATGAGAAAAGACATTGAGACTGTTTCGCTTTATCAGATACACAATATCAATTTCAATTATTTTCTAGTCTAATATTTTTTGGCAAGTATAAAGGAAAACATTCATCTGGGTGACAAAGCCAAAAAGGTAATTTAAATTAAAGCCTACCTAGAATAGCAAGGAAACAATTCTTGATGTTATGTTCCTATAGTAGATGTGTAATCTCCAAAATACAAAATCTATTATTTGTGACAAAAATAGGGCAAAATGTGAAAAAGCTGCTCCAGAAGTAAAAGAACTCTGAACAATACTGCCATTCCCTATTTATGATTTTCTCCAAGAGCAGAGAATAATTATTTCTCCTCATGATACACCCACTTATTTCATTGGCATTATTCCCAGTTTTCTGCCTTTGTTTTAATTTTTTTCAAGAAAAATATATTTAACAAAATCATGCAGCTTGATTACCAAATCATATCACAGTTCTATTTAGTTTTAGAATAATGCTTTAAAACTAAAACGTTAAAATATCAAATATGCTTCTTGTTCAGCAAATCATAGCAGGAGGGTCTCAAAAGCCTGTGTGTATAAAAGTGATAAGAGTGAGTAAAACAGTGATTAAGTAGTCAGGGGCCAAAAACAAGCTCTCATTGTCAGAAAGGATTTCAAGACAACTGGATTAATGTGCTATATTGTTCTGTATTTCTACAGTATCCCTACTCTGTACTGGAAACTGATTCTTTACAGCCTTGTGGAACGACGAAAAGACCACGGCAGCTTCATCCATGGGTACATAAGCACTGTCTGAAATATTTCTCTCATTTCAAAAGAAGAAAGGCTGACACCATTGCTGAAACTAAGTGCAGCTTTTTCTTCATGAAGTTACTGCAAAAATATTCCTTGTAAGTAAGTTCAGAATCTGTAGTCACCTAGAATTAATTATGTCAAGCTCCTATTATCAAACTATACTATCCTTAACAAAATTTAGATTACAACTGCAGTATAGTCAGAAACTATATAACGTATACATATATATCAAGTACAGCTTAGGGTAAGCCCAGCAAATCACAGAAATCTTGGCAGAGAATTGAAAAAAGAGATTAGATATCTCAAACTGCTGCTTCAAGATAGTATGTTATGCCATAATGTGGTTTGTTCGTTCTAGGCTTAGCCCTGTACAACCCTACCATTATGCGTGATTTATACTTTAGTTTGATGTTTGAACTCAGCTTTGGATTACAATTCTAGCCAATATTTATGCAGTTCTATTCAGCTCCTTTTAAGATTAGGGAGCACTTAAGCAGATACACCAGCATGAGAACCAGAGGAGTGTTTTACTGTTATTTCTCCACACTATAAAAATATTCATGGCAAAATAAGATATGTTTTCATCTCTTCCATCACCTTTTTGCTAAGGTGAAAACAGGTATACTGTAGAATAGTCATGGATTCTGTCATCATGACAGATATATAGGAAAATGTTACTCACAGAAACACATACTTACAGGCAGGATGTAGTAGTATATGCGCACACACAAACAAACATGCAAGAAGATAGATGGGTCATGTATATGGTGCTTTGCTTCCATCTCTACACAAGCTATATTGCTGCTACATTATTTCACCATTATCATTGTTGAAGTAGGCAGGAAGGCTAGCAAGTCAAGGCTAGCAAGTCAACACAGAGCTGAAGAACTAGCGTCAAAAAAATAGTCACATGAAACGCTTCCAAGGCAGCAGTTGTTAACCTACTAGGCATTGCTAAACAAGTCCTGTTTGACTGCCAATCCTGAGATTTAGGTTTCAGTTGTTACTCTTGGCTGAGGATCTAGAAGCAAACAAGATGGAAAGGCAAACCCTAAATGCTCTTTTTCACTTTCACCTGGCTTACCTCCACCACCAAGTGGGAGCTATGATGATAGCAGCAATACAGAGAAAAATAGGTGGAAGGTAAGCAAGGTTTCCCAGTTTGTGGCAACTCATCCTAACACACACACACACATATATAATATAATAATATAATATAATAATATAATATAATATAATATAATATAATATAATATAATATAATATAATATAATATAATATAATATTATAATATAATATAATATAATATAATATAATATAATATTGTATAATAATAATATATTTTGCACTTTTATATTTATATATATTTATATTTATACTGCATTGTTTTAGTTATATGTTTTTCTTTTCTTTTTAATTGTCTGTAAACCGCCCAGAGTCGTCGTAATACGAGATGGGCGGTAAAGAAATAGGAAAAACAAACAAACAGCCCAGGGTAAAGATTGGTTCTGAGCTGGGAGAAGCAGCAGAGACATCCAGCAATTAAAGTGTACCGGTCTGTGTACAGCCCTTAGAGAAAGAACCCCTTATTCTGCAGACAAAGGATACACCCATGTAGGGTTTTCCTTGAACTCTTTTGAGACAGTACAAACTATGTTCACTCATGACACTAAACAAGAATGTGGGTTTTTAAACCATGAATTATGATTACTATGTTATGCTAACAACTGTGAATAATTCAATAAACCATGATCTACTAAGAACTTATTTAACATCTCACTTGAATTTTATACTATGTTTCTTTATACTGTTGCATTTACAAGTTAATTGGATTCATAAAAAGGTATTGTTTTGATATAAAAATAGCAGGTTCAAACAAATTAATGGTCTTTAAGAGATCTACTTTTACAAGATATTGCACAAGCTCCAAATAAACAAGAAAAAAAACCCACTGGCCTACCTGAAGATCAGAAGAGACAGAACTGCCTCGATCAGAATCCTTCGGTAAAACAGGACTTGTGCTTCTCTCTTCAGATGATGACATCTTGCATTAAAGTACTTCCTGTAGAAAGTTCCAGAAGGTGAACTTTATTTTCAATCAGTAACTGGGATGTTTGGCTTGTATCTTCCAAACCAAGCCAGGAACATGGAATCCAAGAACAAATTGTTTTCTGAATCTGGTTTGCTAGTGTTGAATAAGCCATTGTTCTTGATTTATATGTCAGAGTAACCAAACCACTTGGGAGGAAAGCTATGGCAAACCTAGACAGCACATTAAAAAGCAGAGACATCACCTTGCCGACAAAGGTCCGTATAGTTAAAGCTATGGTTTTCCCAGTAGTAATGTATGGCTGTGAGAGTTGGACCATAAGGAAGGCTGAGCGCCGAAGAATTGATGCTTTCGAACTGTGGTGCTGGAGAAGACTCTTGAGAGTCCCTTGGACTGCAAAGAGGTCAAATAAGTCAATCCTAAAGGAAATCAACCCTGACCGCTCATTGGAAGGACAGATGCTGAAGCTGAAGCTCAAATACTTTGGCCACCTAATGCGAAGAGAGGACTCACTGGAAAAGACCCTGATGCTGGGAAAGACTGAAGGCAAAAGGAGAAGGGGACGGCAGAGGATGAAATGGTTAGATAGCATCACCGATGTAATGAACATGAATTTGAGTAAACTCCGAGACAGTGGAGGACAGGAAGGCCTGGCGTGCTATGGTCCATGAGGTCACGAAGAGTCGGACACGACTAAACGACTGAACAACAACAAAAACCAAACCACAGAAAAAAGTTTCTATGGTATGTTTAGCCAATAACACAGCTAGTTGCTGGTACTACAAAAACAGCTAGATATCTGTAAGCCAGAAATCCAGAGAATTCCATTTATTTATTTATTAATCAAATTTATCACATTTAGCTGTGCTTTCTGGCTCTATCATTGCAAAGAGTCTTCTAAATCCTAGGAGCAGAATCTGCAGAACTTGACTAGACAATGACTAACTCACTGTTCTTAGGGAAGCCTTACTCAAACGCACAAATAATTAGCAGCCTACAAAAACAACAGTCTCCATAGCTGCTCTCTAGCTGAAGCATAATGAACTGTATAATATTGCTTAAGGTGCATATAAATAAATCAAATGCAAGTATAGAAAATGAGAAAGGGCATCATACAAAACATTTTATATAGCACCTTAAAAAGTATCAAATCCAGAATGCTTACATTAATAACACAACCCTGAAAGTAAGCTCTGTTTAGCTTTTTTTTTTCAAGCTTGAGATGAGGAACCAAAATGGAAAGGTAACCACTGAACTAAGAAAATGATTTTTTAAAAGTATTTTTATAATACTGCATTAGGATGGGGCTTTTTCTTTGTGGCTTTTCTGATGCATTATTTCACTGTAACATTATTATTAGTTTTGTTTATGTCATCTGAAATATAAGTATATTTTATATAAATAAATGTTGATGCTTTTATCTCAAATAAAATTTGAATCAGAGACTTATTTGACAACTATTTTTATTAGGCTAAATAAACTTGCTTAACACTTCTCTCAAAAAAGGACAGTTGAGAAGGAGGAAAATCATGTCTGGGTAATGTAAGACAAGACAGGTAGCTTTGGGAACCATGTCAACAGGCTAAGACACTAAGACATGCTTCTACAAAGGCATACTGGACATGAATCAATATATTATCAAACAGCATATTTTGTGTCCAACAACAATAGCAGTGTAAGAGGTACATTAGTGAGAATTTGGAATTCCTAAGCAAGCAATACATCCATAGGTCTCAGAATTAAACTCATGCACCTGACAGACTTGTGCATGCACTATATTTCCTTGCTGTGTTTATGTTCAGAAAGCTGCAATATGGATGAAGTGGATTCCCAGTCTTACTCATTGCTTATCCAGAGATAGAAAATTGATGTGCCTATGAATGGTTGGACTACACCTCCCATCATTTCTTATCTTTGGCTGTGCCAGTTGGTATTAATAGGAACTGGCGCTCAGTGTCTGGAAAACTATGGCTTCATCATACTTGCTCTTATAGATCGTCTTACATCTAGTAATAAAAGATGACTTGATGAGGAAATCATCCTTCCCAGCCTGATGCCTCCCAGATGTGTTGACTTCCAGCCGTAATTGCTGGGAAGGAGTTGTAGGTCAGCACATCTATAACGCTCTGGATTAAGGAAGAGGGCAGTCTGTCAACAGGACTATATCTGAACAATTCCACAAGTGAACTGCACCTGCGAGGAGAGTGCAAGGAGAAAGAAACTGAAAAAAGATTAGGAGTTTAGGAAGATACCAGCTAAATACAGGAATCTCCAAAGGCGAGAGAAAAGGATCACTAGCCCTTAGGATCTTCTGCACCCCAGTTAAGCCCCTTCTCTCTCCTGCACATTCGGGCTTCCCACCTCCCCAACGTCGCAACCAGACGCTCCCTTCTCACCTGAGGAGCAGCCGCCACTCCACTTTTCCCCAGCAAAAGCCTGGCAGTTTCAAACTGACTGCACCGAAAGAGAGGGCTGCCGTGATTGGTCCCAGTCCTTTTGTTAAAGGCCCGCTGACAGGACAATGCTTTCCAGACCCTTACTTACCAATCGACAAGCCGGCAAGGAACTCAGAGGCAGGGTTTCGCCGGTGACGGCGGCCAATGAAAAACTACAGAACGCCCCAACTGCAGACAGGGATTTTTAAGGAGTCCCGGACACAGATGCGGACGTAATAGAATTCGCCGTAGCGCCGTGCTGATTGGTCCGTTGATTGCAGCCCGGGCTCAAGAGGCGGGTAGAGAGGAGGCAGTTGAATCGGTGTCACGTGATAACGGCGGAGGAGGGATATACAGTACCGTAGTAGGGGGGCGGGGATGGGTGGACGCTTGGTGGCCTGTTGGAGTGGCTTGGGTGCGTGTTTACTGAGATTAGTGTGAAGGATGTAGCTGAAGTGATAGTACAGACATTGGCTGTTTTATTAGACCAACCTTTCACGCCGTCCTCTTTCCTGAAGAAAACCGCCAGGCGCCTACGGAAATAGCGTGGCGCAAAAAAGCTGAGCAACGCCTCGGTCTTGTCTAAGCGGCTGGTAGTCAGCAGCATAGAGATACAATGTTTCGGTGTAATTCCCTTTCAGTTAGTAAAGACTATTAGTAAAGTTCGTCTTCCGGGAATTTGTCGGGTCATTTTCGAAAGCCCTCTAAGCCACAGGTTGCAGGCCGGTAAATTCAGTGCGTTAAACTGGCAAGGACAGCTTGGCGGCAGTGCAGATCTAGAAAGTTAACCGGAGTCAGACCTGTTTGTACTTGAGGGGGGACCACTAGGAAATTCTGGGGCTCTAGGCCAGACTGGGAAGTCGAAAAAGCGTCCTGGGAGAAGGCAACACGGAAACTGTGGAATGTGTATGAATTTCCCAAGAGTCTAACTTGTTTAACTGTGTAAAGAACATGTCGACGAAGGTTCTCAGTCATCCAGGTGGAACAGTCTGTGGCTTGAATCATGTCAACTGGATTTCTATTTTCTCAGTAGAAACGTTTCACTCCTTATCCAAGGAGCTTCTTCAGTCTGAGTAAAGTTAGTAAGGGAATCCTTAAATATGTTTCTAGGGTGGCTGTGTGACCTTGCACCTGGGGCTAGGTCATGGTTATTTTGAGATGTTTATTTCTAAGTCCCTTTATCATCTAAAGGAGGATCGTTAAGATTACCCTGCTGCTGTTGAGCTTGTGAAATGGTCTTAATCTTCCTAGGCACAGAAGACAAAGCAGGAAGGAAGATAGGGGAAAGGTTGTGCCTGAGGCCCCCATCTCTATTCAAGGAAGGATTTTCCAAGCTGGCATAAATGGATTCCTTGACCCCTCTCTCAAACCACCTATCTTCTCTGTCTAAAATGTGAACATTAATGTCCTCAAATGAGTGTCCTTTTTCCTTTAGATGAAGATAAACGGCTGACTCTGGTCCTGTGGTGTTACTTCTCCTGTGTTGGGCCATCCTCCTGTACAAACTTTGTTTGGTTTCTCCAATGTAGAGTTCAGAGCACCCCTCACTGCACTGGCTTGCATACACTACATTGCTTTCCTTGTGTTTTGGAGTTTGATCTTTGGGGTGTACAAGCCTCTGTCTCAGTGTGTTGGTGGGTTTGAAATATACAGGTATTTGGTATTATTTGGCAAACCCCACATACCTGTATATTTTTGCTGTTTATTTTAAATTGTTAAAGATTGTAAAGATACAGCTTCATTTTCTTATATTAAGGATTGAAGGCACTTACCTGGTGTTTCCAGTCTTGTCATTTTGAAGGTGTCTAACTTCTTTAAAGCAGTTAATTTTTAGCAAGGGAAGTGTGAACTTAGTGTCTTTTTAAAAGGCTCTGTTTGCAGCTGGAGCGATTATGGTGATTCCCTTGTCTCCTGGTTCTCCCACCCTCTGGAGACCGGTGCCTTGCGGTCTCCTTGTGAGGAGCAACTGTAAGGAGAACAGCTTGGGTGATCTTGCATCCTCTCTTTGTCCAGAGAGGGTTGAAGGAGCCGATCTACTTGTCGGCTCCCTGTTCTTGGCCGCAAACGTCAGCTCCGCTTTTCACAGAGCCGTCTTCAGTCCACCATTCTTCCCCGAAAGTGACTCACTATATTTCAGACTAATGTACTCCCTGCAACACCTTCTTTTTCTTTGATAGATTTCCTATGAGAATATGAACTAACCCTTACTCTCAGCTTCTTATCAGCAAAGCAAGTACAAACTGTTTTGTTTGGGTGTATGCATGGATACATGAAAAACCAGCAAGGCATTATTGCAGAGACCGGACTCATCACATCCACCTTTGCAATAAACCTTTAGTTAAGAAACAATGGCTTTGTGTAGCATGTGATTCAAGTCTGAAACTAGCAGTAAACCAGCTTATTTATTTGGAAAACATAGGCAACTGTAGTTAATGTTGCTAAACAATGTATATAAATATACCAAATAACAGAATAATTGATTACTACTTTTTGTCACTTAAATCTTAAATTGCAATTTCCACTTTTTCCCAGTTGATGAATATCTGAGATGAAATTAAAAGTAAAAAGAAATTTGTTTCTTCTATAACTGCCAGGCAGCTCCTGAATAAACTGGACAACCTGTATGATTGTTGTATTTTACTTTTCTCCAGAAATTTACATCACTTCTACAGCAGGTGGCAACACATCATAATATGAGGCACCAGCAAATTGACAGATGATCACTAGTAGCAACTAAAGTGATTGCAATGCATAACAAACCTTGAGGAGAAGCAGCTGTGAACTGAGGGTTACTAAAGCAGAGATGATAAAAAATTTGTACCACTGTCAAATAGGTTTGTTCTTATAAATGTAAGTGTGAAGTTCCAGAAGATAGTAAACAGCGGGGGCAAATGAATAGCATTGAAAGATACACAGCCATATACAGTACAGTATAATGCCAGTGAGACTACACACAGTTAAAATAATCTGTAAACTTCCTCTCCTTTTTTGAGATGCTTGTGGATTGTAGAAGTATGTTATAGTAAATTTTTTCCTTCTTCCTTCCCTCCAATATGGATATGTTGTATATTGAATGTTTTAATTTACCGAAATGTTATTTGCTTCCTAATGAGTAGGAATTAATGCACTGATGTGCTTGTAATAGAAATAGATTCACTAATAAAATAGTGAGGGATTCTCAAATGCCAAAATCATCAAGGAGGAGGGTAAGGTTATAGACTGCAAACCAGGAGAACTGGGAGATTTGAATTTTTCTGCCTCATTCTTCCATTGGTTTTGTCATCTTCTGCCCAACTGTAGATACTAGAGGATAGCAGGCTGTCTACTAAAGTTAAGCTGTCATTTTGCACAGGTTAATAACTTGTAAAGAAAAATATAGCATCTTCTGATTACAATCTAGTAACCTGTACAATAATTCAGAGTATAAAAGCTGAAAATTGTTCCAATAATCAAATATATTTTTATACATAACATTTTTAGTCTGAAGTCTGCAACTATGAGATAGGCATAACTAATTTATTTAATTTTGTAAGCTGCCCGGAGTCACTGTGTGTGAGTTGGGCAGCCATATAAATTTGTCAAATAAATCAGCAAAAATCCTCTATCGCTCTAGCATATCGTGAAAAATTACATACAGGTAGTCCTCAGGTTATGGCCGCTCGTTCAGTGACCATTGAAAGTTATGATGCCTCTGAACAAGGGGCATTTACGACCTCGAAATTGCGGCTGTTGCAGCATCCGCACAGTCACGTGATCACACTTTGGGCACTTGGCAGCTGGTTTGCACTTACGATGGTTGCAGTGTCCCGTGGTCACATGATTGCCATTTGCAACCTTCCCTGCCAGCTTCCCACAAGCAAAGTCAATGGGGAAGCCAGCAGGAGGTTGCAAGTTGCTCTGGTAAGTTGCTCCCACTCCCACTGCTTTTTCTCCTAAGGAGCCCCCAGGCAGGCAGTTGCACGCCCGGCCACACTTGCACCAGGCCATAGCACCCCCCCACCTACAGTGCCCACCCCTCTGCCTGCCCACACTCTAGCACTCCACTGCCTACCAGCCTGCTTGTGAGCCACCTAGGAAAAGGCTTGTTGTGACCAGGACTTGCAACTTTCTGCCGGCTTTCCCATTGACTGCTTGTGGGAAGTTGGCAGGAAGTTGCAAGTCGCAGTCATATGAGGTCCTCACTTAATGACCCAAGATCTTTGCTTAAGAACGGCAATGGGGACTGCCAGGATTGCTGTCGCTAAGCGATATGGTCACGTGATAATCGCACTTTATGACTGCATTAGTCATCCATATGACACGAGCCCATACTCCAGGAAATAAAGCCAGACTGCTCACTTGAGGGAATGATATTAAAGGCAAAACTGAAGTACTTTGGCCACATAATGAGAAGACAGGATACCCTGGAGAAGAAGCTGATGCTAGGGAAAGTGGAAGGCAAAAGGAAGAGGGGCCGACCAAGGGCAAGATGGGTGGATGATATTCTGGAGGTGACAGACTCAACCATGGGGGAGCTGGGGATGGTGACGGCCGACAGGAAGCTCTGGCGTGGGCTGGTCCATGAAGTCACGAAGAGTCGGAAGCGACTGAACGAATAAACAACAAAATGACTGCATTGCTTAGCGATGGAAATTCTGGTCCCAATTACCATCCTTAAGCGAGGACTACCTATATCCAGTAGCACAGTCTTACATTGTTAATTTAACAATATGCGCCATTGATTGTGCCAAGCTTTTTTTCCCCATTTGAGAGCAGCATAAATCTAAGAAATCACTATAGCAAAGCAAACTATTCTATGGCACCTTTTTGTTCTCTATATGGAAAATTAAATACTTCTTAAAGCAAATTTATTTCCACTAAAATAACTCCTATGCATTGTGAAGTTTCACTTAAAACAAGCAGCTTGCTGGGATGTTCTTTTAGTGTAGCTTTCTCTAGTCTTGTTCCTCCAGATAGAGGAACTCCCATTATTTTCAGCAAGCATGGCCAATATTTCTGGAGGACACCAACTTCTCTTCAGGTCAGTGCACTATTTCAGAAATAGTTCTGTACCTACTGGTGCTTTGCAGCTGAACTCATTTATTTCTAGTTCAGTATACATTTGGAACACTGAAGCTCTGCAGAGTCTTGTGTGGGCCATTTTCCTCTTGATGGGAATTTACCTCACCCTCCCTCCTGCCTCTTGAGTTCAGGTAAGTCCCACTTTCTCTCAAAGGTTCAGCAGCAGTGGTATCACACTGCAATGCCATAATTACAACAGAAGGAAAGTGCCTTAGTAGCTTTGTATCTCCTCATAGCCACTGACCATTTGGGATAGGGGTTTATATAAATTGGCCATCTAAATTTCAGTAGCCAGAAAATACAGAGCAAGGTCTTTTTTTTTTTTTTGGTGGGGATGGCATATTAGAGACTTTAGGGAACATTAGGTCTGGCAGAAGAGGTATGCTGCAGGTCCGGTCTGTGAAGGAGTTACATTTGGTGGGACCCAAGAGACGGGCCTTTTCTGCCTTGGCACCTGTCCTGTGGAACATCATTCCCCACGAGGTGAGACTGGCCCCGTCCTTGACATCCTTCCAGCAGTCCCTTAAAACATGGTTGTGTCAACAGGCTTGAGGAATCTCGAGGTGGTAAATTTATTATTTATTGTAAACGGCCCAGAGTCTACTGCTGTAGAGATGGGCGGTGATAAATTTGACTAATAAATAAAATAAAAATTAGTGAGATGGCTTTGAAGGTTCTCAGTCATCCAGGTGGAATTGTCTGTAGCTTGAATCATGTCAACTGGATTTCTATTTTCTCAGTGGAAACGTTTCACTCCTTATCCAAGGAGCTTCTTCAGTCTGAGCAAAGTTAGTAAGGGAATCCTAAATATGTTTCTAGGTAGCTGTGTGACCTTACACCTGGGGCTAGGTCATGGTTATTTTGAGATGTTATTTTAAGTCCCTTTATCATCTAAAGGAGGATCGTTAAGATCACCATGCTGCTGTTGAGCTTGTGAAATGGTCTTAATCTTCCTAGGCACAGAAGACAAAGCAGGGAGGAAAATATTGTGCCTCAGGCACAATCTTTCCCCTATTTTCATCCCTGCTTTGTCTTCTGTGCCTAGGAAGATTAAGACCATTTCGCAAGCTCAACAGCAGCATGGTGATCTTAACGATCCTCCTTTAGATGATAAAGGGACTTAGAAATAAACATCTCAAAATAACCATGACCTAGCCCCAGGTGCAAGGTCACACAGCTACCTAGAAACATATTTAGGATTCCCTTACTAACTTTGCTCAGACTGAAGAAGCTCCTTGGATAAGGAGTGAAACGTTTCCACTGATGGCTGTATTGCCTATAACAATAACTCTCTGCTACTCTGTCATTAGTAATCCTGATTGGTGTTCTTAATTGTAGAATGTTAGCTTTTTATGATTTGTTTTTTATTGTACGCTGCCCAGAGTCACGCTCTGTGAGATGGATGGATGGATAGATAATCCTCCCTATATTAAGGCAAATGCATACAAGAAAAGCAACTGTGATTCCTGGCTCTCTCTCCAGCATTGTGCACTCTGGAAGTCCCTTGTTCATTCAGACCTGACCCGAGGCACTATCTTTTTAATTATGGATTTTCTTTATTCTCAGTTGGGCTTAAAAACCTGGAACTAGTGCCTCGGTTCACACAACTTGCTAA
Source organism: Charina bottae (assembly GCA_023362775.1). Taxonomy (NCBI): domain Eukaryota; kingdom Metazoa; phylum Chordata; class Lepidosauria; order Squamata; family Charinaidae; genus Charina; species Charina bottae. The sequence goes on from JALMGJ010000012.1 coordinate 799,743, forward strand.
ATCCAAAACTTAGGTTATCAAAACCCATCTGATGCTGTTTTCATAGAACATGCAATGCCCAAAACAACCCATATTTTTTAAATGTGATGGCTTGGTTCCAGCAATACACTGATACAATGGCTGGGTTCCCACAACATACTGAACAATAACTCCCCAATGTCATTGTACCCTAGCATAGTTTGTTGTGCAAATCTAGCCAGTGTGACTTATGGTGTTATAGATGAAAGAAGCAGTGGACTGTAACTTACATACTAATGGTAAGTGTGGCAAATGGGAACAAAGATGTTCCCTTAGTCCCCTCCCAGCTTTCCCCTGCTTCTTTAGAGTCATTTACCTTCAAAATTTGATTTTGTTGCTAACACACTTTGGCTTCAAATTACAATGCAGATAATGTAGTAGCTACAGATTATGACTTACTTAGGCTTCATTATTGTTAATTAGCAGCTTTTTCTGGGCATGGCCATTGATGTATATACACTAATTCTATTACAGATGCACAATGTACTTTACAATTGGACTGGCGAGTAATAATGATTAGGCAGTGCGGCATTCTGGCTGTAGCTTGTAGACTGCCATCCATTCTTTGTGAGACTGCAGTTCTCTTTCTCCGGTCTGATTCATTCTGAGTCATACGCAACATCTTGTTGAAATGGAGCGCTCATCAAAGGGGACTGTCGTGCCTGTTCTGCACCATTAGGTAATTGTATTTCTACAAGAAATGTCTCTTGGGCTAGAATGGGGGAAAAAGTCTAAAGAAGAGTAGCCATTAGTAAGGGAGACTGCAGGCTCAAGTAAAAAAGAAAATAGAACCCCTGGAACAGAGAAAACATCAACGTGACTGAATATGACAAATGCAACATCATTTCGGTTGTCACGTTTTATTAAGACAAAAAACTCTGAGAAACCGCAGTCTTGTACGGGAAGGGAAGGGAAGGGAAGGGAAGGGAAGGGAAGGGAAAGACTTCAAGAAAAGCCATTTGATAAATTATCATAGGATAATAGCAACTCAATTTTTCAAGTGCTGGTTGTATTATGCCTAAACTATACAATTCATGCCCAGGATGGAGGTATTGGCAGGCTTGAAAGAACATCAAGAAATCTAGAAGAGCCATAAATAAAGAGAAAAGGGAAGGCATATACTCTGCAATGGCTAGATTTACACAACACACTAAACCTGGATCAATAAAACATAATAGCTATGTTCACATAACATGCTATGCTGAAACAAATAATATGGCTTAATGTGCTGTCTGATTCACATAGCGTGTTTAACCACAAACATCTGAAATCCATTTTGGCTTAGTCTAGCATCCCCTGCAAACTCAAAGAGTTCAGTGTCTATGGAGTGCTGGATGACTTGGGGGGGGGAGGGGGTGCAGAAAATGGGTAGAGAATGGAACACAATGTCTTGGAAGAGAGCAGGACTGGCTGCCTGGTATCCTAAATAAGGGCATTAAATAGTTCCATGCGGGAACTATTTGTTTTCCTGTGTCATCAATATGGATTCTTTGTAGTACAGTAGGAAAATATCTTAGTGGGCAACAGTACCTGGCTGATCTTGTCAGGACTGGAAAGCTAAGTAGGATCAGGCCCTGGTTAGACTACCAGGAAATACCAGGGCTTTACGTTAGATGAGGAAATAGAAAAACATCCTAGAAAAAGAAAATGGCAAATCACTTTCATACCGTTGCCAAGCAAAGCATGGATATAGCCATGAAGTCACTTGGAGTCAAGCTTGACTCAAAAGAGAGACTATGTCTCTGTTCTACAGTCCAATTATGACAAGAAAATGACCCCAACACTGGAAAGACAAAAACTGAAGCAAAGGAAGAAAGTTCACAAAGTTATATACAGTATGTTAGCTCCTTGGGATGACTTTTGCTAGAATAATTCTAAATACGGTATTTAAATGCAAAGTGAACTTATTTTTCTGTTGAGGATACATATCTGAAGGTCTGTGGTTATGCTGCAAGCTAGTCCATGTCTCCTCAGTTAACTATTCAGTGGACTTTCTGCCACATAAATGTCTATGCAATCTCAGTCATAACCTATTTTATGTGGCTATCAACATAGTTTGCATTTGCTGCTGACTATCATGTAACTATTCTTAATAGACACAGCTGTACAAAAATAGAGAACATAAGAGAACACTGCAGAGACATTATGGTGTGGTCTCAACTGGGATACATCAATTCATTGAGCAGCATTCTTCAGTTTTAGTAAATGGCTGAAAATGGATGGCTACTCAGGATCTATAAAATATAGGAGCTGTCTATTTTGTTAGTATAACAGACAGTTCTAGGAACAATGACATAATGAGCAAAAATCTAGAGGTTGGTTATTGGATATGTGGAAGATATTATCCTTTGTTCTGACTGTCTTGTGTAAAGCAGAGTTCAGTGTACAAATGGACAGTGAAATCTGGCTCAAAGTTGGAATACCTGCCAAGTCCCTGAAATCAGATCCAGGGACATTCAAATGTGTTTGATTGCAAGGAAAGGTTTCTCAGAAGTAACTGGATTATTTCAGAGCATGCCCACTAAGCTATTAGTTTGTTAGGTTTGATGAGCACTAGTAACCCTAGATAGTTTTCTAAAGGCAGATGCATAAAAGCCTTCATGTGAGACCAAACCAGTGCTGGAACAATGGCTATTTCACCACTAGTGTCAGGGAGATAACGGGCAGCGGTGGAGGGGGCTCCCTCCAGGAGGGGAAGCGCGTGCGTAGTACTGAGACTTTGGCCTTCCCTCCCAAATGTCTCAGAAAAGCCCCGCCTTAGATTCCGGGTTTTATCTCAGGGCTTCCTCAAGCCATTTCAGTTTAGCTGGATTTCTGTTAGTAAGAGCTTAATAAACACTAGAGATTGGATTCCAAGCCTCAGCGTGTTATTTCTACACTCAAACCGGGACAACTAGTGAGTTGTGTCTTTAGCACCACCCAGCCATTTTGAGACAATATAAGGCCTTGCCTTATTACTGTTATTTTGGCACAACAAATGCTTGAGTGACTCTAGAAGAGTTGATTAACCTTGCCTTGATGTTTGCAAATCTGAAGCCTCTTGGACCATGTTTGAGCTCTACTTTCTACCCCAGAGAGATCTGTACAGTGAAAGAATTCATAATACATTGTGTTTATGAATTTGCATTGTATGTATTTTATTTATTTATAATTCAAATTTATCACTGGAGTATTTGTTCAAATAACACCTGATAATAAAGCAAGAGTTGTTCTATTTCTATTAATTTCAAGAATTTCAGTGTTACTATAGTCCATGATCAGACCAAAGGTTTATCTCTGCCTTTCTCCATCTTAAGTCCACTAGATGTATTGGACTACAACTGCAGAACATCCAGCCAACATGCTGGCAAGGAAATAGGGAAGTGTATTTCCACATCTGGAACACACATATTGGGAAAGTTGATCTATTTAGCTAGAATTCCTCCTCCCTCCCTTGAAATTGAGAAGAACATGAAAGTAATGACATATTTTTTGGATGATTGATTTGGACAACAATAGGTAGCAACCAAATAGAATTGCAATGCAAATTACAATGTCTTATTTAAATTCTTTGGCTGAGGCACAACTGATTTGCCTCATTGTGAAATAATCTATGACATGTAGAGGAAATACAAGATACATCTTCAATAAGCAATGTGAAATGAAATTAATAACAGAAAACCCAACCATAGTAATATTAAAACTCACCAAAATAGGCTGAATACAGGATTTCTTGCATGACAATAAAACAAAGGAAAATTAGCACTATTCTATTCTAAGTCTTAAAAAAACTTGGGGATCTCTTCTAAAGAGATAAATTATGAGAACGTTTTTATAGCTTGTAGTAAAATCTGATCAGTCCTTTGTTTGAATTCAGTTCACATTGTCTTCTCATGGGCTATAAAGAGGTACGCTCTGTTCCAGAACAGTAATCACAATCCATTAAATTCTACTCCCTGTAGTCTTTGTTCCCAGTTACATTTCATACAGTAGGAGAGAGAGAGAGAGAGAGTGTTGCATGTGTGACAGAAGCAGAAATTTGTTCCCAAATGTGCATATAAGAAGCTGGTAGAATTATTAGAGTTTTTTTCCTGTCTATGACATTTTGTTTAATTATAGTGTTTATAATATAAACTAAAAAGGTTTTACTTCTCACTAATGAAAAACAAGCAAGAAAGATAAACATGGTACTTTAATGAAGTTAGTTCCTCAAGAAACTCTAAACTCGATAACATGGGAAAAAGTTTATTTTGCCTGGGTTCACACACAATCATTGGCGATCACTCGTAGCCGAGGAAGATTGTCTTCCAAAGGTAAAATTTTAACGGTGGATCCGTAAGTGGCTATAAAGGCCAATTCTGGATCCGCACAACCTCCCACACAATATGCTTAATGGGTCAATGACAGGGTAAAGGTGTTGTGCAGATATCATTACACAATCAGCAGTGGGCAGGAGGAGGTTAGTTTTCATTTTGTTTGGGGTTAAACCACTTTTACTTAGTCATCTGTGTTGTGTGAATACCATAATTCAGTCAAAAGTTGGGTAATGCTAAAACCTGACTAATTATTCTTCCAAGAAGATGAGTTGGAGATAAATTGTGTAGGAGAAAGACAGATTCCCATTTATAGAACTCACTGGCAGATTCCTCTCAACCACTAATGCTTGCCTGGCACTGATTACTTGTAACATTGCAGCCAAGCCCACTGTTGCCAGCTTGACCGCTGGAGAAGGGGTGAGTGATGTATGAAGCCTTGTGTAGGGTATGGAGTTATTTGGTTATTGTTTGTTCAAGCATGCCTGTGATCTAGTATTGTCACTGATTTACCTTGGCCCCTGTGCATATGTTGTAATTCTTGCACTCCTGGAGTTAGTTCTACAAGAAGTTTCAACAAACCAAACAGCAGAAAAAAGCTACTCCTGACTTCTGTAAAAAGACACAACAGTGGTGACCAAATGGGATGATAAAAAGTAGCCTTACCCGCAGAAACGGAGAAAGGGCAGTTAAAGTTGAGAAAGAATAACACTGAACAGGTCACGGTGGGTGAAGACACAGGGGAAAGAGCACAGCAGGATGGCTCCCCTTATTGGGAAGATGAATGTGTTTTGATAGTGCTGCAGATATCTTGACATCTGCAGATACATACAGACTTGAACATTATTTTTAGGAAAACAAGATAGTTGTTGAAAAGTGCTTGTTTTACTGTGTTTTTGGAGGAAAAGCATATGATTTATTTTAAAAGTCTGTGGAATTTTGAAAGAAAGCATTCAAAAAAGATAATGGAAACAAATGTAACATTTAAGAGATCATTTGAAATGGTTATCTCCAAGGTAACTGCTAATGGAGATACAATAGCACTGCAGTCAGGAGTAAAAGCAGTAACAACAGCAAGTAACAGGTCAAAATGAACAAAGCTATCTTTGTGGCAAAGGTTCACATACACACCAGCTCAATGCAGATTTGGAGGAGAAACCTGCAGATAACAATACAGGGGGACATATTCAGAAAGCCTGTCACTCAGGGAAAAGCAAACCATTAGCTAAAGATAAGCAACTAAATAATTTCTTTAAAGGGTGTGAGTGGTGCGTGCTATACTGTAGATTAAAAATTGATGATGAAAGGGAAACAGAGAAAGCTACTGTGGAAATCTATAGCACAAAAGTTGAAACAAGATCAGCAATGTGGCTCACACCAAAAGTGAATAGCAGAACCAGATTAGTGTAATGGGACAGTGGTTCAGGGGCAGCAATTTCCCTGCTCAGAGACAAAGGTGCCCCATATAGAGGTACAGTCTTAGAGGGTAATATTAGCTACTATCTGAAGATCCCCTTTTCCTGATAGGTTTTCTGCCTTTAGTTTTTGTTGACAAATGTTCTTGAAACTGGACAGGTGCAGTCAAACAAACTAGCAACATATGAGTTATAAGCAGAATTTTTAATTTCTTTGGGATATAAATATGCCAAACAAATATCCCCTCAAAGATGTATATATTTTTTAAAAGGAAGATGAAAACTAATATAAAGTAAGAAAAAAAAAAGAAAAATCAAAATCAAAGGGAAAGCTAAAAGTGCAAGAAAGGGGAAAAAAGTGAAAGAAAAATAGAAAGAAAAAAAGATTCAAAGAAGTAGCTTCTGATCTTTACAGCAGTTATAAGTACAATTATAAATATACTTATTCTATGATTACAACGTGACTCTGTTCTTTCTATAATCTATCCTGTCTAATCATCAAAACCATAATTCATAAGTTCATTTTTTTCTGTTTGATTTCCAGTCAGCAATAAACATAGATATTGTCTTTCCTCTGATCAAAGAAGTCAATTTAGCCATCTCAGCAAGTTCCATCATCTTCACCAACCATTCTTCCATTGTGGGTAGTGCCGAATCTTTACATCTTTGTGCATACAATAATCTTGCTGCACTTATGTACAAAAACAAAGTTCCATGACCTTTTTCCAGCTGTTTGTCCATCAGTCCCAAAAGAAAAACCTCTGGTCTCTATTGTATATTAATCTTTAAAATTCTCTGAATCAGTGTATGTATTTGAATCCAGAATTTTCTACCTTTTTTACACAAACACCGAACATGATTAAATGTCCCTCCTTGTTCACATTTCCAACATAAATTTGAAGTGCCTTTATACATTCTAGACAGTTTCTCTGGTGACATTTACCAATGGTACATTATTTTATAAAAATTCGCTTTAAGATTATAACAGTGTAAACTTCAATCCTTTCAACCACATATTTTTCCATTGTTCCATCCGTATATTATAACCAATATTTTTAGCCCACTTTATCATACATTCTTTCACTTGTTTTTCTTCTGTTCAAATTTCAATAAAAGTTTATACATTTTAGCAATTACATGTTCATCATTTGTACACAATTCTATTTCAAACTCAGTCTTACAATGTTCAAAATCCTCTCAAAGATTAAATGATATGAAGCCTCAGACTGAAGTCAACAGGTTATCACAACTTAACTGCAAAATATTTAAACGCTATTACCTTTCCCAGACTGAGAAAATCATTTTCAGGGACATACATAATATACGTACTTCTCTCTGAACGTTGGCAGGGTAGGTATTCTAATGTTCGACTAGCCAAGCATACCTGTCCATGTGGATCTGGGGAGATACAAATAGTTCACTGTGTATAGATATAGTAATATCTATAGAGATACTTGGAATAATTAAATCTTACCTCTGCTGCATCAATTCCCAGGAAGAACTGATAATTATGAGATCCTCCTCTCAAATATGAAAATATCAGCCATATAGAAGCTAGATTTTGTGTTGCCCAATGAAAATGATGCAATAGCTGATGCAAGTCTGAACGCTATTGTTTTTTTTATTTAAATTGTTTTAATATAGTTTGCTGGTCGATCATATTGATTGATTGGACATTGGTTTTGCTGTAACTGCTATAACACAAAGTTGAGCAGCATTTCAGAGACAGCTAAAGCCATCAGAAATACAATTAAATGAAAAACTTACACTGGAGAAAAAAATTAATTTATGTTGGAGTGATACTGATAACTGGTAAATGCAATAGCCCACCAAAGCTATGCTGGACTTAACAGGTTGTGAAAACAGGTTGATCAGCACTCTGGAGTTGATCGGCTGAGAAAGCTGCTGCTGCATTGGAGTTCTACCCACAAGTTGCATATTATCCTTCCTAATATGGGGACCATGAGAGTAAACTTCCAAAGGTATAGGCGGATGACGTGTTGCGTTGAGATGAAAGATGGCATCAGCACACTCAAGCACATCAAAGGTAAAATAGTGTTGCAGAAGAACGCCAACTCAAATTTCACAAAGCATATCTGGTTCCATATACCACATACAGTATAAAAAAGTAGAATCAGATGGAAGTTGAGGGATTTCCTTCAAGAGTTGAATGGAACCATTGGACTAAACCTGTGTTTTCTAGTAGCTAAAAAAGTGTGCAACACTCGGGATCAATGGTGAGGTTAAAGTGACCATTATTCCACTACTACAGGCTGAGCAGCAACCTTGCCTAGAACTGAGGATTTTTTGTTAGCTCATGGGAGATAATATTTATAGATAGAAATAGAGGAAAATTCCAGGGTATTTCTCATCATAAATAGGCACAAAGGGTTATATTTGGGAATAGGAATAGTTCTTCATGGGGATGGCTGGTGCCATAGAGCCCTTTTAGAAGATCATGGTAGCGCCTCTTGGATTTTATATATTTAATTTATTATTATTATTAATGATTATATATTGTATTTTTATAATTATTTATAAGATAATTTTAAAATTTTTATGTGTGTAAACCGCCCAGAGTCCCCTTGGGGGGAGATGGTGCGGTAATAGAAATTAAAGTATAAATAAATAAATAAATAAATAAATAAATATTGTTATAACATACTTGTTTTTGCACCAAGCTTTTGGCAAAGAGCCAGGGACCAGGTGCTACAAGAAATAGCCCAGGCACTCAGTGCTCTTTCAATGACACTATTGTTACTGGAGAACATGTTGTGCATTTGCAAAACCTCAAGACAGTGTTCCAGAGAATGGTTGACCATGGCCTTCAAGCATGATGCAGCAGATGCGAGTTTTTTAAACCTACTACTACAATTTATTTATTTATTTATTTATTTATTTATTTATTTATTTATTTATTTATTTTTCAAATTTATCACCGCCCATCTCTACAACAGTAGACTCTGGGCGGTTTACAACAATATCATAAAAACAATTAAAATATATACATCTAAAATCCACTATAATAATAAATAGAAAAATCCAAAGATGGTAAGTTCTTAAAAGGAGGGTATTACTAAGCCAACCACCCCCAGGAGGAACTATTACTTCCTTCATTCCAAGCAAGGCGGCAGAACCAGGTCTTTAAAGACTTCCTGAAGGCCAGGAGCGAGGGCGCCCGTCTCACCTCTGGGGGCAAGATATTCCACAGGGCAGGTGCTATCGCAGAGAAGGCACGCCTCCTGGACCCCGCTAGATGGAATTCTTTTATTGATGGGATCCGAAGCATGCCCTCCCTGCATGATCAGGTGGGGCGGGTGGATGTGGTCGGGATAAGACGGTCCCTCAGGTACCCTGGTCCCATGCCATGTAGGGCTTTAAAGGTGATAACCAACACCTTGAATTGGACCCGGAAGCAAACTGGTACCCAATGCAGCTCACGGAGTAGTGGTGTTACATGTGCTGATCTTATAGCACCCAGAACTACCCGTGCAGCCGCATTCTGGACCAGCTGAAGCTTCCGGATACTCTTCAAGGGTAGCCCCATGTAGAGAGCGTTGCAGTAATCTATATGGGAGATGACAAGGGCATGAGTGACTGTTCGGAGGGCCTCCTGATCCAGGAAGGGGCACAAATGGTGCACAACCCGAAGTGACCATATTATGGTCAAGCCATTGATGCAAAAAGCCTATACAAGCGTTCAGAGAAAATTCAAACAATTGTACTACAAGAAGTGTCAACACAACTATGATCCTTTTTAGGATTCATTAGCTGAACAGATTTTTGCCAAATATAGCCACTGTGCTTCATCCCTTGAATAGTTTACAACACATGTGAAGGACAAATGAATGGACAAAACTATGCAAAAAAGCTTTCCCAGAAGCCAAAAAGTGACATGGGACATGGTACTCACATATTATAATCACCCACTTACTAGTGAAGTTGGATTGTGATGTCTCATTATATGACAGTTATGTCACATCATGAAAGGTAGCAGTGAATGCCCACTGAGAAGAAAAATGATGCACCAATAGACAGGGAAGCTGGGGTTTCCTTTGGGGTGTTAAATGTCTGTACAGAAAGGAGTTTACCCTCATCGCTGAATACCAGCCACTACAGTCAATCTTTAATCCACAAAAAGGGATTCTGCTTATAGTGTCTGCTCAAATACTACATTGGGCTTTGTTTTTTTGAGGGCAAAGATACAAATAGTGTTCAAAAGGACACACAGTCAAACAAATGTGGGCTAGTTGCTTTGTTTGCTGCTGGAGACTAAAAAATGTGAAAAATCCACATCACAATAAAGAAATAGTACCTGATGTGGTTGGAGCCCTAAATGTAATATCTGAGTCATCTCTAGTACCATTTCTCCCCAAAGTAGACACATAAATGGTGGTTGCTTCATGGTCTTCAGGATCTCCAAACATACCAAGTATCCCTGTTTGCAGTGACAGACCTTATCCTATTTGCATACGAAAGCCACCACAGCATTTCTTTGTATGTGTAATACAAAGGTAAAGGTATAATTAGGCTGACCATATTTCCTTGAGGCAAAAACGGGACATTGGGATGGCAAAAACGGGACAGGGTCTTATGTAATATTCCCCCCGCCCCGCGCGATTGGCTCCCGCCTGCAAACCCCGCCCCTTGGTCCACGTGATTGGCTCCCACCTGCAAATCCCGCCCCCCGTTCCGCCTGATTGGCTCCCGCCTGCAAACCCCGCCCCCCAGTCCGTGGAAAAACTGTCTTCCACAAAACTGGTCCCTTGTGCCAAAAAGTTTGGGTACCCCTGCTTAAACAGATTACTGTTTATATAAAAAGACTTGCGATCACCCACAAGGTCTGGGTCAAGGTTCCCTTTGGCAATAGGGTGAGACTGGAAATATATATATTGACTGTCAAAGGGAACCTTGACCCAGACCTTGCCCTGCTGCCAATTGGTCCTACCGTATAATAGATATAATAGGCATCTTGGTGGGGAGGAGTCTAGTGTATCAGGTTATTGTTGTTAGTAGTTGATTAAGCATGACTGTGTTCTTACATTGTTACTCAATTATTTTGGGCAGCCTGTATATGTTGTAATTCTTACAGACTCACTGGAATTAGTTATTTTAGAAGTTTCAGCAAGGCAAGCAGCAGAAAAGCTTATATTTAATTAATTAATTAATTAATTAATTATTCAAATTTATCACTGCCGATCTCCCCCAACAGGAGATTTTTGTTTGATCAGTAGGAAAGACAGAACATCTTGCCAGTATTTTACTGGTAAAATAGCTCATAGATATTAGCCAATTCCTAGAGAAAATAACTGGGAAATTTTGACCCAATTAATGTGATTATGCTTTGCCCGAACCATTGATAAAGAGCTTTGACTGGGTTAAGGTCAATGTGAATGATGGAAGCAGAGCCCTGAAGAAATTCTTTGCATATTAGGAATGTTGGCCCCTAGGACCTCATTCAGCAGAAGGGGCCACATGTACAACAGGGCTGAGCACAACACATAAATTAGATCTACCATTATTTTCATGCTCTGCCCAGCCATTTTCAAAGCTATTTTCACAATGAAAGACTGGTTGCATGTGTTTCATCACCAATGCAAAGTCTTACAACTGTGCTTCCTATAATACCTATTATAAAACATACTATAATTATTTCAATTTCTGACTATAATTGGCCAAGGTTAAAGAAGAGAAACTTTGCAAATAGTACTTTGATTACATTTCTTTAAATGAAAGCTTTGACTGCAAGGCAGTTAATTTGTGATTCTCCCATACTGTGAACTTGAATAAATGCTTTCTTAGTCCTGGTTATGTTTTCCTTTTACCATACAGGATCTATTCAGGTAGGTATGCAAAAAATATTTCCATCATTTATTAGTGCACCAGCTGTTTCTGCGAAAATAAAAGAGGCATGTATTATCTCAAGCACAGACTTGATTCATATATCACACTAAGCCATAATTGGTTTAACTATTTTTAATTGAATAAACTGCAACTGGCCATAAATTACTGTTTGCAAACAATGCCTAGGTTCACATAACATTCTAAGCAACACCCAAACAGGCCACATCATGGTGTGCCACAGTGTGTTAACTCCACTGTATTGCATCAAATGGGGGGGGGGGGAGAGAACAGGTCGCAAGTTAAATCTAATTCATTATGTGATGCCAACAAACCACAATATTGATGGCTTACTGTTCTGTTAGAAGTTCTTAACAAACACTGGCAACTGCATCTTTCCCAAAGAAGACAGGCACATGCAAAAACTGGTTAACAGCCTGAAAATTCTGCTGCTTGGTTGGTATTAAGACTGACCATTCTTAAGATGAAGCTTTTAAAGTATAATACTGTAGCTCTGTCCATCTCATGAGAATTTACAGGAGATTCAGACAGTCTCCCCTTTGCAATCCACCTATATTTCCCTAGTTATTTTGCTCTCTATTATTGTCTCAGGAAGAGAAAGATAGTGTCCATTGACTGGTACTAGTATGAACCATCAGTCTAGTAACATCTTGGGTAGCAAGGTATCTAGATATTACGATGCATCCTGAAAGTATTCTACTTTTTTCTGTCTGGATTGTCTTGCCTCCCTCCCTCTCCTGTTGGAGAGCAGAATTAGAATTCTTTTTACTACAGGAAAGCAAGTAAGGAATGGACAAAACAAAGCCATAAAAGCAGCACATCCCCACCCCAGTTAAAGCACAGTCAGGCGTTGTGTGGCCTTCCAGGTATTGGTGAATTCCAACTCAATCAGCTGTAGTCATCATGTCCAATGATAATAGATGAGGGAAGATAGTCCACTAACATCTAGATGGCCACAATTATGGGCACCCTGTTACACAGTGCTTTCATATGACCTGCTCTGCATAATCAGATAAGAGTGAGGTTCTTCTCTAGAACTTGATCAGGAGAATCAAAGGTTTATGTGAAAACATATGTAGATATGTTTTTCAAATATGGAAGCCCTGTGAGATGGGCTTCAATCATAACTTCAGATTGGATTCACTCATCACACAAGGACACAGTTTGCTGAATCATATTGTATTGAATAAAACAAAGCAGGCTGGGTTAACATGACATGCTAAGCCATAAAGCATATTTTATAAACTACCATAGTTGGCTTTGCATAACATTTAAGCAAAACCAAACAAATCATATTAATTTAAAGGGGCACAGAGAGAATCTTCTAGCTGTGCTCTTGTCCTCTGAAGATGCCAGCCACAGCTACTGGCGAAACGTTAGGAACAAAAACTGCCAGAACACGGCCACACAGCCCGGAAAACCCACAACAACCATTGGATTCCGGCCGTGAAAGCCTTCAACTATACATTTATTTATTTATTTATTTATTTATTTATTTATTTATTTATTTATTTATTTTCTATCCCGCCTTTGTTATTTTTATAAATAACTCAAGGCGGGGAACATACCTAATATTCCTTCCTCCTCCTATTTCCCCCACAACAACAACACTGTGAAGTGAGTTGGGCTGAGAGAGAGTGACTGGCCCAAGGCCACCCAGCCGGCTTTCATGCCTAAGGCGGGAATAGAACTCTCAGTCTCCTGGTTTCCCATTGGCTCCTTCCTAGGGCTGAGAGAGAGGGACTGGCCCAAGGTCACCCAGCCGGCTTTCATGCCTAAGGCGGGACTAGAACTCCCAGTCTCCTGGTTTGCCATTGGCTCCTTCCTAGGGCTGAGAGAGAGGGACTGGCCCAAGGTCACCCAGCCGGCTTTCATGCCTAAGGCGGGACTAGAACTCTCAGTCTCCCGGTTTCTAGCCCAGCACGTATGGCTTAAAGTGTTGGCCCATATCAAAGGACCAAGTACCTATTTTTTGAAGTGGTAAGTTAATGGTCAGTTATGGCTACCAGATCTGGTAGGCTATAAAAAACTGGTCAACTATCAGATGGTAGCCAAAAGATACAGAAACTCTAATCCCCACTGCCATTTCATGGACATTTTTGTAGCCCAGATCTGATACTCCTAAATGAGCTCCATATTGGGAAGTCACTGAATATTAAGTTAAAAATATTTCATTTTATGTTTGGTAAATTGTTCACTTTCTAGTGACAAGTGAAACTGACAAAGAAAACCATTTGAAATCTAACTTGACTCAGAGACAGGTTTGGTCTGCTTCTCACTCCTAAGAGAATGCAAAGTGTTTTTCTTCACAGCAGTGATTGCGTATTGTATGTGTTATGATGAATCCTGGTACTGATTGGCACAGCATGAACCAGTCTGAAGGAACAAAAACTGCCTTCCCACTGCTTGCAAATTTATGTTCCTGAAGTTAACATCCGTACGCATATAAAGAAAAGATATTTAATCCATCTCTCTCACATGAGTGAGATGGTTTGCAGCAGAGCAGGCTTATCTCTCAACTAGTCCCACAGTTCTAATCAGGAATAAGCCATGAACAATTTTCTTTTTAAATAACAGCCATCTAATCTTGCCCATAAGATCCTGTGTGGACATATAGTAAAACCACCAACTGCTCTCCAGCTATGTTGGACTACATCCCCAAATCCCAAGCCAGCATGACTATTGGCAACATGAAATTCTATTGTTTATTCAGTTGCTTCCGACTCTTCGTGACTTCATGGACCAGCCCACGCCAGAGCTTCCTGTCGGATGTCGCCATCCCCAGCTCCCCCACAGTTGAGTCCATCACCTCCAGAATATCATCCATCCATCTTGCCCTCCACTTTCCCTAGCATCAGCTTCTTCTCCAGGGTATCCTGTCTTCTCATTATGTGGCCAAAGTACTTCAGTTTTGCCTTTAATATCATCCCCTCAAGTGAGCAATCTGGCTTTATTTCCTGGAGTATGGACTGGTTTGATCTTCTTGCAGTCCAAGGCACTCTCAGAATTTTCCTCCAGCACCACAGTTCAAAAGCATCTATCTTCCTTCGCTCAGCCTTCCTTATGGTCCAGCTCTCACAGCCATAGGTTACTACGGGGAATACCATTGCTTTAACTATGCGGACCTTTGTTGTCAGTGTGGTGTCTCTGCTCTTAACTATTTTATCGAGAATGAAACTCTATAGCAGAGACTTATACAGTACATGTATAAGTGTACATGTACAGCCTTGTTTGAGCACTAAAGGAGAAGAACACTTCAACTCAACTTACAATTACAGATCAATCAATCAATCAATCAATCGGCAGTATATTATTGTATTTCTTTGTTTTACTTTATTTTTCTCCTTTTAAATTTTGCTGGTCATTGACCAAATAAATATTATTGACTTACAATTACAGAATGAAGCAAAATATTTTAACACTGGACATATTGAAGGATATTTTTGAACAATGGACCCAGAAGTTAATAGTGTTTGCCTCTATAAATGGACTGTGTCTAAAAGATGTTATGAAAGAGGAACAAGTTCTACCTGACAAGATCAAGACTGAGTTGAAAGTGGATTTAAAAATGACAGACTACTAGAATGACATGGAAAAAGAAGTTACACTGGACATGCAAAAGGAAGACATCATCCAGTTTCTTTTGTAAATCCAGTGTAACATCTTTTTCCATATCATTCCTATAACTTCCCTAGTATAGTAAATTCCCTAGTATTAATAGCTATCGCCTTTGGATTTTATATTTATTTATTGATGCTGTGGTTTTGTATTTGTATTTTTAACCTTGTTTTTATTGTGAACTGCCCAGGGTCCCCCGATTGGGGGAGATGGGCAGTAATACAAGTTTAAATAATAAATAAATAAATAAACTTGTCATTTTTAAATCCACATTCGAATCAGGCTCAGGCTCTGTTTTGTCCAGTAAAACCTGTTCCTCTTCTATGAAGGTTCTCAGTCATCCAGGTGGAACAGTCTGTGGCTTGAATCATGTCAACTGGATTTCTATTTTCTTAGTGGAAACGTTTCACTCCTTATCCAAGGAGCTTCTTCAGTCTGAGTAAAGTTAGTAAGGGAATCCTTAAATATGTTTCTAGGCTGGCTGTGTGACCTTGCACCTGGGGCTAGGTCATGGTTATTTTTGAGATGTTTGTTTCTAAGTCCCTTTATCATCTAAAGGAGGATCGTTAAGATTACCCTGCTGCTGTTGAGCTTGTGAAATGGTCTTAATCTTCCTAGGCACAGAAGACAAAGCAGGAAGGAAGATAGGGGAAAGGTTATGCCTGAGGCCCCCACCTCTATTCAAGGAAGGATTTTCCAAGTTGGCATGAATGGATTCCTTGACCCCTCTCTCAAACCACCTATCTTCTCTGTCTAAAATGTGAACATTAATGTCCTCAAATGAATGTCCTTTTTCCTTTAGATGAAGATAAACTGCTGACTCTGGTCCTGTGGTGTTACTTCTCCTGTGTTGGGCCATCCTCCTGTACAAAGGTTGTTTGGTTTCTCCAATGTAGAGTTCAGAGCACTCCTCACTGCACTGGATTGCATACACTACATTGCTTTCCTTGTGTTTTGGAGTTTGATCTTTGGGGTGTACAAGCCTCTGTCTCAGTGTGTTGGTGGGTTTGAAATATACAGGTATGTGGTGTTTGCCAAATATCCGTTTTATCTTTTCAGACACGCCAGCCATGTAAGGAATGACCAGGTTCTTCCGTTTACTCTGAGTCTCAGCCCTATCTGTTGCTGTTTTAGGTCTGGTAGACTTAGATTTGGTGAAGGCCCAATTTGGATATCCACAGGCCTGCAGAGCTGTTCTCAGATGCTGCTTTTCATTCTTTTTGGAATCCATGGAGGTGGGGATGGTTTCTGCTCTGTGTGACAATGTCCTGATGACTCCTAGTTTGTGCTGCAGTGGATGGTGGGAGTCAAACATCAGGTATTGATCTGTGTGTGTGGGTTTCCTGTAGATCCCTATTTCTAGCTTGCCACCGGTCCCAATGAGGACTTCACAGTCTAGGAATGCCAGTCTGTTGTCCTTGGTGTCTTCTCTGGTGAAGCTAATGTTGGCATCTATAGTGTTTATATGGTCCGTGAAGGCCTGTACTTCCTGGGCCTTGATTTTGACCCAGGTGTCATCCACATACCTAAACCAGTGGGTGGGCACCGTTCCCTGGAATGTGTTGAGTGCTTTCTTCTCCACTTCTTCCATGTATAAATTGGCCACAATGGGTGACACAGGAGAACCCATGGCACAGCCGTGTTTTTGTCTGTAAAAGTCACCTCTGTATGTGAAATAAGTGGTGTTAAGACACAGGTCCAGAAGATGGCAGATCTGGTTTGGGTTGAGATGGCTTCTCCTTTCCAGGGTGCTGTCCTCTTCTAGTCTCTTCCTGACAGCGGATAGAGCATGAGTGGTGGGGATGCTGGTGAAAAGGGAGGACACATCAAAGGAGACCATAGTTTCATGTGTCCTCCCTTTTCACCAGCATCCCCACCACTCATGCTCTATCCGCTGTCAGGAAGAGACTAGAAGAGGACAGCACCCTGGAAAGGAGAAGCCATCTCAACCCAAACCAGATCTGCCATCTTCTGGACCTGTGTCTTAACACCACTTATTTCACATACAGAGGTGACTTTTACAGACAAAAACACGGCTGTGCCATGGGTTCTCCTGTGTCACCCATTGTGGCCAATTTATACATGGAAGAAGTGGAGAAGAAAGCACTCAACACATTCCAGGGAACGGTGCCCACCCACTGGTTTAGGTATGTGGATGACACCTGGGTCAAAATCAAGGCCCAGGAAGTACAGGCCTTCACGGACCATATAAACACTATAGATGCCAACATTAGCTTCACCAGAGAAGACACCAAGGACAACAGACTGGCATTCCTAGACTGTGAAGTCCTCATTGGGACCGGTGGCAAGCTAGAAATAGGGATCTACAGGAAACCCACACACACAGATCAATACCTGATGTTTGACTCCCACCATCCACTGCAGCACAAACTAGGAGTCATCAGGACATTGTCACACAGAGCAGAAACCATCCCCACCTCCATGGATTCCAAAAAGAATGAAAAGCAGCATCTGAGAACAGCTCTGCAGGCCTGTGGATATCCAAATTGGGCCTTCACCAAATCTAAGTCTACCAGACCTAAAACAGCAACAGATAGGGCTGAGACTCAGAGTAAACGGAAGAACCTGGTCATTCCTTACATGGCTGGCGTGTCTGAAAAGATAAAACGGATATTTGGCAAACACCACATACCTGTATATTTCAAACCCACCAACACACTGAGACAGAGGCTTGTACACCCCAAAGATCAAACTCCAAAACACAAGGAAAGCAATGTAGTGTATGCAATCCAGTGCAGTGAGGAGTGCTCTGAACTCTACATTGGAGAAACCAAACAACCTTTGTACAGGAGGATGGCCCAACACAGGAGAAGTAACACCACAGGACCAGAGTCAGCAGTTTATCTTCATCTAAAGGAAAAAGGACATTCATTTGAGGACATTAATGTTCACATTTTAGACAGAGAAGATAGGTGGTTTGAGAGAGGGGTCAAGGAATCCATTCATGCCAACTTGGAAAATCCTTCCTTGAATAGAGGTGGGGGCCTCAGGCATAACCTTTCCCCTATCTTCCTTCCTGCTTTGTCTTCTGTGCCTAGGAAGATTAAGACCATTTCACAAGCTCAACAGCAGCAGGGTAATCTTAACGATCCTCCTTTAGATGATAAAGGGACTTAGAAACAAACATCTCAAAAATAACCATGACCTAGCCCCAGGTGCAAGGTCACACAGCCAGCCTAGAAACATATTTAAGGATTCCCTTACTAACTTTACTCAGACTGAAGAAGCTCCTTGGATAAGGAGTGAAACGTTTCCACTAAGAAAATAGAAATCCAGTTGACATGATTCAAGCCACAGACTGTTCCTCTTCTATAATCTCTTTTAAATCCATTTTTATAATAGCAGACAATCTTAAGAGTAATTTCTGAGTGCATTGTTCCCAAATATCCTTGAATTCTTCCGAAGTTAGTTTACTCCTTTCTGTATTAGTGGATCTCTTCTCCTTTAATTATAATCTTTAGTTCTTTCTGGTTCACCCTTGTGTTCAACCTTCAAAGTTACACCTTATCATGTTTTTTTTTCTAATCAACAGCATTTTCCCACGGGAAGGTTTCTTATACTTAATTTCCAAATCTTCATTTTTAAAAATAGAATTCTAAACAACCCACAGGAAGGATTCTTATAATTAATTTCAAAATTTTATTTCAAATCCATCTGGCCCCTTAGTCCATTTGTAACTTTCCAGAATCAACGTTCTAATCTAATTCTGCTGTTTATTCCAAAATAAGAAATTTTTAAGTCCTTAAACTTGCATAAAACTTCTTTCGCCAAGGATTGAAGGAAACTCGCCGGTGTAATGCAACATGCCATTCTGAAGGCTCTTAATATTCAAAAAGCTGTTAACAAGCAATTTCCAGAAGTGATTAAAAAAGGAAGTACGGATGTGAACCCAGTGTCCTTTTAAAGGCAATCTCTTGGCCCCCAGAGCTCTAAACTCACCAGAGACTGTTGTCTAATGGTTTCCTTGCAGGGAGCTGCTCTTTGGAGCACCTGTGGGTGATCCCGAGTCCTCTCCTTCTTAGAGAGGAATTCTGAGAAGCTGGTCCATATGCCAGCTCCTCATTCCGCTGCAGTTGTCAGCTCCACTCTCCGCAGAGCTGTTTTAATTTCGCCACTGCTTCCCCGGAAGTCCCGTCTTCTTTTGTCTTTGTATATTTTTTTTCACTTCAAAATGGTAGGAAACCAAATTTCAGTGGTGCAACCAGAGAGCTGAAAAACAGGCTTTCAGGGCCTCACATTCTCTCTCTGTGATGTAAAGAACTCTTCTGAAGGTCAGATCAAAACCAATAATAAAGATAATATAATAAAAATAGGCAGGTTAAATCAACAGGAAAGCTTGATTTAAAAACAAGAATTGAGTGCATTATAGATATAAATTCCAAACATTTTCCTAATCTGCATTCAGACACTTGGAGTTTATTTATTAACTTTCTGAACTCTTATAGCTCTTGTTTCTGACATTTTTATTTTCTTGAAGCAAAACTTTTTCTTAGTTGCTGACAAAAGAAGTGTAATAACAAGGATGGAAGCCTGGGAAAGAAGGTTCAGAGGGGGGGGGAAAATCAAAGGAGTCAGCAGAAGCATTCCTGCCTTGAATAAAAGGAGAAATTGTTCTCAGTTGAAGTTATAATATTCAAAGTGTTAATGCCTTTAGTTCCCCATAAGATATAATTTGATTTTTGAAATTGAGCTCATAATCTGATTTATGTGTACCATGCTAGCATGAAAAGAACTATATGCCTTTCTCAAGATGGCTGAGAATAACTGGATATAAAATCCCTTGAAAAGTTAAGCTTTCCTTAAAACTTTGTATGCATTAATAAGTGTCAGACTCTGTGGATAATTGTCATTCCTTCCTCAGAAAAATCATGCATTTAGTCCTGAGCTGGGTTGCAACAGGCAGATGAGTAGAAAGACCCAATAAAGAATTATTTATATTCTTTCCCACTCAAGCCTGAACAGCTGTATTTAATTTCTCATGTTGTAATAAACTAATAAACCACAGTAACTTCTCGTGGCAATGTTTTTCTAAGTAGCCACAATCTAGAAATATTCCAAATATTTCCCAAATATTAATTTGATAAGGGACCTTGCTGGTGGCCATCTATCTTGCATAAGGCCTGGATATCTGAAGACTGCCTATCTCCAATTGTTTATGTGCACCCAGTACATTCCAGCAGAGTGGGTACATTCCAGGTCACCTCTATTAAACATTGTCATCTTACAGGACTGAGGAAGTGTGCCTTCTCTGTCGTGGCCCCTGCCCTCTGGAAGAGCTTCCCCCCAGAGCAGTGTTTCTCAAGTTCGGCAACTTTAAGATGTGTGGACTTCAACTCTCAGAATTCCCCAGCCAGCCATGCTGGCTGGGGAATTCTGGGAGTTGAAGTCCACACATCTTAAAGTTGCCGAGCTTGAGAAACACTGCCCCAGAGATATGGACGGCATTGTCTCTCCTGGGATTCTGTGTGTCGCGACACAATACTGTGTCACCTGGGGGCCCCAAGTATGTCGCGTGACAACCCGGAAGCGCTGATGAAAATGCCCTCGGTTCCGGCAGGGAGGCGAAAATTGCGCGTGCACGCTGCCGGACGCTTCCCTGCTGCACACCTGATCGGCGCGGGGGGGCGGGGCGGGGTGGAAATTCTCCGCACTGATCAGCTGTGAGGTGGGAAGCAGCGCGCGCACTGCGAGGCTTTTCTCCTCCCTGCCGGAACCGAGGGCATTTCCAGGTCCCCGGAGCCTGCGCTTTTGAAGGGGCAGCGGCAGCGGGCCATCAGCGCTTCCGGGTTCAAGGACGCCGCTGCTGCCGCGATGGCAACCCGGAAGCGCCGCCGCCGGTGCTTCCGGGATTTTGTGCGCCGGCTGTTGGTGTGTCTCCAACGGCAAAAGTTTGGAAAGCCCTGCCTTAAGACCTGGCTTTGCTCCCGGGTCCTGGATTAATGTATTATTAATTATTAATGTATTTGCGCAGCCCTTGTCAGGCTTGTATTGTTATGGTTGTTTTAGGGCAGGCTGTCAGCGTTCAACTGTTACAACAAATTTAAATTAATCATCATATTTACGTGGCAAGTATGGAAATGGTAATCTTCAACCCCCTGGAGTTGTGACCTTCAATCCACGCATCTCCTTATAGTTGAAACATTGTGCTGGCTGAGGGAGGCGGGCTTTAGCTTAGAGCAGAAGTGAAGGCCATAATCCTAGGATTCATGGCAGCTGTATCTTCAGTGTATGATTGTCCCTACTCCATCAAATTGTATTTTTCCTTACTTCCTCTCTTTATGATATTTATTTTTTTTCATATTGAAAAATACAACAATTTTATTTTCATATTCTGATGACTTCTTGGGAGGAGAGCAATGTCAAATCTTGATAAAATAGTTAAGAGCAGAGACATCACACTGACAACAAAGGTCCGCATAGTTAAAGCAATGGTATTCCCTGTAGTAACCTATGGCTGTGAGAGCTGGAACATAAGGAAGGCTGAGCGAAGGAAGATAGATGCTTTTGAACTGTGGTGTTGGAGGAAAATTCTGAGAGTGCCTTGGACTGCAAGAAGATCAAACCAGTCCATACTCCAGACTGCTCACTTGAGGGAATGATATTAAAGGCAAAACTGAAGTACTTTGGCCACATAATGAGAAGACAGGATACCCTGGACAAGATGCTGATGCTAGGGAAAGTGGAAGGCAAAAGGAAGAGGGGCCGACCAAGGGCAAGATGGATGGATGATATTCTGGAGGTGACAGACTCAACCATGGGGGACCTGGGGATGGTGACGGCCGACAGGAAGCTCTGGCGTGGGCTGGTCCATGAAGTCATGAAGAGTCGGAAGCGACTGAACGAATAAACAACAAATTCTGATGACAAAACGTAGCTGGTTAATGTCAGTCTTTCATCTTAAACATGCATTGTCACACCTGCCAGCTTTATAATTAGACTTCAGTGGCTGCCATTCTTGTGACTTTTTGCTTCATCCTTACCAATATTCAAATCCCATTTGTCTTCCTGAATCATATCTGCTAAATTTAGATGCCAAATTCAAGTTCAGTCAGGAAGATAAGAATCTATCATTGAATTTATAGCTTTTGTTTGAAGCCTTTGACTTCTTTTCCTGTAAGATTGTTTCACTGTGGACAATATATTATGGATATATTGGTAATATATTTTTAATTTTTATCCAGGAAATGAAAGGCCATTGTCAGACATTATCATAGTACGTTACGTAATACCTTGAAAAGATGGACTTCAAAATCATGCCTTTGTACACCAACAAATTGTTTGTTGTAGTATTTGAGAAAGTTTTATTTGCAATGAAGACAATATGCATATAATTTTTCATCTATTTATTTGGATCTTCAGCCTGGCCAATTCTTCTACAAGTTCAGCAGATGTCTTTACTCTGGTGTCTGTCAATATTGTTGGAATAGTCTAGATCTCAACTCGTCAAACATAGAGGGGACCAATGAGTCTGGGTCTCTTCAGAGAAAAAGACCCTTACTCCACTGCCTAATTCTTTTAGCTGCTATCAGTTTTTAACCTGATATTACTGTTTGTTACTATAATTAAGATGTTTTCATCTATCTTTTGTTGTAGTTAGCTCACATTAAAAAAAAACAATGAATAGGTATCTGAAGCAAATTTTTTAGAAAACACTTGGAATGTGTTTACCACAGATGTCATGGATATCTGGAGAAGCACTGAGTAAGTTGGTATGGGAGAAAACATTCTTGAAGTACCTGATCCAAAGCCATATAAAGCCATATAAATGAATAACAGTACTTTGATTTTAACTTGGAATGTCAGAATGGTGCTATCAGAACAGGTTTCTGGGGTAGAAGTCCAAGGTTTTAAGTAACTTGGCTCATTGCTCATTCCATTATCACATTCTGTAATGTTAAATTACAATATAAAGAGATGGCCTTGTAAGACTACTGAGTCTGTAGATTAACTCATTATTTTTGGCAAATGATTATATTATTTTCAGGCTGGTGAGATATATTCCCCTAAACCAGCCTTTCTCAACCTTTTTACCCTAGAGAAACCCTTGAAATAATTTTCAGGTCTCAGGAAACCTCAGAATGTGAGTTATGATACATAAAAATTCCCACTACTGAGAGTCCTAGCATTGCACTGCACAAGTTCAAAAAACAATATTTTTCTTTTCAGTCACAATCTCTTGCAGAACCCCTAATGACTTCTCACAGAACCTTAGGGTTCTTTGGAACCCCAGTTGAGAAAGGGTGCCCTAGACTATTCCAGCTATCGTACTCTGGATCAACTACAGTTTCCATGCCATCTTTTAATTTAGCTTTTCCCAACCTGGGTGATTTCCAGATGTGTAGACTCCAATTCCCAGAATTTTCTGCAATGGAAATGTCCAGTTCACACATCCAAGTGCTTAGGATGGGGAAGATTATACTGAGGTAGCCTGATATACTGTATATAAAATACTTGCAAGATTTCTATTACAGATTTCACAAATTACAACCAGTTCTGTTTTACTGAATTCCTTTTAATTCTCTTAAAAAGAAATCTGTAATTCCCCCCCCCCCTATCTTCTCACATTGGCTGGGTTCTGTAGTCTTATTTAAAAGTACACAATAAGAGCTTTGCAGTAAGTTGACATGGCATTACTTTAGTTAATCAGGCTTGCCATCTTATTGCAAGATAGATTTTTGCTTTTCTTGTCAAGTGAATTGTTTTCTATGATCAGTGACTTCCTCAAGGACTAAAAAGGACATTAATTCTCTCTTTTGTGTATACATTAGGTTGATATTCTTCTCAAGAAGTGTATGAATCACACCGCTTTAAATGTATCAAGCTAATTCTTACTGTCGATTCAGCAGGAAGAGACTGTACAAGGTGAAATACTTTAGGCAAAGTGTAAAAGACAAATCTATCAATCTGATGAAAAAGCAGGACAAAAATTAATCATTATAAAATAATGTCCATAGGAAAGGTTATAGTAAGTGGCTGGGCTGATACATTGCAGTAAGCTATATTTATGGTTTATTTAGTCTGGTTTGTAAACTGATATGGTTTGTAAACTTAAGGCATAAAATATAATATATGTGACTCATGTAACTATACCTTTGTGAACAAATCATAACTTTAAAACTACACGTTATTTATTGTTAAATGTTATATGGCTACATACAGTATTTGACAAATGATTCTGGGCAGCTAACAATCAATTAAAAATAATTAACAATAGTCAAAAACAATTCAAAAACAATACAATGTGCTCAAAGTGACTTAAAAAAACATGGATTCAGGACACAATCCTGTCCATTGCCTGGAGGAAGAACCAGGTCTTCAGCACCTTACAAACAGCCAGCCTAGTCGAGGCCATTCCAGTCTGAGGGGTCTGCCGTTCCAAAGGGCAGGCACTGAGAGAGAGAAAGCTCGCATCCTGGGTCCCATTAGGAAGGGGACATTGTTTAATAGAAGGGGCCCAGAGCATGCCCACTGTGTCAGAATTCATGGAACGGGCAGAAATTATTATTGAGGTATGTAAACCCAGCCATTGTGGTTTATTAATAAAACATGGTTAGAACAACCAGTGATTAAAACAAACCACAGAGTGTGATATGTAAACCTAGCCAATGTGGATTCATTTGCAGAATATGCCATCAATCGCACTCTTGGGAAAGGTGGGAGCGTACTGTAGCTCTAAAGGCATCTATACTGTGGAAAGTGTACTACTTTTCTTTCTGAAAAAGTTGGCTCTCTGTTGTACATAAAATGAGAGCATTGTGAATGGGTGATGATGTCATGTGAACCTTTTCCAAAATGTAGATGAATCAGGAATACTAAATATCTAGAATGGAAACATCCTGAGAGAAGCTGAAGAAAAAATGAGAGGAGACATGGAGATGGAGGGGAAGGTGACAACTGGAAGAAGAAAGGAGAGAGAAAAGGGACTGAGCCCTGGGTCAAAAAGGCAAAATTCTGAGCCAGAGTTCAAGATTAAGGATTTCCCTACCCAGAAGCTGAAGTGTGATGGGAAAGTCCCTTCTATGGAGGGAGATGGGTGGTGATAAAAATTAGATAGATAGATAGATAGATAGATAGATAGATAGATAGATAAAATCACAGATATCCTGCAGGCATTCAGACAAGGTACACTGATAGAGTACTATAGAAGATACCCTAATTGATGCCCATATACCATTAGCAGAAGACCTCATCAGATTAGATGCCAGTACTTATAACAGCACTTCTGGGGCTCCCTTTATTTGATGAGCACTGATACCTTCTTACAGTATGCTTAATCATTCACTTGCTATTGTATCTGGCAGCATATGGCCACCATATAGACTGCACATTTCTTCCAGGACTTGCTGTTATCTGATGAGCCTTAGAGCAGGCAGCACTAGGCATGTAGCCAATCAGTATTTAGGAGATGTGACCTGAAGTTGTCAAGCCCTGGAAGCTATTTGGTAATGGAGCATTTTGATTCAACTATTCTATAACTCTGTCTCTTTTCCTTACCACTAGCTCAAGGGTTGGAAATGGCGGCTCGCGAGCCAGATGCGGCTCTTTGGCCCCCTGAGTGTGGCTCTTCCGCAGCTGAACTCACCCCTGCCCCTTCCACGCGATTGGCCGTCTCTCCGAGCGCACTCTCTTTCCCTTCTCCTTCTTCCAAACCTCCCCCGCCCCCTTCCACGCGATTGGCCCCCGCCCGCAAACCCCGCCCCCTTCCACGCGATTGGCCCCCACCCGCAAACCCGGCCCCCTGGCTCTCGAGCATTTCAAAATGTCCTCAAGCATGTCAAAATGGCTCCCGGCATAAAAAAGTTTGCCGACCCCTGCACTAGCTGATTAGGACACTGCCATACTGTGGACTGGGTTTGGGGGTTTGGACAGCATGGCTGACCAGGAGAAAGTTGGAATCACAATTAACATTGAACTTGTCTTGCCCTAAGGCATACTGGGATAGTGAAGCCACATGTAATTAAATGTGAGAATGACCTTGGAAGACAGCGGGAAGAGATGCTTCCTAGGGAACAATCAGATAAAAGAGAAAGGATCCCACAACTGAGTAATGGGAAGAGAAAGAAACTTAGAAAGGACCCATCATAAGGATCAGGCGGTAAATAGGGACAGTGGGAGATTTGTACTTTCAGACTTGCAAGATTCTGTTAATGTAGCCTAACAATAAAGTAGAAGTAGCTCATCTGGTCGTGTTTCCTGTCTGGTTTACCTGGGAGGGCTGACACCACATAATATGATACTCCTAGCATTGACTTGATTAAGTATGCTTCATGAATCCAGCCAACCTGTTGCTGGAGACCAATACTTGGGAGAAGGCTGTTGAATCATTCCGACTTGAATGCTTCCTACATGTATTTGGTTGGCCATTGTGGTAAACTGGATGCTGGAATGAAGAGACCTTTAACTTGGGCCAGCAACCCCTTATGTTTATGAGGCAAAAAAGGGGTAAAAGTAGGGCTTCCGTGTTTGGCTGCCAAAATCCAGATGACCACCAAATGGGAGCCAAGAGATACAGAAAACTCTCTCGCTGGATTTTTGCAGCCCAAGTAAAAGGGCAGCCGTGGCCTTGTGAAGGATTTGAGAAACAGCAAAATGCTTTTACCTGAATCCTTTCCTGGATGGCATTATAGAAACCTTTCCTGGATGTTCTATAGAAGCTCTGCACTCTTTTCTAGATTGGCAGGTAGCATCAAGTCTACCCAGTGCAGTATTGTAATTAAGGTATAATAAAAGTATGTGTTCATCTGTTTGTGGTCAGGAGTCAAAAACAGATTTTTACCAGTCTCCTTCCATGTTGTATCATTAGCTAGTGGCCAGTAACTAGCCTTTCTTATTCTGGTTTCCTGAACCCCTGAAGAAAAAAAAATGTTGACAAGGCTTAAGACATCTAGACATTTTTTAGAACAATTTCCCCCAATTTTCCACACCATGATTGATTCAGTCCAGTGTCTTTCCCCATGGAGGAGTTCCATAGAAGACCTCATAAACTCTCTCTTTCCATAGAAGCCTAGCTGGTCCTTGCATTTTGCAGATGTTTTGCACACATGCTGTGATCTACAAAAGGTCACTAAGTGATGCTGCAGAGAAGGCATTCCCCATGTGGAGTCTAATGATCTCCCTACTGAAATTAGGTAGGTTCCCAGGGTCTACGGTGCTGCTATAAATTAAATACTTTGCCCTCACAAATAGGAAGTATTGTCAGCACTCTATGTCTGTAGAGATAGATGATAGCAAGTTTCCAATAATTTTCTAATTCTCATTTATTCATTTGTAACTCTACTTAGATTCCTGTCCTTTAAATATATACTGTTTAATCCATTTTATCTCAAAATATACATTTAACAACATATTTAAGGTTTATAAACAATGTTAGTATAACATGAACATTATAAAACATACTTTAATACAATTTTAAGCTGAAAACTTCATTGTAAAATGCACAGAAGTGCAAAATCCAAAGTTTGATTGCCTCCTGATGTATATATTAATTTGAGAGCTGCAAATTAAGTCAATTTCTGTCAAAATTCAGAAAAATGGAATTCCTCATGTACTTCTGGTATTTGTACCACCCTTTCCCCATATATGTAGATAAAGCTCCAGGATAACTTTTCATTTTGATGTTCAATATATCTTGCTAAGTTTAGTTACATTCAACCATGCAGATGTTTATCCCCATTTTTTAGTGGATGCTAATGGGAATTTGAACCATTGTGTCAAGGGACTGGAGGGCAATATTTAGTTCAGTTTAACTAATGTGCAGTGGAGGATCATACAAGGAAGAGGAAGCATTGCTCTAATCAAGCCTTCCCCAAACTGGTGCTGCCAAGATTTTGGACCCCATTAGGGGTGCATTGCACATAAAACTCCCCGTTTGGGGGAGATGGGCGGTCATATAAATTTAAATAATAAATAAATAAATAATAAATAAACTCAGGCAGAGCTTTGATCACACCGTCACAGCTGCCATCTTGTCTTTTTTTTACCATACCCCATGGACACCCCTGACCCCCATGATTCTTTACATTAACTGGGAATTACTGAAGTTGTAGGTCAGCAGATCTGAAGGCCGCAGGATAGGGAAAACGGCTTAGCCCAATTCACTTTCTTCCCTGCAACTCCTGGTTTATAATACCTGGCTCCCAAGCTGTTATGATACAGAACATCAATCTTGAAAAATGGATAGGCAGCAAAATAGCTAAAGAAGGGTACCATTTCGCCAAATCTCTTTTGCTCAGGGAGAGAGAACAGATAGCACACCGAGTGAGCCTTTTGTTTCCTCTGTGCTGATCTTTTCTTTTTAAAGGTTGCTGCAGATTTTCAATTACAGAGACAGCATTTTCTCCGCATTATGTGCAAGTTAGTGGTGTGCATCAATGGCAGCTGTTACTGGGAGCTTTTTAAAAATTTCTTACTAATGACTATCCACAGAACTATAGGAAGTAAAAAAAGCACTTCCTGATACAGGCTTCTGTGCTTTCTCTCTCTCTCTCTTAACAGAAATAAAAGTTGAATGTATAAGTATAAGAAAAACAGAAGGTAACCTTATTCATGATAAGCTAATGATGACACTAGCACATTTGTCCTACAGAAACAATAAATCAAGTAGTATAGCATCCAGCTGTGGAGAGGGAATGCAGTGATTTTTAGTTCCCATAAAGCAAATTCACAGAGCTTTCGGGGCAAGAAGCAACAATTAGAATACGGGTGATTGCATTATTCAGTGGCATGTGTGTGGAAGGAAAATGGAATTGTTTAAGCTCTGGATCTTTTTTCAGAATAGTGTAGCGGCATCATTTCTGAGGTGGCATAATTATTGATGGGCAGTCCTTTTTGGACTTGGTGTAACAGAGAGGCATCATGGACAGGTGAAACTTGGAAATACCTAAATTTATTTTATTTTATAATTTATAAAATAAATAAATAATATTATAATTTATTTAAATACCTAATTGTTTTAAAGCTGCCAGGAATGGGGCAGTTTTCTGACAGAAAAGAAAACTAGACTTTGTGTGGCATGGTAAGAAAGAGGGAATAAGCAAACTGATGTGCCTGCCTGTTTACTGAACATTAGTCCAGATGCCTAGAAAATATTGTGTAATTTGCTGACGTGATCAAATAGTTGCTCAGTTATTCTAAGAAATCAGCTTTTGGTAAGTTATGTCAGGAATAGATGCAACATTTGCCCAATTTTTCTAGTCACCCCTGGGTAACATATACCATTAACCAGCCATTAAGAAATGCTGGCATTGATTCTGTCTTAGCTGTCAGACTAATCAACACATTGTTCCAAAGTAGGACAATTAACACTTCTCTCAAATTATTGAGGAGTCCTGTCACCTGTTTTTTCAGGGAAAACAGGGCCCATCACAATAATATCAGAGTTTTGATAATGGCACTTTTCTCCGCTCTTTCCGTCTTTGTCTGGGACACCCTAACATTTTATACCTACGACAGTGTTTAACCCAACCATTACATAGAAGATATAATTGATCCTTTTGCCTGTAGGAGCAAGAATGTAATAATTCAGTGGGCTTCTGTTCTGTAATGACAGCCTGTCATTTTCTGTTATTTTCTAGAGATTATGAAAAGACAATACGTGCAGGCTGGATACAGTTGCTTGGTAACCAGCTTTTAAAACTTTCTTAATTGTAATTGCCTCTGTGCCAGAAAAGCATTGATCAGTTAAATTTCCTTTAATGTTAAGGTAACAAATTTGCACTTAATGTTTCTGAGAATTTCAATAAATCAAATTGAGAGTGCCTTGTTCAAAATTATTTAATTTTCAGAGCGGTTTCAACTAGCCTAACTAATAGTTGGAAGTGTAGAAAGAAGGAATGTAGGCTGCAGTTATATTCAGACTTTTGGAAGAAAACCAGAATCTTTAAAAGGGACAATTATGTTCAGTGAAAGTTAGCATACCAAAATAACACTATAGATGGCAGGGGTGTCCATGGGGTGTGGTCCAAAAAGACGACATGGTGGCCACAACAGTGTGATCAAAGCTCAACTTGTTTTTTGCATCCATCATACCTTGGCAGATGGGTACTGGAAAAATGTAATCATAATCTACCTCTTGTCTGAAGTTTTTCCATCGGAGCACTTGGTCATGGTGGCTCAGATTTTTTTTAATGTCACCTGGGGTTAGAGAATTTGCACAACCATGTCCATTTTGTAGCTACTGGATTGCTGCATTTGAATTGTTGGTTAAGTAGGTATTCAATAATACTTAGCATGTGTTCGCCTGTGTGATCCATATTCAAAACTCCACTTCCTGTATCATCATGGATCAGTCATTCTTTCTCTGTGTATGTCACTGCCTAAAATTTTACCATGGGGTACCTTCAGCAGGAAGTGGGGGTATGAGAGAACTTAGTACTGAATCATGACAGGAGATAAATGATAGATGGATGGATGATGGATGATGGATGATGGATGATGGATGATGGATGATGGATGATGGATGATGGAGATGGAGATGGAGATTTAGAGATAGAGATTTAGAGATAGATATGAAAAATACAGAGCCATATTTACTGCTAGATAATTTGGGACAAAACTTGTTTGCTATCAGCTTATTCCTGATACAAAATGACAGTATGATGAATGCATTTTCACCACTGCTCAAGTTTTTAGCTTCCACTGTTAATATATTTTTTGTCTGCTGCATTTTTGTAAAGGTCAGGATACAATACAAGTTTTTTAGAGATACGTCCCCTGGGTTCAACAAGATTCTAGGTATTGGAATGTGGATATTAGCATGGTGTTATATCAAAAGCCCAAGTCATATTTGGAATGCCATGAACTAAAATGTTCTTAAATGAGATTTCATAGTCATTCATCCATAGTCAGTCATCCATCTGAATAATTCAGAACCTATGTATTTATACCCACATTCCTATCCTCACTGAACTGTTTTTTTCTTTCTTACTAATACAAAGGGTGAGATTTGACACTGTATCATTGCTCTTCTACATAACTGTGGACAAGATGAATCATAAGTGCAAGAGAAGGGAGGTTTACGATCAATTAAAGTTGCAGACATTGAAACACATGTTGGATATGAGCCATAATTTTTTCTCATTCTGCTAACCAGCTATTCTCCTTTCTTGGATAGTCTATGTGGAGATGCTGGGATTCAGCATGAGAGGAAATACTCTACCATCGAGCTACAGCTTTTTTCTATACCTGCATATACCATATGGAGAGCCAGTTTGGTGTAGTGGTTAAAGTACCAGGCTAGAAACCGGGAGACCATGACTTCTAGTCCTGCCTTAGGCACAAAGCCAGCTTGGTGACCTTGGGCCAGTCACTCTCTCTCAGCCCTAGGAAGGAGGCAATGGTAAACCACTTCCGAAATCTTGCCCAGAAAACTGCAGGGACTTGTCCAGACAGTCGCCAGGAGTCAAGACTGACTCCAACGCTAAATATATATAATATATATACATTCACACACACACACACACACACACATAGGATTTACCTGCAAAATAATACATTTTCTTATTTTGAATAAGGGCTTAATATGCCAAACTTATACATCAAATATAACAGTTTGGAAGAAAGTTAGTGGAAGAAAAAATTGCAGGGCTTCTATGCCTGTTTTAAGTTCAGTGATGTGGTGGGAGAGAAGAAGTAGTTGAAGGAATGGCAGAACACATTGCACACTGCACAACATTTGGGAGGATGGTTACATGAAGGAACGGGGTAACAAAAAACATCACCCTTCTTAGGGCTGAGACCCTCTCAACAAGAACTTATCTGATTCCAATGTGGGCTGCTTGGTTGGTATCTTTAGTTTAGACAATTCACAAATCATGTTAAGTCAGAAAATGTATAATGCATATAACCGTAATCTTAGGTTGTACAAATATTTTATCATGGGTTCAGCCACTCCTTTGCTTCTATCAACCCAGTGAACTTAAAATACTCCTATAATTCTTTCATTCAAGGACACAATTAATTTTATCTCATCTCTTGACACCTAGTTCACTCTGGAAGAGCAGATCACTCTCCCCAACCTGATGTTCTTTTCCCTTATTAAGTCAAATGGGGGTGGTGGGTTTTTTTTCTTTTTTTTTTTGAGACTAGATGAAATTTCATTTTGGGGTTTGTACTGTAGATTGCAGTGTGAAATGAATTTCATCTTTGCAAAAGCCACTGGAGAAAATTGAAATGGAGGAGGCAAAATGGAGACGCAAAACAGAATGGCCAATGTGATAAGCAAACAGATATGCATGGGACCATGCGTTTTGAACGTGGAGGAAAGCAAAGCGCACAGGATACATTCTCAAGTAGATTGTGAGGATTCTGAAAGAGCAGTGGTGGGTTATTATGGATACCTAACTGTAACTATCCTTAGAACTGTGAAATCAGTATCTATATAGGGTCTTGGTAGAATTTCTACAGTATTGCTAAGAATCTGCAGATTCAATTTATGGACATAGGGGCAAAAATGAAGAGAGATGGCAGTAAACAGAGACAGCAGCATATAGCTATTGAGAATCTCTATTTCACCTCCACTAACATCGCTATAATTTAGTGTGGGGTACATTTCCCTATATGCATTGCCATGTGTATCCATTGACCAACAATGGAACAAACGGTATAACTTCAATAATGACTTTCAGATGAAAAGGATTCCAGCATACAGCCAATCCACATCAGAGTGGCTCTGTCTTTTTCTAAGATTCCCATCTGCTGTGTCTACAAAAACAAACAAAACCCCAAAGAGCTTTATGTTGCACACAGCAATTATTCGCATTATTCCTGCATTCCATTTTTTCATTTGCCGTGATCAGTGCTTGCAGTCTGCTGGAACATTTCTCTGAGCTTCCATCCTTTGCAAAATTCTTTTTAGAGCAGCCAACTTTCATCTAGAAAGTGCTGCAAAGGTTCTGCAGAAAGTGGGTGGACTCTTTCAGAAACAGGTCCCAGTTGGAAACTGATTGCATTTGTGATAACAACACAGAAAGATCCTCCCTAGAGGCTGCTTGTGGGTGGAATTAACAACCATTAAACTGAGTTTAATTATATGTACTATTATTTCGCTCTGTGCTCTGACAGACACTGAAGCATATCAGCACATATTTTCTGTTATTTGAAAGTTTGACTCTTCACAGAAAAAACACACATAATGTGGTGGTAAAAGGAGGTGGGTGGGTTATGCAAGATTTCCTTTTGTTTTGAATTGGCAGTTCATGCTTTCATATGCCAGGCATCGCAACCCCATGACAAGAACATCTAAAGCAGGATTACTTACCAATTGTCCCTGTGCCTAATTGGATTTATTACTAACATAACTTCTGTGTAGTCCTCAAAGGCTTCTGTATCATATAAAGTACTGCAGTAATCCAACCTGGAAGTAAATTGGGCATGGCATAGGGTGTTATAGCATACTTATTAATATATCCAATAGTCTTTTATGCCATATCTTATAACTTACCAGTTGCCATTAAATATTTGGTGGTATATAGGCAAGCAGGAGGTTAATGAATATGCATAAAAATA
This sequence comes from Charina bottae, assembly GCA_023362775.1. NCBI lineage: Eukaryota > Metazoa > Chordata > Lepidosauria > Squamata > Charinaidae > Charina > Charina bottae. Next base: position 833,473 of record JALMGJ010000012.1, read on the forward strand.
TTTAATTGGGTAATGAAAAGAGAGGAAGATATTTTAATTTTCACTAGATAAAGCGTGAGAACTAATAGCACTTACAAGGCTGACAGAAGAAAAATGTGACGGGGCCCTCTGCTTTTCCCCTGCAGTTTGTTAAACTGAAATCTGCCTTGTGTTGCAGCTGGCTGACACCCAAAGCTGCCATTATTTGAAATCAATAAAAAGCCTCTCCTGTCATTCAGAGCTCCTTGAGGCCGTGAACTCCCCGGGTCTTCAAGCTGTCCCATTTTCTGAAGCAACGTGGGCTGTGGGCTGGACATTGTTCCCACTGCACTTTATAATAATTAGAAACCGTGCAAGCAGGAAGACTCCTCGCAATGTTCTTGAGTGGATTCCAATTGGGGCAATAGGGAAGATGCTTGCTGAATTAATGTATAGTTAGGCATTTACATATCATTTCTGTCATTTTTAAAAACCTGCATTGTTCATTGTGGTGGCGACTTTGGGAAAGATACACATTTCAGTTAAGGTGGATGTTAAAATAACATTACAATATTAGGTTTTAAAACTTACAGTTAATGAAATATTATTTTTTCAGATTGTAATATGCAACAGATCTTTTCCCAATAGGTATAAATGCTGAAGTGTTAAAATTATCAGCATCTACTGGGATTTTTTTGGCCATTTTGACACCATTAATCTACTAGCAGCGAATTGCTTGTACTGGCAAGACAGCATAAGTTTATCAATGGCTTTGATCAGTGTTACTTCTCTACTTATGTCCTCTGAAGATTATCTTGAAGCCGACCAGGACCAGCGTGGTGTAATAATTAAGATGTTGGACTAGGAGTGGAGAGTCCTAAATTCTAGTCTTTCCTCAGCCAGAGAAGCTCACTGGGTGACCCTGGGCAGTCACCTCTCTTTCAGCCCAGCCTACCTCATACAGCTGTTGTTATGAGGGAAAATAGGAGCAGGGCTATGTATGCTACCTTGAGCTCCTTTATGAAAGATGGGACATACAGTACACCTAATAACCAAATAAATGGTGACACCTGTTACAATATCCTATTAAGCTTCTGTACAACTTAATCCCTCCTCCCCATCTGCTTATTCTTCCACAGTGAACAAGAACTATACAAAACTCTCGTTATTTCTGGAGTGGAAGGGATATTGCAGCAGGATCTAGGCAACAAACTCCCTGGGAACATGGATGAGCATGGGTAGGAACTAAATCTTTATTGCAGTTCAGGAAAGGAAACTACTACAATCAGTTCACAGTATTGGAACAAATAGAAGAGACCATGCAGAGTCTCTTCTATAACCACTCCTGCTTCAAATCTTTCATGCCCTTTTCCCAAGCCTTCTCCTGTGTAAAAATGCTTTGCCCTTTCTTTTTCCACACTCCCTTGGACTGTTCATTGGAGCAGTTGGGGATTTACATTCTCTGCATTCCTGCTCTGGGAATCTTCCTGAGAATTTTCTGCCTCTAACAGAATCTGATAGAGATAGAGATAGAGATAGAGATAGAGATAGAGATAGAGATAGAGATAGAGAGAGAGATAGAGAGAGAGATAGAGAGAGAGAGAGAGAGAGATATGGAAGACCACAACTCCCTAGAGCTGATACTTGCTTCAGGTCTCTGTCCCAGTGGAACAAATAATATGATTAGAAAATTAGTTCTGAGAACTTTTAAATACTTAGTTCAGAAATTACTGATCTTGGTCTACAAACCACAATGGCTACATTCACATGACATGCTAAGCCAAAACTACATTATCACCTTTATGTGAGAACCCAATCTGTTTGTGCACAGATATATATCTGAAGCTGTCTTCCAAGTGAGGAAAGATCCTAGCCCTGTCAGGATGCCCCTTTGGAATTATATTTGCATCTAGTGTTCATTATGCTCATGGAATATGAACAGCAATTAGCATGATCACTGGGCCCAGTGGCAATGGAGAAAGGGTTTGCTTCAGTGACTCTGGCCGCCTCCACACAGCTGCTTTGCCGTGCTGTCCTCCAATCCTGAAGCAAGCAGGAGGATGAAATTACACTGCCCTAAATCTTGCTGTTCCCCACAGGTGCTCTTACCACTTATTTAAAAAGGAAAAACGTTGCTGCAGAAGCCGGGGTTCCTATACACCAAAGACAGCACAAAAAGAGAAAGGAAAAAAAGCAAGGGACAGACATTTATAAAAAGAGGCACGTGCATTTTCTAGGGTGTATACTACAGAATAAGGCAAAGAAGCATGGGCAAAGCATGACTTACTCCACATCCTCTCTGTATTGGTATTCCCAAACATAGGGAGCTACTTCATACTGAATTGGTTCGCGCACATTAAAATACACTATAGTTTGCTTGGTTTGGGCTTTGGGCAGATCCATACTTCCTGCTAGCTCAATTGCCAGTATGGGGCACCTCCAGCTTATTGAGTGCAGGGATGGATGACATCATCCCCTACCTACATACAGTATATCCAGCCCAACACAAATACGCCCCCTGCCCATGTTCTGTCACCTTCAAAACTACTGTTTTCCTTTATAAGCCATCTTAAGCCTTCTGAACAGACGGTCTGCAGCACTTCCTTCCAGTCTAGTAATAGCCCCAGCGCCTATTGGCTACACCCCGGCTTGCCCCCTCCCCTCCAGTGGCTGGTTGCTGCCCTGTGCAGCCATTTCATCCTGGGCTGCTGGGCTCCTCTGTTTCCCACTGGCCGACAGATGCCATTTCTTAATTACCTGGTGGTTGATCCAACACGCCCCATTAAGTCAATGAATTTTCCTTGCTCTGGGTCTCCCCCTACCCCCCGAAGGCCATTGCTCCATTCAGCTCTTACAACTCCCAGGGGACACCCTTTCAATTTCTGCCAGGCTCTGGGTGAAGCATGTTCCCCGTGCATTCCCACCCCCAGCCCACAGTACTGCAAATCTTCCCTTCCGTTTTCTCCCCGCTCCGGCACAATCTTAAAATTGCAGCATAGGTAGGTTGGACTGAAAGTGCATGCTGTTTTGCTTCTATGAAGCTGAACCATCAGATCTTCCTTGCTAGAAAGCTTCCACGAATCTGCAGCAGAACATAAGAATAATCTGTTTCCTTTGCTTTAATTATTATAGCATCAGTGGAAAGATAGTACAATAAGGGTGAAAAAAGAAATAAAGGGTTCGCATTAGTGTCAAAGGAAAGAACCTAGGAAACAGGTGTGAAAACCTCCATGTGTGCAAACATCTGGGAAAGCAAAGAATGGGGACTAGTGAGAAGGTGACAATCCCTAAAAAGAAAAGGCAGGCATTGAGAAATCCATTCACACATGCATTCCCTCCATGGATGGGAAAGACAGAAGCAGGGGAAAAACCAGTCAGGGCCTGCAGGGCCTGTAATCCAGAGTGAGCATCTATCCAAGCCTGTTGCCAAACCACTGCAACCCAGATTTAAATTTTAAAGTTGGCTTCAGGAACAGCCAGGAGGAGCACAAGAGACAAGCAGCTTAGGCTGCCATGCAGAATTGCCTTTAGTATGAAACCCACAAACTATAGTTTATTCAGGTTGGATTATTGACTGGTGTATCCAGTCAGCCGTTCAATAAACAAACAGTGATTGCATGCAATTAGGCTGACCATACGTACCGTTCTAAACGGGACAGTACTGGTTTTTTCACATTTCCTGACCGTTCCATCGTTTTAATATTGTTATACACCAAAAACTTACCATGCACTTTCCAAAGGAGCCAAATTACAACAGAGACTTTGGGAACGGAGATCAGCAAGATTTATTTGGCCAAGCAAAGGTTGCCGGATGGCTATCCTACAGATACCACGCGCAGGTGATCTCTGAGTGGAAAAGCCATCCAGAGTTCAGGAGTGCACAAGCTTTTATACAACAAATACAAACAGGAAATGAGGATGATGATGGTATGCCCATATGTGGGTGAAGTGTCTGATGACCATTCCCTGGGATTGGTTGGTTTTTGGGGACCAGGGTCCCTCCCAGAGCTGAAGGATTCTGGGACTCACCAGGTCAAGGGGGTGACGTGGGTCATCAACATAGTTACAAAGAATGGAGCTTGGGAACATTCACACCATTTGTTCTATGAGATTGATACTTGCATCTTACAGAGATAATAGTAACACTTACAGGGACATCGGGTTACACAAGCATACTAAATTACAGAGGTCAGAGCCATAAAGTCAAGTCTTTGGATATTCACATCTTGGGGAGGATAGAACAAAGGATTTATTACAAGGAAGTCAGGTAAACGTGTTAGCTTGTCAGGAAGAAGACGCTAACCAGAGGGGGAGAGCCCCAAACTGGTATGCATTCTAAAGAGAGGTAGGATTACTTTATAGCACCTAATATCGCTATGCAGAATTCTTTGGGGCTTTGCTGAGGCAAAGCCCCTCTCAGGGTCATCCCTGGGTTAACACTCTTTGGTTCAAGCATAATCTTTGGTTCAGTGGAGTTCTAGCAGCGTTGCACTATGGGAAACACTAGAGCAGGGTGTTTTCCAGGCCAAGGTCTGTGGCCCATGGTTTCTCAGATCCTAACAAATATAAATGTCAAATTTGTCCCGTTTTTTAAAAAAAACGTGTCACTGGTGATGTCAGAATGGAGCCTGACTCAGAATTGAGGGAGGGGGAGCTCCGCAGCAACGGTTGGAAAATTGCAACAGAGTTTAATTTGGTGGGAAACCTGCAGCGGGAAAACCAGGAGCAGCTGATTGGCGGTGATCAAAAGGTGGAGCCGCTACCACCTATCAGCACCAGGGGAAAAAAGGGCAACAAGACGTGCCAAATGGAAAGCTAACCGGTTGGTTCCTATCCAAAAATGGCGGGAAGAAAAGAATTTAAAAGGACGTCCAAAGGAGGAATGGGTTGTCGGGGACAACTGTTCACTAGACTCCTGCTTCAAGCCTCGTCTCTTGCCTCCAGCCGAAGCCTCTGCAGAACTCAAACTTGAAGGCGCCATAGAATCTCTTCCCTCCTCCGCTGTACCCCGCCTTCCTGCGCCTTCCCTGCCTTGCCGATTCCACCCGCCTTCCAACTCCGTCGCCCTGCGCTTCCTCCGCCCTCTGTCGCCTTGCCAAACTGAATCCTGCCTCGCCGTTCCTTCAAGCCAACCGCCCGGAACCCTCCGTGTCGCGCTGCTCAATATGTTCATGTAATAAAACTTTTTCATTGTAATGAAAACAAAAATCTTTTTATATATACAGTAATCTGTTTAAGGACCAGCAAATGGATCTTAAAAACTCTTTAAAACGTTTTTTATCGTCTTACTTTTTCATGAATACGGAATATTACATAAGTTTAACCCCATCCCATTTTTGCCATCCCAATGTCCCGTTTTTGTCTCAAGGAAATATGGTCAGCCTAATGCAATGTGTGAACCAGGACATCCCCTTAGTCTACATAGTAGGATTAGTAGGATTGTGCAAAGCATTTGCAAGAGTGAGTTGGCGTAAGCAAAACACTGCTCCTTGAAGTGTTAAAGCAGCTGCATCCTCCAGAAGCTAAGTACAGCTGCTCAAAAGGCTTTCCCCGGAGGCCTCCTTCCATACATATGCATGTGAGACAACGCTTCCCTTGGGAAGCCGAATGAAGCAAAGCTGTTGCACAGGCAAAGACAGCCAGGGTTGATATTCAAAGCAGCCATGTGATTCCCCAATTGGAAGAGGTACATGAAGCAGGATCTTCAAATGTGAAGACATATTGTCAGCCTGTTTCAGAAGAATTTTGTTGAATTTCAGACATTACAAAAGGTATTTTTATCCCATAACAAAATAGCAAAGACATAATTCCAATACAGGTAGTCCTCGAGTTATGACTGCGATTGAGACCGGAATTGCCATCATTAAGCGATGCGGTCATAAAGTGATGTAACCCATGCGGGTCATTAAGCGGGAAGCAGAGGGAGTCCCAGGTAAGGAGCGTGGGGATGCTGCAGGGGGGTGGGGGAGGCCTGGGAGGCCCGGCGCAGGCTGCACGTGAGTTGGGGGAGAGGGTGCTCGGTGAGCTCAGAAAGGCGGGGAATGAGGGCACAGGGTGCATGCATTTGCAGGGAGGCTGGGAAAGAGGGCACGGGGTGCGTGCGAGCGCAGGGAGGCCGTGGAAAGGGGTGTAGGATGCGTACATGTGTGTGAGGGAAGGAGGGAAGGAGGGCACGGTTTGTGTGAGTGAAGAAAGGCCGGGTGGGGGGAGACTTACCCCAGCGACTTGCTTTGACTTTGCTTGGGGGAAGCTGGCAGGGAAGGTCGGAAATGGCGATCACATGACCGCAGGGCACTGCAACTGGTCATAAGTGCAAGCTGGTTGCCAGGCACCAGAATTTTGTTCACATGACCACGGGGGCACTACAACAGTTGGAACTTCGAGTACCAGTTGCAAGTCCCTTCGTTCAGCACTGTCGTAACTTCGAACAGTTGCTGAATAAATGATTGTAACTTGAGGACTAACTGCTGCAAAAGTTGTGATTACACACATTGGAAAACAAAGATAAACCTTTCTGTAAAAAGTTGGATTGACTATGGTGCTGGTGGTGATGATGATTGTGATTAAAAATCACAAAAGAAGAACAGCCTAAGGACAGCCACAAGTTTGACATAGTTATTAACAGAAAACTACTATTCTTTTCCTGATTGCAGAAAAACACCAACTGCTACCATTCGCCATCTCAGAATTTATTTGGGAAAAAATTGATCCAAATTTTGTCATGTGAGGCATGACAAAACTGAGAACTGAAAACAATAGTAGACCTAACTTTTGTTTATTTTCTATAGCATTCATTTTAGCTTAGCTAAAATTCATTTTAGGTTAACTTAGTAGTAACCTCCTTTTAAGATCTTACCATCCTCTGGATTTTTTCTATTTATTATGATATTGCATCCTAATGATTTATAGGTGTTTTAATTTTAATATTTTATTGTAAACTGCCCAGAGTCTACTGCGGTAGAGATGGGCGGTGATAAATTTGATTAATAAATAAATAAATAAATAATAAATAGCAAACACCCCAGGGGGCATAAGGCAAACCAGAAGGGGGAGAAAGGGAGGTAAGAGAAGTGCCCACAAGTAATTCAGAGCACATCCCCGGCAGGCCTTGGCAAACGGCACCTTTCTCCCATCAGCCGCGCTGGGCATGCAGCAGAGCTCCCAAGTGGGATGTTTACATTTGGGAGCATGTGGGAACATCTAGAAATGTTTTCAGAGCTTAGGTGCAAGAAATTCCGCAGCAGGTCGAAGAACATCGGCAAGCAGCCTGCCAAGAGGGTGGTGGTTGGGTGACAGCTGAAGCAGTGTGAAGGAGGTACTGTATGTTCACTGGCTACCTGACTCAGGTTGAAACTGGGACTTTCTGCATACATTGCATCACCTCTCACCTGACTATCTGAAGCTATTGTTACCAGGTAGTGAGTTGAAAAGTTAGGTAGCTTCTGGGCTGTTGCCACAGGGACTGGGATTACTTTCCATCAAGTCCATTTGATGAAAACAGCTGCTACATTTCTGTATGTTTTTGAGCCTGACTTAACAGCCGTCACTTGTGACTTGCGGCCTGGAGTGTGTGGGTGTTTAAAGTGCAATCTGCAGTATCTAGGTGTCTGAGGTACTTTAGACGATTCAGATCATGCAACTGGTAGACTTCCTCTGCTTCTCATTTTGGTGCATTTTTAATTCCCAAAATGGAAAAACGAAATGATCGTTGAGCAATGACTAAGTGGTTAATCTGCAATGTCTTGTCTAAATATATTTAATCATTTTCATATGGCAGATGATGTAGTCTATGAGGGGCTATTTACATCACAAAACTAATTAGTAGAATCACTGATTCAGACGAAAATTCACTAGAATCATTAGTAGTCAAACCAGGCTGAGGACTTCGAAATCCCAATGGTGCGGGATCAAGAGAGAGAATGTAGAAACCTACACCTTCTCCCTAGAACAGTGTTACTCAATCTTGGCAACTTTAAGATGTGCGGACTTCAACTCCCAGAATTCCCCAGCTAGCATGTCCACACATCTTAAAGTTGCCAAGGTTGAGAAACACTGCCCTAGAATATTAGCACAGTCAGAGGGCACTTCTGCACTGCACTGTCAAGCTGCTTCTGTTGTGTGCTGATCTAAACTGGTTTAAGAAAATTCTGTCCAGATTAGGATGCTTCAGCAGCATCCTGCAGATGCACATTAGGTGTGCAGATTGCCGGCTGCTGCACACCCAATCTCTACCACCATTGGACAATTCCCCTGCTGATGTGCTGTCCCAATTTTTGGTGCCATTTGCTTTCCTTTCCGTGGGTGTTTTACTGAACAAATATCCTTTCTGAAACATGTAATGCTGTTTACAAAGTTAAAGCATCAAAATGCACTCACATGTGGGTACAGCCACCAGCTTTAAAATAAAAATCCATTCTTACATTTTCCTAGGTTTGGTTGTGCCTGTGCTGTGTGCTATAACCTAATATTATAGTGTTGTTTCAGTAGTGTAGCAGCTGTAACATTTGCTTGTCATGCAGAGGAATGCTGGTTCAAACCCTAACACATTTTTTTTCTTTAATTACAGTTTTTCTTTCCCGGAGCTACCCATTTAATGCTAATTTTTAAATCAGTTTCCCAGTGCACCGTTTAATTGTTTTTCTTCTCACTTGAATTGGAAGGGTTGTATTGCAGTTCCCAAATAGCCAAATGAGTAAGTACTGCAAGGGACTTATCAGTGCATTTACCTGGGGCTCAGTTTAACAAAAAAGAAGCTAATGACATACTGGTGTACTATTAAAAAATTCCCGACAACGGTAGAAAAGTGGGTAGCTCAGGGAAAGAAAGATAGCAGTTTACTGGTGCAAGATTTCATAGTCAGTACCTGTTGGGCAGTGTTGGACGTCAAGGTTTAGTGACCGTGATCTAGACAACAGATTTCCTGACGTTTCGCTGGCAACTGTGGCTGGCATCTTCAGAGGCAAGGTGATCTGCTACACAGACCACAGGCAACTGAGCAGGGCCTGACTTCTGACTGGTCTTTAGCCAAGCCAATTGGTCTTCAGACCAGCCCTCACCACCTTGCACCAATCAGGAACCAGTTCGGTTAAAGACCAACCGGAGGTCAGGACACCTGGCTATAAAGACACCCCTATGGGGTGTGTAGTTCCGATATGGAGTGAGTGAACTAGTGAACAAGTACCCTGCTGACCTGCTAAGCAGGTGTACAAATGTGACCGGAGAATATGAGCCGCAACAAACACAACTGTTAGACCTTCTAACAAAAGTGTAAGCCACCAATGCAAACCCTCCCCAAAAGAATTAGATCTGCAGCTGCAACAACCTGCATTTAGGAACACTAAAAATGCACTTTCTAAATAAGTTGTTAATTTAAAAAAAAAAATCCTAGCAAACATAATACTGGTCAATATTTATGGAAATCATTGTGATTTCAAGATGTGATTCTTGCCAATATTATTATTTTATTTTTTTATTTTATCTTATTTATACCCCGCCTATCCCCTCCCTAATGGAGGGCTCTAGGCGGCTTACAATCAGTACATATATATCAGTTATACATCATCTTATAATACCCGCGCAATTAGGGAGGGGGTGAGGGAACCGGCTCTTCAATCGCAGGTCGGACTACATGTCCCAGGAACCTTTGCTTCAGAGCCGGCTGCTGACGTCCAGGAAGTTGATGTTTTTTCGGGATCTGCCGTCCTCTGCCGTCCTCCATCGCCATCCACGGGAACCAGCTTTTCTTCTCGGTCCGAGGGCGACCCTCCGAAAAGGACGCCAGCAAATTGGCCCACGTGAGTGGTCCCCATTCATCTACTTGCCGGGCTTTCGATCAGCTGGGTGGGCTGGAGCTGGGGCTAGTGACGGGCGCTCACCCCGCCACGCGGATTCGAGCTGCCGACGTTATGGTCGGCAGACTACCAGCTCAGCGGTTTAACCCGCTGAGCCACCGCGCCCCATAGCTTAGAAAGGGGAGTAAACACATTCATAAAATGCCATCCTTGGAAGCAGCGCATGTCTGAATGCCATGGGCTAAAAGGCAATAATGAGAGATTATTCCCTATGTCAGGGATAGGAAAGTTTTCTGAGCCAAGGGCATATTTCAATTTTTGATGAGTGCGTTCACAAAATGCCTCCCAGGGTGAACACAGACAGTCACAGAACACACATTTACCAGAAAGCAAATCAGCTTCAAGATGCTCTCTTGTATGTCCCAAATAGAAGCAATGCTGGTCCTTTGCTTGGTTGCATGGTAGCTGCCTATTTAATTTTAACACTGAAATAATCTTTGAAAACAGAATGAGCTGGGAACCTGGTGGGCACCAAGGGAGGTAGCTGAGGTCACAATAATACATCCAGGCACCACATTGTCTCTCCCTGGGCCCTGTTGCTCCAGTAAAATTGGGGGAAAAACACTCTTTAACACTGTTATAGCTAAGGATGCATTAAGGCTGTCTTATTCATGACCTGGGGATGAGATGTAGGCAACCATGTGGGGACATGGCAGAAAGAAAGATGTTGCCAAGGGTGCTTGGATGCACTGTGGTTAGGTAAAAGTGGGAAGGCTCTTAGAAAAACTAAAATGCCTAGTCAAATCCCAACTGAACTGAGAACAGGCATGAAAATGTCAGATAAGACGGGATCTGAGAAATCAGTTAAACTCCCAACATTTAAAGTAAAGTATGTCAAAGGTGTTTATTTTAATCTTTTCTGGATGTTCATCATTTTTGTCAATGTTTTTTTCAATCTATTTTTAATATACCATGCCACCCAGAGTCATCATGGAGTCAGGTGGCCTTACAGATTTAATAAAATCAGAACTGACGATAAAAATACAGAGCCTGACCAATAATCACAGCACTGCTGATATGATACTACATTTGATGGAATAAACTAAGTTGAGCCCAAATCAGATGCCAATGTATTGTTTCTGCTATGATTAAAGATCATCCATATTTTGCTATTATTTTTCATTTATACCCATAGATATGCAGCACCTGTACCCCACTCCTACAATATGATCCATCCATCCATCCATCCATCCATCCATCCATCCATCCATCCATCCATCCATTTCTGCCACTTAGATATAAATGGCAGACTGAATGCTGAAGGCCCACACAACTGGAGCTTCCTTGCTCTTTAGAGTTCTGTTCCTAGTGTATGGCAGATTTCCTAGTGGGTAGGATAGGAAAAAACTGAGACTGTCAGTGAGTGCAATGGAAATGCTAACTGATTACAGTTAAGTAATTCATTTCTACAGTGCAGAGTTTTAATGAAAACTGACCTCCCTTAATTGGTGGGCAGGGAGGAAGTATCCCTATTTTGCCTCCCTTTCTAAAATAACATGGCAGATCTTTCTCTCACATTATTTTTATCTGTGAATTTTAGCCATTTTTCATTCTCAGTGCAGTTAAAATATATTTCAGATGATTTACCAACAATATAAAGTCTGTTTGCCTAGAAATTGCTGGAATGTAGGATTCACTTCAATGCTTAGGACTGGAGATAATTTTATTTATTTATTTATTTATTATTTCAATTTATTCCCCGCCCATCTCCCCTGCAAGGGACTCTGGGCGGGTTACAATAATTACAATTCTGCCACAGCAAAAGGTGAATAATCACAAGTATTGACAATGCGAAGCATATAGTCTTCCTAATAGGCAGTCCATGAAATAATAAAGCATTGTTTTAAAAGAGGATCTTTTAAAATATGTGATGCTAAGTTACAAATGTATTCAAAAAGGTCCATGCAAAGAAGCCCCAACATCTGGGCAATATCAGCAGAATCCAGGGTCTAAATCAGGAGGGAAGGCAGCCTTCAAAAGTTCTGGCCAGTGCCTGGATATCCTTTTTACTGCACTGAGCATATCTAATTGTACTTGATCCATACTTGTTGTCATTGGTGTTCAGTTGTTTAGTCGTGTCCGACTCTTTGTGACCTCATGGACCATAGCACGCCAGGCCTTCCTGTCCTCCACAGTCTCCCGGAGTTTACTCAAATTCATGTTCATTACATCGGTGATGCTATCTAACCATCTCATCCTCTGCTGTCCCCTTCTCCTTTTGCCTTCAGTCTTTCCCAGCATCAGGGTCTTTTCCAGTGAGTCCTCCCTTCGCATTAAGTGGCCAAAGTATTTGAGCTTCAGCTTCAGTATCTGTCCTTCCAATGAGCAGTCAGGGTTGATTTCCTTCAGGATTGACTGATTTGACCTCCTTGCAGTCCAAGGGACTCTTAGGAGTCTTCTCCAGCACCACAGTTCGAAAGCATCAATTCTTTGGCGCTCAGCCTTCCTTATGGTCCAACTCTCACAGCCATACATTACTAACTTTCCAGAAAAGATAGAACGATGAGATAGTGCAAATGGAGATTTAAAACATATTTGCACTGGGTTATTTATTTATTATTTCAGAATTGGTTTCTTGCCATTGCCTTCTTCCTAGGGCCGAGAGAGAGTGACTGGCCCAAGGTCACTCAGCTGGGAGAACTCACAGTCTCCCAGTTTCTAGCTTGATGCCTTAACCACTACACTAAACAAAGTCTCATTTGCACTGTTAGGGTTTCAAAATAAATAGGATTTTTAATCCATCTCCCAAACAAACATTACATAGACACTTTCTATACAATAAAGAGAATAATGTATCTTATAGGTAGTATTTTAAAACCTGATTTACATTTGGGTATCGGTGTGGTTAATTTTAAAATCCCTAGAATATATCAGTCATGTGGAAAAGAAAGTACACCCTCTTTGAGTTCTATGGTTTTACGTATCAGGACATAATAAAAATCATATGTGGTAGAACCCACCTCCAAATATTTTAATCTAAACCAGGGTATAGATTACAACCTCATCATTGTGACCCACAAATGCATTAAGGTTCTAAGCTAGTGCCGTCATTGGATGTGGCACATGAGCTCCAATAATTCAACAACAGAGAGACTATCACACCAGAGAGACTTCAGCATTAGGCTGATTAGAATTTTTAGATGGCACATAATCATTATCCACTATCTGCAAAAACAGTTTTCCAGCCAAACCTTAACTGCCAAAAATGAGTGATTTCCAAAGCTTATCTGTTCATAGTTGATTGTCAGTTGTAGGTTAATGAGAACAGCTAATTCACCAGCTGCTCTACCTCTGTCCATTTACCTAATGATAAGACACATCCTTGCCTTGAAGCATTGTGTGGAATCAAACGCAGGACCCAAAGCAAATGATCAAGGCTGAACTGCAGTATTTATTAAACAGTGCACACTGGAGGGGATCTCACCATGGCTAGTGGGTGTCTCCCCTGCAGGAAAAAGAAATGCACTGATATTTATACATTACAGGAAAAGGAAATGATGTAAGCATACATATTCATATGACGATTCAGGCATACATACATATTCCTAAGCAATAGACCTCAAGTTACTTTCCGCCCTACTTACCTGCTCTGAAGAAAGCCACTGGGAAGAAGGGAGGGAGCAAACTTCTTGAATACAGAGATTCCTGGGTTGCTATGGGAATGTCCTGATAAAAGTTAGCAAAAGCTGCAGAATCTGGTGTGAGATAGCTTCCAAGGGTGTTGCCGCATTCCTTTATGTTTCAGTTTGGTTTAAACAGGACCATTCCCTGAAAACTCTGAAAAGTTATTTTCCTCACAATTTAAATAGGATCTTAGGGATTTTAGGTTCTTGGATCCAGGTTGGTTTGATACGTAAAATGAGGGATGAAGGAATACAATTCACATTTTAATGTGTGCTTACCTCATCAATCCTTCCTGAATGTAAATAGGCAAACTGAATGCTGTTGTATGTTGACATCTGCACTTGCCTAGGTTTTGTAACACCTCTGTGTATCAAAAATATACCCTAAAATGTATGTATTAAGGGAAAGTTTACACATTTTACACAAAAACAGGTCCAAAGAGGCATGCTATGAGAAATGTGCAAGAAAATTCACAATGAGACAAAAGCTAGAAGGAATGAACTTAAACTGAAAAAATTAGAAGTGGGCAAAAAAAATAATGTGATAGATTTTATCATCTGTACATAAAATGCCATGTTCTAACAGTAAAACAGAGAAGACAATACTCTTTTTCAGGATTGCTATTTTCTACTAAAGTATTTTAATATCTCCATAGTCCATAGAATTAGAAGAAAATGTGGCACAGGCTAATGGGGTCTGTTAGAGGATGCAGAATTTATGGGAGCAGACACTATTTTTTTTCCTGATAGGATTGATCGTAACTGTTAAAGCTAATTCTGCAATACCCAGATAGCTCCTATTTTTCAATCAAGGGCTTTCAGACAGGGACACCGGAATCAAATTATACTTACTGATAACCTTAGAACTGCTCCTGTAGTCCTAGATGCCAGCAAAGATCTCAGACTTATTTCTTGCATTTATCATTGATTAATAAACAACATCCTCTCCCCAGAAAAGATATATAATTCAATTAGTTACTTTTTTTTAAAAAAAGGAAGCTAATATAAAGAAAGTATAAACACAAATAAGGATAACAAGAGAATGGATAAAAACAATTTTTCAACATGTAAATTCGCTCAAAAATTAAAAGTAACAGAGAAAAAATTGTATTACAAGAGAAAGCTCAAGGGAGGTCTCTTAAAATACTTCACTGAAAAATATTTGATATTTACAGTAGATTGTTTCACTTAACAGATCAAATGGATATTGCAGAGGATTATTGTTTTGGAACACCAGAACAAAATGGGGGTACAGCAAAATATTCCTTTGGTTGATATTAAATGTTCATTGACAACATGAATACATAAAAGGGTTGTGGAATGAACCAGTGATATACTGTACTTAAGATAGTTTTTTTCTTTTTTTTGATGCCTTCGAGTCAGTGTTGACTCCTGGCAACACTTTTCTTGGCAAGATTTCAGAAGTGGTTTGCCATTGCCTGCTTCCTAAGGTTGAGAGAGAGTGAGTGGCCCAAGGTCACCCAGCTGGCTTTGTGCCTAAGGCAGGACTAGAACTCAATGTCTCCCGGTTTCTAGCCTGGTGCCTTAAGCACTACACCAAACTGGCTCTCAGTTCAGATAGTAGTCCTCATCAAATACATGGAGATGGATTAAAAATAAAAAGGGTCAGCTAAACAGGGACAAGATTTGACTTTAATAAGAAACTATAGGCCAATATCATTATTGAATCATGACTACAAGTTGTTTACAACATTTCTGGCTGATAGACTGAAAATAATTTTGCAAGAATTTATTCATGAGGATCAATGTGGGTATTTACTTAAAAGACAGTTAAGGGACAATATTAGAAATGTGTTGGACATTTTGGAATATTTGGAGCGACATAATGAGAAACGAGCCGCATTGATTTTCTTAGATGCAGAGAAGGCCTTTGGAACTGGGCTTTCTTGTTCAAAGTTTTGGAAGATATGAACTTTGGAGAGAACTTTATAAAAGGGGTAAGATTGATTTTTAAAAATTATTTTAAAAAAATTAAAAGGGTCAGTTGTGCTTTTTCACTGGGACCATCTCTGGATTAGATTAAGCTTGCCTGATCACTATGTGCAGGGGCTTTCATAGGAACTGGTCCCATAAACACACCATGTCCCAGCTGCTCTAGAAGCCTGTTTTATGGATCTGTACAGGTAGATTTTCTCTGTTTAGATGTGCCATCATACACACGTATTGTGAAGAAGCAACATAGTCAGGTGCATTATTTTCTCTTTCAACACATATAGATGTGCAAGAGTTTATGAAATTTGTTGTGGAAAGTTCTGAACAATAATTACTGCACTATGTAAAAGCTATTCATGATTCTTTGGATTGCCAAGGTAAGGCATTCCTGTATAATAATCAACAAGTATTATTCCCTCCCAACTTCTCATAATAGGAAATACTTTTAAAATACTATTCAATAACTGTGCTGATACAACGTGCTAACCCATGGTTAACTAAATCATGACCTACTAGGGCTGCTATATCTGGGCTGCAAAACTCTGGATGATTGGATGGCACCAAAGAAATACAGAAAACTCTATTTACTGCCATTTAGCGGTCTTCTGAATTTTTGCAGCCTGGGGACAAGATAACCCTATTATAAACTAATTATCTCGGTTGGGTTGCACAGTACACTGAAGCATAAACTAACCACACTATCAGATTTCACACCAGATACTGGCTGAGTTCTCACATAATGTTGGTCTACGCTAAAGTGCAGCTGAGTAGTTTATAGTTCAGCATGCTGTAGAAATCCAACCATTGATTTAGCATCAAGTTACACCCCTTTTGATTCTAGGCGTTCATTTTATTCCTGCACTTGGCTGATCATCTGTTCAGTGGAGAAATAGGCTCCTTGAGTGCTCCTAAATAGCTGGATCTCTTACTTGAGCTATTGAAAAAGGCAGTCCTTACAACAGAAGCATGTGATAGGCTATTCTTAATAGATGTTGTTTATCTATATTTTAAGGTTCACAAAATACTACAACGGGTTTATTTCAAATTCTCCATAATGTTATCTTGTTGTCAGATAAAAGGCTTTCCAAACAGGAATACAAAGACAATGCCTTATGATGTTTAAGATTTGAGAAATTTAGCTTTGAATTCTTGTGTTAATTGGGCCAAAGAGAACAACTTTTGTGGTTGTTACAGAGCTCTCATTTTAAAATCCATCTTTCAAAATCACCAAAGGAAATTATGAAAGTGTAGTATTTGATTGGTTTTATGGCACCATTAATAAATGCTTGACTTTGGATAAAGTGGTAATTTAGGAAATGATAAGTGGAGGTTGCCCAACCTGTTATTTTGTTTGATTGCATTACGGTTGCTCTCATGCCATTGAGATCCAGCTGTGCATGATTACATTAATTCTCATAATAACAAATAATGCACTGATGCTTTGCCAACACAACATGATATAAACCTAATATACTTGTCTTAGTAATAAGTTACCATAATATTAGTTAACTGTAATAGGGGAGCAGTGTGAACTACTCTCATTAAAATAAAGTAGTACCTATACAGTTATTCTATAAGTCCTGCCTGCTTCTAAATGCTCTGCCAAATTCCTCCTTCCTTTTTCTTGAATTCTTTTTCTTCTATTTTGACTCCGGCCTGATTCAGCCTCCTGCCTGCTTCGGATCACCTAGAACTAGATCTATTTTTTAAGAATGTGACTCTGCCTCTTTTTTGGAGCATGTTCCATTTTCTCTATACTGGGCCATTTATGTTTCACAGCTTTTCATAAGCCATGTTTTATTTAAGGAATAGTTTTACCACGATCTGTTTGTGGCATCACCAGCCCAGGAGGAAACCCGAAGGAAAAAGGACCCAAAAATAAGGCAGGGAAAGAGCCTGAAATTCAGAGATAAGAAAGCAGAGAAAAGGAAGAAGAGGTGTCAAATGGAAAGGAAGGAACACAGCTTATTCTGATAGACAGACAATGCATCCTATTGGGAAGAGTCACTGTATTTCCAGAGTGCTATCATTTCTCATCTCCAATCTTTGTAAAAGATTTTGAACCTGGTCTGCAATTGCCTTTCCATCCAGCAGCCTCTCAATGCTAAGAAAACCAATTACTGTACTCTCCAGTTAATGCATAGGATAGCCCTCTGGAACATTCTTCCCCAGAGCCCTCTCTCCTGGACTTCCATAAAAAACTGAAGACCTGGTTCTGCCATCGTGCCTGGGGCGGGGAGGGGAATAGTCATTCTTGGGGATGGCTGGTGCCCTAGAATGGCCCCTTATATATTCACGGACTGAAGTAGATTCTTGCTGCCATCTGAATTGTATGATATTTTATATTTTTATTTTTAGTTGTAGTTATATCTAATGTATTAGTTAGAGTTGGTATAGAATTTTAAATTTTATTCTTCCTGTAAACCGCCCAGAGTCCCTCCTTAGGGGGAGATGGGCGGTGATAGAAATTTGAATAATAACAATAAAAAATAGGATAGTGCAAAAACTGGAGTTCAATTGTTGCTCCCCAAATCTATCAGTGATCCCAAAAATCGCCTTACTCCTAATCGCAGACAATGGAAGAGGCTATTCCCCTTCCCCCTCTGCTTTTTGTTCAGTTCAGGATCATTTGTCTGACTGTAGGCAAAAACCCTGGAGTGATTACTACTGGAAAGGAGCAGCTGAAGCAAGAGCCCTGGGGCTGTGCAGTGGAGGGAAGCAGAACTCTGGAAAATCAGCCTGCCCATCAGCTTCAGAGCTGCAGTGATTTCAGCTGCAGCAAAGCTGCGATGGAAATTAATCAGCTTGCTGCTGAATGTAGACAAGGGTAGAAATTCACACAGGTCCAAAGACGATTCTGGAGTGGTGCAAATACTCCAAAGGAGCCCCCCGCTCCTCAGAAGATGAGAATAAACCAGGGTTTATTGGTTTAAGCCAAGCCAGCCAAGATTCTGAGTAGGCACAATGTTTACTTGAGACCTTCCTTTTTATCACTAAATCCTATATGCCTGCAATGTTTACTCCACTATTCTTTGGTTTTTGAAGTAGCTGACAAGAATGTGAGGGAATCCCATCTCCCTAAATACAGATATAAGTCTCAAAATTATATTATACCAGAACCTGAGTGCTCATTGGATACCCACCAGCAGGCTGCTGCTACTCCTGCCCTTCTGTTCATGTCCGAAGGCCTTATTCTGTAAGGAGATCCTTGAAGTGAAGCCCTGTGGGTGAAGCTCCAGTTTGCACATGGGGGGAAGGGGAAGGGTGCCTTTGAGTCAGACATGACTCCTGGTGACTGCCTGGACAAGTCCCTGCAGTTTTCTTGGCAAGATTTTGGAAGTGGTTTTCCATTGCCTGCTTCCTAGGGCTGAAAGAGAGTGACTGGCCCAAGGTCACCCAGCTGGCTTTGTGACTAAGGCGGGACTAGAATTCAATGTCTCCTGGTTGCTAGCTTGGTGCCTTAACCACTACACCAAACTGGCTCTTATTTTTTTTGTGTGGGTGCCTTCAAGACAGTGTTGACTCCTGGCGACTGCCTGGACAAGTCCCTGCAGTTTTCTTGGTAATGTGCACAGTTCAGGTATATGACCTTCCCCCATTTTCATGGGCATGGGTACTCATCAGATTCAAATAAAGTTGGGAATTTTAGCTACGTGCCGCATAGAATTCCTTTCCATCTGATGCTTTGAGCTTCATAAACTTCATAAAATAGCCTTCAGCTAGATTTGGTGCTTGTGAATCATTTTTGACAACAAGTCTGTCAGATGAATATGTCAGATGAAATGATCTGGAGTTCAGCTCCGTTGAAATGAAAATTAAATGGGCAGCCCCCAAAGGTTTTCTGTTTGCAAAACATACACTACTGTCTTTCTGAATCCAAGAAACCCTGAAGTCAATCATCTTTGGAGTCCTGGACCATTTCCACATAAAGATTAATTCTGCTATCACATTTGTGATGGAAGTGAATTAGTAGCATAATCCTAATTTTTTTTGGAAGGAAATTATGCTTTTTCAATAGATTTCTAAGTAGAAGCCCAATCCTGATTATATGTGCTGAGAAGTCATTGACTGATTTCAGTAGAATTTACTCGCAGATAGGGATACAATCTAGGCTCACTTACTAAGAAGTTAGTCCCACTGAACTTTTACCTCTTGAGCTTCAAAATTCCAGTCTTGGGACAAGCCTACTCAAAGAACCATATTTTTCCTCATATTCTTCTCCCAGTGTTTCTCAACCTCAGCAACTTTAAGATGTGTAGACTACTACACCCAGAATTCTAAGAAAGTTGCTAAATTTTGTTGATGGCAATTGCCACAGGAAGCCAGTGGGTTTAAACTTATTTAGATCTATTGCTCCTGGTTGTTTGGGGGATTATAAACGTAGCTGGCCAATACTATTTACTGTTTTAGTAGGAATACATACCGTATTTTCCGGCGTATAAGACGACTGGGCGTATAAGACGACCCCCAACTTTTCCAGTTAAAATATAGAGTTTGGGATATACGCCGGAAAATACGGTACTCGCCGTATAAGACCTCTCCTGGCCAAGTGCAGCCGCTCGCCGGAACGCAGCCCCCAGGGAAGAGCAGGAGGACGAGCGCGGGGCGGCGTACTGCATTGGGTCCCGTCGCTCGAAGGAGAAACGCGGGGAGGGGGGAGCGAGCTCCGTTCCCTTGGAGCAGCCTTGGGAAGGGAGGGGGCAAAATGCAGTGGCTCCACGACGGGCTCCAAAGTCGCCCACAACACTCAACGGGTGCCTCGCTTCACCTCGCCTAAAAGCAGCGGCAGCAAGAGCAGCGGTTGGGGAAAGGGAAGCCTGGTAGGAAACGCGGCCAATTATGGGGCCCCACTCGCGGCTGGGAGGGGAAGGGAAGGGAAGGCAAGGCGAGGTGAGGCGAGGTGAAGCGAGGTGCCCGTTGAGTGTTGTGGGCGACTTTGGAGCCCGTCGTGGAGCCACTGCGTTTTGCCCCCTCCCTTCCCAAGGCTGCTCTGAGGGAACGGAGCTCGCTCCCCCCTCCCCGCGTTTCTCCTTCGAGCGACGGGACCCAATGCAGTACGCCGCCCCGCGCTCGTCCTCCTGCTCTTCCCTGGGGGCTGCGTTCCGGCGAGAGGCTGCACTTGGCCAGGAGAGGTCTTATACGGCGAGTACGTATTTTCCAGCGTATAAGACGACACCCGGCGTATAAGACGACCCCCGGCTTTTGAGAAGATTTTCCTGGGTTAAAAAGTCGTCTTATACGCCGGAAAATACGGTATATATGTAAAAAGACTTTAATTTATCTTATTTAATTTTAGCCTATTTTACTTGTTATTTTGTCTCATTTGTTCCATTTTAAATCCAATTTACCAATACATTACACAAATACATATTTTCTTTTTCCTTTTAATTTGGTCTTTGTCTGTAAATGTATATAAAAATAAATAAGCAGATGCCCACATTGGTGACCTCTCATTCAAACAACTTGAAATTTAATAGCTCCCCCCATAAATTTACATTTGATAATATTCCTCCAAATATGGATTGTTATTATTTCAGATTAATCTCATTCTTCAATTAAACATCCAAAAGTTATGGATGCTTCTTTTTAAAAAAGATGCATATTTAACCACTCCCAAACTGATTTCTAAGAAATTTTTCTTATAAAGATCTAATTTTCCTTCAAACATCATCTGATTCTGGTCTTCCCATACCCATTCCTAAGTCATATTTCTTTCCACCATTGTGCATATTTCAATGCTTCCGAGTTGACCTCATCGAGGTCCAGTGGAGTCCAGGCTGCCCCTAATGAAAGACAGAGTAGAAGATGTTGCATAGTCAATCTCTCACCAGTCCCTGGTTTCTGGTCCAATGGACTCCCCCATTTGACTATATTGACTTTTGACTTAACAATCTGCTATGGAGGCAGTTTTGGGCTTTCTTCCCCTGCTCTAGAGAGGAGCTGCTGTTTTGTATGAATGCCCATGTCATCCCCCACAAGGCTTTGTAGTCACGTCTGCTGTCGTTCCTGTTTAACAGAACTCAGTCGGGTATTCAGTGGTTTGGTTCCATAACAGAGGTTTTATGTAATACCAAACATTTTATCAAAACAACCTCCAATTATATTTTCTGTCATTTCATTGGATCTAGTTCTCCACTTGTCTGGAAGGGTATTTGTTTTACTGCCCTTCAAACAACCTATGATAATCCCGCAGCTAGGGTGGGCATGTACATTTTGCACTTGGAGAGATAGAGGACCAAGGCAGTGTTTTTGCTGGTTGCTGGGTGATCCCCCATCACACCCCATGGGAGTATGTAATCTTTTGAGTAATGGTGTTCTGGGCAATGACCTCCCCTCAATTTCTTTATATGGGTTCTAAATGAAAAGGTAAGATTCAGACTCCCACCAAGGTATATTGTGATTCCACCATGTCCTGCTCTCTCTCAGTCCAACTCACCTCACAGGGTTGTTGTTGTGGGGAAAATAGGAGGAGGAAGGAGTATTAGGTATGTTCGCCGCCTTGAGTTATTTATAAAAATAATAAAGGCAGGATAGAAAATTAAACGAATAAATAAATAATTCCTGCTTTGCATCTTGATTATATAAACAGAGGAGGACGACCTTACTTGCATTTAGTCTAAGCTGGTCAATTGTTAATCCTACTAATAATATTTCCCCAAATTAACCTGATCTAATGAAAAAACAAAAAAGGTACACTTTTCCCTCCTGCTTTTCCCATGCTAGACAATGAGTATGAAAGTCAGTGTCTCTGGGGTGATTTCCAGTAAATTCAGTCATTTCCAGAGTTCTGGATCAGGCCTTTGTACTGGACAGGCTGGTCTCCGCAGAAGTCAAGTTAGTATGCTTTACCCAGTATCCTGCAGGATACGTAACAATTCTCTCTTCCCATCAGTTACGTTACTTTCTTTCTCTTAAAACATCTTTATTTCATCAATCATTTTGGGAAAAAAAATCTTGATTAAAAGGCATATGATTTGTTACTTTGCTTCTTCCCCTTCAATTATTACTGTTGCCATACTGTATATGACATTTCTTTTTACTATTTTAAACTTGGTTTTTATTATTGTAATTTTTCATTCACATTATTTTTTGAAAAGAGATGAACAAGTTTATTTTAAAGTTATTTTAAAATTATTTTCCAGAACATCATTCATTGGTTCATTACTGTATTCTCAACGCATCCTCCTCCTCCTCCTCCTCCTCCTCCTCCTCCTCCTCCTCCTCCTCCTCCTCCTCCTCCTCCTCCTCCTCCTCCTCCTCCTCCCTTCTTCAAAAACAAAAGGAACACAAAAGAAAATAACTTTACTCAGCCTGAAGCATTCAAAGTTTTTTTTGTTTATGCCCTGCTATTGTTGTGAACATGCAGAATGAATATTAATATCTCAAATGTCAAAAATTCTTTCCTCTTCTTACTGGCTTTAGGCAATACTGCTTATTTCTCTACTAGAGAACCAGCTTTGCTGCTGTTTCCTCTTCTTTCCCCATATGTTAATTTATTTGAAATTATTGACTACAAATGGATTTCTTGATGGAGTAAACTTTCTGTCTAATCGCAAAATGGTCATATAATGAAATGTTAAATAAGAACACCAACTTTCCATGAAAGTACGCAGGGCAGAGTCACAAGCTTGTCCAATCTTTCTGCTTTACTTGGTTTGCAATGATTTGACAGTACATGGCGCTTTACCAAACTCCATAACTAGAACAATAACTAAACCCTTCAGCATAGTATAAAATATGTTATTATAAAATAACCCTAACCGCCCAGAGTCTGCCACGGTAGAGATGGGCGGGGATAAATCCAAATAATAAATAAAAAATAAATTAATAAATAATAAATGTCAATCTGATGGTAACCAAATATTGTGATAACAAATAATACTATGCAGAATATGACTTGCACTTTCTCAGTGTTCTTTCTACTGGAAAACTGGTAGTCTTGTGTCCAAAAATAACCCTGCTCACAGGTTGTGGGGCCAGGGTGCTCACATGGCACATAAAAAGAGGTCCCTCCAAGTTCCTCTTGCCTGTCCTCCACCCCACTGACTTACGTATTTCTTTCCTTAAAGTGATTTTCATCCTTTCTATAATGTTTTTCTGGAAGTAGTCCAGAAGTCCAGGATTTCTTGAAATAAGAAAGATACTACTGAAATACCTTTAGGGGCTTTCCTATTCTCATTTCAACAGAGCTGAACTCCAGATCATTTCATCTGACACACTTGTTGCCAAAAATGATTCACAAGCATGAGATCTAGCTAAAGGCTATTTTATGAAGTTTATGAAGCTCAAAGCATCAGATGGAGAGGAATTTTATGCGGCATGCAGCTAAAATTCCCAATTTTAGCTACACAATGAAGTAGCTATACTTTATTTGAATCTGATGAATACCCATGCCCATGGAAATAAGGAAAGGTCATGTTCCTGAACTGTGTAGCACTTAGCTCTGTTGGCAGAAGTAATCTTATACTTCACACAAACCAATCCATTATGAGCAGTGACTAACAGTCCCCTCCCAATGAAATAAGTGAGAAAGCAGTAGAAAATGAGTGAGAACTCCATGTGCAAACTGGAACTTCACCCACAGGGCTTCACTTCAAGGATCCCCTTAGAGCAGGGTTTCTCAACCAGGGTTCTGTGGAACCCTAGGGTTCCATGAGATGTTACTAGGGGTTCCCTGGGAGATGACAATCTATTAAAAAAATATTTCAAATATGGGCAACTTTACATTAAAGAAGTACGTTTCATTGTTTATTTTCAGTTTAAGAACACTGTTAAGAACATATATATAAGCCTGCACGTGAAATGAATAGAATAATTTTGTAACTTCTGGCCTATATTTGAGCCTGAACGTGTAGGGATTCCCCAAGGCCTGAAAAATATTTCAAGGGTTCCTCCAGGGTCAAAAGGTTGAGAAAGGCTGCCTTAGAGAGTAACATGAATGGAAGGGCAGGAGTAGCACTGGTGCAGCAGCCATCTGGTAGGTATTCAATGAACGTTCAGGTTCCACACATGGAGAGAGCCCCATCCAAGGTCTGGTTCAGCATTTGAAATGATCAGAATTTTCATTCAAGGTAGAAAAACCAATCTGGTAAAATATAATTTTGAGACTTATATCTGTATTTAGGGATATGGGATTCCCTCAGACTCTTGTTGATTAGGCCAGCTACTTCAAAAACCAAAGAACAACGGAGAAAACATTACATGCTTATAGGATTTAGTGAGAAAAAGGCGGGTCTCAGGTAAACATTCTGCCTACTCAGAATCTTAAAAGATAAACCCTGGTTTAGTCTCATCTTTTGAGGAGGGGGAGGGGTTCCTTTGCACCACTCCAGAATCATCTTCCATCCCACTGATTTATCAGCTATATTATTTTTGGAGCCAGTTTGGTGTAGTAGTTAAGGCACCAGGCTAGAAACTAGGAGACTGTGAGTTCTAGTCCCGCCTTAGGCATGAAAGCCGGCTGGGTGACTTTGGGCCATTCCCTCTCTCTCAGCCCACGACTGAGACTTGGGCCACAAGCTGGTCAGTCAATTCCTGTCACAACCAATGGATCAACATTCGGTTGATCCAAAAAGTGGAACCTTCACCTGCGGGAAAAACACTAGGAAGAAAAAATAAATATTTTTGGAGAAAGTTTTACCAAAGTAGACAAATTGGCCAATCTTCCTTTTTAACCTTCCCTCTTTGCAGTCTGGACTAGAAAGTGGTACTCCACTGAACAAGAATTTAGGAGCACTGAATGATAGTATTTATTAGAAGGAGGATTTAAGTTATAGCACCACAATTTCAACAACTACTTTCAGATAAGACACTTTTATGTAGGCAATTTATCTTCTCTGTTACCTCCTGCTTTTTTGATGTAAAGGGATAGAAGCTGGCTTCTTTTGTGAAGAACTTGCTCTTTATTAGTGTGAGAAATAACTCTCACATTCCTATCATTAGGACTATAAAGGGAGACTGACAGACTCCTGTCAATTTCTGACTCCCAAATATCTGAAATCCATAAATGGCTGCAGAAAAGCTTTAATGCACTCATTTGGGGCAGAACCAGCAATGTAACTTTTTTCCCTCAGTTTAAATAACCAGCAGCCTTTTTTATTGTTCAGAGAGGTATTCTGGTCTACTGAAATACTACTGAGCACATTTTTAGTAACAGGTCCAGTAGTCTTGCAGAAAACCTTATCATAGTACATATAAAGAAGCTACACAATGGTGTTTTGTGAAGTGCAGGTCAGGAATTACATGGATGGATGCCTCCATGGAAACCAGGTGTCCAATTTATCCTGCAGTCCAAGTGAAAATGATCATGGAGGGCAGTATCTAGCAACTAGAGCAGGGCTTTCCAAAGTTTTCCCGCGGCGACACACCAACTACCGTTGGTGTGTCGCCGTGGGAAAACCCATAAGTGCCGCTGTTGCAGCAGCGCGCAAAAACCCGGAAGCGCTGCTGCCGCTTTCGAGTTTTTGCACGCCGCCGTTGGTGTGTTGCCGCGGGAAAACCCGGAAGTGCTGATGATGATCAGCGCTTCCGGGTTGTGTGGCGACACACCAGACTGTGTGTGACGACACACTTTTGTGTCGCGACACACAGTTTGGAAAGCTCTGAACTAGAGGGAAGTGGCTTGCCCATAGCAGCTTCAACCAGCCGAGAGGAACTCAGCAGATACTAGCCTGGCCGTGCAATCATTAAGATTGTCAATGAGGCATTTTAGATTCTTTATATGCCAAGACTAGTGCTGGGAAAAGACAGAAAATACTGCTTTAAAACTGAAAAATCTAAGGCTTAATTTAGGCTGCCTTCACAGTGGGCTAGGAGTGAGAAAAAGCTGCATTATGAGGACATGCCCTTTGAAAACAATTGATGGGGCACCTCCAAACCACAGTTATTGAGTCATGGGTCATGTGGGAGAACCTCAAGAGTTGATTTCAGAGCTTACTTTACTGTTGGAGATGGTGGAACTGGCACAGCTGGTATTATCTTTTTCTGTTGCACAACTTTCCACACTGACTGCCCACATTTCCCTATCTGAAAAAGCTCAGTAGGAAGAGTTCCCTCATGAACCTTCGGGGTTGAACTGAAGCATGGTGAATTTGGAAGATGATTGTACAATGAAAAACAGGACCAGGGCCTTCTTGGGGGTGGGGTTGGGGGAGCGAAAATAATCAAGATAGCAGCTGCAACTGCATGATTAGAGGTCTGCCTCCTTTTCAAACATGCAAGACCTTGTATCTCTTCAGTTCTTGTTATGCATGTTTGAAAATTGTCAGTCCACAATGAGGATTTGATCTATCTGTGGTGAACAATGGCTGTAAAATTGTAAGATTAACTCCCAATTTGAGGAAACCCATGGCAGTATTTTCTACACTAATGAGCTTTAATAGGATTACTTAGCAATGCTCTAAGCAATGTGGTTGTAATTTCCCATAATGCCACTGGTATAATATGATTTTAGAAAACTGCCTATGGGTTACCATTTAAATTTTATGTTTTTATTATTTATTTATAAAATTTATGTACCACGTTTTCATTTTTTTAACATTTCTAAAGCATGGGTACAACTGAATTACATTTTTAGAAATAACTAAAAACAGTTATAAGTTAAAAATGAATCATTCATTAATTCCACAATCCCTGGCAAGTTATCAAGAACAGACTACAAAATAATTCATAAATGGTACTGTGGAGTCCTTGGTGCTCTCTGAGCTTGGTTGTTTGCTTGCAGACGTTTTATTACCCAACTAGGTAACATCATCAGTGATCCATCATCAGCAGCACTGATGACGTTACCTAGTCAGGTAATGAAACGTCTGCAAGCAAACAACAAGGCTCAGAGAGCACCAAGGACTCCACAGTTCAACCCTGAGCTACAGATATTCTCTTCTATTGGGATAAATTGTATTATTATTCCTTAAAGTTACATGATATTAATCAAAACCTTTTTGAATTGTATTGGAGGGGTTATAAGGTAGTTAATAGATATTGCTATCATGATGGTAATTCCATTAAGTTATTCATTTTGGCTAAAATTGTTTGAGGAAATCGGAAAATTTTTTTGTAATTAAACCAGTATAGTTTTATTGTCTATTTTTCCCAAATAAAATAGTGCTACATGAGAAATCAATTTAATTTTTGTTATTGTGTGTCAGGTTTTCTCAGAAAAACACTGGGAAAATAGATTATGCTTTTTTGGAGCTATGGTATTAACAAAAGTGGGAAATGGCACTGGTTGAAAAGTTAACATATCTTCAAAGTATTTTGGGGAAAAAACAGTTAGTTTTGGTATTCTATTCTTAGTTATATTAACAAACAAAGTAAATCACCTCTGCCTCTACAGATAAACTTTTGCACAAAATATTGGTTAAGAATCGAAGAGAATATTTGTAGCTCAGGGTTGAACTGTGGCGTCCTTGGTGCTCTCTGAGCCTTGTTGTTTTCTTGCAGACGTTTCATTGCCAGGCTAGGCAACATCTTCAGTGCGAAAAGGGAGTGGGACTTGCTCTCTGTTTATATACCATGGCTTGTCCTGCTTGTGTTTGTGGAGGTGTTGTTCTCCCCTTAGTAGTTCCTTGATTGGGCTGTTAAGAGAGGCCTTAATTACAACACAGAGGATGCGAATAAAATAGAATTCTTTGCAGCTTTAGAAGCGGCATTGAAAACTACAGGACTTACTACAGAAACCCAAGAGAATGTAAGACAGATAATCATACCACAAACCAGAAGGACATGGAAACAGAACCAACTGAAAGCAGAGGACAGAGCAGCCCTCAAAAACCTAAAGATGGACCAAACTATCATCATCCTCCCAGCAGACAAAGGCCGCACCACCGTCATCATGGACGGATCACAATATATACAAAAAGCCAAAGTTTTACTTGAGGACAAAGAAACCTACACCCCAGTAAACACCAATCCCATACAGAAACTGGATAACCAGGTCAAAAGAATCCTCAATGACTTAACCAAGAAAGGTCAAATCACAAAAGAAGAACAGAGGCGTATGAAAAGCAGTGGACCCATCATCCCACGCTTCTGCAGATGCCCCAAAATACACAAGCCCGACATACCACTCCGTCCAATTGTATCATTACCAGGGACCCCCACATACAACATAGCTAAAGAACTTACAAGAAAACTTGGGCATCTCACAGAGGAGAGCGACTACTCTATCAACTCCCCACTACAGTGCCTCCAGAAAATCAAAGACCTAAAAATAGATGAAGATGAAATTATGGTGTCATTTGATGTCACTGCACTCTTTACATCCATAGACCAAGCACCAGCGATTGAATCTATGGCAGCAGTTCTACGTAACACACCTGACTTAACTAGATACACCAAGATCAAGATACCCAGAATCATGGACCTCATCAACCTCTGCCTCACCACCTACTTTCAGTTTGATAGACAAATATACCAACAAATCAAAGGAACACCTATGGGATCACCACTCTCAGGACTCATAGCAGAGATTGTAATGCAACGTCTAGAAAGGATAGCACTCCCACACATACAACCCAAAGTATGGATCCAGTATGTAGATGACACCTTCGTCATAATAAAAAAGGATCAACTGGAGGAAACACATGAAACCATCAACAACATCTTCAATGTAATAAAATTCACAAGAGAAGAAGAAAACAACATCAGTAGAGGAAATGATGGCATTCTAGAAACACAAGTCTACTGGAAATCTACCCACACTAACCAAGTGCTCCACTACCTAAGCAACAACCCAACCTCCCATAAGAGGAGCTGTGTAAGAACACTATTCAGATGAGCACAAACGCACTGCAGCAACCCAGAACACCAGAAAAAGGAAACAGACCACTTATATAGCATCTTCCAGCAAAATGGATACCCACGCAACTTTATCAAAAAGTGCCTGACCACTCAACCCACTACAACACAACCGACAGAAGCTATGAAAAGGATTACACTGTCATACATCAGAAACATCTCAGAAACTAATAGACTGTTACAACCACACGGCATCACTGTAGCACACAAACCAACCAAAACCCTTCAGAACATTGTAAGTAACCCAAAAGACCCAGTAGCCTAAGAAGAAAAAACAGGAGTTATCTACAACATACAGTGTAAGGACTGTAACAACCACTATGTAGGACAGACCAGCAGAAGACTAGCAGAGCACATCCACGAACACCAACTAGCAGTCAGAAGATATGATGAAAACTCCTTAATCTCACAACACATGGACAGACTTAACCATACTTTCAACTGGGAAACTGTGAGCATCTTAAACCAAGCCAAATCCAAAAATGCTAGAGAATTCCTGGAAGCCTGGCACTCAGACAAACCAGCCATCAACAGACACATAGAGGTAAACAACATTTACATACCATTCATAAGAGACAATAGAAAAGCCAGAAGACCAGAACACCCCCTTGCCATCAATCATCACCCAGATATGCAAAGATTAACACCAGGATTAGCACCAGAGGAAGAATCAAACAGCACAATATACCCTAATCAAGGAACTATTAACTCAGTCAATCAACCAAGTAGCAAACAACAGCCCAATCAAGGAACTCCTAAGGAGAGAACAACACCTCCACCAACACAAGCAGGACAAGCCATGGTATATAAACAGAGAGCAAGTCCCACTCCCTTTTCGCACTGAAGATGTTGCCTAGCCTGGCAATGAAACGTCTGCAAAAAAACAACAAGGCTCAGACAGCACCAAGGACGCCATATTGGTTATGGATGTATACATTTCTTCTATTAAATTTAAAAATATATATTTTTATATATTTTCAACCGAGTATTGTTTGCTCATGTGTAGTTTTCATTTTTTGTTCTTATTATGTTTGTAAAATGTACTGTTTATTTAGAAACAAAATAATAATTCCATAGTCCCTTGGAACAAGAGTATGGTGATGGCACTGTGCAAAATACAGAACTGTCTAGCTGCCGAAAGGATCAAAGGATCCAGAATAGGAATTAAAGCCCAAGGTACCAACATTTGCTTCAGGTTGTTAATAGTGACTGCAGACCTAGAAGGCTTTACTTTAATACATAGCCCCATTCAAGGTGTCTGCCTGGGAGGGTCAAAGAAGTAAAGATGGCAGCCATGACCACATAAGTGAAGCTCCACCCCTTTTTTCTTGAGACGCAAGTGTGATGCAGTAAAAAGGGGCAGGGCTTTGATTGCACTGTCACAATGCCATTTTTTAAATTCCCCCTGTGGACACCCTTGGCCACGCTACCTTTTACACTTCTGTGCCAAATTTGAAACAATTCTTACTCATCAACAGTGCATGAGATCTGCAACAGTGTTTTGCAATGGATCTTCATGGACCAAATGGGAATAACTCAAGTGCTATTTATCCTCTGAAATGATGTACTGTTTCAGTGAGATGTTCAGTTCCTTCATCTCCTTCCTATGACAGCAGTACTGGAGCTCTGAATCGTCAATACTGTTCTGTTTAGGAAAGATGTAACCCCATTTGCTTTCCGCTGTGCTCGGAAACTGGACTTGGGTTGCTAAGGATACAAAGAGCAGAACATTCAGTTGCTGCTGTGCTTGGAAGATTACCTTGGTGATTATACTAGGAAAACAAGAATAATTTATTTTGTTGCACAATTTGGAAAACTAGCTGTCAGGTAGTTCACTGCAAAGGAAGACAAAGTACTGGTATGTCAGTGCTGCATGTTCTGTAAATTGCACAAAGCCAAAATACAGAACCAAGCTATAGGAGGGAAAAACACGATTGAATTGAAGACCACAGTAATTATTCCTAACGCTATTAAACTAGTAGCTATTAACTTTCACAGAATCAGTGAACTAAAATGTATTTGTGGAAAGGAGATTTAGAAAGCTGGACATACTTTTTCTTTGTCTTGTATAATTAATTGTACACATAATCAAATTTGAGTAGTTTTTTTACTAAATAGCCAAGACAAAACTTGTTCTCTTGCATTCTTATTTAAGTATCACCCAGAGGGTTGTGGTCAAATCACATTTCTTTAGTGATGTGATTATTAAAATATATATACCATTCAAACATTCTGGCCCTGATTCATATATCTATACATACATTAGCAGGCTGTGCCCACACAGACGTACCTGTAGGTGTTGCACATGGCCAGGTTTGACAGCAGCTTGATCCTCCAGCCAACTAGTCAGTAATGCCAAAGCTGACAGCCTTGGGACTGCAAACTCAGACTCAGTCAAGCAATACATTCAGCCATATTTGTCCAAAGAAAAGATTAAGCCACTTAACCATTGACTATGCAGGGGATAAGGGGCGTGGTGGCTCAGCGGGTAAGATGCCAGGCTTGTCGATCGGAAGATTGCAAGTTCGGAGGTTCGAATCCCTAGCCCTGCGTGCGGAGTGAGCTCCCGCACTAGCCCCAGCTCTTGCCAACCTAGCAATTCGAAAGCATGCAAATGCAAGTAGATGAATAGGTACCACTTCGGTGGGTAGGTAACAGTGTTCCACGCGTGTCATGCGGCCACATGACCGTGGAAGCGTCTTCGGACAACACTGGCTCTTCGGCTAACAAACGGAGATGAGCACCGGCCCCTAGAGTCGGACACGGCTGCACAAATGTGCGGGGGGAACCTTTACCTTTATGCAGGAGATCAAAACCAGTTCCAATTTACCAGTTAACAGTCATTTTGATTCATATCTTAATTTTCAGGTGCTGGACATAGCATTTTTAAAAGCAAATCATTCTTCATTCCATGCACACAGAATGTTTAATTTTAAATAGCCACTTGTATTTAACTAGCAAGGAAATATGCCTTAATCAACTTTTTCTAAACTGACAGCCTGCAGAAGTGCATGAATCACAACTTCCAGAATTCCAGCTGTGTCTCAACTCTGATGATCTCAACAGGTTAGGAAAGGCAACATAGACCATCCTTGTTGGAACAAGGTATTGATGTTGTTTTCTTAGTTGCATCAGTCTAAATGTCAACCCAGCCCTTTCTGGGATGTAAGCTACAAATCAAGCATTTCCCTGAATGGGAGCATGGAAGACTACAAAACACAGCAACTGAATCAGTCCTTTACTGAGTAAACATTTAGTCATTTCCCCACTAATGATATAGTATCTCCTCATGTCATCTAGCCATTGCCAAAGCAGTATAAAGCATGACATCATTACTATTATACAGTATAGGCCAGCAATGGTTGAATGACTCTAGATGATGCTATAAATCATTAGTGGGGATCCTGCTGCATTAGGCAATCTGGCTGATTGATCGATGTTTTCTAAGTTATGAAGATCATTAGCTTTATTAGCATATGGGTTGCTTTATACAAGCTGAGATATCTTTACTGGAATGGCTCCAAAACAATGGAAACAAAGCTGGAGAAATTGCACTGCTATTTGCTATTATTCTGAGCAAAGAAATCTTCAGCATTCAATTTTAAATAAATCTCAGAACTTTCATATCTTATTATTGTCTCCTGGAAAGCATGCCAGAGCTGAGTGTTAAAAGCTTCCATTAGTAACTGATATTCTCACTGAAAAGTATTTTAGTCACATAATAGGAAGAAAAAAAAAGGGGAGAACAGTTCTATCATATAAAAATATAACTTCATTTTCATTTTTACAAGAGACCATATTAAAGGGAGAAAATGTGATGTATTTGTTCTAGCATTTTTTTCTCATTGTTGTGTACTCAGGCTAACCAATAGAAATATAAATGTGTTTTAAGGCCAAAAAGAAAGACTATAATTCAAACAGAAGACCGGGTTTCATGGCATCTTGACATTGTTCCATCCTATAGCTTGGTCCACCGACAAATGTTGAAGAGAGGATGATGCACCTTCTGAATTTGTTCTTTTGTAGGTCGAAAGTGAAGCCCATTTAGCAGTCTGTTAGAACTACTGAAATGGAGCAGAGCTGCAAAGTTCGTGTACAGAAAAAGAATATTGTTTAAAAACAGAGCCCACGAGCATATTAGAGAGATCCAGGTTAATCTTACACCTTTTAGCCCACCCAAGCATAAAGAAACACGCCCTTAGACATGGCAGGTATGAAAAGTAAATACAAGAGTCCTTACGTTTATTCATTGCAGGTACAGCATCTTTGGTAGATAAATGATGTTCCATTTCTTCTTTGTTTCCCTACACTTAATACTTCTTGCCCTGCTTGCTGCAAGAGATGCGTGTAGAAAGGGTGAAAAATCTCCATGGCCTAGAATGGAGCAGCACACAGTCATGTGCTTGCTCCCAGTCCAAGGAGGAGAGAGAGAAGAGAAAAATGAGGCCTAGCACATGGCCTCTCCATGGAGAGGAGCAGCCACATGCTGCTTCCTCCTCGATGGTGGAAGAATGCAGAGACAGAAGAGGAAGTGGGAGTGGCCACAAACAGCTTCCTCAAAAGCACGGAGAGCTTGCATCCTAGAGCAGCCATCCATATGCTGATGAGGCATGCTGGATTTGCCAGAATCTCCAACAGAAAGGACACAATGCACGGGTTTCATTGTCACAGTAGGTTCTCCAATAATTCAACTATCTCATGTTGAATTCCATCATTGTGGAGTACACCCATTCTCAATTCTACCCTGTCTTTAGGATCCATGAAATAAATTTGAAGGATTTTGGCTTGCTGGTTGGGGTCTGGCATTAAATGTCCAATGTAATGATGCATTTGCCCTTGAGTAATCACAGAAGGGGCGTGGTGGCTCAGTGGGTAAGACGCCAGGCTTGTCAATCAGAAGATCACAAGTTCGGAGGTTCGAATCCCTAGCCCCGTGTGACGGAGTGAGCTCCCGCTCTCGCCCCAGCTCTTGCCAACCTAGCAATTTGAAAGCATGCAAATGCAAGTAGATTAATAGGTACCACTTCGGTGGGATGGTAACAGAGTTCCGCATGCGTCATGCCAACAAAACGTTCCCTTGATATCTCCGATTTTCTTGAAGAGATCTCTAGTCTTCCCCATTCTATTGTTTTCCTCGATTTCTTTGCATTGTTCATTTAAGAAGGCCTTCTTAAATGACATTACATGACATTACTGACTGAGAAAGTACACATTTGCCATCAAGCTGACACTTACCTGGTAAATATGGAAATAAGGCAATGCTTCATTTTTCATTACAATGACATGCAATCCAAACTGGGCAGAAATCCGACAGCATCTTTTTTTGAATCAGCAGCCATATGATCGGCCAGATTTAATCACAAGAGTATTCAACTTGAAGAGAAAGTTGTTCATGAAGCACCTCACTGGAACACATGGTCTCTTTGGTAGGTGTATTGCTTTCGTGCTAAGTGTGGAATAACAAAGCGGGGTCTGCCTCATTTGCACTGTCGGCGGTGGCTTGATGAAGCATCCAATTTGGTCAGCAATCCACCCGTGGTCATTCTGTTTCTCTGTTTAGGTAAGGAAATATTTATGAAACAATGACTCAACGGGTCACGGGTTGTCTAGTTGCATACTATATTTCAGAAAATGCTGGTAATCAATTTGAAAATGAATGTATTGATTGATTACGTTTATGCCTCACCTTTCATTTAAAGGCTGA
Source organism: Charina bottae (assembly GCA_023362775.1). Classification (NCBI taxonomy): domain Eukaryota; kingdom Metazoa; phylum Chordata; class Lepidosauria; order Squamata; family Charinaidae; genus Charina; species Charina bottae. The sequence goes on from JALMGJ010000012.1 coordinate 868,359, forward strand.
AGACAGTGCACCCTATTCCCCTGTTATTACCCACAGCAACAGCCTGTGAGAGTTCATACCTCTCATTCATTGTCTCTTTCTCCTATAGGTGAACCTGTATATGAACATCAACTTACCTGTGTGACGGTTCAAAGTTTCCTGACATTATCTGGTTACTAGACATGTTTCTTCTCTCCATTTCATCAGATACATCTTCTATTTTGAGGAACTGACTCCTCTTAAGCGCCCTGTTCAAAGGTTTGCCTGAACATGGGGGCGAGGATGAAGTGACAAATGCAGGTCACACCCTGCTCTTCTCAAGGGATGCTGCAATGGAAGAACTGTGTCAGAAAGGGTCCTTTTTAGATGCTGAGATTTCTCCTTTTGATTAAGTTCATTGCTGAGCTCCATTTGGTTCCGCGCAACAGGCAAATGGGCTTTGGGAGTCAGGGTCTTGGCCTATTGTTTTAGCATCGCAACTGAATACTGTATTGAGAAAGGACTGAATTGCAAAGTCAGCTCCATTTCATAATTACCACCTGTTGGCATGTAATATTTTTCATGTGAAATTGGCAGGCAGAATTCTTTGATGTCTCTGCTGTTTTAGTAAGAGCAGAGCTGGGGCCTCTTTGGTTTCTCACACATTCTGATACAGCCCTCCTCAGTGAAATATAATGGCCCTCAGCAGAATGATTATTTCCTCCTCCCTGCACCAACATGGATTGCATCATGCAGTACAGCCAAATTTGGAGTGATCCAGAGCCGCAGGTGGCTCAACTTCAAAAAACTCAGTTATAACCTGTGAAATGTAGGACAATCTGCTTCGAAAAGATTTCCAAATTGGCTGGTAGAGCAACCTTAGTTCTCTAGTTGCTCATCAAAGTACAGGAAAAATCTTTTTTCATCCCAGAAAGCCGTAAAACGATCTAGTTTAGTGTCCAATACAGCAGTCTGAGCAAAATATTTTATTCATCTTGCCTTCAATCCAGTTTCCCAATTCTTCACTCCAAGCAAAGTAGCCATAGTTCAAGCTGTCAGTCACTTAAGTAACTATAATTTATCTCACACAATTTATCATGGCTAATGATCCATACAGTTGAATTTGTATTGTTGATTTGGTTTTAATCCTTTGTTATGAGAGCCAGTTTGGTGTAGTGGTTAAATGCACCAGGCTAGAAACTGGGTGTAAAGATGAAGAATCCAGAAGCAATAGACTGGATACTCCACCCTTACACAGGATAGAATAAGGGAGAACGGGGAGGGGAAAGAAGATGATGGGAAGCTGGGGAGAACAGACAGCCATCACCACATCCGGTCCAGAGGACACGAGAGCACCAGCGCACGCAGGCACAGAGACCGGAAGAGAACAGAGGGCGCGAAAAAGAAATTGAATAACAAAAGAAGAAGGCTGGGAGAATGGGCGGAACGAGAAGGGAGCCAAGGGCTTAAAGAAAGATCGGGGGGGGAAGGGACCCCATTCACAGCTTTAACGTGGCATGATGCTGGTCCAATAAAGAATTTCACATATCCCATGTGGCTTGTGTTGGTAATTACTGAGTTTGGGCCATAAGATCGTGATCCTCACAAAAAGCTACTCCGAGACGATGGAAGAACACGTGACACTCGTAAAGGAGGTACTAAAAAGGCTACTGGACAACCAATTGTACGCAAAACTATCAAAATGTGAGTTTCACAAAAAACAATTAGACTACCTAGGGTACAGAGTGTCTGGCAAAGGCGTGGAAATGGACCCAGCAAAAGTAAAAGACGTACTAGCCTGGGAACCACCCCGAACCAGGAAGCAGCTACAAAGCTTCCTGGGATTTGCAAGCTTTTACCGGAAGTTCATTCCCCAATTTGCACAAGTAGCTCTACCCATCACGGACTTACTAAAAACAAAAGGAAAAGGAAACCCCAAGACAGCAAGGAGACCAGGAACCGTGCTCAAATGGACAGCAGAATGCCAACAGGCATTCGACCGCCTAAAAGAACTATTCACATCAGAACCGGTGCTCAGGCACCCCGACCCCACACGCCCCCAGATAATCCAAGCAGACGCATCGGACGTGGCCATAGGGGCCATTTTGCTGCAGAAGGACGAGGAAGGAGAACTCCGACCGTGCGCCTACCTATCACACAAATTCTCTGACACAGAGAGGCGTTGGCATGTCTGGGAAAAAGAAGCCTTCGCAGTGCGGTGGGCGCTCGTCACCTGGTGACATTTACTCGAGGGGGCCTTCCACCCGTTTGAAGTCTGGACAGACCACAAGAATCTAGAGGCTCTCAAATCCCCAAGAAAACTGAACCCCAAACACATTAGATGGGCGCAGTTCTTCAGAAGGTTTGACTTTACACTAAAGTACCTACCAGGGGGAAGAAACTTCCTAGCTGATGCACTCTCTCGGCTACCCCAACACAACAGCCAGAGAGAGGAGGTGGTAGACTCAGTCATCTCACCCACCCAATTCGGGATGACTGCAACCACACGAAGTCAGACAGCCATCAAAACAGCTAAAGTAGACAAGAACTTACAAACTGAGTTGCTAACGGCCCTACAACAGGACAAATGGCTACAGGACAACAAGACCTTCCTAGTAGAAAGACAGGAACTATGGTGGAACGGCGAGAAAATATATATACCTGAACCTCTGAGAAAGACAATCCTACAGAGGTGCTATGACGCCAAGGCGGCAGGGCACTTCGGGTTCGTAAAGACCTTACACTTAGCAAGAAGGCAATTCTGGTGGCCAGCCCTACGTAAGGATGTGGAGGAGTACGTAGCAAGCTGCCCCACTTGCGCCACATCAAAACGCGCTGGTGGCAAACCCAGAGGGCTATTACAGAACGTGGCAAGCCCATCACGTCCATGGAAACAGATCACCATGGATTTCATAGTAGAGCTACCGGAGAGCAAAAAGAAAACGGTCATATGGGTCGTCACAGACTTATTCTCAAAACAGACCCATTTCATACCATGCGCTAGACTACCCACGGCCAACCTACTAGCCCAGATGTTCATACATCACGTATACCGCCTCCACGGTGCCCCCGAACGAATTATCAGTGACCGTGGACCCCAATTCACCTCCAAATTCTGGAAACAATTCCTAAAATTAATCAGAGTGGAACAAGGCCTAAGCTCCACCTACCACCCGGAGACAGATGGGGCAAGTGAACGGCGGAACCAAATCATAGAGCAATACTTGAGGTGCTACATCAACTACCAACAGGACGATTGGACAGACTTACTCCCATATGCGGAAGTTGCATACAACAACGTGGTACACGCAAGTACGGGGTTCACACCATTCCAAGTAGCGAATGGCCAGGACTTTGTGGCCATACCCGAACTACCAACAGAACAGACTAAATTACTCTCCCTAGATGACTGGATCAAACAAATGACAACCAATTGGCCAATAATCAAAAAGGCACTAGAAGATGCCAAAGCGGACTATAAGAAATACGCAGATTGTAAAAGAGCCCCAGAATGGCCCATGAAGGTGGGAGAAAAGGTCTACCTATCCACAAAGTACTTGAAATCTGCCCAACCCTCTAAAAAACTAAGCCCAAAGTACATACGCCCATTCCCGATTACAAGAATCATCAATGATGTAACAGTACAACTCCAATTACCAAAGAATTTGAACAGAATCCAAACCGGTTCAAATCGGTTCAAACCTCCGAACACTGGCACCCTGAACTCCCTTCACCCGCCCCCACACTAATCGAGGGAGAGCAACACTTCGAGGTCCAAGCTATATTAGACTCCAGGATACGACGAAGGGGGCTGCAGTACCTAGTCCAATGGAAACACCTCCCGAGAGCAGAAAACGAGTGGGTGGAGAGCCAACACGTCCATGCACCCAAACTAGTAACTGCCTTCCACAAAAAATACCCAGAAAAGCCAAAACCAAAAGACAAAACATAGACCACCACATCCTTGCACTAACTATCCCTATTTCCCTTTCAGGTACATCCTCATCGGGAACAAACGGTGGGAGGCTGATTTTCCAGAGGGAGGCGGCATGTAAGGATGGAGAATCCAGAAGCAATAGACTGGATACTCCACCCTTACACAGGATGGAATAAGGGAGAATGGGGAGGGGAAGGAAGACGATGGGAAGCTGGGGAGAACAGACAGCCATCACCACATCCGGTCCAGAGGACACGAGAGCACCAGCGCACGCAGGCACAGAGACCGGAAGAGAACAGAGGGCGCGAAAAAGAAATTGAATAACAAAAGAAGAAGGCTGGGAGAATGGGCGGAACGAGAAGGGAGCCGAGGGCTTAAAGAAAGATGGGGGGGGGGAGGGACCCCATTCACAGCTTTAACGTGGCATGATGCTGGTCCAATAAAGAATTTCACATATCCCATGTGGCTTGTGTTGGTAATTACTAAGTTTGGGCGATAAGATCATGATCCTCACACTGGGATACTATGAATTCGAGTTCCGCCTTAGGCCCAAAGCCAGCTGCTTTTGTGGGCAAACATTCCATATGAAGTACTTATATAGAGATGTTAGAGATTGATATGGAGGAATATATGTTTGTGAATTGTTGGGTAAATCTACTCAGACTGTTGTCAAAAGTGAAAAGGTTTCTTTGGCAAGTCATGTTGAAATGTGATCTGAATCTAGTTATATGACAGTATGTGATACTGAACCTGCATCTCTGATCTGAAGCTAAGTTTGGACACATATAGAACTATCCTTGCAATCAAAGTCCATGAATAAAACAGGGTTTGCTTGCAATCACAAGGAAATCTCAGTCTATGTGGATACAAATATGCGTAGAACATTTCTTTAGATACTACCATTTGGCATGACAAAATAAGGGTGTTGATAGGATAGAATGTGTAGAATGCAGGACAACTGTAGGTGATTTTGAACTTTCATGTATTCAAAAACTACCTGAACAAGGCTTATATCTATCACTTAGATGAGTTTCAGGATCTAGAATTCTGAGGGCATACTTTAGAATTCCCACTGATTCCAACACTGCACTGGGAGTGATGGGCAGCAGAACATTGGTAGCAGTGAACAAGCTGCACACCTGTTTTGATTATCTCTCAAATACAGAGAGGGATACAGCAGAAAGGATGGTAATGTTATAAATGAGTACATCTGATAAAATATGTACACTGCAAGTGGCCCTCACCCAAAGCTTTCTAATCACAGGGCTGGGTTAAAAGTTAAAGTGCTATAAGATATTTGTGCATATAAGTCAATCCTCCCTAATCGTGGCCCTCCCAAATGTGTTGGGCTACAAATCCCAGAATTCCAAGCTGGTATGGGTGTTCCCTTTCAGGGAATCCTGGGAGTTGTAATGTACAGATCTGGAGGGCTGCAGAATGGAAAAGGCTATGTTGTATATATTTTTTATGTCTGTAGAATATGTGGCTGAGTTTTTAAAAAGCCAGGCCTCAAAACTTTTTTTCTGTTTGGGCTCAGGAGCACATGTTCTCCCCCCACTCAGGAGTGCTAATTGCCTTCAGGTGCCAGCCAGTCTAAGAGTTTTGACCAATCAGAATTAGCTGTTAGAGCTTTGCCCATATTGGGAATCTGTTGCCTAGGTGTTTTGGTCACATGGTGGATCCTGTCCACTCAGAGGCTGGTCAGGTAAAGGTTTAAAAATGTAAATGCCTTTTGTCCTTTTGTTCTCTGCATTCTGGTCTCTGCTATCTAAATGGCTATGTTAATCAACCATGCCATGCTTTGGCTGAAGAAGATTCAAGGTTTGTTCCTATGTTTTTGTTTTAAATAAAGCAACATTTTTACTACAAACTTATCTCTTGGTTTTTCCATAACTCTGATCACAAATTTTATAAAAATACAAAAGGTTCTGTGCCCAGCAATTGCTTCTGCGATCAGAGACAAAACTTATGGAAATAAGAGAGAAGAAAGCTGACCTGTTTTAGTCTGCATTTGGAGAGGCTTCCTTTGTTTTTTGAAACTTGCCGGCAGTTACAGAAAGTTTCCATTGGAGGCGGAGTTTTGCCTCGTGTTTGCAAGCCTCGTGGTGTTTTTTGGATTTCTACAACAGGGGAGAGAAGGAGCCATGGCTGCTGCTGCTACAGCTTCAAATTTTCAAGGTATGCTCCTGGAAAGACTTTCTAATTCTAATTATTTGAACTGGTCTTTGAAAATGGAAAGTTTCTTGAGGAGAGAAAATTTATGGTCTGCAATTTCTGAACAAATTCCTCAGAATCCAGATCAAGCCTGGTTGAGGAAAGATGAGAAATGCAAAGCCTCCATTATTTTGGCTGTTCAGGATGATCAGCTTATTCACGTGAGAGGCAGAGAAACTTCCAAAGACTTATGGGACTATTTGCGTGATTTATATGTGAAAACTAGTCCAGGCAGCAAGGTTATTTTAACGAAAAAACTGTACAAGGCTCACTTGCCTGAGAATGGAAATTTGCCAGATCATCTCCACAAGCTTCAGAATTATTTTGTGGAACTTCAAGAACGTGGGATGGAAATTACCCCCCTGATGAAAGCCTACATTATGCTTTCTTCGTTGAATGAGTCCTGGGACACTTTAATTTGCTCCATGGAGGGAATCCCAGAAGCTGATTTAAATCCATCGTTTGTGTCTACCCGTTTGCTTGCTGAGTGGGAGAAGCGACAAGAAAAAGCTGCCTCCATTTCTACAATAAAGTCTTCTCGTGGCCAGCAGAGGGAGCGGAAGAGCTCTGAATTTCAAGCTTCTGCATTATCCAGCAGGCGATGCTTTACCTGTGGATCCACTGCTCATCTCCAAAAGGACTGTGTTCAAAAGAAGAAGACTTCAAAGAAGAAAGAAGAGACTTCTAGAAAGAAGATTCTTCATGCAAAAGTTGTTGAGAACTCTGATAATAAAGATTTGTGGGTTCTTGACAGTGGGGCCAATTCTCATATATGTCACAATAAAGATTCTTTTCTGTCTTTGTCTAAAACTAACAAACAAAAAGTTTCCTTAGCAGATGGATCTGTATCCAAGATCGTGGGTGAAGGTGAGATCAATCTTCCATGTTTGGGGGAAACTGTTAAAAATGTTTTGTTTGTGCCTAATTTTCAAAGCAATCTCTTGTCTGTGGGGCAGCTAGTAGCCTCAGGTTATGTTATAACTTTTAAGAAAGAGGGTTGTGATATTAGAAAGGCTGGCAAAATGGTTGCAAAATGTTTGCAGAAAGATTCTCTGTACATTGTACAAAATGCTGAAAAGCAGCAAATTGCTAAAGCTAAGGCTGTTTTTGAAAATAAGCCCATACATGACCAGTGCATCCATTTAATGCATAGGAGATTTGCTCATGCTAATTTTAAGTACATTTCTCAAATGCCTAGTTATTCTGCTGATTTAAAATTGAAGTCTTGTGATAAATATCTAGACTGTGCAGTTTGCAAGGAGAATAAAACCACAAGGGCTCCTGTGAAGAAGTTTTCTGATAGGTCCACCTCTAGGCCTCTAGAGATCATTCATTCTGATGTAATAGGCCCATTTTCTCCTAGTCTTGGGGGAGCAAGGTACATTTTGACCTTCATAGATGATTTTTCCAGGTACACATTCATTTATTTGCTGAAACACAAAGATGAGGTCTTTGATAAATTTAAGGCTTTTGTGGCTTGGGCGAATGGAAAATTCCCAAGGCCAGTGTCTGCTTTGCAATCAGATCGAGGTGGAGAGTATCTATCCTCAAAGTTTAAAAACTTTTTGTTAGAAAAAGGGATAGAACACATTTTGGCTAACCCTTACACTCCTGAACAGAATTCTGTTGCAGAAAGAAAAGGCAGAACACTGCAGGAAGCAATGATGTGTTTGCTGAAGGATGCTAGTTTGCCTTTTAGGTATTGGGGAGAAGCTGTTAATACAGCGTGTTATGTGCAGAACAGGCTGTTTAGCAGTGCAATTCAGGATGTCCCTTTTCATTTGTTCTATGGTGTGAAGCCTAAAGTAAGCCACCTCAGGGTGTTTGGAAGCACAGCTTGGGTCCACATTCCCAAACAGCTGAGGCGCAAGGGGGCTTCCAGAACAAAGAAAGCAATCTTTGTAGGGTATGAACAGAGTCAGAGAAGCTACAGGTTCATACTGGATAATCAACTGATAATTAGTAAAAGTGCTTCTTTTGCTGAGCAGAATTGGGATAAAATAAACTCTAGTTCTTCAGTTGATTTATCCATGGGGGAGCAGCAAAGTCTTGCTGATGGTGATTTGCAGGAATCACCCAGTGAAGTCAATGATCAGGAAGCTGACTTGTCTGGAAAGTCAGAGGTTTCTGAGGTCAATGGTGGGAAACAGAGTGTTAGTCCTGTCCTACCTCGCAGGTCTGAAAGGATTAATAAGGGAGTTCCTCCTGATCGTTATCAAGTAGATGTTGTGAAGGCTTTTCACATTCACACAGAGCCTGAGTCTCTGGAAGAAATTAAAGAAATGCCAGCTGAAATAGCTAAGTGTTGGCATGAAGCCATGCAGCAAGAGTTGGATTCCTTAAAGGAAAATAAAACTTGGAAACTAGTAAGTTTGCCTCCTAATCAGAAGGTTTTTGGTTGTAGGTGGGTGTTCAAACTGAAAAAAGATTCTGATGGCAAAATTCAGAAGTACAAAGCAAGGTTGGTAGCAAAAGGTTTTGCTCAAAGAAAAAAATGTGGATTATGACAAAACTTTTGCTCCAGTGACAAAAGCTGAATCTATCAGGTTGCTTTTAAAGGTTGCTGCCATGAAGAAACTGTCTGTTTATCACTATGATATTCAAACTGCTTTTCTGTATGGTGGCTTGGAGGAAAAATTGTTTATGCAACAACCTCCTGGTTATGAAAAAGAAAATCATCTTGTGTGTGAATTGCAGAAATCCATCTATGGATTGAAACAAGCCGCGCGTTGTTGGAATATTAAAATGGATAATATTTTGCAAAAATTTGGGTTTCAAAAGGGAATTGCTGATCCTTGTGTGTATGTAAAAAATGATGAGCAAGGTGTAATGTACTTGTGCTTGTATGTGGATGATTTGTTGCTGCTCACTTCATCTGATGAACAGAAGCATTCCTTTGAGGTTTGTATGAAAAACAATTTCACATTGAAATGTCTTGGAGCAGTCAACAATTACCTAGGATTAGAAATTCAGAGGGAAAAAGATGGCAGTTTTCTCATAAGCCAGAGTAGCAAAATTAAGAAGCTGCTGGAGGATTTTAAAATGCAGGACTGCAAGTCTGTCTCCTCCCCCATGCTTCCCGAGTTTCTAAAAGAGGAGGGGGTGAAGGGGGATGGTGAGTCATCTGAAGGAGATAGTTTCAGATCAGCCATTGGCAGTCTTCTTTACATTGCAAACAACAGCCGTCCGGACATTTCTAACAGTGTGTCCATTTTGAGCAGGTTTGTGGAAAATCCCACATCTGCTGCAAAGTCTGGGTTAAAAAGGCTGTTTCGTTATTTGCAAGGCACCAAAGATTTTTGCTTAAGGTTGTCTGCTACAGACACAGAAGAAAAGTTAGAATGCTGGTGTGATTCAGATTGGGCTGGAGATCTCAGTGATAGGAAGTCTACTTCTGGAAGTGTAATTCAATTTGCAAAGTCCACTATTGCTTGGTTTTCCAGAAAGCAGACTGTAGTAGCCATCAGCACAGCTGAAGCTGAATTTTATGCTTTAGCACAACTGTGCAATGAGGTAATTTGGTTTACTCAATTGTTGGAAGACATTGGAGTCATTTTAAGCCAGCCTGTCACAATTCATGAAGACAATCAAGCCTGTATCCATTTGGTTTTATCTGAAAGTTCCAGAAACCGCACAAAGCACATTGATGTGCGTTTTCATCTTGTTAAAGATTTTCTAGCCAAGAAAAAGGTGGTTTTGAAATACTGTGATACTAAATTAATGTTGGCTGATATCTTAACCAAGCCTCTAGTTGCCAGTAGGCACAATGAGTTGATTACCAAGCTGGGTTTGTTTCCATATTCTTTCTAGTCATAAAAAAAGGGGAGTGTTGTATATATTTTTTATGTCTGTAGAATATGTGGCTGAGTTTTTAAAAAGCCAGGCCTCAAAAACTTTTTTTCTGTTTGGGCTCAGGAGCACATGTTCTCCCCCCACTCAGGAGTGCTAATTGCCTTCAGGTGCCAGCCAGTCTAAGAGTTTTGACCAATCAGAATTAGCTGTTAGAGCTTTGCCCATATTGGGAATCTGTTGCCTAGGTGTTTTGGTCACATGGTGGATCCTGTCCACTCAGAGGCTGGTCAGGTAAAGGTTTAAAAATGTAAATGCCTTTTGTCCTTTTGTTCTCTGCATTCTGGTCTCTGCTATCTAAATGGCTATGTTAATCAACCATGCCATGCTTTGGCTGAAGAAGATTCAAGGTTTGTTCCTATGTTTTTGTTTTAAATAAAGCAACATTTTTACTACAAACTTATCTCTTGGTTTTTCCATAACTCTGATCACAAATTTTATAAAAATACAAAAGGCTAGTGTAAGTCCCATCTCAAGAACACTATATGTGCTGGCTGGGGAATTCTGGGAGTTGAAGTCCACCCATCTGAAAGTTGCTGAGGTTGAGAAACACTGCTGTAAATAATGCAAAGTGATTGAACGCAAAGGGGTAATAGAACTGAACTTCAGAAATGCCATAGCCCCAGATCAGAAGTCTTAGGAAGAAGACCAGGCAACAGAGAGTGTTTAAGGGTAGCTGTGTGAAGCGTATTTCAACCAGCGGCCAAACTAATGCTGGTAAACTCTGGAGGCACATATTTGCTTGAATATGCTAGCAGAGGATGTGACTGCAGCCCAAATTAGGCACTTTCAATTATGGACAAACTCATTGTGCTTTCCTAATGATTTTCTTGATTTCATCCCCCCCCCCCCCATATACACAATGTACATAGAAACACCCCTCCTATGGCAAAAACGTTGAAGTCTATTTTAAATCCTCGTTACAACATTGGATACGTGTGTGATTGTTTTTCCCGGGGGGTTTACAATTCAAGTAGTCCTTCAAAGATTGCAAAACAATCATTTTTTTTAAAAAAAATGCCTTCATTACTTTTTTTCACCCTTTTTCTAAGATGTAAGAGCAGCAATATCCTGAACTGACTGATCCTTTGTTTGGCCTGAGAGTCTCTTTTTTGAAATCAAATATGGTAGACATTGTAGGAGGTCCGTATTAAAGCAGCTCACGAAAGTTTTAATAAAACTTGTTAATCAGAAGAGGTCCTACCAGACTACTTCAAATATATCACCATCATTTTTTCTTTCAGAAGAAAAAGCTTTTTGTTGTTGTTGTTGTTACTGGTTTGTTGAACCATTACTGAATCATAGCAGATAGATTGCTTTAGTTTTGCCTTTGAATTACACCCTTAAAATTATCCCCATTCATTAAGGTGCTTTGCAACACTAATTCTGCTTCAGTTTGAAGCCAGACATGCTAACTTAATCAGCCGCACAGCAAAAACTTCTCTGCCTAATGCACTGGAGCATCTCTCTCCTTGGCTGGGATCCAGGGCTTGATGGCTGGTTTCTTAGGTTTGTATGTCTGCCCTTCTCTAATGAGACTTTGTAGAAGAGAAACCATTTGGTCAGTAAAACAGAATGGATCTCTTGAGAAAACAAAAAAGCTACCCCGATAGGAAGGTTCGTGTCCTGTGGTACCTCTTTTCTAAAAGGAAGGACAGTCTATTTGGCAAATGACACTCTTCCCAAGATGAGTCAACAGTGGAGTCTTGAACTAGCAATCTTAATATGTTGGGGAGGGGGGAATGGTATCACTATGTCGTTGCTCAGCTGTTTCAAGAAGGAGACTGTAGAGCAGTGTTTTTCAACCTTGGCAACTTTACAAAGTGTGGACTCCAACTCCCACAATTCCCCAGCCAGCACTGCTGTAGAGAAGCAAACCAGTACAGTATAGTCCAGGAAGCCAGGAATATGCCAGGAATATTCAGCCCCGCCCAACTGCCCTGATAAAAGCTTCCTTTTCAGATTTGCTTGTTGACCGCTTAAGAAATTTGTCTTCCTGACTACACCCTGTCTTTATTTGCAGGGAAATTGAATTTGTTGGAATTTGAAGTGTGTACACGTAAAGGCCTGGGTACATTTGCAACACAGTAAATCATCCTGACTAAATGTACACATTCTGCTAATCCATGGCTTAAACATGGTTACTGAATAAAGCAAAATCGGCTGGGTTCACAAAAACACAAACCAAAAGATATACAATCTCAGTTCTTCTATTTAAAATATTATACTAAAATCTATCCTGAACCAGTGACTGAATTATAGTGTATGCTGCTGAAAAATTAAACTTAAAAATCAAGTCAAGCACCTTATAATATTAAGAATAAAAAACAAAACAAAAGAAACCCAAAATGCCGCCACACAAAAACAAATAATAACAGTTAAAAGCCCCAAAGTCAGAGCACATGTTCCATTGCCACTGAAAATAGCATCCCTTTGTTCAGCTCTCTACCACTTCTGCTTTAATGCTTAGTGGCACACTCCCAACCCATAGAAACATGGCAGTACAAAAACTATGTTATGTTATTTAAAAAAATCTACATATTACATTACATTACATTACATTACATTACATTATATATTATATTACATTACATTACATTACATTACATTACATTACATTACATTATATTATATTATAATATTATTATATTTTATATTATATTACATTATATTATATTATATTATATTATATTATATTATATTATAATATTATTATATTTTATATTATATTATATTATATTATATTATATTATATTTATTTTCTATCCCGCCTTTATTATTTTTATAAATAACTCAAGGCGGCGAACATACCTAATACTCCATCCTCCTCCTATTTTTCCCACAACAGCAACCCTGTGATATCCAGAATGCAATTGCAGCAAACAGGGCAGAGTCAGTATCTACAGCAGGGCTTTCCAAAGTTTTCCCGTGGCGACACACCAATGGCGGTGGCACGCAAAAACCCGGAAGTGCTGCTGCGGTGGCGCGCAAAAACCCGGAAGCGCCACCGCCGCTTTTGTTTTTTACGCGCTGCAGCTGTGGCGGAACTTTCAGATTTTCGCGTGCCGCAGCAGTGGCGGTGTCCTTGTGTGCCGTGCGAAAACCCGGAATCGCTGATGGCCCACGGCGGCGCGCCATCAGCGCTTCCGGGTTTTGACGGGACACACCTGGGCCCCGCGGGCGACACACTTTTGTGTCGTGACACACAGTTTGGAAAGCTGTGATCTACAGTAAGACCTGGTATTGTCAGAGTCCACACTGACTCTGACTCTGAGCTGGGGGAAGCTTGTGCTAAGTAGGGTCAAAAGGAGAGGGCTAACGGACAAACTCGTGATGAGCAGGTGTTAGACCATAGCTTTCCAAACTGTGTGTCGCGACACAAAAGTGTGTCGCAACACACAGTTTGGTGTGTCGCAACACAACCTGGAAGCGGCAGCGGGGGCGTGCACAGCGGCGGGGCAGCGGCGCGGCATCAGTGCTTCTGCGTTTTAGCGGAGGCCGCCGCTGCTGCTGCCATCCACGCTGCTGCATGTCCCCCCGCCCCCCTGAGCCCCCCCGCTCTGCCGCTGTGCACACCCCCACCCCTGCGCACGCCCCTGCGCCGCCGCCGCTGCCACCGTTGGTATGTCGCCAACGGCGGCACTTTGGAAAGCACTGTGTTAGACAGTCAGGTGCCTGAGGAGCAGGTGCAGTCTAACGAACCCAGGGATGACTCAGCTGCGTGGGAGAATTCGGAGGAGCTGATTGGTCCAGAACCAGGAACAGGTTCGAAGGCACCAATCAGTGCAAGAGAGAGGAGTGCTGAAAAGCACGCCAAACAAAGATAAATCCAATTGGCTCCTGAAGGGAAAAAGCGCAGAGAAAGGAAGATAAAAGGATGCCAGAACAAGCACCCAGTTGCCAGAGACAACCATCCTACAATCAACCATCCTAGAAGCAGCCGTCCTATCGAGCAACCAACCTTGTCCAGTGGAGTCCAGCCTGCGTCTGATTTGGAAGCCTCTCCTGTAGCCACAGAGGAATCAGAATCAGAGTCTTTCACCATTTCAGAATTGACCCCCGCGGCATCAGAGGCCCAGTTCGCTTCAGCATCAAGAACGGAGCCTTATCTCGTAGCCTTTCAGCAAAGCCCAGCTAAGAAAGCGTCGGTTGCTTCGGGTGATCGTCAGCTCGTGCCATTAGCTTCACAGCATTCAGGAGCCTTGGCAAAGCAGCGTTTCATCCTCGTGTGTTTTGTTGCACTAAACCAGTGCAGCCGCGTTCTGCCGTTGGGAGTTTTTCTAGTGTAGCGCGTCCTGCCCTGCCTAGTCCTTCAGGCAGCGTTGCCTAGTGGTTCCAGTCTAGTCTGCCTTGCAGTTCCAGTCCAGTCACTGAGTGGTTCCAGTCCAGTTGCCTAGTGGTTCCATTCCAGTCTGCCTTGTAGTTCCAGTCCAGTTGTGAATCTAGTCAAGTACTGTTTAACAGTTCCATCCCAATTTCACCTTGCTGCTTCAAGGAGAATCTTGTCAAGTACGCCAGTATAGTATACTGTAGCTGTGGCCAGAAGGATGGCCTAGAGTAACCATTCCAGTTCATCCAGTGTGTTTGGAGATGCTCTACATTTGTGTGAATCAATGGAGTAAATTTCTGCAAATAACTTCTTGTTTAATAAAGAACATTCTATAGAATCTCCAGAGTTGGCTCATATTCCGAACAGGACAGGTATACAGGAAAAATCTATAAATTACAATACATATCAGAAAGCCAGTTTGTTGTAGTGGTTAAGGCACCAGGCTAGAAACTAAGAGACCATGAATTCTAGTCCTGTCATAGGCACAAAACCAGCTGGGTGACTTTGGACCCGCCACTCAATCTCAGCCCTAGGAAGAAGACAATGGCAAACCACTTCTAAAAATCTTGCCAAGAAAATTGCAGAACTAGTCCAGGCAGTTGCCAAGAGTCAATGCTGATTTGAAGGCACCAAATAAATAAATAAATAAAATCATATCAGATAGGCACTTTCAAGAAATTGGAATTGACTTGCGGCATATGCACTACTTTGAAAAGTCTGTGGTCATACATTCTTTATTAATAATGAAGAAATTACTAAATCTTTATTAGATCAGCAAATAACCTAGATTATAATTCTATCATATCTGTTTTTAATCAGTTCCAGTTGCTAGATAATGATTTAGAGACAAGGCTTTTTGTTTTCAATATTATGTTTCAAATAATAGCACTAAAACTTAATTAAATTTTGCAATGAAATTTTAAATCCATAAATTAGTCAAAAAGCACCTAATATTTCTTTTTCATCAATATGGAACAGCATGTTCTACTTGAAGGTAATTCAACAAAATGATTATGTTCATTACTATTCTCATCAAACTGACCCACAGAGTAAATGGAGAACAGCCACTGATAAATAGACATTTTGATTCTGCTTAAAATGTAGAAGGAAGATAGAACAGGAATAAGAAAAAACAACAACTTTGCACCATAGTCCGTTTTATTTCCATTCTAATGAGAACTGAAGAATAAAGAGATTTGGAAAAGATGCTCCACATTGCCAGAAGCAATAAATGCCTCCTCAAAGCTTGAAAGCAGCTGGATCCACTGGATGTCTTTGCCAGGCCTGATTGTCTCTGCTTAGCTGGTATTTCCAGAGGAAATATTATCTGGGCAAGTTGCATTGAGCCTTTAGGAGCATTTGGGGAACACCACCTTTGAATGCTTTGCACAGCCCTACTGGAAATACTGTTTCTCCCCAGAACTGCAGACAGTCTCTAAACTACTTTTTTGCAGCCACACAGAGCTCTTTAATCATAACAGCTGAAAACTGGTGGTGCAGTTTTCTGCTATTTTGAAGCGGGAAACATGAAAACTTTTCTCAACCTTGGAACTTTCAGATGTGTGGATTTCAGCTCCCAGAATTCCCCAGCCAGCCTTGTTTCTCCGAAAGCCTTGTTTCCCTGAAATAAGGGCCAGCCTTGTTTCTCATGGCATTCTACCCTTTTTCTGAGGCAAACTGAGCCAACCTAGATTTGATATGCAAGGGATGAAGCTGTTTTTTTGTTTTTTGTTTTAATTTGTGACTCCAGTGTGCTCTTTTGTATATAAACCCAAGATTAGAAATTCTAAAAAATTGTCAGATAATCAGAGAGCTATCAAAACAACCAATTCATTCAATTGATTCCTCTGGAATATATACCTCAGCTCTCTCTTCCACTCTGCTGGAGAAGCAATTCTATGTATATTGGGTCAGAGAGCATCCAACAGAGGGCTATACCGAAATCTATCCAGGTAAAAAACAGGGTCTTTTCCCACACAAAACTTTGCATGAGAGAGAACCTGAAATTACTTTAATAGTGGTGATGAGGTGTCTATAGACATTTTCCTGTAGGCAAATCCCTCCATCCCAATTGATTACTGGGCTCTGTGGCAGCAGAAAGGCGCCCTCCCCTCCAGTTACTGGTTCGTCATGGCCATTTGTTTCACAAGTTTTCCAGGGGAATTGTGAAAAGCTAGGCTTTTTTTTACAAGTTTATTGATGAAATAATGGAAAGCTGGACCTATCTTTTTTGTTTAACAAATTCATTGATGGTACAGTTGAACAGTGAATACTTGTCTTTGTTTCATTTTTTGTCTTTTGTTAAATCTGGTGAAATTGACAAGACTTCCGTTACTTTCCTTTCTAGCTCAAGTGACAGGAAAAATAGTAAAATTGAGCTGCCTTTTTTTTTTTACTGGCCCATAAGGAATAAACAGGCAAAGGGATCTGTCAATCAGGGGCTGTGGTAAATGTAGTCCAGAGAGGCCATCACCATGACCAAAGTGGAGGACAGTGCTGAAATTTGGAAAGGGATTTTTAAAGCAAACTTTGTTTCTAGTTGGTTTACACATGTGAATCCAGAAGCTTAAGGTGGCACTATTTAGCAGTCTTTAGCAGTTGTGCCCACCACAAAAAACATGCTGTAGACTAGAGGAATACAGGGATGACCTTGAAGAAAATATGTGGTGACTATTAGTAAAACATGAGCTTCCTGGGAAAACAGGAAACTGTGAGAAAGAAACTTTGTCCCACGACTCATTTTGATATAAGCCTCTCAGGCGTTCAAGATCCTTTTTATAGCCTATATCAAGAGAGTTCTAGTATTTCTCGTGGTGTCTGTTTCCTACTTGACCTACCTTAAAGGGATGACATCAATCTTGAAAGTCTGACAGCATTTTCCCTTCCTTTCCTCTTCCTGGGAAAACAAAGAATCAAGGTGGGCAATCTTGGGTTTCTCACGCTTTCCTATTTTCCTGGGCTAAGATCATGTTTTATTATGTCAGAGCTTTCCAAACTGTGTGTCGCGACACAAAAGTGTGTCGCCACAGAGTCTGGTGTGTCGCCACACAACCTGGAAGCGCTGATCATCATCAGCGCTTCCGGGTTTTCCTGCGGCGACACACCAACAGCGGTGCGCAAAAACTCGAAAGCGGCAGCAGCGCTTCCGGTTTTTTGCGCGCTGCCGCAACGGCGGCACTTCTGGGTTTTCCCACGGCGACACACCAACGGCTGTTGGTGTGTCGCCGCGGGAAAACTTTGGAAAGCCCTGTATTATGTGGTTGCTACATATCTTCTCCAAGATTATCTCTATACTCCTCTACATACATAGTAGGACAGGCTAGAAGGACAGATGGATGATATTTCTCTTCCAAAGATCCACCTTGATGCTTTCCTTTAGGCAGTATTAAATCCCAATGTCTCCTAATTAGATTACAATCCTTAATCTGAATCTGGCAGGATCTATCACAGTTATCTTAAACGATGGCAACTACTTGCTCAAACTACTACTGTAGTGCTTCCAATAGCCCCAATAATCATTTAGGCTTGCAATTTGACTGAGACCAACATCCACCCTGCCCTCAGAAATCCTGTCTCTTTGGTTGACTTTCTGTGTTGCCCAGTTAGTACCTGAGCATCTCTATCCTAAAGACCTTGTCAACTGTCCAAATGGCTACAATTTGAGGGACTGATGGAGATCTGACTACAAAGATCACTTTGAGTTCATCAGAAATCTGTCTATCAGATCTGATTCCAATACTTTACCCCAGGGCTTTCCAAAGTTTTCCCGCGGCGACACACCAACCGCCATTGGTGTGTCGCCGCGGGAAAACCCGGAAGTGCTGCCATCGCGGCAGCGCGCAAAAACCCGGAAGCGCTGCTGCCGCTTTTGGGTTTTTGCACGCTGCCGTTGGTGTGTAGCCGCGGGAAAAACATAATTGGGAAATTATGGGAGTTGAAGGCCAATATATCTGGAAGACACCAGATTGGAGCAGGCTGCCAGAAAAATAGCTACTGTTATTTTAACTCTGACAGTTTTATGATTTAAGAATCTTTGGTTCTGAAGGGAATTTTATACATGGAGAACTTAATGATCTCATTGCAGTTAAGCATGCTTTAACTGTACTTGTTTTCAGTGGAAGAGTTAAGCACATCAAAGAGATGGTAATATGGCAAATTTTCATCTCACAGGACTGTTAGCATTAGCATATTTAGCACACATATATTTAAGCCAAATCCACCCAGAATCTAAGCTCTTTGAAAATGTTTAGCTCATGTCACTGAAAGGATTAATATATATTATGCTGGAATATGTGAATGATTTCAAAAACAGAAAGTTTTTGAAATGTTTTGAAACTAGCTATGTTAGTTAATGAACGAGTAGTACAGTATCTGGTATAAGAAAACCAACCTAGTGTTATAAAGTGAATTATTATAACATGGGGTGCCTAATGTAGCGGCTCCCATCATCACAGGAAAAGATAATACACAGTCACTGCTTCTTTGAATTCTTGGGATGGAATGTAAGGTACCTAAAATGGCCAGGCACAAAGTGCTCCCTCTGTCCTTATCTTGCTGTTTGAAATATATTCATGATGCCCCTTTTTTCCCCAAAGATCTAAATGGATTTAAAAAGATCAAATATGCAACAAGAAAATACTATGATTATTCTTTGTTTTGTAATTGAGCTAATACTATACTTAATAGTAATATCATTTCTAGTTTTACAGGGGCTTACTAATTCAGCTTAAAAGGTAGTTTTCCCATTGTGGTGGTACACTGATTGTTTCTTCCCTGCTCTGCAGTTCTCTGTCAGTATTGCCAGCTGTTCCTTCATGCCTGAACTACACCAAAAACTCATATTTCTCCAAATGTCAAGAAGAGCAATTAACCTTGGGATGCCCTTTCCTCTTTTTAAGTACCCTGATGTCTTCAACTACAGATTTTTCTTAAACACACACACACTTTGTATTCATTTGTTTTTGTACCTTAAATTATCTGCTGTATCATAAAACTGTGTTAAATAAAAAAAGTGGGTCAAAGCACTTGTGCCAAATTATCAATATTTTATGTGCATCTATTGTAAGTCAGATGTTATCAAACTGCTCAGCTGGGTTTATTTAGATTGTCCATGTAGAAGTTGTCGAACAGTGGATATTCTGGGTACAGTATTTGTATTTGGCTGTACATTTGATGTGTTTTGTTTTTTTAATGTTGAAAATCATAGCCATTCTGATTACCAGCAGATTATCAATCAGATTAAACAAGGGCCCAATTTACAGCCTGTGACTGTCATAATTCTTCAGATTCTAGTAGCAGAAAGAATGGTATAATAATGATAATGTACTAGTGCCGTCTATTATTTTTTCTCTAAATTGTATGAGTCTCGACAATTTGGAAAGGACTCATAATATGTCACTGGTTTAGGCAATGAATGATGCTGTCACTGAAGAACAACAAGCTATTAAATGATGAGTTATGTATATGCTTGGATTTGTAGACCAAAAAAACCCAATTGGTTAACCAAATATCACACCCAGTTTGCAAGTATATGGGAAAAGAAAGTTAAGAACCATAGTGGTAGATAATCCAGATTAAACAAGAAACAGGTAAATAAAAATTGTAACTAGGGTTGGCTGCAGTGACTGCTTTCTTTCATTTTTGGTAGTGTGCAGTTTTAGGAAACCACATTTATGTCTGTGTACAGGAATTACATATTTATATATTTAAGACAGAATGTTGAAATGAGATGGATCCAAAAAGGCAATTTATTCATTTGTATGAATCAGTGTTGTGTGCAAGAATTCATCTGTGGATTTTATTTTATTTTGCTTCCAATAGCTGCTACCTGACATGCCAAAATTAATCATTCATCATTAAATGAAAAGCTTTGCCTGTTTTTGGTTGACATGTATCTCCCTTTCCCTGTTCTCTCTTTTCTTTTCCATGTTGCCCAATAGGTAAAACTCTCTATGCAGTTCACAAAATCCAGGTTAAAGATATAACACATAAGAACATAACTACACATGACCAAAACCTGTTACCACAGCCAAGAATAAAATCCATAGCAGAGTAAGGATATCAAAAACATTAGCAACATTTCAAAAACTGAAGGACTAAGGAGAGGGCTGTTGAAGCTTTAAAAATACTTTTAGGATGGGAGGAGGAAGATATGGATGGAGATCAGGTGCTACAACAACACTTTGAAGTCAAGTTAAGGATCAAGAATGTCAGAATACTGTGTAGGAGAAAAGAATATAAAATTATATCCCTTGTTTGATCAGGGATAAGATAATAATTATAAAATACTGGAAACCCTGTACGGACTTTTTGCAGAAACCAGAAAGAACTGTTAATGATTTTTGGATTTGCTGATTGAAAATGGTTGGGATATGGGAAGAAGTGACTCATGAAGCATAATTTTAAAGGGGAAAGAAAGTGATGTTTCCACATGACTAAACCACATGACTAAACCCACTAAATGACATAATAATTTAGATGGCTAAACTGTATTTTGGCTTTGCCTGTACAAACCCACCATCAGCTCTTGTGACGATAACTAGTGAGTTTCCAGGCTCTCCAGAAACAAAAAGCAGCATGGTGGTAAAGGGGACTGTGCAGAAGGGAGTGGCCCTATGCCAGCCTAAAGTGGCCAACAGAAGCTGGGCAGTTCCTAATCCCTGAGTACATCATCAGCAACTTCATTGGTGAAGTGTGCAAAAATGGTGTTGGAATAAAAGAAGGAAAACATGACTTCAAAACTGAAACAGCTAAGAATGACTTGACACTGCCTTAGCTGTAGGCTGAGGATGAGAGGAAGGTATCATGAGCAGAGGCATCCATGTGGAGGGGAGGGAGTACAAATGATGAAATGAGTGTTGCACCGTCATGATGCAAGCTATGCCCCTTTTCTGTGTGCATCATGATATTACATGCACTTATGAAAAGGGGAGAGCTTGCATTGTAACAGCATGATGCTTGTCTCATCATTCTGATAATTGTTAGATCCTGCAGATACCTCTAGTGATAAGGCCATGGCATAAAAAAGAAGTTACGAGAACATCTTTATGCTGCAGTTAGGGACATAGGAGGATGAGCTGAGAGAGAGAGGGAATATTGGTGGTCTGATTGAAAATAATTAGGTTTCCACGAAGATAGTTTTATCTTGGGAGAGAACATTTATTGGTCATTACATGGGGGAGGGGGCAGTCTTTGTGAGTGTAAATTGTTAATCGTGTTATCTTCTTTTGAAATTATTCTCAGCCTGTCCTGTAATTTTATTTTCCAGAGTAGGCTGCTGTGAATTTGTCCAATGCTGTCTGACTTTCAGTTAGCATCAATAAAACCTGCCCACTGGTTTTGCCTGACCATCTTTGTGTGTTTAAAAAGAGGCTGCCCCTTAAGAACCACCTTGAATCTATTTCCAGCTGTAAGAATGGGAGAACTCTCACAGTCTAAATGAGTGTCATGATCTAGGGCAGGGCTTTCCAAACTTTTCCCATGGTGACACACCAACGGCGGTGCACGAGAAAACCCGGAAGCGCTGCCACTGCAGCGGCGCTCAAAAACCCGGAAGCGCGGCTGCGGCGCTTCCAAGTTTTTGCGCGCCACCGCCGCTACGGCGCTTTCGGATTGTTGCGCACCGCAGCGGTGGCGGCAGCGGTGTCCTAGTGTGCTGTGTGAAAACCCAGAAGTGCGCCATCAGCACTTCCGGGTTTTGACGCGACACACCTGGGCCCCGCAGGCGACACATGTTGCGACACACAGTTTGGAAAGCTATGATCTAGGGGAAAAAAGAACATAGGGTTCCATAAAGTAGTATATAAATGGCCGATGAACCAGAAGGCTGCATCAATTTCCCAAGTTTTTGCATTACAGGGTCAGATACAAAGGCTATTTAACCCCATTATCCAATCCACCTCTTCTCATTAACTTCCCCAACTCTCACCCACCTCTTCTCAACCCTCTTATCTTCTCGACTCCTCCCAACACTACCTTCCACAGCCTCACTTGCTCTTTTACTCACCTACTCAAAGGCCAGGTAGAGTAGTACAGAGACTGCTTTGAAGAAGGAATTCAACAGCTGTTAAGTAAATACCAGCTTAGGCCAGGAAAGGAGGAGGGAGTGGTATAAAGAGAATCTCTGTCATATTTTGAGATTCTGTTATTATACCCTGCAACAATAGAGTTCCAGTAGTTCTGCTGGTATCAGTTTCCCAACTTGGCCTACCTTGAAGAGTTGACAGGCTGCCTCTTCCCATTTGCAATAGAAAAAAACCCACAACTAGTAGAAGGAGCTTTGACATGGTATCCCTCTCTACTAATGAACGATGGACAATGCCCCCGTTGACTCTTATTGCCCCAGTGCAGGAGATGAGCCATTACTACAGTAAGTTGTTGAAGAGAAACTATGTTTTGCAACATTATATTTTGGAAAGGTCCCACATAGCAAAATTCCAAATGTTAAAAATACCACTTAGAGTTGGGACAAGATAATCCAGTTTATTCCATAGAGCTGTCAAGGGGTCTCTTTATTATTTTTCTTTTTACTCCCTTTCTATTTTTCTTATAGGAATCATTCCCTGAGGACATCTGCAACCAGAACATGGTCATATCCATCTCCCAATGACAGCATTTAAATTAACTTCCCTAACCACATATTGATTCAAAATGTGCAGGCTAGAAGGAAACAAAACATGAGCTCATAATGAAAAACAAACGGTTAAATTTGGTACCAGGATTTTTTTTAAAAAAAGGTGAGTGATATCAAACAAAAAGTTGCTGACTGATAACGTTCATATATAGGCTGCAAGTATGCATAAAATGCTAAACATAGAATTCTGAAAATGTCTAGTTTTAAATGTTTGTAGTTGGTGCAGCCATGATTTTTATACAGTACTAAATGAATGCTGTAATCCTGTTCAGGATTTTTTTATGATTCATGAAGCAAAAGATGCTGCTTCTGAGCTGTAATTTGTGTGAAGGTTTTAGTCTTCCCATTAGCATCAAGATTCACTGTTCAGAACAGTGTGAAACTTTACAACCCTTTTGACTTCCTGTATTATAGTAATTTATAAAATGTATGTCATGTCATGTCGTTTCAGGGAAGGCAGCGTGATTTTATATTAAAAAGTGAGATTAGAAAAAGAATGCTAATTAAAAAGAATCTGGTAAGAGAATTGTTCAAGAGACACAACTTCAAAGAATATTTGTCAGAACAACAAAATAATTTAAGAAATAAGGAAATTTGATACAGTTTAAAGATTTATTTATTTATTTGTTTGTTTATTTGTTTGTTGAATTTCTATAACCGCCCATCTCCCCCTCAAGGAGGGACTCTGGGCGGTTCACAGCGTAATATTAACAAAATACAATAAAAACAGTAATAAAAATACAAATACAATAAAATTACAATAAAAATACAATAAAATCTAAGTGGCAGGTGGTTCTTAAAGCGACGTTGAATATATTCAAAATATTTTAGATATTTAAGGTGGTTCTACGGAATCAGCCATCCCCAAAAGGGATCGGGTAATCTTAAACAGGGTCGCCGGGCGGCATTCTGCGGATGCAATAGGAGCGGAGAAATATTGACTTTTTGCCGCTCTTACCGCCACAAGGTAGGCCTTAACAGCGGCTCTAGCCTGTGTTCGGTCGGATTCAGTCTCTTCCCCAAGCGGCGCTCTAGGCGTCTCTTAATCCTCTTCAGAACCCTTAGCTCCCCCGTGAACCAGGGGGAGCATTGAGCTCTCTGGGATAGGAGAGGCCGCACAGGCGCGATCTTGTCCAAGGCCCCGGCCACTTCCCTATTCCAGGTAGTAGCCAGGGCCTCCGCTGGACCGTTCAGCAAATCCTCGGGTATAACCCCCAGCTCCCTCTGAAACCCTTCTGGGTCCATCAGTCTCCGGGGGTGGACCAATCGAATAGGTCCCGCCTCCGTGCGGAGGGGGGTGGCATGAGAGAATCTCAAAGTCATTATGAACCTCAGATCCTGCAGTAAAACCAATTACGTGACAAATTATATTGGAAAGGGTCCACTGAACATTTAAAAATGTGGTTTGAAAGTTTTATTTGATTGACAGTAACATAAGGCTTCAAAGAGGAAAGGAAATGGGGAGAAAATTAAGAGGCTTAGTTTTTAAGCCAACGTACATATACTTATCATGGTATTCCTTTTCAGGGTAAGCAACTTTATACAGAACACAGAAAAAGAATAAGAAATACTAAATCAAAGAAATTAAAGACCTGGGATAAGAAAAATAAAAGGAAACACAGCGAACTAATTTATACTAACACACCATTCACTACATCTCCCCAAAGATCTCTGTCCCTGCAAACCATTTTTGCTTCCACCCTGTCACCATTTTATACATGGTCTTTTGTTCTTTAAACTTCTCACCTCTTTCTGAGGATCTTATCAACTCCATTCAACCGCAACTTCAACCCATTCACTTTCTTCATATATTTGCTTTGCAGTTCATCCTCATTCATTTGCTCTATGTGACCAAGTCACCTCGACATACTTCTTTCATACTTCTCGCCCACATTCATTCAGCACCCATTCATTTGTGACCCTTCCTCTTCTTTTTATCCCCATACTCTTTTTAAATATCCCATTCCCAAGGCGTTCAACTTACTTTAATGTTTCCAAATCTCAGCTCCAGTAACAAAATATTCATTGTCACCTCTTGTTCCCTTTCAACCTTAAACATCTTCTCAAATATACTTAATTAATTTATTAATCCCCTAGTACACTTTGCATTCACTCTTGCTATCTTTTCCTTTGTACAGGGGAACAATAATGGCATTTTTCCAATCATCAGACAGTCATTGCACAAATGTTAAACAAGTGGTACAGCCACTCCACTCGCAAACCACATCCATATTTTTACATATTTTTACAGCCTTGCCATTTTTCAACATTGTCACAGCATTTATGACTTCCTTTTCATCCATTTCTTCTTAAACAGTAACATCGATAGCATTGGACAATAATATTGATAGCACTCAATGCATACTTATCGTTTCTAAACAAATACTGTATCTAAAATATCCTTTCCAACATTCCCTGCCTGTTTCATCCAAAATAATAATAATAATAATAATTACTTTTATTTTTAATTTCATTCACTCTGCTGGAAGTTCATTATTTAGCCCTCTTCACCCACTTCCAAAATAATGTTTTTATTTTAATCAACATTGTTCATTTTTTCTGCTTCTTTTAATCTTAATTTAACTTCTTTAATCTTAACACTTGTGACCCCCTTTAACTGTATTCTTTACAACTATATTTTTCACTATACATACTGTAGGTTAAACAATATTTTTCTATCATCCTCATTTTTTGCAACAATAATTTTTGTATATGAATTTTTCTTCATCCACAGCCTTTTTCATTTCATCATTCCATCAAGGATACTATTCATTTTTCTCATTTGTGTAATTACATACTTTTATAGCAATCCATTGTGCTCTGTTTCAGGCAGCTTCAACATCTTCTTTTCTCATATCCAATTTCTGTTGGGAGATGCAACTATCCTTTAATACTTTTTCGTACGTTCACTTCTTACAGTCATTCTACTTTCATCCTTGTTTCTTTCATATATTTTTTTTGCATCCATGTCTATTTTTCACAAGATCCTGAAACTTAAAACAAAGTCTGTGCCATGTCATATACTCTTATCTCTTAACCCTAACCCATATATCCTTCAGTGGGTTTTTTTTCCAATATTTCATCATAAACAGTAATATCAATCATGTTTTTTATTTTATTCCTTATGTATACATATATAGTCATGCTTAAACCAAGCATTCAGAACAGACACTTTTCTAAGCAGACATTCACCTGTCACCATTCTCATTTATTCTTTGGTCTCCAAATGGCCAAATTACTTTACTTTATATCTTTACTCCCCTGCATCAACTCTTCACAAGACCAGACATTTTCATCCCTCTTTCTCTTATTTTCACAGACACAAAACACAGCAAATTTTGTTTTATTTAATCCATGCTCTTTACCATTTACTCTTACTGTAGATATTGACTTCCATTGCCCATCATAGCTTTGGTCAATCAAGGTTTTTACATAACATAAACCTTTTCAGTGATAGAGAAGTGTAGACTAGGTTACCAGCCTTGGTGGTACCCATTCTAAGAGCAGCAGGCCCTGCTAATGGCAAAGACATTACTGGTCTGGTCAGTTTTGGTAAGAAAGTTTGTTTAAAAAGTTATATAGAGAAATATAATTAGTGCGGTTATATTAGCACTTTGTGATACGTTTTTGAAGAACATCACTGTTGTTCTTTATAGATAGAGTTATACATGTTTTTTTAAAAAAAATAGTTTAAACATGGAACAAGAGAATTGACATGCACTGACTTGTCATGTGCTTGAGATGATTGCTGCCCTTCTCCTAAATATTAACAGGATATGTCAACAGTCTGAATTTATTTGGTGACTTATTTCCTTGGAACTAATAATCATATAAATATACATATAAAATAATACTGTAAGCTAAACTGCAGCCTATCATCACGCATTTTCAAACAATATGATTGCCTTATTTATATATTGAAATGCCATTTGGGATATATGCCCAAGCATATTTCATTCTGGAAAAGGAATTTTCTAGCTGGTATAGATACATGCAATTCCTTATTAATTGCTAAATTATCTTGCTGATCAAACTGGAAAAAATTGTAGTCAGCCAATCAAATTTGATTAACCTTCATGTCAGATTATCTTGTAGTCAGCCAATCAAATTTGATAACCTTCATGTCAGGTTATCTTGTCAATTCTGTAGCTCTTTCCATAATGTAATGTGGTATTTGTTAAAGCAAGCAAGAAAAAAAAAGGTTTAAAAAAGCAGATCAATGAAACATAATATGCAAATGAAGTTGCTAGATTTAGAAGTATAGGATATTGTAACTCCAGACATGGGGAAGAGAAATGCACATTTATTGTTCCAACATGTAAAAAGGACTGCCAAACTAGAAGGTATATACCAAGCTGCATTCTGCAGCTAACGTGAAAGGCAGAATTAACCCCAATGCACCAGTCCGTACCTCTTAACTGGTAAACCAAAGGGAGTGGTTTGCTATTTTTTAGTACTTAGAAGCTATCCTATCCTTTTACTCTTTGCTAGAGAGTGTGGAGTGATTTGGTCAGAAAGGAAATTGATCTCCATTGTCAGAAGATTATAAATATTGCAATTTAATTTACCTTTTCACAAACAGAATATTGTCTACACAAGAGAATGCAAGTGGCATAAGAAAAATAATAAATATGAAAGGCAGCTTTGTGCTCAGGGTGATTCTTTGGCCTGAGTGTCAGGAAAGTGACAGGCATATCTTGTCACTATTTTTGTTGTGACTGCAGTGTCATAGTCCAGGTAACATGTCACAGAGTTTAAGACGAATGTCTGAGAAAGGTTTGAAACTCATGTTCTTAAAGAGAAGAACTGTCATTTGGTTCAGGCTGTGTGCAATAGTGTGCATACACATGGTATTATTTGAAATGCAAATATCCCATCCACAGAATTTTATTAGAATTGTCTTCCTACAGCCAAAGTTAATATGCTGTTAAATGGTGCTTAAATTCTTCTTTTTTTTAAAAAAAACCCTTCAATAACTCCCAAAGAATCCAAATCCAATCTGGATTTAGAATTCAGCATGGGGTTTGGTAACTTGTTCACTCTCTGCCACTGCCCTAGTCCCAGTTTTTGGTTTTTCCCTCCACTGCTAGTATTTGTTTTGTTAGGGATACCTCATAGGTATCAATAGGAACTCCCCTCCCTGGGCAAGGAACAGCCTAGTCTAGTGTGGAGGGCAATTTGGATTTCAAAAGACAAAGATAATTTCCGCACCAGCAACTTACAGTATCTTCTAGTGCAGTGTTTCTCAACCTCAGCAACTTTAAGATGTATGGACTTCAACTCCCAGAATTCCCCAGCCAGGCATGGGAGTTGAAGTCCACACATCTTAAAATTACTGAGGTTGAGAAACACTGTTCTAGTGTCATCCAACTATAATTTTGCCAATGTAACAATAATGAGGACCAACTTTATTTTACTTCAAGGATTACTGGGTGATGCAATGAAGATGCTATAAGTCACTTGTGTGGAAAAGTTACCAAAAACAACAATAACACTGCCTTTCTTTTCCCTCCATGAAGAATTCCAATCTGGATCTCCCAAAAACATTTAGTAAAGGATATGAAAGCTTGTAAAAGCCAATTGCATTATTAATACCATGTTTAATTTGCCCCTCCTTATAAGTAGTATGCTGTCAGTTTCATTAGAGTATGCAAACTATATTAGACTTATAATATGGATGAATCCCATATTTTTGTATAATTCAACCACATTCCTTCCAACTGCAACTGGTAAATCAAAGGTGTTTCTAATTTAGCATTTAGTTTCCAATAGAATTTGAGTTTACAGATCTTAACATTTTCTGCAGAGAAGATCCTCTACAACAGGGGTCCCCAACCTGTGGGCCTGTTAGGAACTGGGCCAAGGGGCTCCCGCCCGCAAACCCCGCCCCCTCCTGCACGATTGGCTCCTGCCCGCAAACCCCACCCCCTGGTGTGTGCAATTGGCTCCCGCCTGCAAACCCCGCCCCCGGTCCGTGGAAAAATCGTCTTTTGAAACCGGTCCCTGGCGCCAAAAAGGTTGGGGACCCTTGCTCTACAATGAAAAGAAGTGAGCAACCACTAGATAATTTTTTGTATCCTCTCTAGTGCTAGTGGTTGAGAGAAACTGACAGGTGGCACATTGTCAATCATTCCTTGTCATAACAGATTATGCAGCTATTGGCTGTGGTCTAGGTTGCCTAATGCTGATCAGTTCTCTCCTGCAGCACCAGCTATGTACCACTGGCACTACCCAGTAGCAATGCACATGCAGTATAGTAGTGATATCCACCAGTGCTAACATTCTTCCCACCCACCTCAGGAGGTCTATCTTTTCGTATGGAAAAAAAAAGTGGGAAAAGTGGGCAGAGATGCTCATATTCTGAGATTGTTGCTATCCTCAACCATTTGGATTGTTTTACTATGGCAACCTGGTGAATTATACGAATCTTGCTGTGAGCCGGCCAGAGTTATATACAATAACTTATATACAATAAGATGGGTGGCCACTCAAGTCATTTAAATAAAATAAATACATAAATAAATTTGTTCTACTGCTGGGAAAAAGGGATGGTTCCATAGAAAGATAAAACTGTAGGGGATTACATTAAATAATATTTGGAATATAATCTAATGCATTCTTATTTGCAAACTAGCTTTACCATTGTGGGGCTTTTTTCTGTCCAGATTTTAGATCTTTTGGGGGCTTGTATTTCCATGAACACTGTCTGCCTGCACCTTTACTGTGTCTTGCACGAATGTAATATTTTAAGCAGCTGGACAGCTAGGCGATCTGAAGCCTGGTTTACGAGCAGTATACAGTACAGTATTCTCTACGATCTCAGTGGGGATTTCAGGACTGTAATCTTAATGGGCCACTTTGTAAAATCAGGCTTAGGCTGGGTTCATTCGTCAGGCTAAACCAGGACACTGTCTGGGCTCAGTAACAGGGCAGCTTCACAGTAGGAACAGTGGTCCCAAGTGATAGTCTTCGGAGGCTGGCTGATACTAGAAGTCACTGAAAGTCCCCAGTGGGGGGAATGGCTTAAGAAAAGAGTCCTGTGGCAATGTGAAGATTTAAGGACAATTCTATTACTGCACAAGCTTTGTTCCATGAAATGTCCGTCTGTATCACTAATTTGTCTTCAAGGCTCACCGATTTCATTTCATTAGCCTGAGACAAGTACACCTGGGTCACACTGCAGCAGGCAGGTCGCACACGACTGAGGTGGGGGAGCTGATGCAACCCAGCTGTTTTGAAGTCTGACTCCCCCAGTCCCTTGCTAGTGGACGATGGCTGGAGCTGATGGAAGCCTGTTGAAGGGCACTACTTTGGCACAGAGCAACCCTAATCCACTGCCCTGACCAGGAGTATGGGCATTCTTAAAATCCCTGCTTCACTACCAAAGGGTAGTCCTTTTAACTCTGCATGTCCGGCATTCCCCCCCAAGGAATGCTTCTCTCTCCATACTTATTGCCCCATTTCACAAGTCCGGGGCTCGCTTTCACGCTGCTGTATGGAAAGACAGGTGTGCGGCGTCCAGTTGAATTATCCATTCCCTTCCTTCCGTCAGCCCGGTTTCGCACGGCTTCCCATCTTCCTCCTCCTCCTCCTCCTCCGCTTTCCTGCTGTTTTCTTCAAGCAGGCAGGCAAGAGGGAATGGGCTTGCCCGGCCGTTGCAGTCTCCCACGCCTGCGGTGCCAGATCTCGCCTCCCACCTCGCCGTCACTCTCCCCTCCTGGGCAAAGCGCTTCATCACTGCAGCGGTGGGGACGCGCGCAGCGCCGGGGGATCCGCGCGGCTACTTTCCCGCCCCTCCTCAGCCTCGGTCACGCCGCGAGGCTCCTCCTCAAGGGAAGGCGGGGAAGGCGGAAGAGAGGGGAAAAGTCCAATCTGCTGCTACCTCGAGCAAGCCGCAGCGCTGTTACGCCGCGCTCCGAGTGGCTGGAGGGGAGAGAGAGGCAGCAGCCGGGGGCTGCGCTTCCAGGGGGTAAGTGGGGTTTCCACTCGCAGCGCCGCCTCTGTCGCGAGGAACTTTGGAGAGAGTTCTCCTCTCCCCCATCAGGTTTTGAAACGGGGCTCGCCTCGCACTTTTCACCGAAGGTCCTTTAAGGAGGGGCTGGTGCTGCTTGAACGACTGGAGACACGCTCGCGCGATTTTCTTAGTCGCAGAAGTTTGGGCGAGTTCTGTGGGACTTTGTGGAGGGTGAGGTGGCGTGGGGCTTGCGGCCGTACTGCAGGCATGTCCGAGGTGCGTCCGTTTCTTTGCGGGCTCAGCCCGCTGGGGAATTCCTAGGGGGAGATCACAGCTTGACGGGGTTAAGTTGCAGTTGTCAAGCCTTGATGGACGGTGTCTTCTCTTTTTCTTATTAATCCCCCCAACCTTGGAGGGTGGGGGAGGCGAAGAGAACTTTTTAGGGAGGGCAGGCAGACGGCAGTGTGGTCAGAAAGGCGACGTGAAAAGCTGCGGGCGAGAGTGGCGGCGGCGGGGAAGGAAGCCCAAAATGTGCAGGATGGCTGCAGAAAATCCGGTCCGCTTTGCAGTGTGCTGGACGGGGAAAGCCTTGAGGCGTTGCAAAGGGCTTGAATGCGCGCGCGCACTCACACACGCGACCTTACCGCTTCTCTCGGTAGGATGAATCTGCAAGATTCTTCCTCTATCTCGAAAGCTTGCAAAGTTGCGGGCTTCTAGTTCATCTTGCAATCAAAGCGTGAACATGCTTAATTTATTACTTTAATCGCCGAATACTTTTTTTGACGCACAATTGAGAGGCAACTGGTCCGTTTGGGAGTTGCCTCCTGCGCCTTTCCCCAACCCTTCCTCCTTTTCTCCGTGGGATTACTTGGTGCGTGGAGCTGCAGCGCAGCGGCGAGAAAGGGTGATCTCGAGAAGGTTGCGTGGATTCGGGGGTGGAGGAAGGAGTGCCCAAGGCAGACCTAATATTCTTGGGGAGTGCCCTGGGGAGGCAGACGGGTGGCATCTTGCAACGCACGGGCACGTGCGACTCCGCGTAGCTGCTACAGGGAATCCTGCTCCTTCCCCCGAGCGCCCGGGGAGCTTGAAATTAATTGCTGCAAGCTGACGAGGAGTGGGTATGGGTGGGCTCACTCGAGGTTGCCACTTTGACGTGTAAGCGAAAAGCGGGCGGGGAAGGGAGGACCGACGAGCAGAACGGGAATTCCCACGGAGCTATACAGCTGAGATACTTGGCTTTAAGTTTCGGTGATCAGTAGGACCCAGTGTGGTTCTTTTCCGCATAGGATTTTGTGATGATGCTACATCAGAATGTGAAGCACAAGAATCCCTGTTGGATCACCCCTCTTCTACGGAGATGCCATAGATTCCACATTTTTGGTGTCCCCCCCCCCCCCAAGAAATGAATGGTACTGCAGTGCAGGGAGCTGACAGGATCCAGTATGTCCTTGTTTAGAGAAGGGATGCCACAACGGGATGTCTGGTTTTCACTGGGAATGAATCAACACGTTTTTCTTTTTAAGATAAGCTGATATTTCAACCTACAGTAAAAATTATATTTAACACACACTAGAAAAAGTATGTTTCCTCCCCTAGAATCATTGAAAATAATTTTGAGTATTTGGTGGGATGTCCTAACATCTGTCTGTATAAAAAGCAGATCAGCATGTGTGTGTTTCATGAACAATAGTATTTAACTTGAATGTGTTTTGCTTTGTCAGAAGCAGAACCTTATTTTGAAATATATTGTGATTTGTAGACCTGGTAATATTAATGATTGCTTCTGTACTGAAATGCTCCAGTTTTTTAGAGCAAAGAAAACACAGTAATACATTTGGAAGTTATCTATCTATCTATCTATCTATCTATCTATCTATCTATCTATCTATCTCAGTTAAACATAAATTTGAGGATATACAATTCTTGTTTGTAGTAGAATTCAGTGTGACTCCAAAATTCTAAGGAATTGCTAAACATTTAAAATTATTTTATTATGCATGACAGTAAGAATGTCTGTTACAATAAAAAGGAAACTAAGCAGAGAAAATGTTGAAAAATTATTTAATTGGTAAATGTCATGTGTACAGACAAATGAAATTATGTGGAAAAAGGAAACAAAAGATTAAATGCTACAGTGTAAGCCTTTCCATCTTTATTTATTTAGGCTATACCCCAAGTCACTTACTGAGCAGAAAGCTGTATTTAATTTAGTAGGATTTCTGAATAAACATTTATATAATTTTTGCTAATAAAGCTAATGTTGAATATCAGGAAATATGTACAAGACATCATCTCACAGCATCAACTTTATATTAAAATTTTTGCAAAAAAGTGTTTTCTAGGTTTTCATTGAACACTTTGTTTTCATATATTTCAAAATCTCTATTTTTTTTTGCAATAAAGTTGTATGAATGTGTGATTTCGCCCTTGATTTGGACATATGAAAAAAGAGAATGAAAGAGTAAAAACGTCTAGGAAGACTTTAGCTTCATTCTTGATGTATATTACATGCATAACAAATAGTGTTTAATAAGAGAGATCAGTATGTTTTTAAATATATCCCATTTCTCCATATAAGTGTGTGGGTAATAATGGAATATTTAAAAATAAAGTGCAGAA
Source organism: Charina bottae (assembly GCA_023362775.1). Classification (NCBI taxonomy): domain Eukaryota; kingdom Metazoa; phylum Chordata; class Lepidosauria; order Squamata; family Charinaidae; genus Charina; species Charina bottae. Next base: position 901,852 of record JALMGJ010000012.1, read on the forward strand.
AATAATGTTCAAGAGTCAGAATGGGAGTCTATTTTGTAAGCAAGGCCTAGTGTGTATGAGAAGGTGGTCAAGCTAGAAGCACAGGGGAACATGATAAATTGACATAACGGAAAGGCAAAATAATGCTGTATAATTTTAAGGCTGGGTGGAAAATTAAAATTATGTTAAAATTGTTACAGTGTTACCTTTTTATCCTGTACAGATCTTAATTGGAAGACAACCTGACTGATTTTGTGAAAACTGACTTCCAAGTAAATGGTGCAAGATTTGTATAACCTTGCACCCTGCTTGATCCTAACCTTGTGAATCTTAATGAAAAATCCTATTCAATATAATTAAGTTTGTTGTCATTGACTATATATAGAAGGAGATCTGTATATCCCTCTTTATCAACATCTGAATGTTGGTGCTTATTTAATCAAAACACATCCATTAGATTAAATGAATTTGCAAATAGGAAGGGGAGATTTCAGCTGTGCAGCCTTTATGTTATGTCCCTGATAGTATTTAATATCCTAGAATAGATCAGGAGTTGGTAACTGTAGTTTAATTCAGCTTCACCAAGTAACAGTATGTATCTTTAAAAAGCTAAGTAAAAATGTTTACGGTATTATTGAAGTGCATTAGATTTATTGAATTCTTATGCTCAAGGGTATTAAGAACAATGAGAACTGTATGCCAGCTTGTAGTATGTCCTTTTAAGATAAAAATACATTTTTAAAAATTCTGTTTTAGGATGCAAGATTAAATATGGGAGCAAATTTTAAAAATGTACTTCATAAAATGTATGCCTACCGGGTAAAAAAAGATGTTTCTTGCAATTGCTGCATGTAACTTTTAATTTTATGCACTGGAACCCAGCAATTATAACGGCTAGGTAACCAAATGTATATTTTATGAAGATATCAATTAGGCAACCTTATTTTATTAAAGTATGCATTTTGATAGACCATTAGCAATTGGTGTAAAATCTTTTTTAACTACAGTATGACCGTTCATTTTAACAAAAATGCACTTTCCAGAATATCTTAACTGTTGTGATAGTTTTTAGAAAGAAAGAATGTCTGCAAATTATTTATAGGGTATTCTATACTCAAGAAAAAGCTGATATTTGAAAGGTAGGAAAACTACTAGAGATGTTGATGTTTTATCTGCTGCTCGCCTATCTGATTATTTAATAGACAGTAAAAGCTTGGATAACAGGATGAAGTGACTGTATTTAAATTCTGTATTTTCTGTGCTAGATATTTTGAGCAGGGGAAAATATACTGTAAGTCTGTGTGTTAACTAAGCAAATAGTAAAGCTGATATTCAGATCAGCATAAGGAATTCTGGTGTGAAATTTCACTGACCCATTCTAAGAAAACAATGTCATATTGGTCTGTGAAGTTCTTTATGATTTCTGAAGAAGTAGGGAGCAAAGAAATAAAATGCCTGTCTCATGGGTATCCTTGCAACCTATACAGATATGTTTAGGATACTGTTCTACGTAAGTATTCAAAGTAGCTAAATAAAACAAGTCCAAAAGAAAGTATCAAAGAAATAACAGCTACCAAATAGTAATTAAAGGGCTATTCTACTTCTCTAAAGGTGAAATAAAATTCTACCGAATAAAATTAATTTAACTTGTCTTTCAAAACTGACATGCTGGAACAACAAAGGCTTGTACTAGGTCAGTAGTTGCCAGTTTTATGACTTTTGAGAGTACTGTTAAAGGAGGGAACATTGGGGTCAGTTTTAGGATTCATTAACACGGTCCTTCAGAGAAAAAATTTTCCACTACAGTATAGAGTGGAAGACAGTGAAGTATCAGAAGAACCTGATCTAATACATTTACTGTTAAAATGTACAATAATTTGAGAGTGTTGTCAATTAAAGGAACTCAGATTTCAAATTAAAAAAAACAACAACCTTGATTTATAAGACTTTGAATGCTTTTGCCCACGCACTATATGTTTCTATATATGCATAAAATTCATTCTAGAATTGACATTTTTCTTCTTCCATTAATCCACTCAGTAAAGGGTTAGGGTTATTATATTATTGTATTGTATTATTGAAATAATTGTATTATTGCTAACCTTGAATTTGAATTTTTGGAGTGAGTGGTGAGAAAATGTTTGTTTCCTTTTATTACCACCACCCCAAATCCACATTTAAGTGATGCATTAACATTCATAATAGAGACAGTGGATGCAAACTAATAAAATAGCAATGTCTTCTGATCTTATAGGAAAGAAAAATGATAGTGCAGTTACTAGTTTGATAGAATTTCCTGGGTATAATTTGAACAGGTTAAACTAGAAAGGACTAGGGATGTCAAATCTATCACTTAGCATGCTGGTTGTGAAAACTATTTCAAGAAGGAAGGAAAATTACTATTCAGAGAAAAACAACAGAAATTACTATTGATTAAATAAAATGTTTAGGAAATCAAGGCAGGAAATCAGCTAAATGTGTAAATTATGATTGCCTGAAGGTATTAAACATCAGTTGATAATGAAAGTTAAAAGGTAAAGGTACCCCCCGCACATTTGTGCAGTCGTGTCTGACTCTAGGGGCCGGTGCTCATCTCCGTTTGTTAGCCAAAGAGCCAGCGTTGTCCGAAGACGTTTCCACGGTCATGTGGCCGCATGACACGCGCGGAACGCTGTTACCTACCCACCGAAGTGTTACCTATTAATCTACTTGCATTTGCATGCTTTCGAATTGCTAGGTTGGCAAGAACTGGGGCGAGTGCGGGAGCTCACTCCGCACGCAGGGCTAGGGATTTGAACCTCCGAACTTGCAATCTTCCGATCAACAAGCCTGGCGTCTTACCCGCTGAGCCACCACGCCCCCTTAATGAAAGTTACTACCTTACAAAAATAATTGGTACCCTGCTCCAAGTGCCAATTAACCTTAACCCCACATCCTTGTAGTATTGGGTAATTCATTGACTGGGTTTATATATCATACTAAGCCATAGTTTGTTTAACCAGATTTATTGAATAAATTAGATGCCTGAATTTGAAAATGGTTGAAGTAATAAACAATTATTTATAAACCATAGCATCTGGTTCATACAACCTACTAAGACAAAACCAATTAAACCATAGTGACATTAGAGTCTTGTGTGAACCAAACCATTAATTTAGAGTGGAGGGAAGGGACACTCTCTAGAACATGGCAGAAAAGTCAGCATTGTAGCTATTGCAAATGCATTTGTGGATTAGTGATTACAACAGTTAAAAAATAAGTAATTGCAAGCTCATTTTATATATGTTTGTTTGGTTTTGGGGAGTCCTTGGAGTTTTCTTCCTCTGTTGTTACAGTGTCTATGAACTGTTGGGGGATCTATTGGTAAAGATATAAGCAAAGATCAACCCATCAGCCAGCTTGTAAATCAATGTGAAAACTGATGGGCTTGAAATTGTATTGTGTATATTTCCGTTCAATCGTGCCCGATTCTCGGAGACTGCCTGGACAAGTCCCTGAAATTTTCTTGGCAAGAGTTTCAGAAGTGGTTTGCCATTGCCTCCTTCCTAGGGCTGAGAGAGAGTGACTGGCCCAAGGTCACCCAGCTGGCTTCATGCCTAAGGTGGGACTAGAACTCACGATCTCCCGGTTCCTAGCCCGGTGCCTTAACCACTACACCAAACTGGCTCTCGGGCTTGAAATAGGACTAGGGAAAAAATAGGGGGACAGAGAAGAGGGAGTCTGTCTGGCTCATAATTGGGGAAAAGAAGAGAACAAAACTTGGAATGGGCTTGAGAGAGCAGGGAGGGAGAACTGAGAACAGAAAACTTGGTGTAGGGAAAGGAAGCTGGAGAAAGGATGGATGGAAAGATTGCTGGGAGGGAGAAAGAGCAAAGCAAGCAGCAATTAGGAGCAAAGCCGTGCTGGGTGCAATGCCTCTATCATCTTCTTGGGCTCGTCTACAGTTCCAGGTAGTCTACAGGTCTCCTAACAGTGGGCAAATACAATGATAGGAAAACTCTGAAATATAGGGAGACCCCCATCCTCCTTCAATGCAAGAAGTGCTCTTCAGAATCTCTTAGCTGACTGATCAAAGTGGTTGGTTCATCTGGTAGATGACGAGAAATATTTAGGAGTAATTGTTGAGGCCCAGGTCACATGCTAGTGGCAAGTGGGCTGAAGGAAGTGACCAGGCCACACCTAAAGTGAGCAGTCATGCATTCTTTGTGTTTGTCTTCTCGTGCCAGGTTGACAGGAGAGGGCAGATCTCTCTTGCCGGTGGTTTGAATTGGTAGTTTACCGAGGTAGACTGGAAATGAGATGTAATTAGAATAAAATGGCATGTTTGGCCTTAGGGTTGAAGGCTGCCCATCCCTGTTTTACAAAGTAAATTAAAGTCTGTGATTTAAAGTTAGACTGTGTTCTGTCAGGAAAGTGACAACTTTGAGTAATGTCTGTTCTTGGCTCCTACCATACACTGACACTGGAAAATGCGGAGTCCTTGGTGCTCTCTGAGCCTTGTTGTTTTCTTGCAGACGTTTCTTTGCCAGGCTAGGCAACATCGTCAGAAGACTTTCGCACTGAAGATGTTGCCTAGCCTGGCAATGAAACGTCTGCAAGAAAACAACAAGGCTCAGAGAGCACCAAGGACTCCACAGTTCAACCCTGAGCTACAAATTCTCTTTGATTGGTACTGGAAAATGCTTCACAATAACAGATACAAAATCATTTGGCTCTGATGACTTTCCAGAGTAGTAGATTTGAGAAGAACTTCTGGTGGAAATTTGGGTGACTGGACGACAATGCAATCTAAAAATTTCCTTGTGGAAATTACAGTGTTTGAATTGGGTTTTAAGAGTAATTGAGGCTCATAATCAAATTATTTTGAATTGAAAAGGAGTTTTTGAGGTTTCCTTTGACTTCTTGTTCCTTCCAGCATTACTGTTTAAATTTGTTTTGTTTCCTTAAAACTAAATACTGTTTGTCTGGGTTCAGATATAATGATAAAATACAGTTAAAAGTAGTAACAAAACTCATTCACATATTTAAACAATCATTTACTATTAAATCTAAACAAGGCCATTGTTGAACCAATCTGATTGATTTTATACTATGTGGCATTTTTGTTTATATGTTGTTTTTCCATCAAATTGTGCTCAAAGCAGCTCACAATATTTTATATAAATAGCAATAAATACAGATGTAGCCAAAAGTATTGGCACCCCTCCACTTTTTCTCAAAGAATCCCAATATGCCATGAAATAAGTTGAAACTGACACAAGTCCATAGAGCAGACACTTTACTTTTGATGTATGACTTAACATATTTTTGTAAATAATAAAACAAATGAAAATGGTATGGACATAACTATTGGTACCCTTAGAAGATAAAATACATTATTGGATTTCAGTTTTCTCTTAAACAACCTATTTATTTTAATTAGTATCATAGATGTCTTCTATCTCATAATCAGTCACTCATCCTATTTGAAAGGAGAAAAGTACTCACTCAGGCATTTTGTGTCATTGGGCGTAGCACAGTGAACATGGACAATAAAAGGAAAAACAGTTGTGTGAGGAGGACAGGAAGAAGGTAATAGCCAAGCATCATAAAGGTAAAGACTGCAAAACCATCTCAAAAGAGCTTCATGTTCCTGTGAGCACAGATGCTAATATTATCAAGAAGTTTAAGGTGCGTGGGACTGTAGCCAACCTCCCTGGGCATTGCTGCAAGAGGAAAATTGACCCCAGATTGAACAGAAGGATAGTTTGAATGATGTAGAAAGAACCAAGGAAAACCAAAATAGATCCTGGCTGATTTCCAAGACCAAGGTACAACAATATCAAGTCGCACCATCCATCGCTGTCTGATTAAAAATGGCCTCCTTGGTAGAAGACCCAGGAAGACCCCATTCTGAGACAAAAAAGCCAGACTTGAATTTGCTAAAATGCATGTTGACAAGCCACAGTCTTTCTGGGGGAATGTCCTTTGGACAGATGAAACAAAATCAGAGCTTTTTGGTAAGTCACAGCAGCTCTATGTTCACAGAAGAAAAAACAATGCTTTTAAAAAAAGAACACCATGGGGTTGCTTTGCTGCCTCTGAGACTGGGTGCCTTGAATCTTCAGGGTACAGTGAAATCAGATTACCAAGGCATTTGGAGCGAAACATAATGCCCAGTGTTAGAAAACTGTCTCAGTCGCAGGTCATAAGTCCTCCAGCAGGATAATGATCCAAAACATACATCTCAGAGAACCCAAGAATGGTTGAAAAGCAAATATTGGACTGTTCTGAAGTGGCCTGCTATGAGTCCAGATCTGAATCCAATAGAATATCTATGGAAAGAGCTGAAACTCACAATTGGGAGAAGGAACCCATCAAACCTAACACAATTGGAGCAGTTTGCTTAAGAAGAGTGGGACAAATTGCCAATTGAGAAGTGTAGAAGTCTCATTCAGAGCTACAGGAAGTGCTTGATTGCAGTTATTGCCTCAAAAGGGTGTGCTATGAAATATTAGATTAGGGGTACCAATAATTATGTCCATGCCATTTCATTTGTTTATTATATACCAGAGTCATCAAAATGAGCCTCATGTGGCGCAGAGTAGTAGGTGGCAGTATTGCAACTGAAACTTTCCCCACAACCTGAGTTCGATCCCAGCGGAAGCTGGTTCTCAGGTAGCCGGCTCAGGTCAACTCAGCCTTCCATCCTTCCCAGGTCGGTAAAATAAGTACCCAACTTGCTGGGGGAAAGGTAATTATGACTGGGGAAGGCAATGACAAACCACCCCGCTCTATAGTCTGCCAGGAAAACGTTGCGAAAGCGGAGTCTCCCCAGGGGTCACATGACTTGCTGATTGCACAGGGGAACCTTTCCTTTCCATACATCAAAAGCAAAGTCTGCTCTATGGATTATGGAATAAAGAATGTTGGATGTCATTTTCTTGTATCAGTTTCAACTTATTTCACGGAAAATTGGGATTCTTTGGGGAAAAGTGGAGGGGTACCAATACTTTTGGCTGCATCTGTATAATGATTCAAATACATAACAAGTCTCAGAGTAAAAATGAATAATAGAAATACCAATCTATAGAATTTTGTGTATAGCAATGTGCTTTTTTTATTATACTGAGTTTACATTCTTTTTTATTGCTGATGTTTTGAACAGTTGATTTAAAAATATGCTTGTATTATCTGCTTTTAAATGACTGGACATTTTTTTTAATGTGTACCTCCTAAATGCATATAATAAATAATAAAAAGCCAGGTTCATTCAACAGTTTGTAACTAAACATGGGAGAGAATAGGAATACACTGCAGATAAGAGCAAACAGATCTCCATTTTATAAATATTGTATGGGATTTTTAGGAGGGGCGCAATGGCTCAGTGGTTAAGACGCCAGGCTTGTCAATCGGAAGGTTGGCGGTTCGAGACCCAAGCGCCGCGTGACAGAGTGAGCTCCCGCACTGGCCCCAGCTCTTGCCAACCTAGCAATTCGAAAGCATGCAAATGCAAGTAGATAAATAGGTACCACTTCAGTGGGATGGTAACAGCATTCCGCGCGCGTCATGCCGGCCACATGACTGCGGAAGCGTCTTTGGACAGCGCTGACTCTTGGCTAACAAACGGAGATGAGCACCGCCCCCTAGAGTCAGACACGACTGTGCAGGGGGGAAACTTTACCTAACCCTATGGGATTTTTAGCAGTTAATGTTTATATACAGTTAGGAGGCCTGCACCACTTGAATCATAAACACAGGCTAGAATATGCGTGTGGTATTTGTAATTATTTATTTTAAGCATATAGTGATGTCAGAAACTATAAAGCCTAAATACGTAGCTATACACATTGTAAACTAAAAGTAAACTTGTGAAATATTGCTAGCTAAACATTTTATTTATCCATCCTGAGATAACGGTTGCATCAAACAGATTTCCTTTGGCCTCCATTATTCCTGGATCCCTCTGGATGATCCCTGGGGTTTCCCATTATATAATTTTTGAGCCTGCGTTTCTCTGCCTTAGTTTGCAGCTTTTCTCTCCTTTCCCTTGAGATCCCTGTCTAAACCAGCATCTGGGGGTGGGGGTGGGGTGGGGGCTTTTCTATGTGTGTTGTGATGTTGCATGCATGCCTCAAAGGGGCGCAGCCCTCTCTCTTCCCTTTTTCAAAAACCGTGAATGTATATGCCATGTATAAATGTGTATGCCATGAATAAGCGAACAGAAAGGTTTTAAAACAAGAATAAAATTTTAGGAAGAACTTTTTCAAGTCAATATTTTTAGGATGAGAATTAAGAATATATAATTAATATATTCTTACAACATTAAGTTTCTAGAACTATTAATATTTCAGTGTGAGGACTCATTTCAAATATTCTATCTCTTTTTTGTATATAATTTTTATTAAGAATTTTGATTATAATAGTAAAATCTAATACAAACTAAACTTAAAGAAAAGAGAATAGACAGAAGGAGTAAAAAGTGCAAGGGAAAAAGAAAAAGAAAAGTAATACTATAATAAAGAGAAAAGAAATATATAAAGAAGTGATTTCCAACCTTTATCACAACAAGTATAAACACATTTTGTGACTCTTCACCCCCTCTAAGGTTACAAACATTTATCTCTTCATCCCATATCCCATCTCTTATCTATAAACAAATCCTTATAACATCTTTTCAGTCCTGGTGTCAGCAGAAAGTCTATAAAAGGTTGCCAGAAGTAACAACTTATCTTGTTCTAACCTTGATCAAATAAACCAACTTTATATTCCTTCCTTTTACTTCTAACAGTCTTAATCTTTAGTTCATTGAAATATTGTCGTAGGATTTGATTTCTCTTCATTTCTTCTTTGTCCCATTGCACAGAGTCCTTCAAACCTTTAATAAGCCTCTTTTGTAAATCCAATAGGAAAAAATTATCCAGGTCTCTCTCTTGGTTTGTATTTCCCTTTTAAATTTTAAAACCTCAGGCAGTTCCTTTTGTAGATCCAGTGAAACATCCTTTTCTAAGTCATTCTCTTGGCCTGTCAGTTGTAAATCCACTTTTGATACCATGTCTATCTTGTCAGATAAAAATTGTTCTACATCTGTCATTTCTTCAATAACGTATTTTGGACATAGTCTGTCCATAGAAGCAGACATCATTACTGATACTGTTGATATTGTGGCTACTATTTTCTGATTCCATTCTTCAAAAATCTCCTTCAGTATTTTTATCATTATAACGTTTTGCATCATTTTATAAGTTTGTATATCTTTCCTCTTCCTAAAATATTTAGTCCCCTCTAGTGTCCAGTTTTTGAAATCATAAAATTGCTTATCTTTGTTATGTCTTGTAAAAACAAAAACAGGATCTATTGCAAGCAGCAGCCATCTGGAGCACATGTGGGTGATCCTCTGTCCTCTCCTTATCTGGAGAGGTTCCAAGGGACCAGTCTACTCACTGGTTCCTTGGTCTTTGCCATGGTTGTTGGCTCCGCTTTCACAGAGCCATCTTCAGTTCACCATACCTACTCTGGAAGCTCAAATATTCTGTCCCAATTCTATTATATTAGAAGAAAATTAATCGTGTGAAGATGGAATTATTCACATATTAATAAATCCCATTAACTCTATTGATATTATTCATTAGATAATATTTCTGAGAAGGAGAATTCTATAATTGATGCAATTACAGTTTAATCTCAGGTAGGAGTTCAGAGTATTTTCACCATAATGAGCAACTGATCCATACAGTTTGGCTGAATCAGTAGTACTGCAGAACAAAATAAAGTCAGAGCTACTGTGTATCATGCTTCAGTAAACATGTTGAGCTAAGTTCTAATGTTTGTTTGGAACTGGCTTAACAGTATATTCAAACCTAACATTGCAGCTTTTAAATTACAGTTTATGTGTGAGTGCTGCAAAGTCCTACCTCACACCTCACAGTGGTGCAGCAGTGACCCTGGCTGTCTGACAGCGAAGTATGGCAGAGTGTATTCTCCAGCAGGTTCTACCAAGCCATGAATGCGTCAGACTGTTGGCCAAAGGGTTTTGCCCTTTAGGTCATGGCTAGCTAAATTGAGGCACACAGGTCACTGACAGCCCAGCCAGTGGGTGACTTAAATTTATGGCTAAAACAACTCGCGAAAATGGGCCTCAGTTCCCTGCAGGTCCCTCGAACTGTGCTACAGTGGTGGTGCAGCGTTCGATTGACCAGAAGCTGCTAAGAATCTCGGGAGCCAGGCCACCATCCCAATTGACCACGGCCCTCTCAATATGTACCTACAACTGTCAAACATTAGCGAGAGATTATCATCTAAACCATCTCATGGAAGAAAAAGCCAAATTGAGGTGCGATATCCTCAGTTTGTGTGAAACATGACGAAGGAAAGAGAAGCAACCTGGAAGGACGAAAGCAAAGTAAGACTTGGCAAAGGAGACGGCCCACAAACAATTGGAGGAATCGGTTTCATTGTCAGCAAGGAATGGTCTTCGAAAATCATATCGTGCAATATTTCATCAGCAAGGATTGGATCTCTTCTTATTAAACTAAGTCCCAGCAGCACACTTAAGGTCATTCAGGTATATGCACCAACAAGTCAGAGCGATGACGATGAAGTGGATAGCTTCTATGAAAATCTCTCAAATGCTCTGTCTCAGAAAACAACATATACAACGGTGATTGGCGACTTCAACGCAAAAATCGGAAAATGAGCTGTAGGGGGAAAATTTATTGGGAAATACAGATCTGGGGAAAGGAACGAAAGGGGGGAAAAGCTTGCAACAATGGCAGAAACCAGCAGACTACCGTATTTTCCGGCGTATAAGACGACTGGGCGTATAAGACGACCCCCAACTTTTGCATTTAAAATATAGAGTTTGGGATATACGCCGGAAAATACGGTACTCGCCGTTTAAGACCTCTCCTGGCCAAGTGCAGCCGCTCGCCGAGCGCGGGAGAAACGCAGGGAGGGGGGAGCGAGCTCCGTTCCCTCGGAGCAGCCTTGGGAAGGGAGGGGGCAAAACGCAGTGGCTCCACGACGGGCTCCAAAGTCGCCCACAACGCTCAACGGGCGCCTCGCCTCGCCTTCCCTTCCCCTCCCAGCCGCGGCTCCATTTAAAGCGCGGCTGGGAGGGGAAGGGAAGGCAAAGCGAGGCGCCCGTTGAGCGTTGTGGGCGACTTTGGAGCCCGTCGTGGAGCCACTGCGTTTTGCCCCCTCCCTTCCCAAGGCTGCTCCGAGGGAACGGAGCTCACTCCCCCCTCCCCGCGTTTCTCCCGCGCTCGGCGAGCGGCTGCACTTGGCCAGGAGAGGTCTTAAACGGCGAGTACTGTATTTTCCGGCGTATAAGACGACACCCGGCGTATAAGACGACCCCCGACTTTTGAGAAGATTTTCCTGGGTTAAAAAGTCGTCTTATACGCCGGAAAATACGGTATATGTTGGCAACAATTGAGGTGATCAAGGTGAGGTGAGGTGTGAGTGTCTTCTCTATGCTCAGCCATCTGTGGTTAATCAATAAATGGATTGTACAAACCATGGCTTGGCACAGTGACAGGAATAGACATGATCATTACTATTTTAGAATACTCTGAGATTTCTGGAGAAGTATTTCCAAGTTTACAATTTATTGCTGTGATCTCAGACATGGTGCTGGTGAGCTACAGTGTATTTATGGACATATCCTTGGTACTTACCAGGTCCCTTACACCATTCTACTTGTTCAATTTAAAAAAAATTAAAATGAACTATTGAACTCCAGAAACATTTATTATTTCCAGGAATCCATTATTCTGTATAGACCGTATAGTCATTCTTAGAATATAAAAATAGTAAGTGTCTGCAGCCCAGCACTTTATTTGTAAATGTTCCCATCTGACCAGAAAGAAGACAAGAAAAGCTGAGAATTAATAGGGAGTGAAAGGCCTTAAGAGAATGGCTGGGAGCAGTCTAACCAGTTTTCTGCTGGTGTCTTCTGGCTGATAATATCTAGTGGGTTTGCCATTTAGTGAATGGGCAAATGGGTGAACTGCCCCCACTGGCAGTCCTTTTCTTTGCCCATAGATTGCTCTCAAAATGTCTAATGTGCTCCTTGAAACAAAAAGATTAGGAGCCTCAGCTTTAGTGTATTTATGGCCTTTTTTGTACTACCTTTTTAAGGAAAATAATAGTCATATCCTAATCAATTTTTAAAAGCACTTGTAAAATTAATGCCGTATATATCCTGTATCCTGTATTCTTTAAAAAAGGAAACATAAGAGATTCCCTCCCATTTTAGAGAATTATTGAAATTTAAAATTTTGATTTCTGTTTTGAGATCAAAGGATTTTTCTAGAGTACAGTTTTACCTAGGTCTTATAACAATATTTTTGGAAAATTTAGAAAGATTAATGCCACTGAGCTTTCAGATGAAAAGTAGAAATTTGATTACATTGAAGGGAAAGCAAGAGATCCAATTCAGACGCATATATTACTCTAAAATAGGCTGCTTTTAATAGGGAAGGGTATATAAAATATTGTTCAAATATTTTTTCATGCAAGAATTAAAGGACATAGAATAAAAGCACACATATATATTGATATGCTATAGTTATAGTAATAACTGCAGTTGGTAATATCTACTACTATATCTTCAGGGTCAATAATTTCTCTAAAGATAGAACTGGCCAATTCTTTTGATTTTTAAATAAATGATTATGCAAATCAGAACAACTTCCAGTAAAAGCTCAAGAACTCTCACAAGTGACTCTCTTTTCTATTGATATAATTGTTCTTAGGATCTTGTGTGTGTGTATAGTAACATCCATCCATCCGTATTGGAAAGGATAGAGCATTTGTGCAGACTTCTCATTCATCAGGTCTGGTTCATGTGTGGAGGCAAAATCTATGAAGTGTTCCTCTGAAAAAACCTAAATGAAGATTGAGATTTTTAAAATGCTTTAATAAACATTTCACAAACCCTTGTTCTAAATATAAGATTCAAACTGGCTTGTTTTAGTGGATTAGTGAATAAGAGATACAATACAGTAGTGATTTGCCTCCAAATTTTTTATTTGAATTTGATCCTAAATGTTTCTACATGTTCACTTACATATAAAGTCAACCTAATTATCTTCATTAATTGTAGGATGACGGATTGGAAGGTATCTCCTAGGCTGCTCTTTTCCTTTGTTAGCAGGCAGTATCTGAGCAAAAAAGCCTTCTTCAGCCTGACAATTTCCATGAGCGCTGGACAACCCCATCTCACTCAGACTAGCTTGGGAGAATGGTTATTTTAGTTGAGCACATCAGGAGGGTATCAGGGTGAAGAAGTCTGGGGTTAAAAAGCTGCTTTAGCTTGTATTCCTGCGGCTGAAATCAATGTTCTTATGTCGCATCTTCTGGTTAACTTGGTACCTGAAAACTGACACTTGAAACAAGGATCTGCAAACAAGTTAGCCAATGTTTTCATACAGGAATTCATAATGATATTATTAGTTAATCTAGGATACATAGGTAAAAAAAACACAATAGCAACAATAATGAATGATGAATTGTTTCGAGGGCTTTGTGAATTGTAGAGGCTTTGGTTTCTGTGAGCTTGTATAATTAGGTGTTGATAACAATACAGTGCACCTTATCTGTGACATACAGGGAACAATATTGATGAGGAAATGCTTCTATGATTTGCAGATAATCATGATGTCTACAGTTGCACCAAAGAAGGCTTTTTTTAATCGTGGATGTGAATTATATTCACACAGGCTTTTTTTTTTTTTTGCATCCAAAGGACTGTTTAGGAGCAGAAGTGATTTTATTCAAGAACAGTATCCGTAACTAGTTATTATGGAAATGCCAAATTGTCAAAAGGGAGAAATTGCAGAAATTGCTAATTTTTCTTGACAGGGAGACATACTCTTAAAAGAATGTTCTGAGAATTGAAGCAGTTTGCTCACAGTATAATCACCTAATAAAGTTGCAGCCAATACATGCTTCATGTTCATGGCAGCTATATACAGTATATAGTCTCAAAGGTATACACTGGCATATAAAATCCAAAAGATAAGTATAAATTTGAAGTTTGTAAATGTATTTCTTGTGACTTTTTTTTTCTTTACAAATGATGCCCATGCACTGAATATCTTGCTCATTGGCTATCAGTTCTGGGTGTAGGGAGTTTTTGAAGGTAGAGTCATAAATAACAGGATCTAGCTGAACTTGACTGATTGCCACCAAACTAGGCTGGGTCAAATCAAGTTAGCGTTTGGATGGAAGATCTTCAAGGAATACCAGGGTGTTATGTTAGACTGGGAACATCCTGGAGCAAGGCAGGGGCAAACCACTTCCATATTGTTGCCAAAACACCAACTTGGATGTCCCCATGTGGTCACTAGGAGGCAAGCTTCCTCTTTTGCCTTCAGAAGGAAGAACGTACTGAGTACAAATATACTCAGAAGTAAGGTTTCCATAAGGGGGCGTGGTGGCTCAGCGGGTAAGACGCCAGGCTTGTCGATCGGAAGATCACAAGTTCGGAGGCTCGAATCCCTAGCCCTGCGTGCGGACTGAGCTCCTGCACTAGCTCCAGCTCTTGCCAACCTAGCAATTCGAAAGCATGCAAATGCAAGTAGATTAATAGGTACCACTTCGGTGGGTAGGTAACAGCGTTCCACGCATGTCATGAGGCCACATGACCATGGAAGCGTCTTCGGACAACGCTGGCTCTTCGGCTAATAAACGGAGATGAGCACTGGCCCCTAGAGTCAGACACAACTGCTCAAATGTGCAGGGGGGAACCTTTACCTTTTTAAGGTTTCCATGGCTAGCATATTGCAGTGGATACAGTATGTGATCAGTTTCATCGTTAGCAGGAATCATCAGACATACAGAGCTACATCTTATTCTGGGGTTCAAATTCTCTACCAGGAATTGAACTCATGGACTGTTGCACCATTAGCTTAAACGGAATAGCTAAAGATTTAACTTTAGTTCTCTTCCTGAATACAGTATTCTCTTTTTTTTATGAATATATTCCACTCAGAGGATGTTGAAGATTTCATCTAATAAAATTAAAGAAAGAGATGAAACTAATTAAATCTGCCATGTATTTATCTGAAGAAGTCAGACTTTAATGATCAAGACTAAAGTTGGGAGACAGCTTTTAGCATACTTGTCGGTCCTTTGGTGTTTCACGGTAGAGCACTTTGTGCAGATAATTAATTATTATCAGGTAATTATAGAACAATTGACCTGCATCCTCAGGTCCTTTTCACTTGGGTGTGTTCCTTTAAAATGTATTTTATTTTGTTGCATGGATGTGCATATGTGCCCATTTTTAAATTTTCTTATATCCCATTGCTGAGAGAATTTATCTGGTACTGTATTTAGTAGAAACTTCTTCTGGAGAAGGCTATCTTAAGTGCAGAGAGTTGCTATCAGGCAAGTGATAAACTATCATACACAGTATAAGGCAAAAGGAGTAAGAATTCTGGGGGTGAGAGCTTTAGTGAACAAAGATTAAAATTAAGCACTGCAGCTCTTCTGCGTTAAAGCTTGATTAATCCTAGTAATTACCCTTTTCTCTGTGTTACTGTTGAGGACGGATTACTTAATTAACCTTTGTAGGCTAATTCCATCAAGCTTTTGATTTTTGGCTTTTTCATCTAGAAAAACAACTTAGCCGTTGACCCAAGCTTTGTCAGCAAATACCCTCCAGATGTCTGGAACTGAAACTCCTATCATATCTAATGGAAGTCCAGTATATCTGTCCAGATCCATATATCTAGAGGTAATAATGCTGGGAAACATCTCAGTGTCTTCTGATTTCCTGGGTGCAAACTATTTGTCTTCTGTTTGATGCTTTTTAATGAAATAAAATGAGGCAGATAGGCTGCAGGTCCTAGCACACAGCAACATCATCATTGTGCTTTAATGATCCAAGAATATAGTTACTTGGGAAAAGTGGGCAGTATGATGAGATTGATAGGAGGAATGTTGAAAAGCTGAAATTATAGAGGTCAAAGGATGAGAAGATGTTAAACAATTAGATTAGAAATAATGTTCACATCTTTAATGTTAGAAACTTGGCAAAGTTGAAGAGGAATAGATAGACAAACTTCCCTCCCTCCCTAACTCATGTTATAGTTTTAATAAATGAATCAGACACAACTGTATGGAGTACAGAATCAACACCCAGCTAAGATTATGTACAAAGCTAGAAATCTGCAAGACAAAGTATTGTACTTTAGAATATTGGTTTTGTTTTAAAAACCAAAAGGAAAGAGAACACAGCAAATATTAGAATGAAAAATAAACAATAAAGGTAGGATTTTGGAAAGGAGTTAGCATTTGGAAAAAGAAATAACTTGTTTCAGGAACAAATATTTAGTTATGAAGAAGACCATAGCATAGATAACACCAAAGTTCAAAGTTATGCCAAACCATCTCCATTCAACTACAGCAGAGCTTTCCAAACTTTTCATGTTGGTGACACACTTTTTAGACATGCATCACTTCGTGACACACTCTTACAGCAGGGCATCATTTCGCGACACACTCTTACAGCAGGGCACAAGGCAGGCACTAGGACCTGCGTGGAATCACAGCAGGTTTGGAGGCAGCAGGGCACAAGGCAGGCACTAGGACCTGCGCAGAATCTCGGCAGGGCAGGTTTGGAGGCAGCAGGGCACAAGGCAGGCACTAGGACCTGCGCAGAATCTCGGCAGGGCAGGTTTGGAGGCAGCAGGGCACAAGGCAGGCACTAGGACCTGCGCAGAATCTCGGCAGGGCAGGTTTGGAGGCGGCAGGGCACAAGGCAGGCACTAGGACCTGCGCGGAATCCTGGCAGGGCTCAGAGGCAGCAGCAGCCGCGACACACCCAGGCACTGCAGCCGCTGGAAGGATGATGATGTCTGGGTCCGAATTGAGGGTCTCTATGGCGTTTCTCTCCTTCTTAGTAATGTTGCTGGTGGGGGGCTTTGCTTTCCTTAGGATTCTTGCCACTTCACCCCTTATTTCTTAGAATCCTAAGGAAAGCAAAGCCCCCCACCAGCAACATTACTAAGAAGGAGAGAAACGCCATAGAGACCCTCAATTCGGACCCAGACATATCATCCTTCCAGCGGACAAAGGCAATGCCACGGTAATTATGAACATAGATGAATACAAAGACAAAATCAGAGAATTACTAGACCCCACCACATACAGAACAATAAGAGGGGATCCGACCAGCAAAATCATGAAGCAAACCAACACACTGATAAAGAGCTCCTCCCTGCATCCCAATGTACTACAACGTATTTGCAAGACAGAAGCTCTCTCACCTAGACTATACGGACTCCCCAAAATCCACAAAGACTCGATCCCACTCAGACCCATTGTAAGTGCCATTGGCTCCCCGACATATGAATTATCCAAACATTTGGCAACCCTTTTACAGACCCACATCGGACAGACTCCATCCGACATCAAAGACTCAGGACACTTCATCAACAAAATCAGCACCCTAAAACTCAACCACACGGACAAACTGGTCAGCTTTGACGTGGTCTCCCTGTTTACCAAGGTGCCAGTAAGGGACACCCTGGCACTCATCAAGCAAATCTTCCCAGAAAACATTACAGCTTTATTTCAACACTGCCTAACAACTAGTTACTTTCAATGGGAGAATGAGTTCTACGAACAGATGGATGGCGTTGCCATGGGAAGCCCCCTGAGCCCAGTCATAGCAAACTTTTACATGGAACACTTTGAAAAGCAGGCTTTGGAATCGGCACCCATTACACCAACAGTCTGGTTCCGGTTCGTGGATGACACCTTCGCAATTTGGAGTCATACTGAAGAAGAACTGGAGAAATTTCTGGACCACCTAAATGGCATCCACCCCAATATACAATTCACCATGGAAAAAGAAACTGATGGCAAACTTCCATTTTTAGATACGCTGGTCATACGCAATCCGGACCTCAAACTAGGACACAAAGTATACAGAAAACCCACCCATACAGACCGATATCTACACAAAAATTCCAATCACCACCCACGACAAAAGAGAGGCATGATCAAAACCTTGGTGGATCGTGCTAATCGAAACTGTGAAACCCAATTTCTCAACAATGAACTTAACCATCTGAATTGGGTCCTACAGGCAAATGGCTATTCCAAGAATGAAATAAAAAGAGCCATCAAACCAAGAAAACAACATCCAACTGAAGAAAAACAGCCCCCCCCACAAACAAAGTATTCCTGCCCTACATCAAAGGAGTCACTGACCGCATGGGAAAACTGATGGAAAAACACAACTTTCAAACAGTCTTCAGACCCACCAGAAAAATACAACAAATGCTAAAATCAGCAAAAGACAAAAGGGACCCCCGCACCGCTGCAGGAGTATACCGCATACCATGCAGCTGTGGACAAGTATACATCGGAACCACAAAACGAAGCATTCACACCAGGATAAAAGAACATGAAAGACACTGCAGACTACAGCAACCAGAAAAATCTTCAGTAGCTGAACATGCTCTCAAGCAAACGGGACACAAAATCCTATTTGAAAACACAGAAATACTGGACAACACCAAAAGCCACTACACCAGATTATACAGAGAAGCCATTGAAATTCACAAACACCAGCACAGTTACAATAAAAAAGAAGAAAGTTTAAAAATTAGCAAAACCTGGCTACCAGTCCTGAAAAACACAGCCTGCAAAAGGTCAACGAACTCAGTCCAACCACCAGGACATGGGAATACTTCTCACAATGAACATGCTAATCACGCTCATCAGCCACTCGTTAACATTTCAACACAACAAAAAACCCCACCTAATCTCCTATAATTTAGCTCTATAAATAGAACATTGCCACTCTACCTGGGCACAGAGATTTTGCTTCTATCTGTGCTCCTGCCCTCTGAAGATGCTGGCCACAGATGCTGGCGAAACGTTAGGAACCACAACTTCCAGAACACGGCCACACAGCCCGGAAGACCCACAACAGCCATTGAACTCCGGCCGTGAAAGCCTTCGACAATACATCTAAATTTACTCTTTGTGTGCTTCATCCTTGAAAATAGTTGCTCACAAGTGTACGTGCTGCCAAAAAGCGATGACATGAATAAGGCGTGATTGTGAAGCGAGGGATATTTTTCTCTGGGAAGAAGGTCTTATAAAAGTCCAGTAGAAAGACATGATCAAATTTTTCTTTTAAGGAACTCCTGGAATTGGTGATGATTCAATTCCTTGGCCCTTATGAAATTCACTGCTTTGATGACAATTTGCATGACATTATCCATTTTTAAAGCTTTCGCCCATAAATTTTCTTGATGTAGAATACAGTGATACTTCATCAAACGTGAGTTGCCAGCGGCACTTGCATCGTCTTCTATCAATTTTGTAAGTCCCTCACTTTTAACAAGCATCGCTGGGGCGCCATCAGTAGATATACCAGATATGTTGACAATGGTTAAAGAAAATCGTTTTAATGTCATTTTTACTGCTTCGTACAAATCAAAAGATTTAGTTGTGTCTTTTAATGGCACGAAAGAAGCCATTTCTTCAGTGACATATTCGTTATCAATACCTCTAATAAAAATGGCAAGTTGAGCCGTATCTGTAGCATCAGTACTTTCATTCATCGCCAAAGCATAAAATTTGAAATTAGCAGCTTTACTCTTCAAACCTCTTTTGATGGATTTTCCTGTTTCTTCAATTCGCCTGGCTATAGTCTAGTGAGACAAACTGATTTTAGAAAAATCGCTTTTTTTATCAGGACAAATTATATCTGCCACGCTTTCCATACATTGCTTAATAAATTCATCATCGGTAAATGGTTTTGATTTTTTTTGCAGTCAGATTTGCTACCAAATAACTAGCTTTTTTAATAGAGTCCTTTTGAGTTGTGACTTTTTAAAAAAAAAATGTTGAGATGACAGACGTTTTTTCAGTTCCGCTAATTTGTCTTTACGACAAATTCCTTGATACGCTTCGAATTTTGCAGCATGTTTTTCCGTATAATGCCTTTTCAAATTGTAGTCTTTGAAAACTGACACATTTTCCCTACAAATTAAGCATAGTGCCTTAGTATTTGTCTCGACAAAAAAGTACTCATCTGTCCATTTTTCATTGAATATTCTTCCTTCATCTGCGATTTTTCTTTTTTTTTTCTTTTCTTTTTTGGGTTCTGTTTTCTGTTGAAATGACGTTGAAGCCATGTTGGAATAAATTTAAAGTTTAATAATCAAATAAGAAAACTTACATGACTACTTAATAATAATAAACACCTGTCGTCACAGAACACGTGTAGGTAGGTTGAAATATTATATATAACACCAAGTCGGCACAAGCTGACGTGTGTAGCAGGTGGCAGCAGCAGCATTAGTACTGCACTGCCCCCTCCCCTACACAGCGTTCAGTTGTTTCTACTTACGCAGTCCACGCTCAAGCACCGCGTGATCAAGTCACCAAAAAAATCTCGAAATAATGTTAAAAGTTTATGATTTTTTGGGGCCACATTACTAGCTGTTCAGGGCCGCATGCAGCCCGCAGGTTGGACATGCCTGCACTAGACCAAACTGGCTCTTCCCCATCTTCCCTCTTCCCTCCAAAACATTTGGAAATGTTTTGTGCATAGCATAGAAAAAAATAATTCACATATTGACTGTGACACAGCAAGAACTTTTCTTGATAGTGTCAGAGGATATATGCCTGATTGAAGCAAAATATATTCTACAGTTATACTACATACTGTATAAAACAGAGCTTTCCAAACTGTTTGTCGCGACACAAAAGTGTGTCACCTGCGGGGCCCAGATGTGTTGCGTCAAAACCCGGAAGCGCTGATGGCGCGCCATCAGCGCTTCCAGGTTTTCCCGCAGCGACACACCAACGGCGGTGCGCGAAAATCCGAAAGCGCCGCAGCCACGGCAGTGCACAAAAAACGAAAGCGGCAGCAGTGCTTCCGGGTTTTTGCGTGCTGCCGCAATGGCGGCACTTCTGGATTTTCCCGTGGTGACACACCAACGGCGGCGCACGAAAATCCGAAAGCGCCGCAGCCACGGCAGCGCGCAAAAACCGAAAGCGGCAGCAGTGCTTCCGGGTTTTTGCGTGTTGCCGCAATGGCGGCACTTCCGGATTTTCCCGTGGCGACACACCAACGGCGGCACGCAAAAACCGAAAGCGGCAGCAGCGCTTCCGGGTTTTTGTGCGCTGCCGCAACGGCGGCACTTCTGGGTTTTCCCATGGCGGCACACCAACGGCGGTTGGTGTGTCGCCGCGGGAAAACTTTGGAAAGCCCTGATATAAAAGCTTAGGCCTCCTGGTGAGATTGTATGTTTCAGTGAATCCCTAAGGAAATAGAAATTGATACACTCTATACATGGTACAAAGCAAAATATGACATATTTCTCCACATTTGAATGCGTAACTTAACTATTTGTTCATTTCTTCACTGACTGCGACATGTTAACTTCTAAGACACATTGTTATTCAGTTTGATCCATTCTTCTTTCCACTTACACGTTATTTCCTGCCATGCATCCCCAAAACACAGTAGAGTCATTCCTATGCTTAATGGTTAACAAGGTGTTCTTTTCTTCAAACAGTTTACCCTTTTTTCTCCAAATGCTTCTTTAGACAATGACTTTTGTGATGAATTTGGAGTACCATCATCACTCTAGGGATCTTTTCACTTGCTTCATCTCCCACAGCACCTCTGTAGATCAGGAGGCTCCACTGAATCAGAAAGAAGCTTTGTAGGTACAATCTCATCCAGTGTTCTGACTGTCTCTGAATTCCAGAGATCAGCCAGGCATGAAGTGGAACTCCTTGCCAAAATCCTAAGTGCCTTGATATGCCATTTGACCAGAAAGTGATCGAGCCACAGAAAAGGACAGATGTTAACATGCTTCATATTCAGATCATGTCTCATCTCCTCCAAAGTAACATATGTGCTTGGCTATGTGAGTTGGAGTTGAATTGATACTGAAGGATATTGAAATATGGTTTGTTCAATAGGTATCCTGGTTCTCATATTTCATTAACAAACGATGGATGGGTTCATATATCATGTTAAGGCAAAACAATAGCAGTTAGAAAACATAAACCACATAATTGTTTAACAGTCTGTTCTAATAGGTACATCAGAATGAGCTGGTAAAATGCAAGTAAAATTTTGCAGAGCTAGCAGAGCAAGTGGTAGTCTAGCATAGAACCTTTTACACTTCAGGGTTAGTAAAAATCACAGAATTTTACATGGTGGGAGGGTCCAGAATTAATTACCCACCTTCCTTGCAACCTGAAATAGCACAGTCTATCACATCACCATCTGTGGTTGTATTCGCCCTATATTCATGGTTAACTCAATTTTCAGAGCTCACATGATATACTGAACTATAAATGAACCACATGGGCTTGGTAGTGTTTTCTCCTTATTCCAGATAATTATTTTTGTTTTTGCACCTTATTTTGTATGTATCATGTTATTTATACATGTATAACATATGGTAAGTACATTTTTTCCCGAATTCTAGTAATAATGTTTGATTTTGCCCTACTTTTCCGGGGTATAAAAGTTGAAATTATGGTACATCTCCATTGCTGAAATTGGAGAGTTTTTAAGAAAATGATAATTTTTCTTTTGTATTGCAGGTATGTGTGAACTGTAAGGAAATTAAATTCCTGCGCTAGCAAATATAAGGGGCAGTGAGTTCAGTATATAATAATATCAGATACTGTTAGCATTATCTTGTGATAACAACATGTATAATAACAGGTTGGAATAAGGAGGCACAAGACATTGGAATGTTAATGTTCTACAGGTAGTCCTGTAGATTGCCATCACTAAGCGATGCAGTTGTAAAGCATGATGTCACGTGACTGAATCGCTTAACAATGGCAGTCCTGGTTGCCGTCTTAACCCCAGGATGTGTGGGTTGTTAAACGGGAAGAGGTGGAAGTCCCAGGTAAGGAGCGTGGGAGGTGTGTGTGTGGGTGCCGCAGGGGGTGGGAGTGCTGTGGGTGGGCACTGAGGAGTGCAGGTGGGTCGGTGGGGGCCACAGGGGGGCTGGCAGAGGCCATAGGAGGGCTGGCAGAGGCCTCAGGCTCTTGGGTTGGAAGCCATGGGAGGGCGGGGAGTGCTGCAGGCAGGTGCATGCTACGACCTGCGGGTGGGTGGGTGGGTGGTGCTAAAGAGTATGAGATCCCTGGGATCTCGTACTCCGTAGTAGGCCCCTTGGGAGAAAAAGCAGCGGGAATGACTTACTGGGGCAATTTGCGACCTTCCCTGCCGGCTTCCCCATTGACTTTGCTTGTGGGAAGCCGGCAGGGAAGGTTGCAAATAGCAATCACATAATGTGGCTTGCTGCGACATCATAATTGCGAGCCAGGCAGCCGAGCACCCGGATCGTGATCACATGATCGGAAGGACGCTGCAAGGCTGGAACTTGGAGAACCGGTCATAAGTCCATTTTTTCAGCACTGCCGTAACTTTGAACTACCTGTACATTTAGAGTCTAACTCTCATTCTAAATGTAGCAGCATTTTGAAGGCCTTGTAAGCAGACCAAATGTATTGTACAGATGATTCAATATACAAGCAGATCAGAAAGAAAAATGGCAACAGTCATTAATTTTGATAACAGAGTAAATCACATTAAACCATCAGTTGGAAAATAGCATTGTACCGGATAATTTGGCTATATGCTTACCAGCCTCTTATATAACTTTTTTGTTTAGTAGTGAAGCCATTCTTTAGCCATTTCCTTTAGCCAAAGAAAAGGAGCTTGTCTGTTTCAATTGCAACATTCACTTCTATATACAGAACTACTGATGCATTCCCTGATGTGCTTACTTTGTTCACATTATCAGTTCTTTCTAAGGAACACATTTCCTTGTCATTCAATCCATCTTACTACTGAAATAACAACTAGAAATATTGGCAGACAAATCAGAGGGAGGGAAAATACTGTATTTGGAAAGCACTCTTAAAAAGTTTAAGGAATTATGACATTATTCCAAAGGTCCATAAAGAAAGGATTCTTGTTATCACTGCTTCAAATAAGCTGAAGAGAGAGGTGTTGAGAGGTATGACAAACATGTTCCTGCGTGCAATATCTTTAAAACAACCTATTCTACTTAGAAACTCTCCACACCATTATCTAAGAGAGAGAAAGCCCCTTTTAAATTATCATAGAAATAATAATAATAATAATAATAATAATAATAATAATAATGCAGCAAACAACAACCCAATCAAGGAACTACCAAGGAGAGTACAACACCCCCACCAACACAGGCAGGACAAGCCAAGGTATATAAACAGAGAGCAAGTCCCACTCCCTTTTCGCACTGAAGATGTTGCCTAGCCTGGCAATGAAACGTCTGCAAGAAAACAAGGCTCAGAGAGCACCAAGGACTCCACATATCATAGAAATGCACAGGCAATGTTTCTTCAGTCATATTAGGGTTGGGGTGGTGGTGGTGGAGCAAGTAGAGGGGTTTCTCACACATTACGCTGATTTCATGTGCAAAAATGTGCTAAGTATTATTGTCACCTGTGTGTACATGAAAAACCTATCAATGAATTTAAGTAGACTAAACAGCCAGGTTGATTAGGATATAGGTATGATGTGTCCTTCCCCCCCTTAACTATCATCTTGTCTGTCTTGAATCAAACCTCATTCCATTCATTGGAGGACCTCCAAATTCTAGGAGTAAAACATGCCCTCTCTGCTTTCTCCATTAATGACTCCCAAGGAAGCTCAGATGCAAAATCAACTCAAAGCAGATTTGAAAGTATTTTCTGCAGCCATGTTTCCTGAGCATGGTTCTCCAAATTCAGATTTTCTAGATGTCACATTAATGCAAACTGAAATAAAGTAGATATAGAAGTAATAGTCACTCTTGGGGATGGCTAATACCTTAGAGAGCTCCTCTCCTACATTGGATTAAGTTAGATCGTTTTACCACTCTTGCCTCTTGGATTTTAATCTTGTTTTATAATTTGTATTTTTATATTCTATGTATATTTTATGTTTTTTGTTTTTATTATTTTGCTGTAAACCGCCCAGAGTCCCTCCGGTGGAGGGAGATGGGCGGTGATATAAATTTTATAAATAAATAAATAAATAAAATTCAGTTTTCCAAAAGTGAAAGAGTTTCAAAGTTATGTGCCACCTTTGCCAACTTGAGTGCCCTCCAGGTATTTTGGACTAGAACTGGTTATGCTGGCAGACTAAGGAAGGTTGTAATTTGAAACATGGAGGGCACCCTAGGCTGCATATATGGCCATATAGAGAGACAACATTAAATATAACTAGAAGTTCTATAAGGAATCAGAGAGCAAATTTGGTGTAGTGGTTAAGGCATCAGGCTAGAAACCAGGAGACTGTGAGTTCTAGTCCCACCTTAGGCACAAAGCCAGCTGGGTGACCTTGGGCCAGTCACTCTTTTAGCCCTAGGAAGCAGGCAGTGGCAAACCACTTCCAAAATGTTGCCAAGCAAACTGCAGGGACTTGTACAGCAGTCGCCAGGAGTCAACACTGACTTGAAGTGCGCGCACACACACACAGAGTAAGGAATCACCGAATTATAAATTTGATTAAGTGCTGTTGTGGGAGATGGCTGAATTATCTGTTTCCTTGTGTATCTAGCCTTCAACTCCAATACCATTGTACATTTGCCCTGGAGCACAGAATATACATTCCCAGACATTTAACTTAATGCTGGTAAGATCACTGATCCTTTTTAGAGCTCAGAGAGTACTTGGTGATCAATAAGGATCAGAATACATTCTTTTTCTCCAGTCCTAATTAATCCCTTTTCCAGACTGCAAAGTGGTCAGAGTCCTTAAAGGATTACACCTACTGCAAGCAGCAAGATGCATTCCTGGGGGGCCGGGGGTCACCCACCTCCTCCCAAGCCTTAATTTCTCAACCAGGATATTATAGGCTGTTTGGCTCTATCAGGCCAATTTTCTTCACTCTCTTGTTTATGTTTTTCTAATTAACAGAGCTTTCATGCTTCAATCAGGCTCTTATATCAAATTAATAGGAAAATTAATAGAACATTGAAAGTAATTTACAAGCAAGATTGAAAAGGGGGTAAAAAAGCTAAATAGTTATAAACAGAACTACTTCTCCACAAAAAAGTCAAACTAGTCCCGTTCCTCGTGCTTCTAGTAGAAAAACAACCCTAATTCAAATGTTGGTCACCTAAATATCTAGAAACCTTGACTTGTGTGAGATTAGTTTCAGTGTCCATCTGATAAAAACAGGTTCTCCAAATCGAATGCCAGTTAGGACCTGCTAAATAGTTTTGTATCTTATCCCCTTCTCATATTAAGAATGGGATAAGGTATTGTTGAATAATTTTAATGAATGAAAACAAATGAATGCAGCCGCAGTGAGGGAATAAGCCCCCCCCCCAAATAATAATTACATGTTTTGCAAAGATACCGTTCTCTTCTTTCCTTTCCTGTCTTTGTGTTTTTTTATCAGCTTTCAGTTCTGGATGTATGAAATCACATTACCTTTACAGGAGATGATAAAATATAACTCTTGAGGCTGCTGGGGCTAGGTTTTTACAGTATCATTTTCATGAGATGTTTTGGAACAATGTCAGGCACATTTTAAATCAAAGATGCTCTATTCATGAGTGTGCTGCGGTGAATATGTTAACACTTAATCATTGGAAAATGGAACTATATAGTGACAATTCCATCCCTTTTCCTTTTAGCAGAATTGCTAAATCATTTTGATAACAGCATTTAGGACTGAAGTCAAAGTCCTTGGAGAGAAGTTTGGCTTTTTGTCTAATTGGATTGCCTTCGTTCTGTTGGTCTTCAAGTGTCATTAATCTCTTCTAGACGAAACAACTAAGCATGTAATGATTATTAAGGATAATGCAACCTGAAATCTCTGTGTGACGTGATTTTATGGTGCAGAAATCAAATAAATACTTGATTTTATTTCAGGTATATTTGATATCTAATTTTAGAATGATGGGCATATATTTTTAGTGTAAGATGAATGGAAAAGTGCCCTGTCCTTGATGTGCTGTGTGGTAAGCCTAAAGTCTGAACAAATGCTATATTTATAGGTTCTGTATGCAAGATGGCAGAGAGTTACTTATCCCTTTGCATTTGCATGACTGAATGATTGCTGTTCAGCAATGGAAATATGCTGGAGGAAAGTAAGTCGCAGGGTCGAAAGAGAAACTCCCTTCTTAGTAGAAGGATGTCTAGACTGAGGCAAGAGGAAGAAAAATGGAGTGAGAGTTGACTTCTTCAGCTTGGTTTTGAATCCAAGCCTGAGAGTAAGTCGGGCTTATTTGTTTTGAAACAAACATTATAGAGGTTAATTCTTCCAAATCAGGAATGATGTAATTCATTTAAACTGCTGAGTGTAGTAACCCGAGGGACCATCTCACCTCCGTTACATCGACCCGTCCCACCCGGTCAGGCAGAGAGGCCATGTTACAGACCCTGTCCATGAGGGATTGCCGATTGGCAGGGTCCAGGAAGAGGGCCTTCTCTGCCATAGCCCCCGCCCTTTGGAACAAGCTACCCCCGGGGATAAGACAGGCCCCCACTCTCCCAGCCTTTCGGAAGGGAGTAAAAACATGGCTATGCCACCTGGCCTGGGATGAGAGGGGGGAGAGCTATTCATGGGGGTGGTTGGCCCCGTGAGGGTGCCAAGGTTAAGAACTTCCCATCTTGAATTTTACATTCTATATTTTATATCTTGTATTGTATTTGTATTTTTATGTATTTATATTGAATTGTTTTAGCGACTTGTCATTTTTATTATTTATTTATTTATTATTTATTTAATTTATATAACCGCCCATCTCTCCCAACGGGGAACTCTGGGCTGCCCAGCTTACAAATGAGGACAGGAAGGCCTGGCGTGCTATAATCCATGGGGTCATGAAGAGTCGGACACGACTTAACGACTGAACAACAACAAAGCTGCCCCGAGTCGTCCTACGCGAGATGGGCAGCAGAGAAATTAAATAAATAAATAAATAAACTAGCATGCAGAAAATGGATGCAGAATGGCCAGCGATAAAGAGTAGGGTACTATTCTATCCTGGAAATGCTTCATTTACATTTTTTCAGACATGTTTGAATCTGTATTCATACGCCAAGTGGTACACAAATACCTGGAAATTCTAAACTATATATTGAAATTTGATCTTCTGAATTGATCTTTTTCTTTTAGTGCAGAAAGTTATTCAGTGCTTTCGAAAGAAAAATACTTTCCTCTTTTGTATGATGCTTGACCCTTTTATCTATGTCATCTGGTGCCTGTGTCATGTGCAGGAGCACTTCTGTACTGCACCAGTCATCTGTAAATTAGTATGTTTTAATCCAAAGGTAATGGGTAGATAGATAGTTATGTTTCTTAAGCAGGACTAATTCTAAATGTTTTGTGTGGTTTTCTTAAGAATGAACAACATTTAATTTACTTTCTTTTCTTTTTTAGGATTTGTTTTGAAACTGAACGTGGTTTGGAGTCTCCTGCTGCTGTTATCCAGCACAATTAGCTCTTTTGGACAGAATTATTGTGAGCACACCTTGATAAGTAGAAGATGGATAGAGCTTATGAGATGGAGGATAGGATTTCATTAGTGAAAGGCGCTCAGGACATTGCCAAGGAGGTCAAGAAGCAGGCAGTGAAGAAAGCAAACAAAGCAGTAGATAGAGCTCAAGATGGGTATACTGAAAGATCTTACAATAGATTCCAGGGTGAAGAAGAAAATGATTATTATAGCCAAGGTGGAAATTATGAAGGAGAAGCAAATGAAGATGAAGGATCAAGTGAAGCAACTGAAGGACATGATGAAGATGATGAGATTTATGAGGGAGAGTATCAAGGAATCCCAAGTACCGTGCAGAACAAAGATGGAACTGGAGCTTTAGGACAGCAAACAACAGATGTTTACAAGGATCGACATGAATTAGAGACAGAGAGAAAAGCTGATGAAGAAGAGCTAGCACAGCAATATGAGTTAATCATTCAAGAATGTGGACATGGACGTTTTCAGTGGGCCCTCTTTTTTGTCCTTGGAATGGCACTAATGGCTGATGGGGTAGAGGTTTTTGTGGTTGGATTTGTATTGCCCAGTGCTGAGACAGATATGTGCATCCCCAACTCTGGATCAGGATGGCTTGGTGAGTGTTACTTCTAGTCTGTCACAGCTGAATCATAATAAATTAGACCAATGTTATCTAGATACATATTTGAAAATATATTAAGATGCTGCCATGGTTTCCATTTTGGTATGACAAAAAAAAAGGTGGTGGTTCTCTTTTCTTCTGCTTTAAGACAAGCAAAAAAAAGCTGTTCCTAATTGTGTCTTTGGTTAAAAATGAAGGCTAAGATACAGAAGTCTTGAATAAATGTACTGCTAAGCTCTGAAGCATAAAACAAGTACATAAGTTACTGTAATGAGAAGTTAGAAAATGTCTTATTCTGTAATACACTGTGAAGGCTAAATCAGGCAAGGTTCAAAGGCAAAGAGGTTGCTACTAAATTGGTCCGTTCAATAACAATCAAAGGGGTCAACCCTTCTTCCCACCCAGAAGTGAAAAGCACTCACCCTGTTATGCTGCATGAAGGAAAGGAAGAGATTTAAGATGTAAACTTTTATTCTGCCATATATAGGATTAGCATCATAACACACTGCAATTGCTGGATTTTTTCATTAGCGTCTTTTCTAGTTCTTGCAATAGAAAATAAACATGATGGATAGCTGCAGTCCAGTATTTTGTTTGGAAAAGTGCCCACTTGCGCCCCTCCAGAGTCAGTGGTAAACTGGGGTACAAGGATCATCATATAAGGTGACGGAGCACCCTCACCTATTTGCCTTATGACAAAATGCATGTTTTGTCTCTGCCATTTTGTGAACAGGCAAGCTTCCTCAAGGCAGCCATTTTGTGAAAATATCCTTATCATGCTCTCCAAATTCCAAATGAGCTCACTATCCCTAAATCCTATTTACCTTTCCTATTGCCCTTTCTGGATATTATAAAAATCCATCCAGAATTTATCAGCATTTTCCAAATGGTGGATTTTCATAACAGTATAACCCTTACTGTCCATGTTCTGAATGTAATGTAATTTTGGTCCATATGTACAACTATGTATGCTTTGTTATGTGTACACTGAATAGAAGGTGGAAGTTTACATGCTTTGCTGCTTTCACTTATACAAAATGGTTTGATATGTTTAAAATGACTATTTTTAAGAGACAGCACTAGCCTTGGCAATGTAATTGGTAATGGTAATTTTTATCTACTGAAGAAATGAAATGAGAAAGTGTATAAAATCTTAACAGTGTTGGACTTGGTTAATACTTGTATGGTAGACCATCAGGAAATCCCATGATTTCTTTAAAAAAAAATCCTGGAATAAGCATTGTCTAATTACTTCCAAGAAATTACCAGGAATCATAACTTTACCATAATTCTAATCCATTCTGCTCATGTAGTTGTCCTGTTTCAGGTTTCAAACTCGCACACACACATACACACAGTTGCTAGGTGAGAATAGCCATTTACTCAAGGTTGAGCAGATAACGGCAGACAAGGGAAGGAATGTAAATCAAAACAGTCTCTGGGAAAGAAAGCTTGCCTGGGTAGTTTCACTTTCAGCAGGAACGCACAGAAGAGACGTCACATCCAGTCCGAAGTTCAGAGAGCCAAGTCAGGTTTGTCAGCCAGTCTGAAGGTCAGTGTTTCAGGAATCACAAGCAGAATTACAGGAATTACACACCAGAGCAGGAGATCAGACAGTTGCTTCCAAAGGAGAAACATGGGTCAGGGCTGCTTCTTACATTGGGCTGCAGCCAGCTATCTTCAATTAAGATATTTCTTCCTTGCTTGGCAAGAAGCCTCATTGAGCGTCTTTGCTCTGCTCTCTGCTCTATTCACCGAGCCCGAGGGCTTGGGGGCCGTTTACAAATATTAAGTACTTGCTGGTATGCTTCCTTAGTTTGCAACTGTACTTTTGCACTTTCTTTGACCGGAGGATTTCTGTCCATGGGATCCCACCTAGCATTTCCCTAAGCTTGTTGAAATTGGCTGTCCTGGAATCTAGTGTGCGTGTATGACAATGCTCCAATTTTCCATTTCCTCCCAATGTTTCCCATTGCTTTTACCTTCAGTTACCTCTTCCTTATTGGATAGGATCAGATCTAGGAAATACCCTTGCCTCTTTAACATTCAGAAAAATGAAATAATCAGCAAGACCACTGAGGAATTTTTGGAACCTTTCAGTTTGGCTGAATTGGTTTTCCAATAGAAATATGGATAATTGAAGTGTCCCATATTACTAACTCCATGTGGTTTTCTTGGTAAAATACATGAATAGTTTACCATTCCCTTCTCCTATGCAGTACGAAATATCAAATTGCCTTTGCTATTGTCACTAAGGTGATCATCCGCCTACACCAACTTTGTATGTAGATGCTGCCTGATATAGGTTGTCTGCGTGCTTTACTAGGTAGCTGGGATGATCTTCACATTTTGGGTGACCCTGTTGGGAGTATATATTCTTGGTGTAGTGTTCTTTACTCATCCCTCTGGGGGACACAGTGAGGCAGCATAGTAGGACTTAGGGGGGTTAGAAGGAATAGCTGCAGTAAAAATGAATATTTTACCGAAGCTCAATGCTCTGTTTTAAATTATCCCAATAAGAATTGATGATAAGATATTAAGACCCTGGCTGGTGGATTCTGTGGAAGTGAGCAAAGCACATCCTAGCTCAGTTATCTGGAAGGAGTTTAAGCAGCTCAGTCCTGAGGAAGTAGACGGGGTCCTCGTTACTGTGAGCCCTGCCACCTGCCAACCCTAGAGAATGGGAAACATTTCTGTGGTTTCATGACACATGCCACTGAGAATCTCTTTAAACCTTAAGTAGATTTCAAACTGCAGAATCCTACCAATTTGCTTCTGTGAAAGGATGAGTTTAAGACTTGTATGAATACTGCTTCTACATTTAGTATCAAAAATCTGAAAGAAAGAAAAACATTTGAGGGTCCTCAGTTACAGAGAAAAGTACAATCTGGCTTTAGTGTTATACAGGGAGTATAACACATACTTAACCAAGTATGCCTTATCTCAGCCTTGTCAGCTAGGATTTTCTCTTAAATGTCAGGAGGAACTATTGGATAAGTGGAGATACTTTCAAATGATATGTTTGACACTAGTACTAAAGGTATCTGTCAGTTACTTCACATCATTACTTGAGATTAATTTAGTGTGGGTAACCCTGTTCAGTAATTGCTGCATCACAGTATTTCATCTTTATGTATTTTGATGTGTGTGTGTATAGGTACATGTATATATTTTTCTTTCAGGATTAAACTACCTTGGAACAAATACTGTTTGTATAGCAACATTGTTGTTTGCATGGTAATAACAGGGACACATTATTTGTGCAAATTAGATTAAATGATGTAGTGGTCTCTGTCTATTCTTTTGGTTATTCATGGGTTAATTATGATTTAGGGATAGGCAACCTGGTGCCTTCCAGTTGAGTTGAATTTCACTAACCATCAACCTCAACCAGCATAGCAAATTACAACAGATTTTAAGCCAGATACTGTCTATTTCTGTAAGATGGTGATTATGGTGGGAATTCTTCCTTTGATTCTGAGTGCATTTGAAAAGCAACTCTGGTTAGTTGGCTCTTTGATTTGTTTTTACTTTGGTGTCATCATTCATTCATCCTCTTACAGGTAGTCCTCACTTAATGACCATTTGTTCAGCGACTGTTTGAAGTTATGACGGTGCTGAACGAATGGTAATTATGGCTGGTCCTCCAAGTTACAGCCATTGCAGTGCCCCCATGGTCACATGATCAAAATTTGGGCGCTTGGCAGTTTGCCTGCATTTACGACCACAGGGTGCACTTCAACTCCCCCAATTACCTCTCTTTCCGAAAGCTCTGAGAGCGCAACTTTCTGAAGACAGTGGTTCTGAAGGGAGCCACGTGAAGGAAACGTTCACCGGAGAAGCTGGGTCCAAAAAGGAGCCAGCAAAGGCAGCGAGGCGCTTCTGCTTTGCCCACAGCGGCTGGGCGAAAAAGGCGAAAGGCCAGTGCGGGGAACTGGGAGAGAAGGCAGCTGGGTAAACGAATGCGGGCTGGGGCGGCTTCAGCTTCCTGGGGCAGCTGGGCTGGGGCGGTTGCAGTTTCGTGCTGTGCTGCGCTGCGGCTCAGGAGCTCTTTGCAGACACAGAGCCGCACAGTTCCGGGTCTGCTTGCCACCCCGCAAGGCAGGGTGCAGGGCTTCCAAAAGGATAGAGATGGGTGGGGGGAGTTGAAGCACCCCTGCAGTTGTAAGTGCAGGTAGGCTGCCAAGCGCCCGAATT
Organism: Charina bottae; assembly: GCA_023362775.1. Classification (NCBI taxonomy): domain Eukaryota; kingdom Metazoa; phylum Chordata; class Lepidosauria; order Squamata; family Charinaidae; genus Charina; species Charina bottae. Next base: position 935,140 of record JALMGJ010000012.1, read on the forward strand.
TTGATCATGTGACTGCAGGGGTGCTGCAACAGTCGTAATTTTGGGCACAGAGGTCTAAAGTCCATTTGTTCAGTGCCATCGTAATTTAGAACAGTTGCTGAACAAATGGTTGTTAAGTGAGGACTACCTGTATAGTAAAAAGGGCCTTTTATTTCTGGGACTGGGAGCAGCTGGACACATTTAGGCCCTTTGAGTCAAGGTTGGATTTTGATGCTGAGGCTCATCAATATTTAATTTTATTTATTTATTATTTAAATTTATATGACCGCCCATCTCCCCCAATCGGGGGACTCTGGGCGGCTTACAATAAAAACTACAATTGAAATACCATATAAAATTACAACAAACAATATAATAAATAAGTATAAAATCCAATCTAGGCGGATTGATCTTAAAAATAGGGAGGCCGTTATGGTACTAGCCATCCCCAGGAGGAGCTGTTACCTTTCCTGTCCCAAGCTAGGTGGCAGAACCAGGTTTTCAGATTTTTCCGGAAGGCCGGATTTAATTTTATGGAAGAATTCAACCTTAAAAATAGGTGGCACAGCGTTCCATTGGAAAGTATGGGCAGAATCTGGAATAGTTACTTTATATCAATTACCTTATAATGATTTTTTTAAAAAAGAATTTTACTGAGTTTAAAGCAAAGATAAAAACTACAAAAAAGCAAAAAACTACAAAGAAAAAGAAAAACTAAAAAAGTGAGAAACACAAGAAAAAAGATTTTTTTAAAGATTACATAGAAAAGTGACTTCCGACTTTCAACAGGAAGAATATACAGCAATTTCCATAATCAATCCCTTACTCTATATCAAACCAAGATCACATTATTTCTACAGTATAAATCCTTCCATTAACACATATACAAATCACTAATGCAATTGCTTCTTCCCCTTATATAATAAATATATATATATTTCTAAATCAACTTCCCCCCATAAAACAACATTTATTTAATTGTTTCCTTCCCACCACTATTCTATATATTTCTGTCCACTATAATAAAAGTCAAAGACATATAAATTGTCTACTTTTATAATTAATACCACTACAATAATCTTAATCCTATTAAACCTAAAAAACCAAGCAATTATTATACCTTATAAATACCTTATAAGTCAGAAAAATCCAATAAGTCTTAATCCAAATAATTAAAGAAAAATGAAATCATAATAACCTCATTATCAATCCAATTACACATTCTTAATTTTATCCCACCTCAAAATATACCAAAGCATTTACATATCTCCCTATTACACCCAAGGCATCTTTCTTGGAAAAATCAAACAACTCAACTGCCCCCCTTAGAAACTCAAACTTCTCAGCATAAAAACTCCCACAAAGCAAATTCTCTTCTCTCCCATAACAATTCCCCAGAAAACCATAACAATCCCTCAGAAAAACAGCTCTCCTTGTAAACTGCAGGTCAGACTGTTGCCTTAACCTCTTCACCACCAAAATGTAATCTTCGTCTGGCATTACTTCAGTCTTGCTATCAGTTCCATCCTTATCAAAATCTTCATCTTCCTCCATAACATCTTCAGCCAGATGACACAGCCTAGAGATAATTTCTTCCCCAAAGTCCCGAATAGTCTGCAAAATAGGTTGACAGCACTCTAAATGGATCTCTTTGAAGGTCTGCTCAGGCTCATAACAGGACTCTGAAAAAGCCTTGAAATCTTCCATGTTTCGGGCAGTAAATTATGGTGCCCCCTAGATAATTGACTTGCGCAGATAGGAGTTAGTGAGTTAATAGAAAAGTTCCAGATGAAATTGGCACAAGAGAAAGTACGTTAACAAGCAGATCCCAAAGAAAGTGAACAGAAAGCTGAAAGTTCAAAGCAACAAATCCAACGTGTAGGGAAATATCAATCCTTCAAATTCAATACAATAATAGTAACAGGAAGGCAATTCTTTATTCTCAGTCCTCCTTAATCTTTAGATGGGAAAACAAGCCAAAACTTAAAAATTAAATCCAGAAATAACGATAAGCACCAAGAGAGTCCGCTTCTTCTTTCTGTAGAAAGCCTCTCTTAGGGTACAAAAGCTTTAAAAAAATAAATTGGGTGTTTAAGAAATGGGTGGCTGGACTTACTGTCCCTTTAAGGGCTGCAGCGCAACTCGGAAATGGAGAAATCCCAGCCTCCCGGTGAAGTCTTACCGGTCGATTGCTCACGCTGTCCACAATCTCCTGGCTACAACGCACCGTCTTGAAGACGAATGGGTCGATTCCAAGCGTTTTCCTTGATCCGGAAAAACGCTCTGGGCTACAGGAGAAACCATCCTGTGCCCAGAAAAACTGCCATGATGCCAGTTCTGCCCGCGGAGCTCGCGGGCAAAGCTGTTCAGTCCGCCATATTCCCACCGGAAGCCATAATGGTTATTTTAAAGATTTCTCTTGACTTTCAAATAAAGTCACTTTATAATTTTATTTATTTTTATTTATTTATTTTCTATCCCGCCATTATTATTTTTATAAATAACTCAAGGCGGCGAACATACTAAATACTCCTTCCTCCTCCTATTTTCCGCACAACAACAATCCTGTGAGGCAACAGGGACAACATACTCATTTGAAGCATGTATTGACAACTTAATATGGACCTGATGTTTTAGTTGCTTCAAAGAAACCTGATGAAACCAAACCTACATAATATTTGTATCAAAAATAAAAGTACTGTATGTTTTTAAAGTTGAAATTACTGACATTTATGATGTATGGAATAAAAATTTGGAATATCTGATAATGGAACATTGGTGGTTGCAAGTCTTAAAGAATATTAATTGGTTTAAATATTGAAATTAATTCATCAAAAGATTCCATTTTGAATTTATTGGATGTTCCAAACATTTGAACGGATGTATATGAGATTTTCTCTATTGGTGATGTAAACAATTTGAGGGGTTGTTAACTCATATGATTTGGTCTTGTAAATTACTGACATCTTTTTGGAACAACATTTTTAAAAAGTAGATTTATGGAAAAATCTCTTAATGTTAAAGAGATTAATGTTATTTTATTAATTAATTAATTAATTAATTGGATTTATCACCGCCCATCTCTACCATGGCAGACTCTGGGCGGTTTACAATCACATTATAAAAAGTTAAAAACCTATACATCTAAAATATATTATAAAAATAAAAAATAAAAATCCAAGAGATGGTATGTTCTTAAAAAGAGGATATTGCTAAGCTAACCACCCCCAGGAGGAACTATTATTTCCTTCGTTCCAGGCAAGGCGGCAGAACCAGGTCTTTAAAGATTTCCTGAAGGCCAGGAGCGAGGGTGCCCGCCTCACCTCTGGGGGCAAGATATTCCACAGGGCGGGTGCTATCGCAGAGAAGGCACGCCTCCTGGACCCCGCTAGATGGAATTCTTTTGGTGATGGGATTCGAAGCATGCCCTCCCTGCATGATCGGGTGGGGCGGGTGGATTTGGTCGGGATAAGACGGTCCCTCAGGTACCCTGGTCCCATGCCATGTAGGGCTTTAAAGGTGATAACCAACACCTTGAATTGGACCCGGAAGCAAACTGGTACCCAATGCAGCTCACGGAGTAGTGGTGTTACATGTGCTGATCTTATAGCACCCAGAACTACCCGTGCAGCCACATTCTGGACCAGCTGAATATGTTGTGTTGTGTTGTGTTGTGTTATGTTATATGCTGAATTATGTGCCCAAAATGTGAAATTTGACTCTTTTTAAGGACCTTTGGCCTATATCAAGTGTGGGGAATTGCTAGGATAATTATTTTGAGTAATTGGAAAAGCACTATTATTCTGGATATTCAGGATTGGATTCAAGATATGTATAATCTACTCATTTTTTTACTAATCAAAAATTATGATGCAATATGTTTACCTTTGGTGCAGATTTCTTGACATTTTACAACAAAAAAGTTTTTTTCTTTTTAATTTGAAATGTTCATATTTTGTTTAATACTTGATGGACAGGTGTTATGTCTAGATTATTCATTTTTTCCTTTTTTGGTTTTGCTTGTTACTGTTCGTTATTGATGTTATTCTGTTGCTTACTTTCGTTTGTTTTTGTATTTTTTTGTAGTCAGTTTTTTTTAAAAAATGTATTTTTTAAAAAAACTTGTAATAAAATAAAATGTAAAAATTCAAGAAACTCTGCTGAGTAGCCTGGTTAAGCTTAGAGGTGCGTATGCATTCTGTTCCTGCTTTTGTGCACTGTTGATGCAGTCCTTAGTATATCTTGCTGCAATGACATCTTTGAAATCGTTGGTTTGTCACTGTTTGCTGCAGTATTTCTGCGAGTTTAACATTTAAAAAGAAGAGTTGTGTTGCTGAGGAAGAGTGTATGTACAACATAATTACTCTTTTGTTCTGGGTATTGATGATGGAAATAAAATTTACGTTTAGGATGTAAAACCTGGTAGCCAGAGCGATCTCTTTTGGATCTGCAGAGTGGGGCTTCTTTCCTTCCAGTCTGGCGGGCTTGTCTTCCCTTCTGCCCTTTCTCCCTGCCTCATTGTACTAGGGAAGCTGTCATTATTTTTTATTTTTGGCAGTCAGCCAGGAAAAAAGGTAAATTTGCAAGTGAACCTTTGCATACTGGAGTGGAGAAAGATCTACAATTTTCTGACTCTCTGCAAGGTTCCATGTGATGCAGACAATATAGATATAGAAGAGAAGGTTTATTTAAAAACTGGTTTTAAATTAATTTAATATTTTCTGCTAGCATGTCTTCCTGCCCTGGATGAAGGAAATTGATTAAAGGTTTGTGTCCTGTGTCAGAGATCAATAACACAGAGCCAGCTTATCTCTCCTCACATTCCTTTCAGTGAGAATTATACTTCCAGAGCAAATTGTTGTTCTAATTTCAGGGAAGGTGAGGACTAAGGCTACCAGATTTCATCTGCAAAAATCCAGATGACCACAGATGTAAAAAAAAAAAAGAGTTTTCTGGTTTTTATTTTGTTTTTGCTGCTGTCAAATGGGCCAGATTTTTGTAGGCCAAGAGGCTTGTTCTGAATCCCACTATTTCCTATAGCGAAAAGAGACTGTTTCAGGTTTTGTTTCCTCCAAATTACAGTTGGCCCAAACAGTGTCTCATTTTGTGCACACCTCTTACGTTACTGCTGGACCCACACTTCCAATCTGAAAAGCCAAAACAGAGGACCATGGGACATGCCTGTTACTTGTATTATGTTTGCAGTCACTTTCCATTATTACTCTTTTTCCTAGTACATGCAGTATGTTTCTGGTTATTACATTATGTTTGCCATATACTGAGTTCTATATTCCCCCTTCAAATTAAATATATAATCTAAAGCAGTGCTTTCTAAAGTGCCGCTGTTGGCGACACGGCAGCGGGGTGGGGGCGTGCACAGCAGCGGCGGCCTCCGCTAAAATGCGGAAGCGCTGATGGCGCGCCCCCGCCGCCGTGCACACCCCCGCCGCCGCTTCCGGGTTGTGTGGCGACACACCAGACTGTGTGTTGCGACACACTAAAGTGTCGCGACACACAGTTTGGAAAGCTGTGTTCTAAAGTTTGGCAGGTTGAAACTCATATCCCATTGAATAGAAGAGAACCAGGGAAATGTCTCTTGACTGCAAAGTCATCTGTCCCTTCGATGTTTGTTTGTTTGTTTATAATTCAATTTATATTCACCGCTCCATCTCCCCCTAGGGGAGATCATGTATTGTCCACAGCTGTGTGTATAAATGCATTGTATCCAGTTAAGACTCTTGTGTGATTAGGGACCCTCGTTACATGGAACATATATACATGTGAAAAACTGCTCATGTATAGGTTTCACTTGGCAGACAATTCACATTTGCCGGAGGGCTGACATTGCATGTGATATTTGGGACAAAGTCTGGAGGTACAGGTCTCCTCAGACCCACATTCTCATATAAGTACATGGAGGAGTATGTGGTGTGGGCTATAATTTGAAATAAATGTCCAGAATAATGAATAAAGAAACTTAAGCAAAGTCTTATTTAATTATTTATTTTTACAGCACCATTTGTGTATGGGGTATTTTATATAAAAAGCCTTCTAAATACAATGGGATGCCAGAATCTTGCAATGTAGAGAAAGAAACCTCCACTTCACCTTTTCAGAGGCATTCCATCCTGCAAAAGGCCAAAAAAAGTGGTTGTAAATGTGTGAATTAAATAACAGATTGTCAGTTCCTTGTGTCTGTGGATCAAATTATATCTGGTTTTGGAGGAAGGATATTAAGAATTTGTGCTGGTGAAGCAACTGCAGTACTTCCTTATCCATGCCTTTAGGAGACATGAACCTGTAACCTGAGGAGATGCAATTCTTTTAGAACCTATTTATAGTAGAACACATTGTATTAGTAATTTCTTATTCCATGTATTGCTATGGAATTATTGCATTTCTTTGCCTTGTGCTTTACTTTTTTACATCTATTTGCACTTGACTAAATAAATGGATAAATAAATGTAGAATAAATATTTAATTAAATATTAAATATTTTTACAATTAAATAAATATATATTAAATAAACGTGTGTGAGAGAAGTAAAGGGATAAGGGACAGGTCCCATAAATGGATATGCAGATTATTCACTTGCAATAATTCCAAATAAATGATACCATTGGGTAATACTAAGAACAAAACTTGAGAATGTACAGTGATAGTCCTGTATAATGCGACACATTATTTTTTTCTTATGTGTTACAGGTAGCATAGTATACCTTGGGATGATGGTGGGAGCGTTCTTCTGGGGAGGTTTGGCAGACAAGGTGGGAAGGAGACAGTCTCTTCTGATATGTATGTCTGTCAATGGATTCTTTGCCTTCCTTTCATCCTTTGTCCAGGGTTATGGCTTCTTTCTCTTCTGTCGATTACTCTCTGGATTTGGGTAAGCTCTTCTGCTTTCTTTGATTTTCTAAACTTCACTTGTTGTATGCTGATCTGTTTTAAGGTGAAGCATTATTAATGGTTATTCCCAGTCTTCCTTCAAAAGATCAAATTTGAAAGTAGTTCAGGTGTTTTTACATTCCCTTAGTCTGCATTGTTGGCTATGGCAGCCCCACTATTCGGGTATGGCAATGTTATACAGCCAAGGAAGAACATAAGATAACGGGGATAACTCCAACAGCGATGTCTGAAGATCCTGAGATGGATTAGCCAGTTTTGTGCTGCTGAAAGGTTGCTATTAATTCCAGGAGAGCATGGGGGAAGGCTCTCAGAAATGGTCATCAGTGAGGGCCCAGAGACGAAATGAAGGGGGGAAAGGAGCACAATGGGACAAAATCTACCAAATGCAGATGTTTTTGGAAAGCTGAAGAAGACAGCACGAGAAATCAACTGCCTGCCAGAGAAAGAGACTAGCAGCCTGAGAGAGAGAATGCCAATCAGTGTACTTACTCCCGTCTTATCTCGAAGTAGGAAGTAGGAAGGGAATTTAGACACAAATGTAACTACTGTACACTTGTAGTTCATTGATACACTATGCCAGTGTTTCTCAACCTTGGCAACTTTAAGCTATGTGGACTTCAACTCCCAGCATTGCTGGCTGGGGAATTCTGGGAGTTGAAGTCCACACAGTTTCAAGTTGCCAAGGTTGAGAAACACTGCACTATACTATATACATAACTGAAGATCACTCAGTGGCCTGTTAGAACCAGTGAATGGAGCAGAGCTTAACGTTGTGTAAACTCGTGCATAGAAAAAGGAATATTGTTTAAAAACACAGCCTGTGAGCACGTTAGAGAGATTCAGGTTCTTATTCTTACACTTTTAGCCCACCCAAGCATAAAGAAACACACTCTTAGACATTGCAGGTACAAAAAGTAAGTACAAAAGAGTTCTTACATTTATTTTGTCCAGGTACAGCCATTTCAGTAGAAAATTGGTTTCAGTTCTTCTTTCTGTTCCCTAAACTGAATACCTCTGGCCCTGTTTGCTGCCATAGGCTGCGTGGAGAAAGGGGACTTGAGGCCTAGCACATGGCCTCTCCATGGAGAGGAGCAGCCACATGCTGCTTCCTCCTCGATGGTAGAAGAATCAGAGAGAAGAAGTGGGAGGGGCAACAAGCAGCTTCCTCTAGCACAAAGTTTGCCTCCTAGAGCAATCACCTATATGCTAATGAGGCATGCTTGATTTGCTGAATTCCAACAATAACAAGGTAGCCTTTTACCAATAGCAGAAAACTTTGCTTTGCCAGAACAGAGGTAACAAGTTAGTAATGATTAGAAACCACTTAGGTGATTTCTACCATATTTTCAGTGGAGAAAAAAAAAAGTTCACTTTAAAAATGCCTGAACAGTCACTTCTAACCCAAGCCACTGTTGATTGATTTCTTTTTTTAATTTAATAATGATTTTATTAACATTTTAAAAATACAAAGATAAAAGACTAATACAAACTTGCTGTTGTTATTAACGATGTGAGCAGAGGGAGGTGGGAGACTTGGAATACCTTTTGCAACAGAATGGTACATAAGGTAAAAATGAAAAACTTGTCTTGCTTTGTTGTGCTAATAAAAGGGGGGGGGGAATCACAAAGAGTGTGTGATGTGCTGTCTTGTATAAAATCCTGTGAACCCACAAAAAGCCAGTGACAGAAAAAGTTTTGTCCACAGATGTTTAGACAATAAGTTTATATAAAAAAGTCCAAAGGGTTGACTGTATATTTGTATATTTTAGCAAAAACAGTGAAATGCCAAAAAGGCTAATAATTCGGTCCTCATTCTCTCCCCTTGCTTTTACTGTACTCATAATTCATGCTGTTACTTTATATGCTTAATTAAATATTTCACATATTTCCACAAAAAATACATAGTTTGTTAGTTTTTAAGATGCTGCAGCTAATAGAACTATCCCTCTGGAAAGCATACTTTCCCTTCGGGGGAGATGGGCGGTGATAGAAATTGGAAAAATAAATAAACAAACAAACAAATAAATAAATAAATAAATACGTGTTAAAAACAAGTCCCATTGAGTTAGCTGTGTTAGTTAGCAAAAACATTGGCATTTCAGAGACAAAGACATTATTACTATTACTTTATAAGAATTTTATTAGATTTAAGACAAAGATAAGAAAAAAGTGTGAAAAACACAAGAGAAATTTTTTTTAAAGGTTACAAGAAGAAGTGACTTCTGACTTTTAACAGCAAGGATATACAACAAATTTCCATAATCAATCCCTTACTCTATATTAAACCAAAATCACATTATTTCTATAAATTATTCCATTGGCACATTATAAAAAACACTAAATACTATTGCTCCATCCCCTTATATTAAAAGAAAAAGAAGAAATATATATATCCTAATCAACTTCCCCCTCAAAGATAACATTTAATTATTTCCTTCCTACTACTATTCCATACATTTCTGTCTACTATAATAAGAATCAAACTAAAAAGCATATAAATTGTCTGCCATTATAATTAATAATACAATTATAATAATCCTAATCATATTAAGCCTAAAACCAAGCATTTATTATTATACCTTATTAATCTTAATCCAAATAATTAAAAATGAAGTCAAACAAGCCCTAGAAGCAATCCAGATAAATATTCTTAAACCCTTACCACACTTCAAAATAAACCAGAGCATTTACATATCCCCACAATACACACCCTTCATGTATAATACAATACAATACAATACAAGTCCCTTCATGGATCATTGCCTTGTCGTGGCGAAGGGGCTTGCGTAACTCAATGAAGTCAGGTCAAGACGGACAGGTCATGACGGAGAGTTCTGATAAAACGTCCACTGGAGGAGGGAATGGCAAACCACTCCAGTATCCTTGCCAAGAAAACCCATGGACAGTATCAAAAGGCTAAAAGATATGACGCCGGAAGATGAGCCCCTCAGGTCGGAAGGTGTCCAAAATGCTACTGGGGAAGAGCGGAGGGCAATTCCGAGTAGCTCCAGAAAGTGTGAAACGGCTGGGCCAAAGCCGAAAGGACGCTCAGTTGTGGATGTGTCTGGAAGTGGAAGGAAAGTCCGATGCTGTAAAGAACAATATTGCATAGGAACCTGGAATGTAAGATCTATGAATCAAGGTAAGCTGGATGTGGTCAAACATGAGATGACAAGATTGAACATCGACATCCTGGGAATCAGCGAACTAAAATGGACAGGAATGGGCGAATTTAATTCAGGAGACCATTATATATACTACTGTGGGCAAGAATCCCTTAGAAGAAATGGAGTAGCTCTCATAGTCAATAAAAGAGTGGGAAAGGCAGTACTGGGGTACAACCTCAAAAACGACAGAATGCTTTCAGTTCGAATCCAAGGCAAACCATTCAACATCACAGTAATCCAAGTCTATGCCCCAACCACTGATGCCGAAGAAGCTGAAGTTGACCGGTTCTATGAAGACCTACAACACCTTCTAGAACTAACACCAAAAAAAGATGTCCTTTTCATCATAGGGGACTGGAATGCTAAAGTAGGAAGTCAAAAAATAACCGGAATAACAGGCAAGTTCGGCCTCGGAGTACAAAATGCAGCAGGGCAAAGGCTAATAGAGTTTTGTCAAGAGAACACGCTGGTCATAGCAAACACTCTTTTCCAACAACACAAGAGACGACTCTACACATGGACATCACCAGATGGTCAATACCGAAAACAGATTGATTATATACTTTGCAGCCAAAGATGGAGAAGCTCTATACAATCAGCAAAAACAAGACCTGGAGCTGACACTGGCTCAGATCATGAGCTTCTTATCACAAAATTTAGGCTTAAATTGAAGAACGTAGGGAAAACCACTAGACCAATCAGGTATGACCTAAATCATATCCCTTATGAATATACAGTGGAGGTGAGGAATAGATTTAAAGGATTAGATCTGGTAGACAGAGTTCCTGAAGAACTATGGATGGAGGTTCGTAACATTGTACAGGAGGCAGCAATTAAAACCATCCCAAAGAAAAAGAAATGCAAGAAAGCAAAGTGGCTGACTGATGAGGCTTTACAAATAGCTGAGGAAAGAAGGGAAGCAAAAGGCAAGGGAGAAAGGGAAAGATATAAACAACTGAATGCAGATTTCCAGAGAATAGCAAGGAGAGATAAGAAGGCCTTCTTAAATGAACAATGCAAAGAAATTGAGGAAAACAATAGAATGGGGAAGACTAGAGATCTCTTCAAGAAAATCGGAGATATCAAGGGAACGTTTTGTGCCAAGATGGGCATGATAAAGGACAAAAAAGGCAGGGACCTAACAGAAGCAGAAGAGATTAAGAAGAGGTGGCAAGAATATTCAGAAGAACTATACAAGAAAGATCTTAATATCCCTGATAAATACGATGGTGTGGTCCCTGACCTTGAGCCGGACATCCTAGAGAGTGAAGTCAAGTGGGCCTTAGGAAGCATTACTAACAACAAAGCTAGCGGAGAAGACAGTATCCCAGCTGAGCTATTTAAAATCCTAAAAGATGATGCTGTTAAAGTGCTGCACTCAATATGCCAACAAATTTGGAAAACTCAACAGTGGCCACAGGATTGGAAAAGGTCAGTTTACATTCCAATTCCAAAGAAAGGCAATGCCAAAGAATGTTCAAACTACCGTACAATTGCGCTCATTTCACATGCTAGCAAGGTTATGCTCAAAATCCTACCTGTCTCCTGAGAAACCTGTATGCGGGTCAAGAAGCAACAGTTAGAACCGGACATGGAACAACCGACTGGTTCAAAATTGGGAAAGGAGTACGACAAGGCTGTATATTATCACCCTGTTTATTTAACTTATATGCAGAGTACATAATGAGAAATGCCGGGCTGGATGAATCACAAGCCGGAGTTAAGATTGCCGGGAGAAATATCAACAGCCTCAGATATGCAGACGATTCCACCCTAATGGCAGAAAGTGAAGAGGAACTAAAGAACCTCTTGATGAGGGTGAAAGAGGAGAGTGCAAAAGCTGGCTTGAAACTCAACATTAAAAAAACTCAGATCATGGCATCTGGTCCCATCACTTCCTGGCAAATAGAAGGGGAAGAAATGGAAGCAGTGACAGATTTTATTTTCTTGGGCTCCAAGATCACCGCAGACGGTGACTGCAGCCATGAAATTAAAAGACGCTTGCTCCTTGGGAGGAAAGCTATGGTAAACCTAGACAGCATATTAAAAAGCAGAGACATCACCTTGCCGACAAAGGTCCGTATAGTTAAAGCTATGGTTTTCCCAGTTGTAATGTATGGCTGTGAGAGTTGGACCATAAGGAAGGCTGAGCGCTGAAGAATTGATGCTTTCGAACTGTGGTGCTGGAGAAGACTCTTAAGAGTCCCTTGGACTGCAAGGAGGTCAAATCAGTCAATCCTAAAGGAAATCAACCCTGACTGCTCATTGGAAGGACAGATGCTGAAGCTGAAGCTCAAATACTTTGGTCACCTAATGCGAAGAGAGGACTCACTGGAAAAGACCCTGATGTTGGGAAAGACTGAAGGCAAAAGGAGAAGGGGACGGCAGAGGATGAGATGGTTAGATAGCATCACCGATGTAATGAACATGAGTTTGAGTAAACTCCGGGTGACAGTGGAGGACAGGAAAGCCTGGTGTGCTATGGTCCATGAGGTCACGAAGAGTCGGACACGACTAAACAACTGAACAACAACAAAACAATACACACACACCTTTTTTCATAAAGAAATCAAACAGCCCAACTGTCCCCCTTAAAAAATCAGACTGTTCAACAGAAAGTCTCCCATACATAATAACCCCTTCTTTTCCATAACACTCCATCAGAAAATCAATTTCACGAATGTCTTGCAACTTGGTCTGTCCCTTTAATTTCTTCAACTTGACTATCCACTCTTCATCTAGCATTTCAACAGAAGCCCCAATCTTGCTTTTAGAAGAAACATTTATATCGTTGTTAAGCTCTTCAATTTCTTCCATGACATCCCCAACCAGATGACACATTTTAAACCTCTTATTTTCCACAATGTCCTGAATGCCTTGCATAAAAACTTGACAGGAATCAAAAAGAACCTGTTTAAGGTCTCGATGGAAATCCGAGAAAGTCTGCTTGAAATCCTCCATGTCTCTCATGCATTAGATTATGGCGCCCCCAGGTACTTAACCGGCGAAAGTGGGAGATAATAGAAAAATTCCGAGATGTGCTTACACAACTGAAAGTATGATAACAGGCAGTTCCCCAGGGAAAGTAGCAGCAGAAAGCTGAAAGTTCAGAAAAGCAGATTCAATGTGTAGGAAAATGCTAAAATCTTCAAATTTAGTACAAAAATAATAACGGAGACGATTACATACTCTCAACCTTCCTTAAAATTTGGATGGAAAGCAAAATCCAAGACTTAAAAAAAATGTTTTTTAAAGAAAATAATCACAAAAATAATGATAAGCACCAAGAGAACATGTTTCTCCTTGCTGTAGAAAGCCTCTCATAGGGTACATATACTTAAAAGAAAAATAAATTGGGTGATTTAGAAATGGGGTGTCCGGTCTTAGTGTCCTTTTAAGGCTACAGCGCGGCTTGGAAATGGTGACGTCCCAGCCTCCCGGCTGCTCTTACCAGTCGATCGCGAACACTGTTTGCGATTTTCTGGCTGCAAGCAGCCTTCCCAAGGACAAATGGGGAGATTCCAAGTGTTTTCCTTTCTCCGGAAAAACGCTCCTGAGCTTCAGGGAAAACCTGCCTGAGCTCGAAAAATTGCTGCGTTGTCAGTTCTGCTCGCGGAGCCCGTGAGCACAGCTGTTCAGACTACCATATTCCCACCGGAACAGAGACAAAAACATTATTGATGCATAAATTTACCTGAATCGCAGTCCACTGAAATATAATTCACAAAAGCTTCATAAAATAACAAAGGTTAGTCTTAAGGTGCCACAAGATTTTTTATTGCCAATGAATAGATTTAGGTTTACTGCCAAGTAAGTGGGCATAAGTTATAATTTAACAAATGTACAAGGAATGGATACACAGGAACAGAGTTCTCCAATGTCAGAGACTGCTATCTAGGGCTCTGCTTGTTTCAGCCCACAGGACAAAAGTGAGAGAAGAACCTGGTTTGCTGTTTAGTTTCCCTCCCTGGCCAATTACAAAAAATCCAGTGCCCTACCCCTACAGCCGTAACTGTTGCAGATTATTGTCATATAATGCGTGCATTCACGGTCCCATCAATTAAATGTTATGGGGCCAAGGAAGTGTGCCTTCTCTGTTGTAGTCCCTTCCCTCTGGAACAGCATCCCCCCAGAGATACGCAGAACTCCCGTTCTCCTTGGTTTCCGGAAGTCTCTTAAGACCTGGCTCTGTTCACAGGCCTGGGGTTAGGGTAACTTATCAACTTTTTGACCCGGAGGAACCCTTGAAATATTTTTCAGGCCTTGGGGAACCCCTGCACATTCAGGCTCAAATACAGGCCAGAAGTTACAAAATCGTATCTGTTTCATGTGTACTGTAGGCCTGTATATATGCATTAACACTGTTCTTAAACTAAAAATAAAGAATGTGAAGTTGCCTGAATTTTAAATATTTTTTTAAATAAATCGTGATCTCCCAGGGAACCCCTAGTGTGACCTCTCACGGAACCCTGGGGTTCCACGGAACCCTGGTTGAGAAACCCCGGCATAGATGCTTTCCTTAATCAACATTTCTTTGATGTATTAAGTAATTGATTTATTTGTCAAGATTGCCAGAACTCTATTGCTTTTGGCATGCTTTTCTTTAAAATAATGCAGAGCTTGTTCAGACTTTTTATTCCTGTTACTCTTCTTTTTTTAGGATTGGAGGAGCTGTTCCAGTTGTATTTTCATATTTTGCTGAAGTACTTGCTCGAGAGAAACGCGGAGAACATTTAAGTTGGCTTTGCATGTTTTGGATGATTGGAGGTATCTATGCATCTGCCATGGCCTGGGCAATCATTCCTCACTATGGTGAGAAATGCAGGGATTTTTTTCTATAACTTCTGTTGCCATTGTAAATAAGCACTAAACCAGTTTAAATTGCAATTGTGCTTCCGTTGCCATTTTCATAATGGAATTACTTGTTTAATCAGCAAAATCTATGGACATAGTCTTCTTGACAATATGCATGTATATATTTTTAATCTCAGATTAATATAAATCCATTTTAACAGAAGCCATTGTCTGGGGTTACAGATCTATGTTAAGTAAATACATAAGCATCTCAGTAAATGATGGAACTTCATCTGGCTCTTACCCCAAGATGTCCAAGAAGAGACATTTGTCTTTGGGTGGATATTCCACATAGGGAAGCCTCTGCATGATCTAAAATCCCAATAGTATATGCAGGGATGTACAACCCTAGAATAATGGAGAAAGAAAAGTTTTGTTCTATAAATATAGTAATACTTTTGTTAAATTTTATGTACAAATTTTACTTAAAAATCACTTTTAAAATGATAAAAGGACAGGTACTGTTTGACTTTTAGAAATATGCATGATTTCTTAGCTTACCTTAGGGTAAGGCATTTATGTGCATGGGCATGCTAAATGGTTTTCAAAGGTTATTTTACCATATTTAATATAAATAGCTCAATAAGATATACTGAAATGTTTAAATGCCATAAATATTTTAACGTTTCCTTCTGTAAATATCTGAAGCTAATTTTCTTTTTCCTCAGTAGAAGATATTTTGGTTATGTCAAGCCACTTAACCTTTTCAGTACTGATGATCTATGTTACATCTAGAATCCATTCCGAGTTTGTGATATAGCAATTACAGTCAGTATCATTTTATTGAACTGAGTATTCCAGAACTCTGATCAGTAGGGCCAATCCTATCATTAGGTGGATTAAAGTACCTGCTTTTGTTAATAGATGAGGATGGGTGATGAATTAGAGCTGTTCCTCTACCTACTGCCCTTCCTATGATATGTCTAAACCAGGGGTTTCCAAACTTTTTCAGGTCATGTAATCTGTGTGTGTGTGTGTGTGTGTGTGTGTTCTTCTAGAATCCCTGATCAAGAGGCAAAGCTCTGGTGATAGAAAATTGGCTGCTTTGAGTGATTTTTGTATGTGTTCTTTGTCTCTCACAGAACTCAAATTTTCTGTAGAACACAGTTTGAAAAACCCTGGTATAGAACAACCACTCCACCTCCCTATCCGCCAGTCCTAGCCTGCTGTACCATTTAACAGTTGGTGGGCAGAACTAAGAGAGATCTCTTCAGTCAGCCAGGTCTCCATGATACATGCCAGATTAGCACTTCCATTCAGGATTGAAATCTGGATAATAAATGTTTTATTTATTTTAAAAAATAGTTAAATTTATTTATAAATGTTTTATTATCAGCAACTGAACAGGCATTATAGGCTGAAGAGACCACCATCACCAATATGTTGACTTCTTTGGTGGGGGGGGGATGAGGAGGAGGAGGAGGTCAGCCAGCTACTGGCTTGCTCTGCTTTCCATACAACAACCCAATAGTATCCTTCCATCATATCTACCCCTGCTAGTTGTACTATTGTGTTTGCTCCAATAGTCATATTCTGTTGTTCTGTCTTTCCCATTTTCCTGACACAACCCTTTAACATTAGGTCACAACCAGCTGTTTGTCAGACTCCCTCCATGAGACTTGGCCAAAGCTACCCAAGACAGTCAACGTGGCAGAGCTAGATAAGAACTTTTATTGCACACTAGAATGAGTCTTGTATTTAAAACAGTTGATTGCCATCTGTAGATATGATACAGTATATGATAACAGTAGTGAAGTCCCTTATATCCTTCGCAGTTTCAGTCCAGCATTGCTTCTTCCCATCTTTCTTCTTTCCGAATACTGCTTGAATGAAGATACTGGACATTTTGGGACAGAGGGGAAAGTGCAGTATGGAATAGATCATGTTAGAGCAGAGCTTTCCAAACTTTTCATGTTGGTGACACACTTTTTAGACATGCATCATTTTGTGACACAGTAATTCAGTTTTACTAGCAAACCGGAGGTTAAACTAACCCCTTATAAGAGATACGGACACATACATAAATTGTAATAGCGAAATGTATGGGGACACAACATATCTCATGAAAACCTTTCATTGATATATTAAAAAATATATGATTTGTAAGATAATAACATACATTTACAAGATTGTTGTCATTTATGAGTAACAATATATAAATATGTGCAAGAATTAACAATAAGGTAAGGTAAAACTTGGTAACAGGCCACCTGGCAGTGGCACTATGGAACACCAGAGTTCCCTCTTGACAACAGGGCAAGGCTTGACTTAGTACCCCTTTGCAGCAGGGCAAGGCTTGAACAGAGTTCCCCTTTTTCAGCAGGGCAAGGCTTGGACAGAGCTCCCCTGTTACAGCAAGGCACAAGGCCGGCACTAGGACCTGCACACAATCCTGGCAGGGCTCGGAGGCAGCAGGTGCGGTTCCGGCTTGAGGCTCTGAGTCCCTTCGTCCTCCTCCTCCAACTCAACCTGCACCCTAACAATTTCACAGACTCAGAGGTTTCTCGTTACGTTCATGCGACACACCTACACACTGCAGCCGACACTAACGCAGGGCTTTCCGAAGTTTTCCCACGGCGACACACCAACCGCCGTTGGTGTGTCGCCGCGGGAAAACCCGGAAGTGCCGCCGTTGCGGCAGCGCGCAAAAATCCGGAAGCGCTGCTGCCGCTTTCGGGTTTTTGCCTGCCGCCGTTGTGTGTCGCCACGGGAAAACCCGGAACCACTGATGATGATCAGCGCTTCCGGGTTGTGTGGCGACACACCAGACTGTGTGTGGCGACACACTTGTGTCACGACACACAGTTTGGAAAGCTCTGCACTAACGTGTCACGTCACACAGTTTGGAAAGCTCTGTCTTAGAGGAAAGATCAGCCAATTAGCCAATGTCATGTTTTAGTATCAATACCAGGTGGCCAGTTCTAATTCCCCTCAGTCCATGACAGCTTTAATATTTTTACTGGTTGGATTTTTATATTACATTAATTCATGGTTTGTTTTAGCCATTGTCTGTTGAATAAACTGCAGTGGATGAGATCACAATACAGTATGCAAGGCTGTACAGAACTGCTAAAGTTTAATATATACACACAGAATTACAGTAAATCCACACTCTTAAATTTCAGTTGATTTCCTGATTTAAAATAACTTTAAGAACTATGTAAGTACAGTAACATAAAATAAAATAAACCCATTTTCTTGTACACACACATCCATTGCCACTAGGGCTGTGCAGTGCCTCTAATTTAATTTCAGGAAGGTATTTTGGATCAGTTGGGACCATGAACATAAGACCTGCAACTCTTAAAGCAGCGGCATCTTTCTTCAGGACTCCACAGCTGCTTGCAGTATGTTTGTATGGCATTTAATGTAAATTCCACTGTTCAGTCAATTCAGTCAGCTCAACTATTGGGTCGGGTAATGCTTCACAGAACTCCAACTGATACTTGGTGGTTGGATGATCTCTTCATTTATGTTTTGGGACCTGAGAGATCTATTATCCCACTTGCTGCAGAAGACTACTGAGTTTATGACTAGAATGATACACAGTTCTGCCTATATGAAGTCAAAATCATGAGGATGTGGCAAAAGGAGAGGTTACTGGGGCATGCTCGTGCCACAGTTAGACCCAAATATGAAAGGGCTTTTAGCCTTTATTAAAATTTGGGCAAACAGAAAAGTCAGCTTATTCAGCTCAAGTTGGTTGATGTCATGATCCCTGTTGTAAAGCTGCAGACCTTTGCAACAGGGATCATGCATTGAAGGAGTTAAAAGGGAAGAGGCCGGACCCGCATTCCTCGACAGTGATCTGCCAGCCGGTGGAGCAAGGTGCAAGGTCGTGAGGAGGTGTGAGAAGAGCAGAGCAGAGAAGATCTCAAATGGCCTGAACGGGGAGGGGATGTGGGGGATATTATCAAGGGAGAAAGCCCACGCTTTCTTCAGATGCAACTTTCTCTGTATACAGTAACTTAGCAGTAAGGTAGTTTTCCAAGAATTCCTTGTGAGACTCGTTTGTTGCTACCAGGGTTCGGTAGTCATTACAGTTGATCAGTTTTTTTCTTTTGCTGGGAACAACATAAACGGCAAGCTTGACAAACAGATTGCCTGAATTGATTGCCATAAACACAAATGTTGACTTGGCATGCTGCTACTCAGATTTCAATAACATTTCATTTTATGTCAGTTCAACAACTTATTCATCAACATGCTCAGTATTGTTCATGCATATTAAAAATAAGCCAATGCACAAAACAATTGTCCCTAATTATTCCATTATTAGTTTCAATAGCATCTCCTCTTCCCTTTGTCTTTCCAACTCTGCTTTGGCTGACAGCTTGCTGTTGAGATGGAAAATAAGTGCAGCCTCAAAGTTGTGGCTTAAGTCCCCAGTTCTTTTTCAGGACGGTTAATTTTCTTCTAGCTAGCAAGGAAAGCAAGACCTTGTGTTGGCTAGTCATTAATAGCTCCAGGATTATCCAACCATTGCCACCTTTTATACCTGCTAAAGTAGGACAGATGCTTGTTTTGCTCTCCAGAGGATTTTAGAGTATATACTTACAGTTCTCCTATAAAATATCATACATTAAGGGCAAATATACATGTTTGCACCAAACCCAAATCTTGAAAAAGTGGTTATTCTAGTATTTTTTAAAATAAATTTAAAAATGGCTGGTAATCTACCTGTTTAATTATAATTTACAGTGCTAGATAAAAAGTTATTTGAGAATATGTCTGTAGCTTGAATCATGTCAACTGGATTTCTATTTTCTCAGTGGAAACGTTTTGCTCCTTATCCAAGCGAAACGTTTCCACTGAGAAAATAGAAATCCAGTTGACATGATTCAAGCTACAGACAATTCCACCTGGATGACTGAGAACCTTCATAGACTTATTTGAGAATACTTTTGTTGGCCAATATTGTAAGATAAATATACTGAAGGGGAGAGAGAAAGAAAGAGACTATAAACAGTGTTATATTCAGCATAGGAATCATTTTTGTCTGGCAGAGATAGATGGTATGCCTATATCACAACCTAAGGTTCCTAATCTATTCCTAATTTATTGTTTGACTGTACTTTTTTATGATTCAGAATTATTTGTTTATCATGTTAGATATTTTAACTTATACATTGTCAGATGCCTGAGTTCAAATGTCCCTTTTATTTGAGAAACTAGCTCTAATGGTCTATATATCTAAACCTACTACTACTACATTGTTGGAAAATATATTATCTCTTTTGACTTGTATTAAAATGACTTCAAGTGGTAGAGGATGCAGCTTCATTTAAATAAATTGGGGTTGTCTTCAGCTTGAAAGCACAAAAGCTACTTTTTATAAAAGTGGGAAATAACTGTGGGAAACAGGATTGTTATAAAGATAATTGCATGTAAAAAATTGCTGAAAAAATTAAAACACAGCCATTTCTATCTACCAAAGAAGGAAGGTTGCTGGTGGACCACATTTCCCCTTCCTTTTACAGCCTCCTGATGCACATTTGCTCTAAGGCAGGGGTTGGCAACCTTTTTTGCACCAGGGACCACCTCCGCCGGAATTTTTTTTCCAAGGACCGGGGGGCAGGGTTTTCGGGCGGCAGCTAATCGGATGGAGGGGGTGGGGTTTGCGGGCTGCAGCCAATCAGACAGAGGGGGTGGGGTTTGTGGGTGGCAACCAATTGGGCGGATGGGGGCGGGGTTTGCGGGTGGCAGCCGATCGGATGGAGGGGGCGGGGTTTGCAGGCCAGGCACTCCTCTGCCAATCAGCCTCTCCTCGCGGCGGTACCGTGTGTGTGGGGCGAGGCTTTTCGCCTCCCTGCGGCTCCGTGCAGCATTTTTTCACAGATCCGAGGGCATTTTTGGCGTCCCCGGAGCCTGCCCTTCTGATGGGGCACCCCGGTGGGGTGTGGGGCGGACTTTTCCTCTCCCCCTTTTGATCCCCGTGGTTTTTTCGGCCCCTACCGGTAGCAGGGGCGCGCCTCCACTTCCCCGCCGCACAGCTGATCGGCACGGAGATTTTCCACCCCGGGGTGCTCCCCCACCGTCACTTTGCGGTGATCTGAGGCTTTTTCGCCCTGCAACTGCAGCTTTTCTTGGCAGAGCGCCACTGTCGTGAGGCGAAAAAGTCTTGGATCACTGCAGAAAGTGATGGTGGGGGGGCACCCCGGGGTGGAAAATTTCTGCGCCGCACGGCGCGGAAGTGGAGTAGAAAGTAAAAAAATGCAGGGAGAAAACAGGGAAGGTTCGTAACATTGTACAGGAGGCAGCAACTAAAACCACCCCAAAGAAAAAGAAATGCAAGAAAGCAAAGTGGCTGACTGATGAGGCTTTACAAATAGCTGAGGAAAGAAGGGAAGCAAAAGGCAAGGGAGAAAGGGAAAGATATAAACAACTGAATGCAGAATTCCAGAGAATAGCAAGGAGAGATAAGAAGGCCTTCTTAAATGAACAATGCAAACAAATCGAGGAAAACAATAGAATGGGGAAGACTAGAGATCTCTTCAAGAAAATCGGAGATATCAAGGGAACGTTTTGTGCAAAGATGGGCATGATAAAGGACAAAAAAGGCAGGGACCTAACAGAAGCAGAAGAGATTAAGAAGAGGTGGCAAGAATACACAGAAGAACTATACAAGAAAGATCTTAATATCCCTGATAAATACGATGGTGTGGTCACTGACCTTGAGCCGGACATCCTAGAGAGTGAAGTCAAGCGGGCCTTAGGAAGCATTACTAACAACAAAGCTAGCGGAGAAGACAGTATCCCAGCTGAGCTATTTAAAACCCTAAAAGATGATGCTGTTAAAGTGCTGCACTCAATATGCCAACAAATTTGGAAAACTCAACAGTGGCCACAGGATTGGAAAAGGTCAGTTTACGTTCCAATTCCAAAGAAAGGCAATGCCAAAGAATGTTCAAACTACCGTACAATTGCGCTCATTTCACATGCTAGCAAGGTTATGCTCAAAATCCTACAAGCTAGGCTTCAGCAGTATGTGAACCGAGAACTACAGAAGTGCAAGCTGGGTTTCGAAGAGGCAGAGGAACTTAGAGATCAGATTGCCAACATTCGCTGGATCATGGAAAAAGCAAGAGAGTTCCAGAAAAACATCTACTTCTGCTTCATTGACTACGCTAAAGCCTTTGATTGTGTGGATCACAACAAACTGTGGCAAAGTCTTAAAGAGATGGGAGTACCAGACCACCTTACCTGTCTCCTGAGAAACCTGTATGCGGGTCAAGAAGCAACAGTTAGAACCGGACATGGAACAACCGACTGGTTCAAAGTTGGGAAAGGAGTACGACAAGGCTGTAAATTATCACCCTGCTTATTTAACTTACATGCAGAGTACATCATGAGAAATGCCGGGCTGGATGAATCACAAGCCGGAGTTAAGATTGCCAGGAGAAATATCAACAACCTCAGATATGCAGACGATACCACCCTAATGGCAGAAAGTGAAGAACTAAAGAGCCTCTTGATGAGGGTGAAAGAGGAGAGTGCAAAAGCTGGCTTGAAACTCAACATTAAAAAAACTCAGATCATGGCATCTGGTCCCATCACTTCCTGGCAAATAGAAGGGGAAGAAATGGAAGCAGTGACAGATTTTATTTTCTTGGGCTCCAAGATCACCGCAGACGGTGACTGCAGCCATGAAATTAAAAGACACTTGCTCCTTGGGAGGAAAGCTATGGCAAACCTAGACAGCATATTAAAAAGCAGAGACATCACCTTGCCGACAAAGGTCCGTATAGTTAAAGCTATGGTTTTTCCAGTAGTAATGTATGGCTGTGAGAGTTGGACCATAAGGAAGGCTGAGCGCCGAATAATTGATGCTTTCGAACTGTGGTGCTGGAGAAGACTCTTGAGAGTCCCTTGGACTGCAAGGAGGTCAAACCAGTAAAGGAAATCAACCCTGACTGCTCATTGGAAGGACAGATGCTGAAGCTGAAGCTCAAATACTTTGGCCACCTAATGCGAAGAGAGGACTCACTGGAAAAGACCCTGATGCTGGGAAAGACTGAAGGCAAAAGGAGAAGGGGACGGCAGAGGATGAGATGGTTAGATAGCATCACCGATGTAATGAACATGAATTTGAGTAAACTCCGAGAGACAGTGGAGGACAGGAAGGCCTGGCGTGCTATGGTCCATGAGGTCACGAAGAGTCGGACACGACTAAACGACTGAACAACAACAACAAAATAGAGACAAGATTGGTACTAACAGTTTTGCATCTAAATGTTATAAGAGTGCCATCCAGTGGCTGTTCAGTTAACCCTTCTGTCTAATTGGAACCAGTATTCCTTTTCCTAGTGTATACCTCCATAGCATAGCCGTGGTAAGAATGCAATGATACTACTAACACTACATGTCTTTTTTGTATGTGTTTAAAACTTTTTTTTATTTTCAAGATATAATTAAGATACAAAAAAGACTATAGAATAGATAGAAAACAGAACTAAAGAAAAAAGAACAAACTATAAAAGTGTCAATAGAAATAAAAGAAACGGAAAGCGACTTCCAACTTTCTCTGATACAAATATAGGTAAATTTACAAGTCTAATCTCTTACAATTAATTAACCCATCATAACATTATTTCTATTACAACATACCATTTAATCTCTAAAACCCAAAATCAAAACCTCATTTTTTCTATTACAAGCAAATACTCTAAAAGTGGTTACCAAGTTAATATAAATGCAGAAACAGAATGCTCTCTTATTAAAGCTGTTAATTTAGCCATCTGAGCCAAGTCCATTAATTTAACAATCCAATCTTCAACTGTAGGTATTTGTGGATCTTTCCATCGTTGTGCATATAACAATCTTGCAGCCGTAATCATATATAACAGCAAAACTCCATATTGTTTCTCTAATTCTTTTTCCATCAATCGCAAAAGAAAAAGTTCTGGTTTTCTTTGTATAGTTACTTTAAGAATCTTTTGGATAACGATACATATTTGATCCCAGAACCTTTTAGCCTTCTCACAAGTCCACGAAAGATGGTAAAAGGTTCCTTCACCCTGTGAACATTTCCAACAAACATTAGTTACACTGTATTGTCGAAGGCTTTCACGGCCGGAGTTCGATGGCTGTTGTGGGTCTTCCGGGCTGTGTGGCCGTGATCTGGAAGTTGTGTTTCCTAACGTTTCGCCAGCATCTGTGGCCAGCATCTTCAGAGGGCAGGATCACAGACAGAAGCGAAATCTCTGTGCCCAGGTAGAGTGGCAACGTTTTGTTTGTTTTCTATTTATAGAGCTAAATTATAGGAGATTAGGTGGGGTTTTTTGTTGTGTTGAAATGTTAACGAGTGGCTGATGAGCGTGATTAGCATGTTCATCAGCCACTCGTTAACATTTCAACACAACAAAAAACCCCACCTAATCTCCTATAACTTACCTCTATAAATAGAAAACAAACAAAATGTTGCCATTCTACCTGGGCACAGAGATTTCGCTTCTGTCTGTGATCCTGCCCTCTGAAGATGCTGGCCACAGATGCTGGCGAAACGTTAGGAACCACAACTTCCAGGACACGGCCACACAGCCCGGAAGACCCACAACAGCCATTAGTTACACTGTTATACATGTTGGACAACTTATCAGGTGTTAAATACATCATCTTACAGAAATTTTCTTTCAAGTTATAATTCAATGTAAATTTCAAACCTTTCGTCCACATATTCTCCCATTGGTCCAACATGATACTATATCCAAAATTCTTAGCCCATTTAATCATATACTCCTTGACATGTTCATCTTCCATATTAATCTGTAACAAAATCTTATTTTTTTGTTTGTTTATTCCAGAGCTTTCCAAACTGTGTGTCGCGACACGTTACTGTGTCGCCGGCAGGGTCTGGGTGTGTCACCAGACGACCCGGAAGCGCTGATTGGGGGGAAGCCAGAAGAAGAGGCACCCCCGCCAATCAGCGCGTGCCAAAGGAGGACAGAGAGGCGGGCCGAACAGTGCAGACACCAGCCGCTGCCACAAGAGTCCCCTTTGGAGTCCCGCCGAGCTCTTGCCGCACCACCAGAAAGCGCCACTGCCTTGCCTCTCCGCCCCGAGACGAGGCAGGCCCACTCGAGGTCAGGGGCAGCCGGACAAGCGCGGGTTTGGTGTGAGCGGTTCACATGACGCCATGTGGGCAGAAGCCTCTCCGCTGGGCAATGTGTTTGGCTGGCCAGAGGCCATGCCTCTCGCCCCCCGAGATGCAGCTGGAGTGCGCGGGGCGCCTGGGGCTCCCGGTCCGCCACCTCCCTCGCCCGGAACAGCCCTGGAATAACTTAAGACGTAATTGGGTTTTCCTCCCAGGTTCGCGTTTACCGAACTATTACTTTGCATATACAAATATTTATGGGGGGAGGGGATGGTTCCTGGTCCTGGGGTGCTGCGAGAAGAAGCGCCCCCCCCCAAAGAACACCCGGGGCTTCGGGACGTTTGCAAAAGTCCCGGATCCGAAGCCCCTGAAGGAGGGAGAGAGGCGCTCCCCAAGACGCCCTTTCTTTTCTCCCCAAGACGGGTATTCTTTGCGGGGCGCCGCTTCTCTCAGCACCCCAGGACCAGGAACCGTCCCCTCCCCCCATAAATATTATTTGGATATGCAAGGCAATAGTTCAGTAAATGCGGGGCAGTTTTCAGGCAGGAGCCAATCACGTGGGCCAGTGGGCGGGGTTTTCTAGCGGGAGCCAATGATGTGGGCCGGGGGCGGGGTTTTCAGGTAGGAGCCAATCGCGTGGGCCAGGGGGTGGAGTTTTTTGGCGGGAGCCAATCACGTGGGCTGGGGGCGGGGAGCCCTGTTATTACTGTGTCGCAAAATGATGCATGTCTAAAAGGTGTGTCACCAACATGAAAAGTTTGGAAAGCTCTGGTTTATTTGTTCAGTCGCTTCCGACTCTTCGTGACTTCATGGACCAGCCCACGCCAGAGCTTCCTGTCAGCCGTTGCCATCCCCAGTTCCCCTAAGGTCGAGTCCGTCACCTCCAGAATATCATCCATCCATCTTGCCCTTGCCTTCCACTTTTTCTAGCATCAGCTTCTTCTCCAGGGTATCCTGTCTTCTCATTATGTGGCCAAAGTACTTCAGCAGTCTGGCTTTATTTCCTGGAGTATGGACTGGTTTGATCTTCTTTCAGTCCAAGGCACTCTCAGAATTTTCCTCCAGCACCACAGTTCAAAAGCATCTATCTTCCTTCGCTCAGCCTTCCTTATGTTCCAGCTCTCACAGCCATAGGTTACTACAGGGAATACCATTGCTTTAACTATGCAGACCTTTGTTGTCAGTGTGATGTCTCTGCTCTTAACAATTTTATCAAGATTTGTCATTGCTCTCCTCCCAAGAAGTAGACGTCTTCTGATTTCCTGGCTGCAGTCAGCGTCTGCAGTAAAAATCTTGTACATCTTAGTAATAACATGATCATCATTTATACAAAGATCCATTTCAAACTGAGTTGTTTCATTAACAAATTTATAATCCTTTTTGTCTAATTTAAAACATTCCACCAACTATATATAGGTGAACCAGTGACATGTAAACCCATCCAGTTCTAACATTTCCCTTGTTTTAATTTTTGGTTCACCCTCCTCAAATTTTAATAAATCTTTACATTTCAACCAATTTATTCCTCCCACATTTTCTCTTCTGACAATTGCTTCCTGAGGTGACAACCATAATGGTACATTTGGAAATAAACTTAACTTATATTTATTCCAGATTCTCAATATGGCATTCCTAACAAAATGATTTTTAAAATCCTTGTTAACTTTAACTTTATCATACCATAGATAGGCATGCCACCCGAATCTTAATTCATGTCCTTCAAGCTGTAGTAATTTCTTGTTCTCCAAGGTAATCCATTCCTTCATCCAAAGCAAACAACAGGCATCAAAATACAATTTCAAATTAGGCAGACCCAAACCTCCTCGTTCTTTGGCATCTTGTAACAATTTAGATTTAATTCTTGGTTTCTTGCCTTGCCAAATAAATTTGGAAATATCTCTCTGCCATTCTTTAAATGGTAGATCTGTTGACAAAATTGGTAAAGTCTGGAAAAGAAATAACATGCTAGGCAAAACATTAATCTTAATCACAGATATTCTTCCCAAAAGAGACAATTGCAATTTCCTACATCTTATCAAGTCTTTTTTAACATCATTCCAAATTTTAACATAATTATTCTGAAATAACATACTATTTTTAGTTGACAGAATTACCCCCCCCCCCCCCCCGATATCTGACCTTTTTTTCAATCTGAAATCCCGTCTTACCCATTAGCCGTCTTGGTTGGGCAGGGTCATGTTTTTAGTTAAAATTTTAGATTTTTGTTTATTTACTTTAAGACCCGCCAATGACCCAAATTCTTTCAATTTCTTCATCAGATGTTCTGCAGTTTCCCAGGGATCCTGTAATATCAGGACTAAGTCGTCAGCAAAAGCTCTTAATTTAAATTCCTCTTGTTTAATTTTTAGTCCCTTTATTTGTTCATCACTTCTAATAACTCTATTCAAAACTTCCAGTACTAAAATAAATAACAAGGGTGATAGGGGGCATCCTTGTCTTGTTCCTTTTTGTATCTGACATGGTTCAGTTAATTCTTCATTCACGATGATGTTTGCCTTTTATAGTGTATAAATTGCTTTAATTCCTTGAATAAGATATTCTCCAAAGTCCATAATTTCCAAGACCTTAAACATAAAACTCCAGTTGAGATTATCAAAGGCTTTTTCTGCATCTAAAAAAATAAGAGCCGCTTGGCATTCATTGTGATATTGTAAATATTCTATAACATCCAAGACCGCTCTTACATTGTCTTTTAACTGTCTTTTTGGTAAAAATCCACATTGGTCATGATGAATAATTTATTGTAAAACTTCTTTCATTCTCTCAGCCAACACTGATGCAAATATTTTATAATCATTATTCAACAATGATATTGGTCTATAATTTTTAACTAGGCAAGGTTCTTGTCCTTCCTTTGGTATTAAAGCAATATTAGCCTCTTTCCATGAGTCCGGCATTAAAGGCCCTGTCAAAATAGAGTTCATCAATGCTTTAAAAGGTAACAAAATCTGATCTTCAAAACATCTATAATATAGTGCAGATAAACCGTCAGGTCCTGGTGCTTTTCCCAATTTTGTTTTCTTTATAGCTTCAACAATTTCAAAAGTAGTTACAGGATCATCCAATGTTGATTTCTGTGGCTGCATAAGTTTTGGTAAATTTTGTCTATTCAAATACTCATCTATCTTTTCCAGAGAAATTTCTTGTTTTTTATATAAATTAGAGAAAAAACTCTGAAATACTTTTTAAATCTTTACATTGTCCAAAAGTTCCACATCTCCATCCTGTATCTTTAATATCATTTTCTTTTCTCTTTCTTTCCTTAATTTATATGCTAGCCATCTTCCTGGTTTGTTCGCAAATTCAAAATGTCTCTGTTTAGAGTATTTCAACTTGGTTTCAATTTCTTTCACAGTCAACATTGACACTTGTTGATGTAATAATCTAAGTTGATATAGAATATTGTTATCTGATGGTTTTTTCTGTAACTCTATTTCTTTCAATTTAATCTGGTCCAAGATCTTCTGTAACTTTTCTTGAGTTTTTTTTTAAGGATAGAGTTATGATAAATAAAATGTCCCCTCATAACAGCTTTACTAGTGTCCCAAACGATCTTCAGGTCTGTTTCTTTGTCTAAATTAATTTCAAAAAAGTCTTTTAATTTCTTCTTACAGTCATTCACACCCTCATCTTTTTGCAAAATGGATTCATTCAGTCTCCATCTAAATATTCTACATATTCGTTTTATTGACATCTTAACAGGATTATGATCAGAAAAAGTCCTTGGTAAAATATCCACCTTAGAAATTTTATTCACCAAATCCTTCGAGACTCATATCATGTCAATTCTAGAAAAGGCTTTATGTCTCTCTGAGTAAAATGTATATTCTTTTGCCAAGCCATTTTTATATCTCCATGAATCCACCAAAGACAAATTATCGATCAAATCAAAAAAAGATTTTGGTAATCTACCTTGTTTTATTTTAATTTGTTTCTCAGATGTTCTGTCAATTAATGGGGACGTAACTCCATTCCAGTTGCCCATTAAACACCAACTTTGATATGAAAAAGCTGACAAATCACTCAAAAGTTGTGTAAAGAATTTACTCTTATCTTCATTTGGTGCATAAAGTCCCACCATAATTGTTTTTATTCCATACAGTTCAATTTCAACTGCTACATATCTAACATGCTCATCAGTTAGTAACAAATGTCGCTTCAAATATGATTTAATATATAATACAAGTCCATTAATCTTCTTTGTATTTGCTGAAATAAAGTCTTGACCTAAATTCTTGTTTATTAAATATTTTATGTCTTCTTTACATGTGTTTCTCGTAAGCATATCACATCACATTTCAATTTGTTCAAATAATGGAAAACTTTTTTTCTTTTTTGAGGAGCATCTGCCCCATTTATATTCCACGTAAGTCAGTTTAAAGCCATCTTTATAATTCCAGCTCACCACTACTAACACTCCATCTCTTGACTTTTCTCTGGAGTTTAAAGTGGCTTATATGGTGGTTTCCTAATTTTATCTCTACAATGACAATCCTATGAAGAAGGTTGAGAGAGTGTAATCTACTGAACTCCTGGTTGAATGGGAATTTGAACTGGAAACTTCCCAGTCCAATCTGACACCTCAACCACTACATTACATCTATAATGTAATTATAATTACGTCTTATCCCCATGTTATCGACCCGCCCCACCCGGTCATTCAGAGAGGGCCTGCTACGTACCCCATCAATTAGAGAATGCCATCTGATGGAGTCTAGGAGGCGGGCCTTCTCTGTGACAGCGCCCACTCTATGGAACATCTTGCCCCCAGAGTTGAGAGAGATTTCCTCCCTCCCGACTTTTAGGAAAGAGCTGAAGACCTGGTTCTGCTGCCTGGCATGGGAAGGAGGAAGGGATAGCTCCTCATGGGGGTGGCTAATTCCCTAATTTTAACGTCCTTCTATTAATGAATGCCTTCGTTCATCTGGATTTTATAATTATTTATTGTATTGTATTGTTGTTGTTTTATATATTTTTAGATCCTATTTTAATTATTTATTGTGAACCGCCCAGAGTTCCCCATGTGGGGAGATTGGCGGTCATATAAATTAAATAAATAAATAAATAAATAAATAAATAAATAAATAAATAAATAAATAAATAAGAGAGTCTGAATGGTTAAAAAAAACCAAAGAAATCAAGAACAGTAGTCTTAAATGAAATCTGGAGGCTAAACAGACTTGATATATCTAACTGCAAGCTGGGTGCATTTTTGCAGAGTTAAAGTGAAAACAGCTTAATTGTTTCTAATTTTGGCTGATCTAAGTTCCCCTTCCCATTTGTGGGCATGGAAGAAGTTTGAAGGCTAATGATACTTTGGACCTGGAGCTTTTCATATATTTGTAATTTCTCACCTGAGAACCAGCTGTGGAGACTTCTGGAATGGGAGAGCAGCCATGGGAATGGATTCTCAAGTCACATTCCTCCTCCTGAGGTTCAGGGCCCTGAATTTGACATGAGAGGGGAATCTGAGGAACATTATCTCAGGGGCCATAAAATTTTCTCCAAGGAGAAAGCCAATTAATAAGTTCCTTTATTATCCAATTAATACATTCCTTTATACTCCCTAGCTTTGTTATATTACCTTTCATGGTAGATCTTACAAAATAAATGTTAATTAATTCATAACAAACAATAGGTTAATGAAGATAAGCACTTGGCAGTACAAATACTAATTTTAAAACATTTGAGCTAGTCAGAAATATATACTTTGAAATGAGTCCAAAGAACCCTCAGATATATATAATCCAAACTCAAATGAGTGGCTTTTTTTTCATACTTCTCGTATGTGGTTGGTGACTTTTCAGGAAAAAGTACTGGGGGCAAGGGGCATCCAGGTAAATATGTTAAGATGGCAGTTATGACTGCATGATCAAAGCCCTGCCCCCTTTATGTGCATCATGAAATATTAAAAAGGGGAGGGGCTTCAGTTGTGTGGTCATGCCTGCCATCTTGACTTCTTATACCCTCTCCCGAAGCCTCTATTGGAGGCTCCCACAAAGTCATTATTTACTCTAAAAATGTTGGATTCAGCCTTCGTGCAAGATATATTCTGATATAGGACTCTCACAAAAACACATTTACGGAAAATACTCTAGGAGCCATCCTTTTGCTGCAAAATAGAAAACAAAGAAAAAAGAAACAACACTTCTCCTTCCCCCCCAAACACACAGAACTAGTTTAGGGTTGGTTTATTCTGCAGAGAAGTTAGAAATGAAAAATGCAGGTTTTATTGTTTTTGCTAATTTTGTGAAGCGAGACAGCCTTTCTTGGCTATAATGGGTTCTGTTTGAATAGAATGTTTATGTGTTTTATCATTGATCTCTCTTATGCTAGTATCATCCTGTAGTCTGTCACTGCAACTTGAATGATTTATTTGGTCTTTCTTGTAATCAGTAGAGTGAGAAGGTGATATTTAATGTGAAGCTGCTGCAGAGATTGAAAAAGCTGAAGGTTTTATTTTATGCCACAGCCCCAGAAAACTGTTCCCAAGATGCACTTGGGCCTATTGTTTTAACAATCCGTCTCACCCCTTGGAACTTGCTGCTGCTTTCAAGATTAATGACTTTGGAATTCAGCATTTGCAGGGAGCAAGGGTGAAGTTTAACTTTGCAGAACTGCATTGCTGTCTGAATGAATCAGACAAAGAACACTATACATCTTCCTGTTAGGTTACAAAGAACGAATGGCAGATGCAAACTGGCAAGAAACCAAGAACACACCTCCATTTCTTAAAAGACAGTATCTAGAAGCCATATTCTTTTGTTGCAACAAAAACAACAAGGAATCTTGAGCCTCTTCAAAAAACATACTGGCATATAATATCATAATCTCTTGTATAAAGCTACTGTATAGGCATTTGTATGGTTCTGTACGTTAAAATAAGTAAAACTATACTTATTTTAAAAATAAATTAGTTTGCTACTGTATTGTGATACTAAAAAGTGAAGGATCTAAATTTTCAAGTGGACAAAATGTAATTCCTTGTTGGTTGGTTGGGTTTTGGTAATTATATTCCATGGAACATCTAAGACTGAGTGAAGTAAAAGTTCAATTACAGCTGAACGTAAGAAACATCTGGCAACACTGTTATAATCATTAGGGGCTCTTTCATTCAAGCCCTTGGGACTTGGTACATAGTCGGTGCTGCATCAAAATATGTAAAAGGAATGACATTTTTAGCACCATCCTGCTTTTAGCAGCAATCATGACAGGTGTTCTATCTTCTCTCCTTTGAAACAAGTGAATATGAACACGGATGGCAAATTTGTGTAAATAGGAGAACTTAGAAATTATTTATCTTATCCTGATTTAGATACCTTAGTTTGACCAAATTCTGTGGGCCATTTAATCTGTGGTCTCTAAATCTAAAACTTGTAGACCTATTATACGCATTTTATGCAAGTCTTCTGTTTTATTTACTACGGCCTCGTGTGTGAGAGAGGGAAAGCTATTAGGTTTTAGATCTTTTTATAGAACGGTGACAATAGGACTTCAGCATTGATGTATATTATTATAAGGGCAGATGTACTTTCTGGTTTGTGTAGTTAAATATTTTATTTATTTATTTATTTATCAAATTTATCACCGCCCAACTCCCCCACGGGGGACTCTGGGCGGTTTACAGCAAAATTAAAATCATTAACATATAATTATAAATATAATTAAAATACACAGTAAATAACAGTTTAAAATATAATGAATATAACAAAATCCAATAACCAAATCTTAAGTTCATAAAAAGGGCACTCCAGGACTAATCTAAGGTGCTAGCCATCTCCAGGTATATACATTCTCCTTCTCGCCCCAAGCATGCTGACAAAGCCAGGTTTTGAGTTTTTTTCGAAAGTCCAGGAGCGAGAGGGACTGTCTGATCTCTTGGGGAAGACTGTTCCAAAGGGCAGGGGCAACAGCAGAGAAAGCACGCTTCCGAGACCCCGTTAGATGGAACTCCTTAACCGATGGGGTCCATAGCATGCCCTCTCTGCATGCCCGGGTGGGATGGGATGAAGCAATGGGGATGAGACAGTCCCTTAGGTATCCTGGTCCCATGCCATGTAGGGCTTTAAAGGTGATAACCAACACCTTGAATTGGACCCGGAAGCAAACTGGGACCCAGTGCATTAAATATGTTAGATCTCTGATGTAGATATGCAACATATGTATAATAAATCTAATGTATTAGGTGGTTTTGAATCTCATTGAAGATATTTAATACATGTAATGCAAAGGAAAGAGGTATTGCAGATCTGTATAAAATAAATACTTGACCTACAGTATATGTAGATAATGAAAAGGCAATTCCTTTTTACCATGATCTCTTCAAAATTAATATGATCATTGAAAATTGAATGGTAACTTTATAATCTTTTTGGTGCATATTTAAATAAGGAATTTATATCTGAATTAGACAACTGCCAGAGGCAGGGAAATAATTAATTTTCTTTTCTAAGTAACTAAAGAGAAAGTATACATCAATGTATCCTGCTTGGTTTAGATTTTTTTAAAAGGATTATGGCAAAAGAACAAAATGTGCTGTTCTCAATATGTTTTCAGTCTCCACTGACAGAAGTGATTGTTAAATCACTTCCCAAAATGTATTTATTACAACAAGCTCTGGTCAATATGAAAGCTATTGCTTTTATTTTATTTTATTTTATTATTTTATTTTATTTTATTTTATTTTATTTTATTTTATTTTATTTTATTTTATTTTATTTTATTTTATTTTATTTTATTTTATTTTTCAAATTTTGCCACCGCCCATCTCCCCCCAGAAAAGGGACTCTGGGCGGTTTACAACACAGTCAACAAGTTAAAACAAGTTAAAAACAATAGTCATAATAATATAAAATATACATATAAATACAATATATAAATATAAAATAAAAATCCAGATGGCAATAAAGGATCGTGTAGATGTGAGGAGCACTCTAAGGCGCCAGCCATCCCCAGGAATAACTACTCCCCTCCCCATCCCAAGCACGGTGGCAGAGCCAGGTCTTCAGGGTCTTCCGGAAGGTCAGGAGCGATGGGGCTTGCCTCACCTCCGGGGGCAGAATGTTCCAAAGGGCGGGAGCCACTGCAGAGAAGGTCTGCTTCCTGGACCCCGCCAAACAGAATTCTCTTAAAGACGGGGTCCGTAACATGCCCTCTCTGCATGACTGGGTGGGATGGGCCGATGTCATGGGGATGAGACGGTCCCTCAGGTAACCTGGACCCATGCCATGTAGGGCTTTAAAGGTGATAACCAACACCTTGAATTGCACCTGGAAGCAAACTGGTACCCAATGCAGCTCGCGCAGCAAAGGTGTTACATGTGCCGATCTTGGGGCACCAAGAATTGCCTGCGCGGCCGCGTTCTAGACCAATTGTAGCTTCCGGATACTCTTCAAGGGTAGCCCCATGTAGAGCGCATTGCAATAGTCTATATGGGAGATGACCAGGGCATGAGTGACTGTTCAGAGGGCTTCCCGATCCAGGAAAGGGCGTAACTGGCACACAACATGAAGTTGCACAAAGGCCCTCCTGGCCACGACTGCCACCTGCTCTTTGAGCAGGAGTCGTGAGTCCAGAAGGACCCCCAGATTCTGCACCGGGTCTGTCTGGGGCAGTGCAACCCCATCCAGAACTAAAGATGACAATTTCCCAGATACAGAGGAGCCATTAACCCATGTCTTACCATGGTTCAGCTGAAGCCTGTTGTTCCCCATCCAGACCCCCACAGCCCCCAGGCACTGAGAGAGGGCAGTCACAGCATCACTTACCTCACCCGGGACGGAGATGTATAATTGTGGTGATGGATGATCTCACCCAGTGGTTTCATGTAGATGTTGAAGAGGAGCTGAGAGGGAACCGAACCCTGCGGCACCCCACAAAGGAGGGGCCAAGGGTCGGATCTCTTACTCCCTATCACCACCGTTTGGGACCGGCCCTGGAGGAAGGAGGTGAACCAGTGCAGAACCACGCCACCCACTCCCAACTCCCTGAGCCATCCCAAAAGGATACCATGGTTGATGGTATCGAAAGCCACTGAGAGGTCAAGAAGAGCAAGGATGGATGCACTGCCCCCATCCCGCTCCCGCCAGAGATCATCCATGAGTGCGACCAATGCCGTTTCTGTCCCATATCCAGGCCTGAAACCTGACTGAAAGGGGTCTAGATAATCCATTTCATCCAGAATCCTCTGGAGCTGCAACGCCACCCGTTTCTCAACCACTTTCCCCAAAAAGGGGAGGTGGGAGACTGGATGAAAATTGTCCAACACAGTAAGGTCCAGCGATGGTTTCTTGAGGAGGGGGTGCACCAGCGCCTCCTTAAAGGCAGCCAGAAACTCCCCCTCTCCCAAGGATGTATTAAGCATTGTCTGGACCCAACCACATGTCACCTCCTGAGCTGCCTTCACCATCCAGGAGGGGCATGGATCTAGATGACAAGTGGTGGCATTTACAGTCCGGAGGATCCTGTCCACTTCCTCGGGTCCAACAGGATCAAACTGTTTTAGTTAAGTGATAATAAATGAATGTCAAGACATAATAAAGTAGAGGTAAGGCCAAGATGAGAGCCAGTTTGGTGTAGTGATTAAGGCACCAGGCTAGAAACTGGGAGACCATGAGTTCTAGTCCCGCCTTGGGCACAAAGCCAGCTGGGTGACCTTGGACCAGTCACACTCTTTCAGCCCTAGGAAGGAGGAAATGGCAAACTACTGAAAAACCTTGCCAAGAAAACTGCAGGGACTTGTCCAGGCAGTCTCCGAGAACCGGACACGATTGAACGGATTGAAAAAAAAAAGGCCAAGATATAACCGAAACAGAAGATACACTGCCAATTAATCTTGTTGAAATAGTAGATGGACATGGTGGGATTCGACATGGTGGGCCTGTAATCTGGAGCGGGGCTTTGTGCTTTTCTTCTTGAAGTAGTAGCAGAAAGAGGACAGCTAATGCCAGGAGTAATTGGAGGCTATTAAGGTGAAACAGTCATTCCATCGAATCCTCAGCAGCTGTTACCAGTTGCGGGCAATACAGTAAATTGTGTTGATAAGCCTTTTCACACTCATAGTTGTGGATAAAGTATTATCACAGAACTGTGGCACTGGTTTTTCAGTGCCATTGATTTTTGAGAGAGAACAAGAAAAAAAGAATTTTCAAAGTGCAGACTCCCTGGAATAGACAGAAGTTTTGTCCTGCTCTCAGAAATTATCTGGGTTCATAAGCAGCGATGCCAATATTCCAAAGTACGTTGCATTTATAATACAGTGTCTTTTTCTCCTTATTCAGGATGGAGTTTCAGCATGGGATCTGCATATCAGTTTCACAGTTGGCGAGTGTTTGTTATAATGTGTGCACTACCCTGTGTTTCTGCTGTGGTGGCACTTACTTTCATGCCAGAAAGTCCAAGGTTCTTGCTTGAGGTAAAATATCTACATTCCTCCAAAAAGTTGAGTTTACCTGGGTCTTAATATCAACCTCAGATTCACCATTAAAACAAAACAAAACAAGTCAAGCATTTTCATTGGGGACTTGACAGTTTTTGAAATTCTCTCTCTGGAGAATGTTATTTACCCCTTTCTCTTTGAGAGGTTTAACAAAAAAATTCTACCAAGTTTTGATTTATACTGTATTGCTTTTAGTCTGATGCTGTTTTATGGGTTGCTTTTGTTACCATGTTATTTTCGTCTAATATTTATTTGATAAAATGTCCCGTTTGAGATGAAAAAAAATGAATAAATTGCTGAAGATCTAAGCATTTTAGGGCACAATGACACAAGATATCTTACTTTATAATACAGGAAAAAATAGAGGTGATTTAAGGCTATTGGACACCAAATAGACTCCATTAAATATAACATTGAGTGAGATAGAAAGATATGCCAAAGTATTTCCTTAAATGTAGATGTATTTTGAGTGAGGGAAGAGTAAATAAAGGATGGTTTATCAACAATTTGCATTCTCATATTTCTTTCTGAAATTTTCAAATGTCTTCATATCCTTAGATTGGGAAACATGATGAAGCTTGGATGATTCTCAAACAAATTCATGATACAAATATGCGAGCTCGTGGCCAGCCTGAAAAAGTTTTCACAGTGCGTATATTTTTATACAAGTATACCTCATTAGTGGAGAATTAGTTATAATTTAGATTGGAAAAATTATCAGTAGAAACCATATATTCCTCTTGAGGAAAATAATATCATGTAGAGTACCTTCAATGATAATTAACATAGACCTTGAAGATATATTCTTGTTTAAGGACATTTCTTGATCTAGTTGTCACTGGGGTCCAGGTAGCCTTAATAAAGTAATTATCTGGCGATACAGACAACACACTAATAATTTCCTACCTGGATTCCTGTGTGGCATTGTATGTAGGGCTACACTTGAAGATGCTTCAGATGTTTCAGCTACTGCAAAACATGATGTCCACAACTATAAATATTGCAGTCAGTTGGAAAATAGAAATGTCCCTTATCATGAATTTTTATTATTTGAGTAACCTGGAGCACATTATCCACTTCAGGGTGGCATCTCTTCCTGGAAGTATTAGGCAGGGTCCAATCTAGAATGACCTCTCAAGGGGGAGGATCTTTCCTGCCTCCCAGACTGCACTGGATAAAAAAATTGTCAGTTAACCACATGATTATTTAAGGAAATAAGGTCTATATGTCTGGAGGGTGCTCAGGTTGAAAAGGCTATGTTGATACATACCTTTAAAGACCTTCCATACATTTCTGAACTCACTGCAATCCTCAATAGCACAGTCAGTGCTGAAGGATATTGGATTTGTGGTTCAACAATATCTAGAGCAGGGCTTTCCAAAGTTTTCCCGCGGCGACACACCAACCACCGTTGGTGTGTCGCCGCGGGAAAACCCAGAAGTGCCGCCACTGCGGCAGCGCGCAAAAACCCAGAAGCGCTGCTGCCGCTTTCGATTTTTGTGCGCCGCCATTGGTGTGTCACCACAGGAAAACCCGGAAGCGCTGATGATGATCACCGCTTCCGGGTTGTGTGGCGACACACCAGACTGACGACACACTTTTGTGTCGCGACACACAGTTTGGAAAGCTCTGATCTAGAGGGTCATAGGTTTCCCAACCCTGCTCTGAATCATGTAGGACCCAGATATCTGTAAGAATACCTCTTTGTATATCAGGTTATCATTTGGATCATCAGGGAGTGCTCATGAAATTAGATTCTCTCTTTTTTAGTCCCAGGTGAAATACCTGGAACAGTTTTCTCTGTTCGATATATTTCCTGTCCTTGATTATTTATTAGATGTTTTTATAGAATATAAGATGCACTCTCTCCACAGGTATTTTTTTTGAGAATAACGAACAGTCTTGCTCCAAGACTGTAGTGCAATCTTATAGAAGTATTCTCAGAAATGGAAGCCATCAATAAATGTAGCATTGAATTAGATGTAGTAGCTAGGTTGATAGTAACAAACCTAGTAATGAGTTAAACGTAGGATGCATTTTCCTGTATTATTTTTAATGATTTCCTTAATAAAAAAGCACAAATATTTTTTATAACAACTCTGTGTCTTAGAACAGAATCAGATTCCAGTCCAATAGAACATGAGTCAGTTATTATTCCAATAAACTGGGAATAACATTTGTTTGAAAGTAATGATATAATTGAAACTTTTGAAAAGTAATGGTGGGTGAACGAGTGGGACGATTATATCAACATAATAACATGTTAATTCCATTTACATAGGATTTACACTTGAGGGAAGATCTTTATGAAGATATTTTGTGTTAAAAATAGTGTTCTTTTATGTATTGTTAGATTTAATAGGAACTGTGAAATTGCTTCTTTTTTATATTGGTTATAACTCAGTTTTGAAGGGTATTATGCAAAAATTATAAATAAATTAAAAGTTTGTATTACCACATGGATTTATTTCCTTCATTCATTAAAAATATATTTTAAAGAGCTGCAACCAACCATTTTTATAGATTTTTAAAAGCTCCACAGATTCTCTAATAATTCTGCAAAATATCCCATTTCTGAAGAACTTGCACTTTCATATTCTCCTGTTCAGTTGACCTTCTGTGCAAATCATGCAACTTCTCTTTCTTTCTCAAGAGACAGAAACCATAGCCAAGGTTAGATGTTTTCATTCATAAACATGCAACTTGAAGCTGTTTGTCCCCTTTTAGATAAGGCTGTTAACTTTCTTCAACAGTGAAATGTTCTTGTTTCTCCAGTAGGGAAAAAAAACCCTCCTCCTTGTGTTCTCCATAGGTTAACAGGATCAAAACGCCAAAACAAGTAGATGAGCTTATAGAAATAGAAAGTGATACAGGTACCTGGTACAGGAGATGCTATGTCAGAGTGCGCACAGAACTGGATAGTGTAAGTAACATAATATTTATAATATTTATACAAGTGCAAACAGGTCTAGAGAATCTAGAGAAATGTAAACATTTACCATTATTATCAAGTTGAGATAAGTCAGTGTTGAAAATGCTAAAATAGATAAAAGAATGCATCTTCTTATGCTTCTAATTTATTTCAAAAAAAAGTAAGTATTCCGTGGTTCCATATTTCTGTAGGGATTTTCCAGATAATGGCACCTTATTTATTATATTGGTTTCTCCTTCCCCTTCTCCCAAAAGCTCACTGGGTTGTAAGTGATGTGTTCTCAGTTTATTCTTGTGAAATAGATTAGGCTGAGAGACAGTGGCTTGCCCAGAGTCACTCAGTAATTCACAGAGGTAGTAAAGTTTGAGCTGGGCTCTCCCATGTCTGTTTCATTACTGTCA
This sequence comes from Charina bottae, assembly GCA_023362775.1. Classification (NCBI taxonomy): domain Eukaryota; kingdom Metazoa; phylum Chordata; class Lepidosauria; order Squamata; family Charinaidae; genus Charina; species Charina bottae. The sequence goes on from JALMGJ010000012.1 coordinate 974,930, forward strand.
CACATTAAATGGGGCATACTAACTAAATTTAGGCAGGAATGGCTTCCATATATAATGCAGCAAGGCAAATATAAGCACTTAGGGTATGGTTTCTAAAGTTTTTATTTATACTGTAAATCGGCTGTAGTACAAAGAAGGGGGAAGTCAGAAATCAAATACTTATCTATACTATTTTTAGTAGTTCCTTTGTCTTTTTCTTTCCTTTTTTAGTATTTATAAATAACAATGCAGTGGAGATTTAAAGATTTATACTTTTTTCTTGTCATAAAAATAACAATATATTTGTCTGGTATGGTCAATCTTTTATTAATATTATAGCATTACTTGTATAACTTCAATAATTTTTTGTCCACTTATTCACTTTTCCCCCCCACTTATTATATCTTCTGAAATTATGTCTTTGTTATAAATGAATAAATAAAACCACCAAAATGGGGGATACTTGAATGCTCCAGGAAAAAGTTGGTTTCTTTTGACAAAGACGTTCTTAAATTTGCCAAAGTTTACATAGTTTATGTAGTCCCTCTACATAAATCAGTGGGCCAGAATCAGTGTGGTTCAGTTCTTTTGCATTCCTGGTGCTTGATTTCTAAAACTTAATTCAGAAAAATCCAGCCAACTAAAACTAAAATAATTTCTGCACTATTGATTTACAGTATAGCATAATCTAGAGTCATCCAACCGAAATAACAAGAATGTGGATACTTCAACATTGCCAGGGTGAAGCTATGAAGATGCTAAGGGTCACTAGTGCAGAAATGAGCAGTGTGTGATGGCCTGCTTCTAATTTTCTGCAGGCTGGGAAATCTGATTTTTAATTCTACCAGATCTCCAGTAAATTAGTTTCAGGTGAAAGAACCTAGGCCCCTGGGCCCATTAATGCCATATTTGGCCCAAGAGCAGACAGTCGTTAACACCATCTGGTACTCTACGGCTTATTACTCTTACGCCTGAAGGTTCATAATGGCTCCACTTTTGCTCTGCATACAGTAATTTCCCAAAATAAATATATAGCTGTCAATCAATTAAGTAGTTGTGAGCTTCTCTGCTCAGTTCTGTACTGTATTCTTTCTTGATTTGAGCAGCTGCTGTTAGAAGCAGATCAAACAGAGTTTCCAGAAATCCAGTTAAATCTGTAAAACTAAAGGCTACGTGACTTTAGATGTAAGCCTAATATTTCAGAAACTGGATTAGTCATTGCTGTTTCAGAGGAAAAGTTATGCCCCTTTGCATTTTTTCCTGCCATAAATGACACTATAAACCAGCCTTCCCTCAAAGTAGCATTTTCTTGAGAATCCTGAAGCACCATATTTAACTCTCTGTGATGCTTATTTTCAAGTTTACTTGTATTTTTCACTTGGGTTTAAATTAAATTTTAGAAACAAATGCAGTTTTTTTTAATTTTCTCACAGATTTGGTTAACATTTAAGAGGTGTTTCACCTATCCAGTCAAGGACAATACAACTAAGCTTGCAGCAGTATGGTTTACTCTTTCTTTTGGGTAAGGTTGATGAGAAGGATGTAAATGTTGTAATTGCATTACATTAACTTTGTTGCAAATTCATACTCATCAATGTGTAGTGCAATGGGCTGGATGGATGTACTGTATCCAGTTTACTTTGTGAAGAAAGATTCAAACAAGTTAAACGTCAAATTGCCATATCTCAGTAAATAGGATTTTTCTTTATTATTCTCTAACCTAGAGTGCTTCCACATTACAGTATATATTTACTGTGAAACAGTCATGCTTGTTTCATTCAGTTTCCACAATACCAGTACATGATATCATCAAATTATTGTCATCTCAAATTACTCCAAACCCTTTTTGAAACTGAAGAAAATAAGTCTTCGAAAAGAATAAAATTGCCTTCTTAAACATGGCTCACAATAGAACTACTCTTCTTTTTAAAAAAGAGGTACATTTTGATGTGTGCAGTGGTATTGCTAGTGATGGGGCTTATTCCAATGGGTCTGTAGCTTGGCACACCTTTACTGTTACCTGTCCAATCAGTGACATTTTAACTCCAACATCTTTAAACTGATCTTTTTTTACCCCTTTTTAAATTTTAATATTCATACAAACATTTGCAAACTCTGCACTGACTTAATATTTAAAAACAAACCAACACACACCCCTTCTCCAGTCTCTCTGGTCAATACCATTTTATCAATGTTCTTTATTTTTTTACTTCTACTTTTTAACAGTTTTGCATTAACTGCATAATAGCTCCTATTCAAGATTGTTCTATAAAGTATATTTTAAAAATGGTTGTTTAAAATTATTTAAAAACTCATTAAACTGTGATTGCTCAGATGAATGGCTTTTCCCCTATCCACATGTTTTAAAAACTGAAAATAATTTTATAAGAGATTACCTTTATAGCAAATTTATTGTGTGATCAGTACACAATTTCAATACAGAATACAACTCTATAAGTGTTTCTAGACAAACAGATAAATAGGTAGGACTGGAAAAGTACAGAAAAGGACAACCAAAATGATCAGGACAGCTAAAACAGTCTCCTGTCGGAAAGAAATAATACAGGGGCAGTTTCATTTTTTTAAAAGCTGAGAAAGGGGAAACATGATAAAGATGTATAAAATTATGCCTCCTGTGAGCAAATGGAATACAAAATTTTGCCTTCCTTTCTCAGAATCTTGCCTTTTGTTTCTTTAGGACATAGTGAGGACATTAATATGACTTTAAGAGGAGATAAGACACCCATGGAGGATAAGGCAGCATCTACTGGTTTGGAGCTCTAGGTCATTTAAGGTAAAGGTTCCCCCCGCATATTTGTGCAGTCGTGTCCGACTCTAGGGGCCGGTGCTCATCTCCGTTTGTTAGCCGAAGAGCCACCGTTGTCCGAAGACGCTTCCATGGTCATGTGTCACAGTCATGACACATGCGGAACACTGTTACCTACCCACTGAAGTGGTACCTATTTATCTACTTGCATTTGCATGCTTTCGAATTGCTAGGTTGGCAAGAGCTGGGGCAAGTGTGGGAGCTCACTCTGTCACACAGGGCTAGGGATTCGAACCTCCAAACTTGCGATCTTCCGATCAACAAGCCTGGCATCTTACCCGCTGAGCCACCACGCCCCCTTCTAGGTCATTTACAGGATCAGAAATAGTACTACTTACCAGGTTCGCAAGGGTATTTGTAGGAAATAGGCTAAACTAGAATAGGCTTTTTGTTGATCAAGTCAGGCACAGTTTTATATGTGGCTTTCAATGGGAAGACAATGATTAAATAGCACTACAAATCTGGTATGCTTCTATTACTCCTCTCAGAAGCAGCAAAGCAATGAAAGTCCTTTCAGTCAATGCATTTCATGAATCATCCTTTAAAATGCTTTGCACGTGCCAAGTGTCTGATGTTTCTGAGTGTCTTCCTTGGAACCTTTTCTCTACTGATTCTGGGTCATAGATTCAAGTCCCCAATGTTAATAATTCACACTAGAAGAAATTTGCTCCTCCTTAGTCTTTATGGTATAATTATTAGAATTATACCTCACCTTTCCACTCAAAAGTTCAAGATTTAAGGTGGCCAACAGAAAAAAAATACAGAAACAAATTAAAGCAGAAAATGACATTAAAATATATAAAATTTAAAATAATGTAAAATGCAACGTCATTCAAAAAGCTAAACTGAAGAGAATAGAAGCTTTTTGAATTGAAGAGAATAGAATGCAGCTACTAAAATTAAATAACAGCGACCCAGTGGAAGTCAGAAGACATGCTTTCAAAATTTGGGAGCGAGAAGAGAGAAAAGTTTCACCTGGCTTCATGAAATACAGGCCTTTTGAGAGAAGGGCCATATTCATTTTTCTATAATAACTTTATTAAAAATTACAATATACAATATACAAGTAAAACTAACAATATGCAATATACAAGTAAAACTAACTATAAAATCTAAAAAGGAAAAAGATAAAAAGTGCAGGAAAAAAGAGAAAAAAAGAAAAGAAAATAATTTCTCCCTCCTACCCAGCAAGTATATACAACTTTAACAACTTACAATCCACCATCTCTTTCCATGTAACAAACCATCTCTTCATCCCTTATGTCGCCCCATTCTCAATAAACAGATCTTTAAAACATCATCCACCATCCTAATCAGCAAAAATCCATTAAGGGTTACCAGCAATGACAACATATCTATTATAAACTTAATCTAATAAGCCCACTTAAAATCCTTCCAAATTCATTCAAATTTGAATGAATACTGAATTTTATTCAGTAAAAATCCAATAGAAGTTACAAAGAGAACAATACAATTATATTAGCCTTAATCAGATCTCATTTTCTATTCTTAAACAAATCCCTCAAACCTCATCATTCAAATACAATCAATAAAAATCTAATAGAATTTACTAAAAATAACAGCATTACTATTTTAGTCAAATTTAAAATGTAACTAATAGTCTCTTTTCCATGTAACTCTTATCTATAAAATAAAACCTTAAAACATGTTCTTCTAGTCATAGTAAAAAAAAATCCATTTAAAATTACCAGAAATAACTATCTATCTATTTTAACCTTGGTCAAATAAGCCCACTTTAAATTATTTCTTCTTACTCCCAAACTTCTTAACCCTAGATCCTTTCAGATAATACCCCAAAATATGGTTTCTTATCATTTTCTCTTTGTCTCTTCTGAGAAAATCACTGCCAGCATTAACCAATCCCTCTTGTAAATCCAATATAAAAAATTTATCCAAGTTCCTCAGCCGGTCTGGTATTTGTATATATTTTTTAATTATAGTAACATCAGCCGGTTTTGTCTATAGGTTGAATTTTTCATCTTGTTCTATGTCCTGCTTGTAATCTGTCATTTTTATGTCCACTATTAAATCAATTTTCTTGTCCAGCACAATATGTTTCTCTTCCATAGCATCATCTATTTTGTCACTAAATTTGTCAATAGTGGTAGAGATCTTTAAAATTAATTTCTGAGTCATTTAGTCCCATATACAGTATCCCTCCATGCATCCATTGTTCTGTTTGCTTCTTGTGCCCTCTAGTGACCAATTTTCAAATTCCCATATTATCTTGTTTTTAAGCTGAAAGTATAAACATGACTGCTTTCCCACTGGAAGAATTCTTATATATACTTAATCTATTTATAATAAATCCATCTGGGCCCTTAGTCTGTAACTTTCTAAAAACAACACTCCAATTGCCCTTTTGCTGTTAATTCCTTAATACAATTTTTTATAAATCTTAAAATCACACTTAAAACTTTTGCAAAAAGTTGAAGAAAAACTCACCCAGTGAAAACCATAAAACTTGCCGTTTTGGAGGTTCTTAATATTTAAAAAGTAGTAAAAAAAATTTGCCAGCAAATTTGGAAAACACAAGAATGGCCATCAGATTGGAAAAAATCAACTTATATCCCCATACCAAAAAAGGGAAGCACTAAAGAATGTTCAAACTATCGAACAGTGGCACTTATTTCACATGCCAGTAAGGTAATGCTCAAGATCTTGCAAGGTAGACTCCAGCAATTCATGGAGCGAGAATTGCCAGATGTACAAGCTGGGTTTAGAAAAGGCAGAGGAACTAGAGACCAAATTGCCAATATCCGCTGGATAATGGAGAAAGCCAGGGAATTTCAGAAAAACATCTATTTCTGTTTTATTGACTATTCTAAAGCCTTTGACTGTGTGGATCATAACAAATTGTGGCAAGTTCTTGGTGGTATGGGGATACCAAGTCATCTTGTCTGCCTCCTGAGGAATCTGTATAACGACCAAGTAGCAACGGTAAGAACAGAGCACGGAACAACGGACTGGTTTAAGATTGGGAAAGGAGTACGGCAGGGTTGTATACTCTCACCCTACCTATTCAACCTGTACGCAGAACACATCATGCGACATGCTGGGCTTGAGGAATCCAAGGCTGGAGTTAAAATCGCCGGAAGAAACATTAACAATCTCAGATACGCAGATGATACCACTTTGATGGCTGAAAGCGAGGAGGAGTTGAGGAGCCTTATGACGAAGGTGAAAGAAGAAAGTGCAAAAGCTGGGTTGCAGTTAAACCTCAAAAAAACCAAGATTATGGCAACGAGCTTGATTGATGACTGGCAAATAGAGGGAGAAAAAGTGGAGGCAGTGACAGACTTTGTATTTCTAGGCGCAAAGATTACTGCAGACGCTGACTGCAGCCAGGAAATCAGAAGACGTCTACTTCTTGGGAGGAGAGCAATGGCAAATCTTGATAAAATAGTTAAGAGCAGAGACATCACACTGACGACAAAGGTCCGCATAGTTAAAGCAATGGTATTCCCTGTAGTAACCTATGGCTGCGAGAGCTGGACCATAAGGAAGGCTGAGCAAAGGAAGATAGATGCTTTTGAACTGTGGTGTTGGAGGAAAATTCTGAGAGTGCCTTGGACTGCAAGAAGATCAAACCAGTCCATCCTCCAGGAAATAAAGCCAGACTGCTCACTTGAGGGAATGATCTTAAAGGCAAAACTGAAGTACTTTGGCCACATAATGAGAAGACAGGATACCCTGGAGAAGAAGCTGATGCTAGGGAAAGTGGAAGGCAAAAGGAAGAGGGGCCGACCAAGGGCAAGATGGATGGATGGTATTCTGGAGGTGACGGACTCAACCATTGGGGAGCTGGGGATGGTGACGGCCGACAGAAAGCTCTGGCGTGGACTGGTCCATGAAGTCACGAAGAGTCGGAAACGACTGAACGAATAAACAACAACAACAAGTAAAAAAAAAGTCCAAAGTGCTTAAGAAATGAGGATCAGCAGAGCTTAGAGTCCAAAAAAAGGCTACATTACAGCTATGAGCTCCAATGGAATCTCTCGACTCCCAGCTGCTCCACTCACCAGCCGACCATGAAAACATTCGTTCCTGTGGTTTACTCATGAGACGTAGTTGTGCGGAGTACATGTGGGTGATCTCGAGATCTCTCCTTACTCTGGAGAGATTTTGCCTGTCTGGATCCTGCATCCAGCCTGAAATTTCAGCCGTAATGTTCCCGTTATCCAGTGGGTGTTCAGTTGACCGTGCCTCACCGGAAGTCCCAGAGAAGGACCATATTCAGAAGGCCTCTACTGCAGACCTTCCATGGCCTCTGCAGGTTGATCCTCTTCTGAGGAGGCAGTAGCAGAGAAAGAGAAAGAAGTTGTAAAACTTGGTTCCAAGGAATCCGGCCTAGTTCACAGATCTTTTGATTTGCAGTTGTCTGCATGGGAGTATTCAAGTGCTGAAACAACTTTTGTACAGCCTAATCTTGAATGCCTTCTGCCTTGTACCTACAGTATGCTTGTTGGGATTACTCAAAATCCTTGACCTTTACTAGAGTCTGGACTCTAACCATGCCTTGGCTCTTGTTCTACCACGTGAATCCTGGAACAGAGCAGAGTCTGGATGTCTGGACAGGTTCATAAAGTTGTTTACAGTGATCAAAATAACAAAATATATTTGTTAAAATTAATCTTAATTTATTTAGCAGCTCCTTCTGCTAAAACTACAAAATAAGATCACAAGCTGTTTCTATTAATACAAGTTTGGGAGCAAAAACAGAAGAGAAATTGGACACATTGTCCCTTTTCTTCTGTGTGTGTAATCTCCAATTCCTACTTATTTCAAGGATTCAGCACTGTTAATTTTTTGTTTGCTCTTTCATAAACCATGTTAAGAATTTCAAATATGAGAACTTCAGCATAATCTGAATTTGTCTTTCTCTTCATATTTCCACCCCTCGTCCCACACCCCCATCTATATCCAGTCTTGGCTTCACCTCCATTCTTCTATAAGTTTATGAAATTGGCTTATTTTCACTAATGATAGTTAACATTAGCTTTAAATGATACAATAAATAATGTTAATTTAAGATGGATATAGCAATATCAGATCTTCTTACAATTTTTGCAGAGAGAGTGGGAGGGAGTTCAGAAATCTGTGGGAAAGCTATGCATGTTCTTGTTATATCTGAAATCACCTAGAACATTTTAAAAAACTATTTTTTATCAGTATACTGTATATTCAACACAATGCTGCATTACAGTTCATTGTTGTGTCGTGTATTTCTATTGAATGCTGAAATTACACCAATTGTTTTTCATAGCTACTATGGATTGTCCGTCTGGTTTCCAGATGTCATTAGGCATCTACAAGCAGATGAATATGCCAGAAGAGGGAAGTATTTTAACAATAAGACGATTATGGACTTTGATTTCAACTTTACTTTGGAAAATCAGATCCATTTTAATGGGACATTCATCAATGACAGGTTGAGAAAAATAAACAACAAATCTATTTCTAAAATGAATTGCTGATTGTATATCCTGCCTGCCTTCTAATGAGTTCAAGATAACATACTTAGCACTTCCTGTCTTTCTCTACAATGGTTCTGTGGGATGGGGTAGGCTGAGAGATAGCAACGAGTCCAAAGTTACCCACTGAGCTTCTGTGGCTGAAGATGGACTTGAAGCCGGATCTCCCAGGTTCTAGTTTAACATTTTAACTTCTCAAGCACTCTGCATTACACCCCCCTTCTTGATTTTTAATAGTTGTTACAATTGGTTTTGAAGGTTTTGTGTCGTACTTGTTCATCTTGCACGGACCTCTTTCCTTGGTACTAGGAGAACTTTTGCTGGATTATCATAGTTTATACTTGACAACAACCCATTGAGACAGGTTGAAATTAAAAGGCATTACTATTTGTATATCACTGTTCCTTTTTATATTTCTCTTTTTCCTTTTGGAGGTGTGGGTGTCAATATATTATTTTCTTAAATTAATTTATTTTCTGCTTTTCTTTTGAATTTACCCTTTTCCTCCTTTTCACAATCATAGCTAGCTCTAACTCTCAGATCATTAAGTGCTACCAGGAATTGTTTCAAATCATATTTTGGAGCAACCTTGGCTGATAATAACCATAGTGTTACTCAGATATCACAGCATCCATTAGTTACGCAAACTAGGGAAGAAGTGGAACTTCACAAGATGGAAATATGTGAGCTCTTGCATTTGCTATCCTCTAAAGCAGAGCTTTCCAAACTGTGTGTCGCGACACATTAGTGTGTCGCAACAAAACCCGGAAGTGCTGATGGCGCGTCACCGGGCCATCAGCGCTTCCGGGTTTTAGCGCACCACACAAGGCCACCGCCATGCACGCTGCCGCCGTTGGTGTGTCGCCAACGGCGGGACTTTGGAAAGCACTGCTCTAAAGTACTCAGAGTTTGAGGGTGGGAAATTTGAACATATTGCTATAAAAGATTGAACCTTCAGAAGATGATATTTGTATTTAGTCATACTTCAATCAGTTGGAAAATGTTCCAGTCCTCTTGTTATCCATCATGCTTTAAATCAGTACTGCATATTCTTTGTTTCACTCAGGTTCACAATGATGACGTTCAAAGCAGCTACTTTTCAAGACTCCCTTTTTAAGAACTGTTACTTTGAGGATGTTACTACACTGAATACATATTTTAGGAACTGCACTTTTATAGAATCTGTTTTCTTCAATTCAGGTATGTTGGAAAGAAATACATTGTTTTGCTCTCCAAACCCTTCAACTATGTGGTAGTCATTTCAGTAGAGAAGAAAAGTTTCAATTATTTATTACAGTTGTAGACCAGTACAAGCAGAGTGCTTAAAGTAGAGAAAAAAAGGTAAAACAGAACACTTTTTAAACCTGTGTTCTTACCAACTGCAGGGATGTTAAGTGCTGAATTTGGTTGAGCTTATTATCTGGCAATGCCAGAAGTAACTAACAATTTTTCTATCAGTTTGAAGGAGAAAGAGTAGGAATATTTGGCTGCACAAATAATTTCTTCATCTCTTTGGCATGAAGGTCATTCTGCCAAGGGTGATTGGGAAGTAGCTGAGACTTTCTGCTGGAACATGAGAAAGTTGAGCTGGGCCAACTAACATTTAAAGTTTTCTAGGCAACCACTGAGAAGGACCCTTCAGGATTTTAAAGGCAAAATGAAGCTAACTTCCACACGATCCTTTGAAGTGTAACCTTGGGGGTGGGGGGTGGAGGATTGGGGGGAAAGTACTGTGCTTAGCATCACCTTGGGAAAGAATTAAGAGTGATGGTGTTTGCTGATCCAGGTTTATTTATTTTTCTTGAGTGTTTTTGATTAAGACTAATGCTGCTGCCAAGAATAACATCTGTTTGTGTTGAGGGGCAGGAGGAGATTTTTCCCATTTTAAACAAAAACATTTTAATAGCTCAGATGTATGCATATTCTGTCATGTTGGCTTTCACGTGGCATTTCTGATTATATAATTATAATAGAGTTGCAAGGAAAATACAGTAAAGCATTTTAATCTTCACTTTAATTTTTAACCTGCAGTTTAATTTTCACATGATAGCCTATCAAATTTTTTTGAAAGAGGCTGCATTTTATTTTGCTCCTTCTAAATAAAGCACAGGTGTGCACATATGAGTACCACATGGTGCTGAATTTCAGCTCCCAGAATTTTAGCCAATATGGTCAATGTTGAAGAATACGAGAAGTTGCAGTTAAGCAACATCTGGAGGGCCACTGGTTACCTAGCCAGGAGTGAAGGGTAGCCTTCTTGCAAGTGGGCCATTTCATTTCATTTCATTTCATTTCATTTCATTTCATTTCGAAAATCAGCAATGCAGTAAATATATATATAGCCATTAAACAAATTTTAAGAACTTAAAATCAATGTTCATAAAAGGATTAGGCATTGATTAGAATTCTGAGGGATACTATGTTTAGTATTTTTTAATTTATAAAGAGTTATAAATAGGGGTGCTCAACATGTAAAACGTGTTTAATTTTTAGCATGGGACATTCTAAAGAAATGTTCTGAGTTGGCCAGATTCCATTGGAACAAAACTTGAAATAACTCAAGTGTTTTGGCTAAAGGAAACAATGGGAACTGAGATTAAGCTGCTTCCTTATTTTTCATCCCAGCCCAGGACCACAGAGTAGCTTGATGCTATCAGCCAGCCAACTTGCAGAAAAATTGGCCAAACTCTGTTGTCAAAAATCAGGGAAGCCATTTACTTTCTCTGCAGGAATTCTTCTATTCTTTTCCCTAGGGGGTTGCTAATTGAAAAGAATGTGAGGAGGCATTAGTATGGTCTTCTCCCATGTTCCTATCAATTACCTGCCACTTTAAGTCAGACATGCTGACAGAAAATGAATCTCATTAAATACACACAGATAGAATTTCTTTAAAACATCAGATGTTTGTCTAAATCCACCCCAGTATTTACTTTTTGGGTTCAGTCAGCAGATTTACTATAGCTTTTGCTGGAATGAGAAAACTAGCAAAAGAAAGAGAACTAAGTGCTGCTGTCTGGGAGAGAGGCCCTATTAGGAAAACATAAAATTCCTCCTCCCTGGCATTTCCATTTGCATGTCAAAATGCTCAGCAACATAGAAGGAAAAAGAGAGCATGATGAACTATGCACATACCTTGCTGGCTTTAGTTTTAGAGATAAGCAAATCCCAGCATCAACAGAATGCAGTGCATACCTTCCTGAGCTCAAAAAGCCAGTTATACTAATATAATTGTTGTTATTTTTCACATTGGCCATGCATGCAAGGGGGTGGGCTGAAGGATGGCAGGGCCATGGCCAGTGAATGAATTCCATTGCAGTTCAGAGAGTGCAGAGACTAGTTGTGGGGTCTCATCTGGTATGAGCATCACTCATATGCTACTTAGTCTGAAGCCAGGTGACCTGCATGGAATCTCATCCAGAGTGCATCTCTCAAGTGACATGATCCAGGAAAGTGGTCTAAGCATAACCAACTCAGGCAAGTCAGTGACTGCTTAGAATGCGACCCAGCTGGGTTGGAGTCTTAGGGACAGCCATCATCCCATCATCAGCCATATCTGGTAGTGGGGAGACTGCTACAGTGGTCTAGAAAGCAAAGTTAAAAAGGTCCTGTTCCAGTGCCAGATCAGGAAAGTGCAGTGAGGGGAGGTTCAGTTTAAGGAAGTCAAGTTGCATCCAGGCATACATGATAAGGTGGCATGACATGATCTACTATAGAGAATACTTTCTCACTGGCTGGTAGACAAGAACATATCCCAGGCAATTTTTGACAGATCTGGTGAGAGCTCAGCATTGGTTGCCCAAAACAAGACCAGGTGCTTCATCTCACTTTCCTCTAGCTTGCTTTGGCTAACTGGCAGAGTGAAAAGACGGCACCGCTTTTTTGTTGCTGCAAGATGATATGGTATGCTTGGTCTACCAAGGAGAATTCCATGCTCTAACCAGGGTTGTTGCAGCTGGTGGTGGTGGTAGAACACAACAATGGGAAGAATTATGGAAAAAATCTATAAAATTTGCTCCAAGTTATAATTTAAGAGGAAACTGGTATAAAATGTTTTATAGATTGTATACAACTCCATCAATAATTGCCAAGATAGACAAGTCATATAGTAATAAATGTTGGAAATGCCATGAGACAGAAGGAACATTTTACCATATATGGTATATATGTAAAAAAACTCAAAAGTACTGGAAAGAAATACACAGCACTACTCAGAGAATTTTAGAATCAGATTTGAAATGAAACCACAACTCTTTTTCCTTGGCATAATTCTAAAACATCATTAACAACAACAAAAATCACAATTTACTAAGATTCATATTTACAGCAGCAAGGATAAATTTAGCACAACATTGAAAAAGAGATACATTACCAAAGATATCAGACTGGGAACTTAAACTTGGAGAATATGCAGTAATGGCAAAATTAACAGCATGTATTCACAACACAAATCTAACCAAATTTAAACAAGAATGCTTCCTTATGTCGCAAGGCAAATATATGTACATATCTAGAGTATGGTTTTTAAGGGGAAAAAGAACTGACTAAAGAATTGAAATAGACACATAAAATTTAAATGTCTATAAATATTGTACATTAGTTGGAGTATGATAAACAGGAAGTTAGAAACTAATATTTATCTATAATGTTTTAGTAGTTCTTTAGCAACAGTAAAAACATTAAAAAATAAACATTTTTTACAAGAGCATATATGTCCTGCTGATGAATAGGCATGTCTAGGTTAGCAGACTCAACAATACAAAACTAACAGAGCATCATTAAAACATTAATGTATTAATGCAATATGTAAAAGAACCAGTATTTGATATGTATTAAAACTTTCATAAATTTCTTCTGTTTCCACAGATCTTGAGCCATATAAATATCCTGGCAGTGAATTTATAAATTGTTCGTTCTTTCACAACAAGACAGGATGTCAGATTTCTTTCGATGATGATTACAGTGCCTACTGGATTTATTTTGTCAATTTCCTGGGGACTTTAGCAGTATTACCAGGAAATATTGTCTCAGCTCTTCTGATGGATCGAATTGGACGTTTAACAATGTTGGGTAGGAACTTTGCTTTGAAACAGTTTTTTTTTAAATTAAGCATTCTTATTTCCCCCTTATCACTTTAAGATTTACAAATAATCAATCTGTGGGTGGGGGCCAGATATGAGAATGGAGGGTTGTTTTCCCCAGTTCTATATCTATACATACAATTCAGTATATGTATAATAGTCTCCCAATGAGGCTATTGTTTGCTTGTTTTAAGAAAAAAGTTGCTTTAGGAAACTGTGAGCTTGACTGGGGAGAAATTATAAATAGGACAATCCCATATGTGACTGAACTCCCAGTGAGTTCAATGATGCTTACTCCCAGGTAAGGGTATAATATTGCCAATTTAACCTTTTCCACTTTTTTCCTATTCTGGATCACCCCATAATTAATCTTGATGCACTGGAAAGATGTGATTTTCCAATCAAATAGAAAGATTTGGGCTCTTTTATCGTTTTATGTTGTGGGTGCATTATAGCATTGATAGCAATGAACCAGGGGCCCTTTGGCTGCAAATGGTCTTCTCAAGACTCATTTTCAGTGCACCCTCAGATGCATAGGAGAGGGGGATGGCGCAGTGTTTCTGTATTTTGAGGAAGAATGAATTTGTTAACAATGTGAGAGGCTTAATGCAACCTTTCAGTCCTTAAACCTCCCCAATCCTATTTTCTCCAAAAATGATAGCCTCTTAATGACACCCTATAGAAGGAGAGAGAGAGAAAAGAAAATACCCCAAAATGTGGCTCCCATTTAACAAAGCATTTCAGGCTTTTTTGTGACCGAAAGCAAGAAAAAGTCATTCCTTTTATCAAACTCACAGGCTCCTGCTATTAATTTTCCCCTTTTTCCCCCAACTCAAGACTACAACTCATAACAGTTGCAGTTGTGTATTTTATTCTATCATATCGTATAACCTGCAGAAAGCAGGTTATTTTTGTGGCAATGCTGGCCCATGGATGGGAACATTTCTGAATCAAGGTTTTCAAACTGATTATAAGAAAGCATAAGCTGCTTGTAGTGCAAGATCAGAAACAATAACACAGAGAAATGCTAGCCAGAAGCAGGTCTTTCAGTCTTTTGGAGAAATCTTGAGAGTAGGCAACTTGCTACCATGAATTTCCAAATCCGGTTGAGTTCTTGTAAGGGCTTTCAACCTCTTTAACCCCTCTTAAGGTCTCTTCCTGAGCAGTGGAGAGCCTTAAGGACATGACCCTTGACCTATTATTCTGTTACCTCTGTCAGCGCCCAGGTCCAGTGCTACGACAGTCAAAGGCTTTGGTCCTCACAAGTTCTTAGCTTCTTTATAACTTTGCTTAAGTCACTACTCATGTTGATAACATTATATTAATTGTTTTGTAATACCTTTGTCAGAAGCGATAGTAACGATTAACATTTGGCTTGCATGCAGGTGGTTCTATGATTCTTTCTGGAATTAGCTGCTTATTTCTGTTGTTTGGTACAAGTGGATCTATGATGATAGGCATGCTGTGTCTATACAATGGCCTCACCATCTCAGCATGGAATTCTCTTGATGTCATTACCGTGGAGCTGTATCCTACCGATAGGAGGTATAGTTTTATATTCTTGCAATGCTTTACCTTCTTTTCAAAACACAAATAAGTCAACTGGACAGCATTTCTAACATATGTTCTTAAATGGTGAAAAAGGACAGGAAATAGACTATTTTTATAATTGTGAAAAATAAGCAAAGGGACCTCTACTGATCTGCATTAGGACTGATGTTAATTAACTTCTGTCTGAATTCAGGATTGAACAGGGAATTTACATTCTATGTGTTTCTACTAATCTTGATCAATGTTAGAAACAATATATTCAGCTATGCTGACAGTCTGTATTAACCCCAATATAGCTTTTATTACAATCACTAGGCATAACAAAAAATGCACTTTTTTTTTGCTTTTGGATTATCAGTGTTTTTTAATTTTAGTTCATTTATAAATCCAGAACAGTTTTTATGTCACTATGTTTTTATTATATTTCATCCCACTACCAAGATTAATGTATAAGCTGTAAAATGAGCTTTCTAGAAGGCAGTTTTTTTTAAAAAAGAATTTATTAACATAATAGTAGCCAGGAGTAAGAGCGCTTAAAACTATCCTTTCAGAAAGCTCCTTGGCTTTTTTTTTAATTGAAGAAACATTTTCTGGAAAGTCTAGCATGCTATTTCAAAGGAAACCCACGCAACTTTATCAAAAAGTGCCTGACCACTCAACCCACCACAGCAAAACCAACAGAAGCTATGAAAAGGATTACACTGCCATACATCAGAAACATCTCAGAAACTACTAATAGACTGTTACAACCACACGGCATCACCATAGCACACAAACCAACCAAAACCCTTAAGAACATCATAAGTAAACAAAAAGACCCAATAGCCCAAGAATAAAAAACAGGAGTTATCTACAATATACAGTGTAAGAACTGTAACAGCCACTATGTAGGACAGACTGGCAGAAGACTAGCAGAACGCATCCACGAACACCAACTAGCAGTCAGAAGACACGATGAAAACTCCTTAATCTCACAACACATGGACACTTAACCATACTTTCAACTGGGAAACTGTGAGCATCTTAAACCAAGCCAAATCCAAAAATGCTAGAGAATTCCTGGAAGCTTGGCACTCAGACAAAGCATCCATCAACAGACACATAGAGGTAAACAACATTTACATACCATTCATAAGAGACAACAGAAAAGCCAGAAGACCAGAACACCTCCTTGCCAGCAATCAACGACCAGATAGGCAAAGATTAACACCAAGATTAGCACCAGAGGAGCAATCAAACAACACAATAAACCCTAATCAAGGAACTATTAACTCAGTCAATCAACCAAGCAGCAAACAACAAGCCAATCAAGGAACTACCAAGGAGAGTACAACACCCCCACCAACACAGGCAGGACAAGCCATGGTATATAAACAGAGAGCAAGGCCCACTCCCTTTTCGCACTGAAGATGTTGGCTAGCCTGGCAATGAAATGTCTGCAAGAAAACAAGGCTCAGAGAGCACCAAGGACTCCACAGTTCAACCCTGAGCTACAAATATTCTCTTTGATTGGTACCACATATGGGCGTCAAACTCTCCAGATAGCACGCAAATGGGAGAAATTTGCAGGTAGGCAAACCTCCACCAAAGAACAGCTGTTCTTTCTGCATGAATACCTACGACAGCATGCCCTGCCCACCAGTGTCAGATACAAACCTCCAATCAACTGCACAGCTGAATGGAAGATTGCGCAACAAAGTGGGCGTAAAATGATACGGCAGATCACAATATATACAAAAAGCCAAAGATTTACTTGAGGACAAAGAAACCTACACCCCAGTAAACACCAATCCTATACAGAAACTGGACAACCAGGTCAAAAGAATCCTCAACGACTTAACCAAGAAAGGTCAAATCACAAAAGAAGAATAGAGGCGTATGAAAAGCAGTGGACCCATCATCCCACGCTTCTACGGACGCCCCAAATTACACAAGCCCGAAATACCACTCCGTCCAATTGTATCATTACCAGGGACCCCCACATACAACATAGCTAAAGAACTTACAAGAAAACTTGGGCATCTCACAGAGGAGAGCGACTACTCTATCAACTCCCCACTACAGTGCCTCCAGAAAATCAAAGACCTAAAAATAGATGAAGATGAAATTATGGTGTCATTTGATGTCACTGCACTCTTTACATCCATAGACCAAGCACTAGCGATTGAATCCATGGCAGCAGTTCTACGTAACACACCTGCCCTAACTAGATACACCAAGATCAAAATACCCAGAATCATGGACCTCATCAACCTCTGCCTCACCACCTACTTTCAGTTTGATGGACAAATATACCAACAAATCAAAGGAACACCTATGGGATCACCACTCTCAGGACTAATAGCAGAGATAGTAATGCAGCGTCTAGAAAGGATAGCACTCCCACACATACAACCCAAAGTATGGATCCAGTATGTAGATGACACCTTTGTCATAATAAAAAAGGATCAACTGGAGGAAACACACGAAACCATCAACAACATCTTCAAAGGAATAAAATTCACAAGGGAAGAAGAAAACAACAACACACTACCCTATCTCTGTGCTCCTTGTTTCATCATACAGTTTAAATTTTGCTGCAAATCATTCAGGTTCTCAGTCAAAAAAATAGCACTGTCTGGATACAAAAGTGCATGCCCATTCACATTCTCAACTGACATGCTTCTAATGTCACCACAAACATTTCTTAGACATTTGTCCATTCAAGCCTGTTCACTTTATCAGATGCTTTCTCTGGAGTAATTTTTCTTTGAAATAGTAATACATTGGTCAGTGACCTGATGAAGTGCAAAATTCTGGTCTGCAAACCCCATGCCCAGCATAAAGCCATATTGCACTTCCAAAATTTTGCTTGTTGTCACGTCTCATACCTTTTGGGATTGTGGGATTGTTTTTTCTTTAGTTTTTGGTTCCATCAGCATTGGGTCAAAGTATCGCATCTCTCATGTTCTGACTGTGAGAGTCAGTCAGAGGAAGGAGTTCAGTTGATATGAGAAGGGACAGCACAAGCCAGATGTGGGATCTCTGAGAAGGAAACGTTAGAAAGAGACTCTGCCTTAATTGGTTTGCTATAAGTCTGCCTGGGAATTTACTCCTTCAGTTTTCAATATTACGTTTTTACCCTTGACTGGCTTTAAATGTGCTTTTTGAAATCCACATGGTTCTTGCTTCTTGGGATTGCCAGCTATGTGGAACTTGACACAGATTGATGCACTTTGCTAATTTAAATATAATTTTATCTGAGATTGTTTTACTATTTTTTTTCTGTATCCCATTCTGGCCTCCTCAAAAGGAAGAGCAATATACAAATAAATTAAATAATTAAAGCGAATAAATGTTTGCCTACCGCTTCCAGTTTAGTCCAAGAGAATGGGGAAGTTTGGGATCCTGTGGATCCGTAATCTTTTCCAGCACACCTCTTTTTCATGCAGTGTGGAAGAATTATAGAAGAAATGTACCAGGTTAGACATCCAACTGGAAAATTATGTGGCTCTGGGTGCTCTTTCAAGATTACTGAATTGCAACCTAAACAATTTCTTTTTATGGAATCTTTTCCTTTGTCAGCTATTTATGAACTATTACACACTGTATTTAATTTTGTCAGAAAATATGATTTAATACAATTTTGCAGACATTGGGACAGCAGGTTTTTACTGCCACCGTGTGGAATGAATATCACAATACTCAGTTAAGTTGGCCCGTCCCCAGCTAGGTTATTGCTGTTTTCACTGCTGTCTTTTTCTCTGGGTGTGGTGGTGGGGTGAGGTGTTTGCTAAATCAATCCCTCAAAAATTGTACCCTTACATGAGGCACACTCTAGAAAAGCATCCCAGAGACATTCCTGACGCTGTTATTTCTCATGAGTTGCATATGAAATCTTGTCAGACTAGCTAATTATGTATTGAAAACTTAATCTCCTTCATTACATCTCATCTCTTCCCCTCTTTTTCTTGGGAGGCTTATAAAACTGTAGGTTTGAAACTGCCTGATTTTCTTATTTTCCACCTTCATAGAGTGGATGCTGCCTCAACTGTAGGTAGCATCCACTCTAAATAAATATTCAGTGATTGGGTTCCCTCATGTTACATCATGGTTTGCTTAACCATAGTTTATGTGGCTGATCTCTTAAGGTAACTAGGGTCAGCCCTGGTTAATTCTTGGATGGGGAACCACTTCCCTAATGGGGAAGTAAAAACTGCATGGATGCAATCACTAGGAATTGAGATTTACTTGAGGGCATCTTTGTTTACCCCTGAAAGGCAGACTTTGATAGTTGGTAGCAACTTAGAAGTTTTGGCTATTCAATTGTAGAGGTCTCCAAAACTTCTACCTGAGACTTTGAACCATATTCATTTGGTCACTGTATGGGCTGGCACTGTGTTCAACAGCATGAAATTGACATTTCATGAAATTGAAGTTCACAGAAACTGTTAAGAATAACTAAGAAGTTTCCTATGCTTGAAATCTTAACTCTTGATCTATTCCTACTAGCTTTACTAGGAATTCTTCATAGGAGATTACCATGGAATACCAGGGCCCTTTGTTAGAGAATTTGTAAAAATCCCCAAAGGTACCATTGTCAAGAAAATTGAAATTACACACTCAACCCAGAGGAGTCTTTATCTTTTTATAATTATGAAATAAAATACAGAAATAAACTGTTTATTTTGCAAAAAATGCAGATATCTCACTACCTAAATTTTACACTAAGCTAGCAAAATGTCAAAAGGAAATTATTTAAATTATATGCATGGGTATGCCATATTAAAGCAAGGAGAACCATTTTTCCCACAGACATGCAAATAACCAAACTAGTTCTACTAAATATGTCATCTGTTCTTGTCAACATGTATTTAAGGGTGTCAAGCCAGCTGCATTCTCTCCCCCACTCCATGCAATTACCTCAAGCTGTTTAAGCACAGGCCTTCTCCCTTTTAAATTTGTCTTGTGTCCCATACTTGTGTTTGGCAATTAAGCACATAGACCTTCTTGTGGACCTCTATAAAACAATGCTGCTGTTTTGTTCTGTTGTTTAAAGAGCGCATATTTGTTTCTGTTTCCCAAGGGTCTGTACATTATCCCAGTATCTCAAACTGGTTTTTCAGAGTATGAAATAATATAGAAACTTCTGAACAAACAGAAATGATTTGGATGCAGTCTCATAAGCATGTTCACAAAGTACCTTATTAGTTGGATCTCCTGAAGGCAGTTTCTGTTTCTCATAAGATTATTTATCTGATCATGTTTAAAACACATGGCCCTGAGGCAGCTGAAATTTATAGACCTTTGCAAGCAATTTGTTCAAAACTCTGGCAAAAGTAATTTATCTTAGTCTGGATAGCCTGCTGGGCAGAGAGGACAAACAAGCAGGAGCGAAAAACAAAAAGGAGAAGCCAGAAAAATGAATTGTGCTTCTTAATGTGGAATTAAGGAAATAAAAAGTATAATTTCAAGAATAACCTGGTTTAAAACATGCAACCTTAAATTTTACATTAATTTTGAGAGGAGGTGATCAAACATAAGGGAGTCTTACCTTTGTACCATGATGTAGCAGTTCTTCAGATATACAGTATATCATTTGATTACTGTCTCTCTGTGTGTATTGTGATAATTATTTAACCGTAATTGTCTTCATAACAGAATTAACGTTCTGTATGTACTATAAATCTATCATATACAACTGAGGGAGAAATGTTATTCTAAATATTTAAAATATTCAGAAAGACTTCCCTGTGTTTCCGCAGTGATACGCTCCAACCTTCTATGCTGCTTCATAGTTTAGCCATTTCTGGATGGAAAATGAGTTAATGCATCTATAGATTGCATATGCTATTATTTAGACTGCAACTCTTTGATGCATATTGATACTTATTATCTGTTGTTCCTGGTGCGTGTAGATATCACAGACTTTCCACAGCTTACAAACACCTTTCTGTATGAGAATTATTTCTGTTGTGAAATTGTAACATACTCAATGCCCTTCCATTTTTGTGCGAAAGAACTAAGGGAGTCTTCAGATCAGCCTTTTCAACCCTGCGTGCCCTCAAATGTATAGCTGTGCTGGCTGAGGAACTCTGAAAATTGTCTTTCATATACCCAGAGGGCAAACAGGTTGAGGAAAACTTATTTAGATTCAGACAGATGCATTAGGTTCATGTATTAACGTCCCTGATATGACCTATGCAAATTATTAAATAATGTTATGCTTATTGTGTTGATATGTCTATGAAGGTTCTCAGTCATCCAGGTGGAATTGTCTGTAGCTTGAATCATGTCAACTGGATTTCTATTTTCTCAGTGGAAACGTTTCGCTCCTTATCCAAGGAGCTTCTTCAGTCTGAGCAAAGTTAGTAAGGGAATCCTTAAATATGTTGCTGTGTGACCTTACACCTGGGGCTAGGTCATGGTTATTTTGAGATGTTATTTCTAAGTCCCTTTATCATCTAAAGAAGGATCGTTAAGATCACCATGCTGCTGTTGAGCTTGCGAAATGGTCTTAATCTTCCTAGGCACAGAAGACAAAGCAGGAAGGAAGATAGGGGAAAGGTTGTGCCTGAGGCCCCCACCTCTATTCAAGGAAGGATTTTCCAAGTTGGCATAAATGGATTCCTTGACCCCTCTCTCAAACCACCTATCTTCTCTGTCTAAAATGTGAACATTAATGTCCTCAAATGAGTGTCCTTTTTCCTTTAGATGAAGATAAACGGCTGACTCTGGTCCTGTGGTGTTACTTCTCCTGTGTTGGGCCATCCTCCTGTACATAGGTTGTTTGGTTTCTCCAATGTAGAGTTCAGAGCACTCCTCACTGCACTGGATTGCATAAACTACATTGCTTTTCTTGTGTTTTGGAATTTGATCTTTGGGGTGTACAAGCCTCTGTCTCAGTGTGTTGGTGGGTTTGAAATATACAGGTATGTGGTGTTTGCCAAATATCCGTTTTATCTTTTCAGACACGCCAGCCATGTAAGGAATGACCAGGTTCTTCCGTTTACTCTGAGTCTCAGCCCTATCTGTTGCTGTTTTAGGTCTGGTAGATTTAGATTTAGTGAAGGCCCAATTTGGATATCCACAGGCCTTCAGAGCTGTTCTCAGGTGCTGATTTTCATTCTTTTTGGAATCCATGGAGGTGGGGATGGTTTCTGCTCTGTGTGACAATGTCCTGATGACTCCTAGTTTGTGCTGCAGTGGATGGTGGGAGTCAAACATCAGATATTGATCTGTGTGTGTGGGTTTCCTGTAGATCCCAATTTCTAGCTTGCCACCGGTCCCAATGAGGACTTCACAGTCTAGGAATGCCAGTCTGTTGTCCTTGGTGTCTTCTCTGGTGAACCTAATGTTGGCATCTATAGTGTTTATATGGTCCTGGGCCTTGATTTTGACCCAGGTGTCATCCACATACCTAAACCAGTGGGTGGGCACCGTTCCCTGGAATGTGTTGAGTGCTTTCTTCTCCACTTCTTCCATGTATAAATTGGCCACAATGGGTGACACAGGAGAACCCATGGCACAGCCGTGTTTTTGTCTGTAAAAGTCACCTCTGTATGAGAAATAAGTGGTGTTAAGACACAGGTCCAGAAGATGGCAGATCTGGTTAGGGTTGAGATGGTTTCTCCTTTCAAGGGTGCTGTCCTCTTCTAGTCTCTTCCTGACAGCGGATAGAGCATGAGTGGTGGGGATGCTGGTGAAAAGGGAGGACACATCGAAGGAGACCATAGTTTCATCTGTATCCAGTTTCAGGATCTTTGCTTTGGAAACAAATTCTTCCGAATTATGGATGTGGTGTTCAGAGTGTCCAACTAGAGGTGCTAGTATGGTAGAGAGGTGTTTGGCAATGTTGTATGTTACCGAATTAATGCTGCTGACTATGGGTCGGAGGGGTGTTCCTTCCTTGTGGATCTTAGGAAGTCCGTAGATGCAGGGGATGGCTTCTCCAGGATACAGACGGTGGTAGGTAATCCTATCGATGGAGCCATCATGTTCCAATTGTTTCAAACTGTCTATTACCTTTTTCTTGTAATTGTTGGTGGGGTTATCTTTAGATGATAAAGGGACTTAGAAATAACATCTCAGAATAACCATGACCTAGCCCCAGGTGTAAGGTCACACAGCAACATATTTAAGGATTCCCTTACTAACTTTGCTCAGACTGAAGAAGCTCCTTGGATAAGGAGCGAAACGTTTCCACTGAGAAAATAGAAATCCAGTTGACATGATTCAAGCTACAGACTTATTGTGTTGAGTTTTTAACTTTGGAAACAAAGTTGTTTGTTACAGTTGCCTTAAATGAGGATTGCTGATTGCTAACTAGTCAGGCTCATTCATACTTTACCTTGAAAAGCCATTCCTTGGAGCTTAATTGCATATCTTAATAATATGAAATTATGTTGCTTCCACTTCTACTCCCCAGTCCAGAGAGTAACGATTGAAATGAGCTTTATTAGTCAAATGCAGTTTCATGTATCACTGAGTAACGCTTTCTCCAATACCAGCAACTGTTAGATATCAGAATGTCAAAGAGTTTCCAATAGTGGCACCCCATTGGTAGAATTACTTCCTTATAGAAGCCTGCCAGGCATCAACATGGCTTTCTTTTTGATACCACCAAGATATGCTGTTCTTCCCAGTCTCTATCTTATTTCTTCTCTTTTAATAAGTTTTTTACAATTCATCACATTTAATCTTTTTGTAAACATCTGAAGAATGGCATATGGGTCTTTAAATGGATAAAACAAAACAAAAAAATACTGAGAATTTTTTTTCCCAGAAGTAAACACATATTGTTAGTAACATGTGAATCGAGATGTTTAGTTTGATGGATAGGATTTGCTGTTTCAGAATTGTTTATTTGGACTATTCTCACTGCTGAGACAGAGCATGTTAAGGGCAGGAGGCTGAGTGATTGCTATCTTGGATTGTCAATATATTATTCTGGAAGGTCATGATGTGGTGGTCTGCCTTCCTGCTCAGTAATTCACCATAGTGTTTCATCTCCTGTCTATCTTTTGAAGAAAAAACATCTTTTTTTCTGCAGATAAAAAGCGTTTTTTAAAATCAAGGTCAAAGTCAAGACATATTCCATCAATTGTGTGTGTGTGTGTAGTCCTTTAAGGATAGAAATTATCTAAAGTGGCATCTGCTTTTATATATTATATATTATATACACAGATATATATATATATATATATATATATATATATATATATATATACACACACACACACACACACACATACATACATACATACACATATATATATACACACAAACACACACACACTGTATATTCATAATTTTTTTCTGTATATTAATTCTAATTTCTTTTTCTCTTTCAGGGCAACGGGCTTTGGCTTTTTAAATGCACTGTGCAAAGCAGCAGCTGTTCTTGGAAACTTAATATTTGGTTCTTTTGTTGTCATTGCCAAATCAGTTCCTATCCTGTTGGCTTCTACAGTTTTAGTGTGTGGAGGTTTGGTAGGACTTCGACTCCCTGACACCAGAACCCAAGTACTGATGTAATTTGAGATGGATGGTGGATAAAAAAGCCATTTATTATTTGTTTTCCTCTGTTTCTAAGTGTCAGATTTCTTGGCTGGATGGGAGGAGGCTTCAGATTTTTGGTTCAAGAAAAGTAATTGCATAGAGAAGTTCTACCCTCAAAATGAAACCACAGCAACAAAAAATTAAGAGACACACAGGAAAAGGGAAGAAGAGTGAATTCAGTGGAGCCATTTGCCCCAACATTGTACATCCCATCAGCCCAGCCCTCTAAGTTCACACCTGTGAAATTCCAATGAGTGGAGCCAAATGTGTCGTCCCTCCCCCCACCTTTTTGCAGGTAAAAACTGTGGAGGAGCCTGTATGCTTGTAGATACCCACATTGCATTTTGGAGAGAGAGAGATGAAAATGATCGTCTGGAACTGGTGGGAACATATGATATTAGGGACAGAGCAAATGGCCATTGCCAACCTACCCCTCTGTTCATTTAGTGAGTGCATAGGTACGTTTCTGAAGACAGTTGCTGTTAAAAGAAAAACCAGTATAATCCCTTTTATTTCACACTGAAAGAGCAGTTGAGTAACAGATGAAGCTGGCATAATCTCAGTGACTTCTATGAATTTTCCACCTCAAAATTAAGATAGCCTGCTATAGTTGAATCTGTTTGCTTTAAGATGAAAATAATAATTATACCACCGCAACTAAACTCCTAACAAGAAAATCTGAGTATAACAGAAATGTTTTTAAGGCACATCATCCTTTTCAGATTGTTTTTTTTTAATTGTAGTATGGGAAAGCAATGTCCCCCTTTTGTTCTGATAACAATATATATTTTATATAAATAAGTAAAATTGGTATACAAATTGGAGGATTTTTTTTAAAGGATAATCAACTGTCTCATTAGGTTTTGTGATAGATACAGCATAACAACGCTTTAACCCTAGTTGGATAAGGGGACCTCAGCTAGGCAGAAAGAGCAGGCCAGCATATCATAGAATCAGAGTTGGAAGGGCCAACTTAGGCCTTGAAGTCCAACCTCCTGCTCAGTGCAGAAATTCAAATTAAAGTACCCCAAAAAGATGGCTGACCAGCCAACTAAGGCACTTTCTTCAGCCAGGCTCCCTTCAGGAGTGTTGGTTCACAACTTCCATAATCTTAAACCAGTTTGCCATACTATTTGGGAATTATGATCATTCTAGTTCAGTACATTTGAAGGGAGACTTGTCAGGGAAAGCTAATTGAGGGGCTGTCTTTACATGGCCTGGTGGTCATACCTACATTTTGATAAAGACGTTATAAGCAGATTGAACCAGTGACAGAGAGGGAAAAGTATAAAGGTATCCCATTGGGAAAAATAATTCTCTGTATCCTTACATGCATACACATACTTGCAGAATAATTTAACAAACTATCTTTCCTCTCTAGATTCATGCTCATATTTTTTTCAAAATAAATATATTAAGGTCAACCAGGGAAAAGTATACATGCCTTAACTATGTACATTCTAAATAAAGCCAAGAAGATTTAGGATAGTAGCTTTTTTCTGTGTGGAATCTATAATATTTATGTTTTCAAGGATTTTTTCAGTGTAAATATTTGTGTTCTAATACTGATTTAAGGCAAGAATTCACATTAGTTGTCTCCTAAGTTCATAGAAAATCTTGACATTATTGATGAATTCTGTAATTATTGTCAGTTTAATATAGCTCTTAATATTTCCCTTTTGTTGTAATTCAGTTAACCTTTTGTAGTCAGTTCTTCTTTGATCTTTTACAGCTTTCCTTTCATTTGGAGGGGAGAAACTTTTTAACCTGTGTTACCCATAGGGAACACTTAATACTTCTAGGTATGAAATCTGAAGCCTCTGTACAGATTGGGAGTAATGATGAATCACCAGCTGTAAACCATGCTTTTGATATGCACTGTCCATTTAGAATGACGTCTTTTGTCTGCTTCCTTCATGAATGTAATCACTTAAAATTCTGGAGCCATAACTAAGCTTTAGAAGGGAAAGCGAGCACCAGCTCCAAAGTAAGGCTAACATGATAAAATCTCATTATAGTTACAGTCATGTTACTTTTTCAGAATCTAATAATATTTTGACTCCAGACTGCATTCTTATTAAAGATGTAAGCTTGCCAAATTCAGGATACAACCTTGGCAGAATCTAGGCAAAAAGAGAAAGTACACTTTGAAGATTAAAAGGAGGAAGTGCACAAAAATAACCAAAGACATATGTATTCATCTTGTCTGAAGTATATAACCTGTAATACTCATAGATCCTTTGTCTCTGTGACCACATTTCCCCACTTCTCTATCTGAATAGGGAATAGCAGGGTCTAAAGCATCAAAGACAGTGCAAAGACGCAATGGGAGTTGGTAGAAAGGAGGTCTGGAAACACAAGAGGTAGAAAAGAATATATGACGGCAGTATAATAGAGTTTGAAACACACGTGACCTACCCAAATGACAGTCTGTGGCTAAGAATTATTTATTTATTTGTTTGTTTGTTTTATTTAATAGACCACCCAACTCCATTGTGATGTTGCAGATGTTTGATTACTAATATTAATCCTCTAATGACCAAGATGTTATATATATGTAAAATAAATTTGCTTGAGCTGTGTTGTCCCCTTTCATGTAGTGCTTAACTAACTTTCATATCAAAAAGGAAGACTTGGAACCATGACCATTTCTTTGTCAGTTAATATCATGAACCTTCCTTGCAGAGGGAACAAAAAAATCAAGATGACAAGATATGTCCTACTACAAGGGAGGTGTGTAGTGTGTTGGTTTATGTGAAAGTGGGAAAAGAAGAGTTGTATCATTTGCTCTCCTCCAGCTGTTCTGAACATGGGAAAATATTGTCAGAAACAAACATTTTATACTTGGACTAAAATAAGATTTTTTTTTAATTTCACAACTTTATACTTAGGATTCTTTTAATTATTTTACCACAATAAAAGAAACCATGATTGAGAAAATGAGTGAACCTAGTCACATCTTGGTCCTATATTATATGTAGAGAGGGGCTATGACATTTCAAGTGGAACAAACTTCAACTGTGAACAATTGGTAATAATTTTAGGTAATTTTACATATAACTTCTGAAATCTTTGCAAGACTTCTGCTGCCTCATCACCCATCTCTGTGTCTTACATTTGAGCTGCAAATGGATAAAATGCCCAGCTTTCATGTGCATCATTATAGCCTTATTTTCCTTGGAGGAAACATTTAGGTTTAATCCCAGGAAGAAACTCCAGCCATCTTAGACTTGTCTTCACTTGGTGCATAAGAACATAGGACCCATTTGACTGGGTTCAACAATTGCCACTTTGATCTGGTACTAAATAATCCAGAGGTTTATAGTGCCAATAACTTTATATGAATGCATTTTAATTATTATTTAAAATACTTAATGCTTTTTAAGTTAATGCTTATTACTAGTTATTCACAATTGAAGTTTGTCCCACTTTAAATGTCATAGCCCAGAGCTTTCCAAACTGTGTGTCGGGACACGTTAGTGTGTCGGCTGCAGTGTCTGGGTGTGTCGCGGCTGCCGCCACCTCCAAGCCCTGCCAGGATTCCGCGCAGGTCCTAGTGCCTGCCTTGTGCCTTGCTGCCTCCAAACCTGCTGTGATTCCGTACAGGTCCTAGTGCCTGCCTTGTGCCCTGCTGTAAGAGTGTTGCAAAATGATGCATATCTAAAAAGTGTGTCACCAACACGAGAAGTTTGGAAACCTCTGTCATAGCCCCTCTCTACATCTAATATAGGAAAAGACATGGCTAGGTTCACTCATTTTCTCAGTCATGGTTTCTTTTATTGTGGTTTGTTGAATAAGAAATAAGCTGAGTTCATACAAAGCATTGAGCCATAAACTAAGTATATGTGACTTCTTTAGAGTATTTGAGTGGAATAGTGGCTGGTGACACGTCAAAATGTAAGCAGGACCAAGACAAATAAATTTGGTTAAAAAGAGAAAAATATATTTAATTTGATTTCCTCTTACATTCAAATTTGCAGTTTAGTGGGAATTTTAGAGGGGCTCTGGAGGTACCATATCCAAGGCTTTCAGGGAGCATTTGCAATTTTCACATCTCAGCTCGTATAGTCTATTGGCCTGTTTTTCTAACTCAGTACTGTACACAGTGGTTCTAGTACAATATAATTCTTCTGAAGGAAAAAGACCAATTATTACAGTTTTCCCAACCTTATTGATTTCATTGGAGAACAGAGAGTTAACCATCCCAGTGAAACTAATTCCTCCCCATATACATCAAAATAGGCAGCAAAAGTGAAAACATGGGGTGGGGGGTTAATCTTGCTCCTCTATATGGGAGCAACAAAAAAAATGTATGGAATGCTAAGAATATGTTTCAGAGAGAGAGGCACAAAACACCAAAAGGCCAAAATGTAATGGTAAAGTTCTCTTCCTGAATGCACATCAATTGACTTAAAAAGACAGTTTAAGAAACTGCTTTCTCTCCTTCATACGTGTGTGCTAAGAAAATGTGGGAGCCCCAAAAGTACTTTAGACAGTGGGTCTGAAATGTGTTACTTTCTAAATTAGATTTGGACAGGCTAAGGTTGCATTGACATTAATAGTTTCAAATCCCAATTTCCAATCACCCCAATGTGCACAGGTAAGCATTCAGTCATAGGTGTTTCTGTTTCTGCATTTTGAACCTCTTTGCTTTGAAAGCTACCAGCCCGTTCTGTTAAGGTGATTCTAGATGGCCAGTAACACGTTTCCTAGATCTGAATCCTGTTCTGTGTCAATTGGAGCGTGTTTCCATGATTAGAGCTGAAACGGGGGCTGTTCGCTTTGTCCATCCAACAACTGTCTCAAACTCCATTCTGTTACCATTTGTAGCTTAATTTGAGTCATGTAAATGCTGATGGACCTCCATCCATGCTCCCTTCAGATTCAGTGCATATACCTAGTTATGCGTATCTACACTGACATATTTTTCTAGTAAATGTTTTAAAGGAGGCCTGGGTTTGGAGAAGAGGGCAGTTCAGGAAGTACAAAGAAAGCTGCTATTCTGCTTCTCAAAGAAGCTGGGGAGCAGGATGGGGCTGAGGGAATTGGCCTTTTTCTCTGAACTTCCTGTCTTCCTGTTCACCAACCCCACTATCAAAGCCTAGGCCCTTGCTTCATATTAATAACGTCTGTTCCTATCAGGCAGGAAACACAGCAGGAAGCACCGCTATATATTCACTAGCAGTTCTTGAATGTTTCCCCATGCTTTGTGATTTCTGTATCCTTAAATAGCAGAATACAGAAACATTCTGATATGTGCCACTGATACCTACACTTAGTGAGCTATTTAGAAGTTCAGACAGAAGCTAGGATGGTGTTAACAATCCCTGCCCTGTGTCATCTGATAACCAGGTCTTTCCATCCTGAAGCTAAGTTCTGTAAAACTAACACCCCTATCTGTTTACCATGGCCAGGATGGATCTAAAAGCCAGCGAACGTGACTGGCAGCTTTAAAACAAATGTCAGTGAATAACTACAAACCACATTCTCAACCATGCTCTGTGATTATGGCATGGATTTGTTCAAAATGGGATGGGTAGACCCCATACCATTAACAACCCATGTGCAAGACCTAGGCTTCAAATTGCTTTTGCGATCCCAGGCTATCTCTCAATCCCGAACTGAAGCTCATCTGTTGCCCTTTGCAAATTGATTCTAAAGGGTCCCAAGGAGATTTCTTTCTCACAACCTTTCACTTTTTTTCTTTTACAGCTTTCAGCACTCTTGAATTTCTTTCAAATACAGATAAACAGAACACTAACCTTGAGTATGCCATAGATCTATAGTATTGTCACACTTGTGGTTATATTTTTCTGTTTCCTAATAATTCATAACTCGGCATTTGTTGTTTTTTGCTGAGCTACTTAACTTTTGCTAAATTGCTTAGTTAGCTTAGTTGCCCAGTCAGTTCAGAATTTTTCTGCCTTCTTTTTCCTTTAATCGGTTTGATGCTCTCTATATATGTAATGCCAAGACTTTCACCTCCAATATCCTGGTGCCAGATCACTCTGGTTTTGCTCCCTCTTCATCAGATCAATTTTATGTATCCTTGTAAAGCTAGTCTCCCCAAGCCCTCCAGATAGTTTTAAGTACAACTCCTTCCTACCTAGCTATGTGCTAGGTAAGGGAAGACTAATGTAGGGGCTGTCTAGAAAAAAGCCACATGGAATATATCAAGTGGTTGATATATTATGGCAGAAAAGTCTACTACCTGATTTATCTGAGGAGAAAAGAGCTCTTTTGATCTATAAGCTTTACTGCAGCAACAGGTATAAAAATAGCATCTTCTAAGCCATGTTTGCCCCCTGCCTTCTATTTGTAGAACATACCCATTCTTATTCTCTCTGCAAGGCTTCCTCGGTACAATGGTTCAGAAGGGGGGGGGTTGCCACAGTATTTGTAGTCTGAATAAGATTTGAACTGGGGGGTGGGTGCTGATTGGTGAATGCAGTTTTCCTGGGAAATCAGTTGGGTTTTGGGAGTGATACTGTATCCATTTTGATTGGCCCTCCTCATCTGTTTGTTGCAGATGTTTTGGATTGGGCACCTGACTGAGTGGTAGACCATATCCAGCTTGATGGATCTGTTAATGACCCATTTACTTGAATGCCAGGCTTTTAGAAATTTTCTGGCTTTCTTGCTCTTTGTGTGGCCTATGATTTCATATTCTCCCATTTGAATGTGTGATTAATTTTAAAGGTGGCTATTAGATTTTTTTCCCCCCCAATATTGGTCTTTTATTGCAGTTTTGGATTCCTTAATTCTTTAATGTGGTTGGTCACCTACAACGAAAACACACAGACCCACATCTACAACAAAAAGATGAGAAAGGCCAATCAAAATGGAGATAACACCACTCCCAACAACTTTTAACACCTCCCAGAAGACCTTTAATCACCAATCAGCCCCCCAAGTTCCAATCTTACACAGATTACAAATATTTTAAGACACACACATACCCCAGCTGAACTATTGCACTGAAGAAGCCTCACAGAGACATGGGATGAAATGTCTGCAGAAAACCTGATTCATACCTCAGTATTGATCTGAAGCCTGGAGAACCTGAACACAAGGTATGTACCTTAAGCCAAACTGGTTTTCACATACATAAACATATGCACGTACACATACTTGTACAAATAATTTGGCTATTTCAGAACTTTAAAACCTGCCTTGGATGTTTTCCAGTTCAATATTTCTAAGCCTTTTATTTGGCAACTGAAACATGTACTTAAGCCTGCGATCCTGTGGGATGCCCTGTCCAGGAGGATGTTCCTGAGCAACACAGTAGCCTGAATCTCCCAATTTAATGGAAGAAGAGAGCAATCTTCTCCCACCCTAATGGGAGATTTGACCTCAAACGCCTCCTCATAGGCTCTGTAGAAGCCTCAGAAACCATTGCCTTTCTTCTATTGAGTTCTGGTCTTGGAAGAAGCAAAAGGAGTGTAGATTGGGAAGTTTGCTGTGGATGGATGAGCCCTCCCAGTCCCTAGGTGCCCCTAAGATAAAGAGAAATATATATCATTTCTGGAACTGGTATATATAGTTATCTCCTCATTGGTCCCAGTCACAGGGATTTTTAAAAATGGTGGAGAATAGTAATTCCTACTGGTCCTGATATATTTGGGTTTCTTTGCCTTAGTAGTAAAATTCCTAAAATTCCCAGACAGCATAGATACTGGGCTGAGGAAGGCAGATCGATAAATAGCCCTGATAATAAATCTGCCTGGATTTTCCTATCTTTCTTTGCAGGCTTCCATCACTAATTTTCTTCATCACGTGTGAAATTCTAATGGAGCAAAATTGGTGACATTTTCACAACAATATTTTTATCTATGAAAAAACAACATTGAAATTAGAAGGAAAGTATGTGTTGGGAGTGTATCATTTTCTTATTTCTGTGTTACATCTTTTGAATAATGAATCCACAGATCATGAAAAAACATCAATTTTGGTTTAAGAAATAGACGGTGGCTTTAGAGTGTTACTATTTTTGGGTGATGATGAGCCCAGATATTTTGACTTCCTTGTCAGATACAATATATGTTCCAACTGGTATATGTCATGTCACAGCCCAATCACACACAATACACCAGGGAGGCAGTTGTAAAACTTTACTGAGAAACTTGTGAGGTAAACTTTGCTGAGAAAATTGTGAGGTAAAGAACAGGCGGCCAGGGAGTGTGAGCGCAAACGCACACACTCTACAACAGAGCTTTCCAAACTGTCGCGGCACGTGTGTCGGCTGCAGTGTCTGGGTGTGTTGCGAAATGATGCCCTGCTGTAAGAATGTGTCGCGAAATGATGCATGTCTAAAAAGAGTGTCACCAACATGACAAGTTTGGAAAGCTCTGCTCTACAAAAACAAGCCCCAAAAGTCCCACGAGCTTGCCTTAAGGGAGTTTCACATTCAAAACACGATTAGTCAAGTGAGTCCAAGAGTTGAGAGTCAGGTCACAAGGTTTTCCAATCAGGAATCCAGGCACATGGAGTCCGGTAAGCAGACGGTTGTCCCCAACGAACGGTCTGGGCTTGCGGCTCCCCTTTTATAGAGGCAGACCTGGGTGGAGCTTATTTAGGAGGGTGGGGCTACTTTCTCACTCGTAGCCTCGCTGACCTCCGCTGTTCCTCTCTCTGTTCCGCTGTCCTTTCTCGAGCACTGGGAGGGGGCAGCAGCTCTGAGTCTTCGTCCTCACTAATCAGGGGCGCCCGTGCCTGCTGCTCGCTGACCAGCCCCGCCTCCTCTGACTGCTCAGGCGGCCGTTTATCTAGAGCTGTCTGCTCGCCCTCCATCTCTACGTCAGAGGCTGGCCGCCCGTCCTCGTCTGACTCCGAGCCCGAACCCCCCATGGACTCTGAGCCCGAGCCCCCCATGACAGTATATGTGTATATAGTTCAGTAGCTTTTCTGTAGTAATTATCTATCTTTAGTTTGATGTTTCTGTCCACATAGCTGTTCCAGTGATATTTTTATTGCTATAAATTGATGTTTAGACTTTGTCTTAGGGAAGAACAGGTACAGAGCCCCTGGCAAGCCAAGTTTCAATTAACCAATATCTTTCACAAAATATAGCCCAAGATTTGTTGTTGCTAGGCCTAGTATGTTGTATGTTGCCTGTCCAACTGTTGTTTTATAGTAACACATCCAGAGGAAATAGAAGTTAAAAAGAGTTCATTCCAAAGCTCTGGCATTTCTTTTGTTTCTCTTTTCACTTATGCAAGTGATACTCACTTAGCTTTTCTGTATAACCAGGATGTGTGGGTGTATTTAGCTGTGGAACTACAGAGTCAACAGAAGAGATTTTCTCCCTGCTCACAGGAATAAAGAAGGCCTGTAGACTGACAGGCAACTGAAGAACCTACATTCCGGCATATAGCTATCAGAGGGAGAACATGGTTTGATAAGGACTCAATATTTTCAATTAAAGCTGCTAGCTGTAGTGGTGCTAGGAACTACCAAACTGGCTGTGTTCACATGCTGCACTAAAGTCATGGTTTGCTTAACCGAGATTTTTTAATAAACCACAATGTGCTGGGTATAGAAGACAACCTAACTGAAATCCAAAGCCATCACGTTATGACTTAACGAGTGTTTTATATACATCCCGCTTAATGAATATGACTGGAATTACATAATAGGCTGGATACAAAGTCCAAGCCTAAACAAGCCATTTTAATTGTTGACCAATGCTGTAGTGAACGTATTATTTCTGGAATCATGTATGTTTTATAAAACACATGCTCTGATTTCTAAGCTTTCAGTCTGTGAAGCTAGAAAACATTTCCTAAATTATGGGATGAATCTGTTCAGTCCTTGGTTGTCTGGCAGGTCTTTCAGTTACAGTTTTGGCAACATAAACTAGTTCAGGGAACATTTTAACAAAAGAAGGGCTGTATAAATTGGCTAAGAGCCAAAGAAAGGTCACCTGTTATTATATGACACAAGGCCCTTAGGGGAACTTTGCTGATTCATGTGATGGGTAAATAAATTTATCACATGCAATGCAGGCACACTTATTCCATATCAGATGGGATTTTTATCATGGTATATGATCAGCTGCGGCATGTTCAGACCTTCAGTTTCTGTGCTTTGGGAAACATTTTGATTAATTTCTCCACCCCACCCCACCCCACCCAGTGGTTAACAGTATCTCATGAAATGAAGTAATAAATTCAAGTTAAAACTGCTGTTTGTCAACATGGTGGACAATAGAGTAAGCTTTTATTGCCTTAAAAATGGAGCAGAAGGAGTTGGTGGTAGTAAGAGAGTTGCTTCTATAATGAATTAACATTCTAGTTCCATCTCAGTGGTCAGACAGTTCTTATTTGGACTTCCCAACCTGGTCTCCTCCAGATTATTTCTGACCACAACATCTACAATTCTCAGGGCCCAGCTGGCTCAGAATCTGGGCAGCAAGCTGGAGAGAGCTGCCTTCTTACCATGTCACATGATATCCATCTCCTGTGTGAAAGCAGAATCACTGGCTGGCTATAGGAACAGAAGGTGAGGACATTCAGGGCAGCAAACCTGGCAGCTTTGAGGTGAGAAGTGCATTGAGGTGGGAAGTGCATTCATGGAATTAGTCCATCCCACATCATTAAGCTATTTCAGGGCCCTGACTGTAGATACAATATTGACAAGTCAAATATCCACGTCCATACACTTTGGATAGGATTAATTGTAAGGCTGGTTTTGTTCTACTGAAATTTGTCCAGATGGATTGTGATTGCAACTCATTGGAATGTGGGAGTTTTAATCCCAGCCTGTTTAAACAATATCAAGCTAGAGAAGGACACTGAATACATTTTGCAGATGTTAGGGCAGAAGTAGACCAAGTAAAGAATAGGATAAAAAGACAAGTCTTTGAATATCAGAGTGTTCTGACGAATATGAGTGGCAAAACCTTTTGCAAAATTCCATCAGTTTATTTATTTTTTCTTGTCCCTTCCTGTAGACACCTAAAAAAAACCAGAAACACATAGAAAGGTTATTTACACTGAAAACCTGGATATAGTTCTGCCAAGAACACCATCAGTTTTTCTGGATTCAGCACTCACTGTATATCTGTGTTTGTATGTGCATACACAAACAACTTGTCTGGGCATTAATCAATCCTCACTTTCACATTTCCAAATGTTTTATTTCAAGTACAAGTGATAAACTGGTGATCTCATCTTTCTGATATGCATCTCTGACTTGGATGGTATACATACATACCCATCATGCTATTCCCTAATGGAATAAGCACTGTTATGAAGGACACAGAAAAGAAGTTAGGAACAAAAAGTCAAAAGAGTTAAATGCATGAGATAAGAAGAAAAGGAAACGTAGCTAAAACTAATTTACATGAATGTCATTCACTGTACCTTTCTATCCTTGCAAATAATTCTTGCTTCTACCACATCCATACACTGCTTCATACATTGCCTTTGTATTTTAAACTTCCCAGCTGTCTTTTTGAGGATCTCATCATCTCCATCCAGCCATGACTTTCTTAGTCTTCCCCTTCATCTTGATGGAGTTTTGAAGGTTAATAAAAGAACTCCAAGCAGCTAACAACAATCTTGCAAAGTAGAAGCGTGAACCAAAAAAGGACTTGCACATTAAGCTTAATTATGTTCAGAAATAAATTCAGTCTTCACACAGTAGTTAGATGAATAAAAAAAATAGAGATAGCTTACATTTATTCAGTAGAACTGGATACAAGTAGATTCATAGTAGAAAACAATCATCACCGGTTCTTTGTAGACAATCATTATGGAAATGGAAATGTCTGTGTGCAAGCGAGATGAAAAAATGAGAGCTGCATTCTGCAGCACCTCCTGCTTGCAGGTGTGCCCAAAGAGTAATGGAGATTGTTAATCCCCAAACTCAAGAAGGAGAAAGGAAGTGGAAATCAGGTGACCCATGTGACATCCCACAAGCACAACAGAGATGCGTTTACTGGAAGGACCCCCTTTATGCTTATGAGACAATGCTGAGTTGACCCCTGATAATTCCAACACATCTTGGCCGCCCAACTCCAGTGGACTCTGGGCAGCATACACAACTAGAAAAAAACATAAAAGCAGCTAAAAACATTAAATCCAAACACATCGCAGAGTCACTGGTTTGAGATGGGCGGCTATATAAATTGAATAAATAAATAATAAATAAATAAATAAATAACACGATCTAATAAACAACAAAATCAACAAAACAAAACAGGCTGTTAAATAATAAACATCATTGACTCTTTGTGGCTTGAATCATGTCAACTGGATTTCTATTTTCTCAGTAGAAACGTTTCACTCCTTATCCAAGGAGCTTCTTCAGTCTGAGTAAAGTTAGTAAGGGAATCCTTAAATATGTTTCTAGGGTGGCTGTGTGACCTTGCACCTGGGGCTAGGTCATGGTTATTTTGAGATGTTTATTTATATGTTTATAAACATCTCAAAATAACCGTGACCTAGCCCCAGGTGCAAGGTCACACAGCCACCTTAGAAACATATTTAAGGATTCCCTTACTAACTTTACTCAGACTGAAGAAGCTCCTTGGATAAGGAGTGAAACGTTTCTACTGAGAAAATAGAAATCCAGTTGACATGATTCAAGCCACAGACTGTTCCACCTGGATGACTGAGAACCTTCATTGACATCATTGACTCTTCCAAACTCTCACTTCCATATAGCACAGTGGGCAGAAGCACACTCATACACAGTCATTTTTGCTTCTTTTGACAAACATTCCTCACAACAGACTATGGTATACACTGCCTAGTACCTTTCCACTAGCTTTTCCACATGTTAACATTTCCTCATCTGTTCCTGTCTTTAATAAGCAGTCTACCAGAAGTACACATCTTCATCTACTTGCTCTAGTGTTTTACTATTTATGTATAACTTGCAATTGTTCACTCCATTTTCTCTGTCAAACACAGCTTCCTTGGTCTTTGATACATTGTCAGATCCATAATCTAAACTTTGCTGTAAATTATTTGAGTTCGTGGCTGACAGAAATATCTTCATCCTAAAATATATATAGAACTCTAATGTCATCACAAGCATTTCTTATACCAGAGCTTTCCAAACTGTGTGTCGGGACACGTTAGTGTGTCGGCTGCAGTGTCTGGGTGTGTCGCGCCTGCTGCTGCCTTCGAGCCCTGCCAGGATTCTGCGCAGGTCCTAGTGCCTGCCTTGTGCCCTGCTGCCTCCAAACCTGCCCTGCCAGGATTCCGCACAGGTCCTAGTGCCTGCCTTGTGCCTTGCTGCCTCCAAACCTGCTGTGATTCCGCACAGGTCCTAGTGCCTGCCTTGTGCCCTGCTGTAAGAGTGTGTCGCGAAATGATGCCCTGCTGTAAGAGCGTGTCGCGAAATGATGCATGTCTAAAAAGTGTGTCACCAACATGAAAAGTTTGGAAAGCTCTGTCTTATACATTTGTCCATAATTACATTAAACAACCAAAGGGAAACCCCGTGTTCTTGTCTTTCTCTTAGTTCAGTATTGAACCATTCACTAAGCAGTTCATTTATTCTCATACATCCTTTACTTCCACATACTGTAGCTCTTACCACATTTTGCAACCAATCTTCAACTCCATATTCACTATTCACCATATTCACTAAAACATTCCATAATCCAAGTTTATTTATTTTAAACCTACTTTCTCTAAATCAATAAATGTGCCATGTACTTATTCATACAGTGTTTTGCTGAACAACAAAAATTTGAATGCCATACCTGCCCAGCATAAAGCAGATTCCAATCGAGGAGGAAAAAAAAGCAGATTGCTCTCCCAAACTTTGATGATTGCTGCTACTTATACCCTTTCAATCAGAATTCCGTCAAATGCTTTCCAGGAACACGTAACAAACTAATATTGCAGTTGCACTTTTGCTGTCTTTTCTGTTCTGTAGGGAAACATTAACGGTATTATTCCAGTTATCAGCCACAGATGTCTTTTCTAAGCAAATACTCACCAATCACCATTCTCACTCATTCTTTGATCTATGAATGGCCAAGTCACTTTTTTGTACTTTTCCATCTTACTCCTACCCATTTATACATGATTTCATTCATTCAGAATGTTGCATAATTTCCCCAGAACTGATCTCTGTTTCATCCATTATTACAATTCACTGGAGCACTACATGCAACTATCACCAACTTATGGACTCCTTATTTACATACTGTATGCA
This sequence comes from Charina bottae, assembly GCA_023362775.1. NCBI lineage: Eukaryota > Metazoa > Chordata > Lepidosauria > Squamata > Charinaidae > Charina > Charina bottae. Next base: position 1,013,578 of record JALMGJ010000012.1, read on the forward strand.
GTATGATCCAGAATACAGCAGCCCATGTTCTTACCAACATTGGGAACATGCCTTGCACTGGTTGTTTCCGAATAGTCTTCAAGGGCAACCCCATGAAAAGTGTGTTGCAGGAATCCAATTGGGTGGTGATAACGGCATGAATCACTGTAGTTAGCTCTTCCTGCACCAGAAAGGGTTGCAATTGGTACACCAGCTGAAGTCTGGTGAGATGCAGAATTGGTGCAGCAGCCAAAGCCTAGTAAGATATAGAAGCAGTAGACTGGTTTACCAGGCTTGTAACTTAGCTGTATCTGTGCCACATGCAACATTCCCTGATAATGTAAGGATAGCACGGGTCACTTTTGGCATCTTTTGGCCAATAATCCACAAGTGCAATCAAAGCCCATTTTTACCACAAACAAGTTCACACTACTCTATGCAAGCCAGAATTGCTTATCTAGAGACTACCTTGCAAGCCAATACAGGTAGTCCTCACTTAACGACCGCAATTGGGACCAGCAACTCCATTGCTAAGCAATGTAGTCGTAAAGTGAAATATCACGTGACTACACCCAATTTACAGCATCAGTTCCAGCTGCGGTTGTGAAGCAAATCATCCACGGTTGTTAAGCACAACATCACGTGACCATGGCTTGTGACTCCCTGCCGGCTTCCCCATTGACTTCGCTTGTTGGAAGCTGGCTGTGAAGGTCGCAAATGGTGATCACATGATTGCAGGGACACTGCAACAGCCATAAGTTCAAGGACCAGTCATAAATCTACTTTTTCAGTGCTGTCGTAAGTTTGAATGGTCACTGAACGAGGCAGTCATTAACTGAGAACTACCGGTATACTGCTGCCCTCTCCCCACTAACTAGGTGGTATTTTCAGTGTACTGATCCACTGAGGCTATGTCTTAGTCAACTGCCAAAAATGTAAGGCCAAGTGCATTTGTATACTTGTGAAAGGGCATGTTCTGTGTAGGATGATGATGTACAGTATCAGTCTATAAAGTGACGACTGTATTTAGTATCTGCCAAAATATTAATTCATGTAATAAAAGCAAAGATATTTAATGTATACCAGATTGAAAAACAAACTCCATTATATTCAAATAAAGAACTGTTCTCTGCAGTGAGGATCGACTGAGTGTATAATCAAATGGTTGGCATATATTAGTTACCAAAACAAAGATAATGAATGCAATTTTGTTTTGAAAACTACACAGTGTTTTAAATATTTAGTTGAGCACACAAAATCAGGTTAGAAGCTTTCATAGAACTGAGACTGTTTTAAATGTTAACACATTGACAATACATCAGACAATACTAGGTTGGAAGTGAAATTAAAATTGTTTGCAGATCATCCTGTATGGCAATTGCAGAAACACTTTTTCTGTAGGTAGTTGTAGTGTATGGACAGCAATAGATTAGTTGCCAATATTATTGCCACACATGTTAAATAGTGACCTACATGTGCTTTTTATTGTTTCTCATATCATGTTGTTTCTACAGTACATAGGGAAAAAATATTTTTAATCTTACATACCAAACAAATAGGAGGCCAAAAGTTGGTAGAAGATTAATATAAATTGCAAATGGGATAATATTTTTTAGAAGTCTTTGCTGTGTTTTATTTATGTATTTATTCCCCAGCTAATAAGGATATTTAATTTATACTGATGCAGATTATATGGTACATGAGATAATTCTTACTCTTACTCTGTCCATTTGATTAGCATGTAATATTGTTGCATATTATCAGAACAGCTCAGGTGCTGACAACTGTTCCTAGCCTGACATATTGATGTAATTTGACTTTCTGCCTGACCCAGCTTTTTCAAATACATTGGCAGTATGATTTCACTAGTTTTGTACTTTTTGGGGTTTTGCTTCTATAGTACTCCAGAATAAGAATCCTTGCTTGTGGTCAGAGGATTACATAACTAACTATTCCAGAAGATATATTTACATATACCAATGACCTGTTCTTAACTGGTATCTGAAGAGCTACTAGCAATTCGTGCTGTAAACTATACCTTGAATGATGTTTACTCTGTCTCTTCAATGTGTCAGTTTTCTCAATCGTGGAATGGTTATTTTCAACTTACAGCAGAAATAGATTATATGGTTTCCCAGATGCTGGTGAACCCACTATCCCTAACCAGCATGGTCAATGTTGGTTACAATTCAATGGAGGAGTACACATCACCATCCCGTCTCAGGGAATCAATACAGAAAAAGTAAATTAGTTCAAGCTGTCCATGGAATAAATACCTCTTTCTTCATACATAGTTCAATCACTTTCTATAAACTTCCCTTGCAAAAACCTGCTATGGGTTTGCAGAACTATTGCTAGCAAACATTTCCTTGCTTGACAACCAGATCATTCATCTACAATCCCTGCCTCTCATCCAGAAGTTACCGATTCCAATCAAAATTTAGCTAATTCTTGGCCTTACTTTAAATGCTTAAATGCGAACTATTGCACAAGAAGTTCAATTTTTGTACATGAATTTGACATTGATGGGAGGGAATTTGGAATGCTAAATAGATTTCCCCATCTGCTTGGAGCCCCAGTTCAGCCTCTTTGAGAGATGTTCAACTTCTAATTCTCTGAGGACAATTCTCCAGGCAGTGGCCTGAGAATAAGAAGTCCTTTTTTCACCATAGAACCTAGCTTCTTATCAGACTGTGTAATAAAAATGGAATTGCATTGTAATAAGAGCCGTGTAAATATGGAACACCTACACTCAAATATAAATTAGTTATAACACATTAGAATCAAAGGGATGGCAACATTGCCTGAAGCCTAATAACATGTATATATGCATTTTGCAATTTTCCTTACCTTACAAAAATTATGGGCAAATTCTGATTTAAACGTGAGAATGGAAGGGTAGGAAGTTGCTTCAGATGAGGGATTTGAACAGATGAACATTTTCTTCTCTTTGCTTAGTAATATTTATACTTGCTTTTTAAAAAATGACTAAATTATGCTGGCTACTTTTCATTCCAACACTGGTCTGAAAACAATGGATCAAAGAATATTTGGTTTTAATTAGAATTATTTTTAAGATAAATGCTTTGGATTACGTTTTTAGGAAAAAAAATAGACTTGACTTCTAGACCAGGACTTGGATTCTTCTTAATGCTGAATCCAAATATACAATGTACCATTTTCATATCCAGAAACCCACATATACTGTATAAATAGCTCTCTGCTTCGTCACCCTTCTGCTGGAAATCAATAGAAATGGAAAGCTGGCTAAAGAAAACATAACTCAGATCCATTGTGCACTTTCTCTCCAATGCTTCTTGTACTCCTCCTTTCTGGTTGGAACAATAACTACAGAGAAAGGGACATGCCAGTTGGCTCTGTAAGGCTCTTTCCATCTATCTCCCTCTCTGCAATAATGTCATCATTGGAATTTATTAAAAACTCTGCATTATATGCAGAAGAATCACTATTCCTTCACTTTCAGGATTCACTCAAAGTGAAACAGGGCTCCTCCAAATCATCCTCAAAATTGATCTCTGTCCTCCCAAAACTTTCAGAGAGATTAAGAGACTCACAATGATATAGACCAGTGTTTCTCAACCTTGGCAGCTTGAAGATGTGTGGACTTCAACTCCCAGAATCCCCTAGCCAGCAAGGCTAGCTGGGGAATACTGGGAGTTGAAGTCCACACATCTTCAAGTTGCCAAGGTTGAGAAATACTGGTATAGACACTACTCCCAGGACAGGTAGAGGGAAAGGGAGGACATGTATTAGCACTGACAGCTCTAACTTCCTAACATCAATAACTTTACCAAGTCTTTCCCTTCTAGTTCCAGTCAAAGGAGGGATATATCAGGAACTGTATTTTCACTCCATGTTTGTGATAACATGACACAGCCATTCCAGCACAGAATATTGTGATATGCTCACACACACACACACACACACACACCCCTTGCAGAAAGCATGAAATTGTTATTTGCCTCAGGCAAGTCTATTTCTACATCTCTTCTACTTCGTATCTTGTAGCCTCCACTCCCTATCAGCCCAATTGGCCTTCAGCCCTGCAGTTCTTTTCAGATTGAGAAAACTGAATAGATCAGCTCCACTGCATTGCATCACAGTAGTAACTCCCTGTGGAAGTAGTTGTGCCAGTTTTTCATTGCAGAAGAAAGGATTATAGCAATACCACATTGTGGAGTATGAGAATTTGGAAGTAGGAGAAATAGGAAGGGTGTGAGCACAAAAATACATGTTGGAGGATTGAGCTGTTTCTCTTCAAGACAATACTATCAGTATTTGTTTCACAAAGTCCTTTAACATAATTGAAGATGTGGAAGAAGCTGTTCAAAAGTGTAGTCTGCAGTGTGATCACCAGGTGGAGCTGGAAAGAGACATACCTGATTCATCTGAAGAAATTAGCTGCCAGGCTAAAATATTAAGTTCTCCGTGCTGTGTATGATATCAAAATATTACTTCAACAATCATTCTGGGCAATTGAAGCTTTCATGGCAGCAGGGAAGAATTCCTGTATTGCTTGGTTTGCACTGTATGCATAACCTTGGATAATCAAACCATGATTTCCTCAAGTCAGTTCTCTGGGTTTGCATAACATATGGGCTGAGTTTGCAGTTGCCTATTTGCAGTTCAGTGAGCACCATCTATTTCCCAAAACAAATCCTTGTCAGTGAGGATATCTGCAACAAAGCAACAGAATATATCTACCCTCCCCCAACTGAAGCCTTTGGGATTGGACTTCCTTGACTCTGAACTAAGATAACTATTATGGATGGAAATCATGGGGGATGCCATTCTGCAGGATGCCTGATTTGGAAAGAGTGGTCTACACAGGCAATCAATCTGACCTCTCTTCACCAACAGAGAAGCTCTTGTGCTATCCAGCTATCAACCATCCCATGGGGAGAAGGTGTATGGGACTTATGAATTCTTTGCATGAACTGCCTTTACCCATCAGCCCAGCTCTGCTGTCTTACTCCTGAGGCATCTTGAAAAATAACAAGAGCTGACCTGATCAGCATGTCCAGCACCCTCATTCACTTTCCCCAGGTCATCCTGTAAGCATTGAATGAACAGTGAATATGGAATGATGGAAGCCACATGAATTGTGTAGCTTCCACCCTGTCATAGGCACTTTACAATGGATAGGAAAAACTCAAAGTCATCCAAACTCTTTGGCTAGTTTTAAGCACTAGAACAGAAGTTGGTAAACTGTTTTTTCCCCCAGTAACCCACCGAAGTGGTACCTATTAATCTACTTGCATTTGCTTGCTTTCGAATTGCTAGGTTGGCAAGAGCTGGGGCGAGTGCGGGAGCTCACTCCGTCACACAGGGCTAGGGATTCGAACCTCCGAACTTGCGATCTTCCGATCGACAAGCCTGGCATCTTACTCGCTGAGCCACCACGTTCCCTGTTCATGTAATATTCTGTTGTTACAGCCAATTTCAATAAAAGTAGTTTAAGGGGCGTGGTGGCTCAGCGAGTAAGATGCCAGGCTTTGTCAATCAGAAGATCGCAAGTTCGGAGGTTCAAATCCCTAGCCTCACGTGACAGAGTGAGCTCCTGCACTCGCCCCAGCTCTTGCCAACCTAACAATTCTAAAGCATGCAAATGCAAGTAGATTAATAGGTACCACTTCGGTGGGTAGGTAACAGCGTTCCGCGTGCGTCATGCCGGCCACATGACTGTGGAAGCGTCTTCGGACAGCGCTGGCTCTTCGGCTAACAAACGGAGATGAGCACCGGCCCCTAGAGTCGGACACGACTGCACAAATGTGCAGGGGGAACCTTTACCTAACTCTTCATTGGATTCACTCTTCCTTACTCCATATGCAGTTGTAAGCAAATAAGAATAAGTGGTTGATCTCATCCCCAGGATTGCCTGATGCATTAATTTTTTGGAGCTTCCTACTCTCAGTATATACAATATGCTTGATTAGTGACTTATTTAAATAATGTGTAACTCAGTCATGAGGCTTACATGGCAGGATTTCTACATAATCCATGGAACTTTCTAAAATAAAATGGTTGTTTAGGGGAAACCAATACAATGAGTTCACACATCACACAAAGCTATAATGTGGCTTATATGATTTTGGCTTTATATGACCTGTGAATAGCTGTTGTGCTTTGTAAACCATTGCTTATGGCTGTCCAGCATGGGTGAATAGGCAACTATGGCTTCTTCAGTCAGCCATAATTAAAATAAACCATGTTCTCAGATTGCAAAAATATTGCCTTATCCATCTATTTATCTATGATAAACACATATATTCATAGATACCCATCAAACTATTCCCTTTGGGATAAACAATATTATGTAAGTAGATTTAAAAAGTAAGAAATAGAAAGCAGAAGAAATTGAAGACACAAGATGAAAAAATTAAGTAGTTTGGTCTAGTGGTTAAGGCAACAGGCTAGAAACCAGGAGACTGAGAGTTCTAGTCCCTCCTTAGGCATGAAAGCCGGCTGGGTGACCTTGGGCCAGTCACACTCTCTCAGCCCAACTCACCTCACAGGGTTGCTGTTGTGGGGAAAATAGGAGGAGGAAGGAGTATTAGGTATGTTCGCCGCCTTGAATTATTTATAAAAATAATAAAGGCAGGATAGAAAATAAATAAATAAAATAAATAAATAACAACCTAGTTTATGCCAGCATCATTTACCTTCCTTACTTTTCTATTCTTACAAACCATTCTGGTACTTCTTTTCGAGGATGTCATCAACTCCATCCAACCACAATTTCCTCAGTCTTCTTTCTTTTAACCCATTCACTGTTCCTTCATGTTCTTTATAATTCAAATTTCATTCATTCTCTTGACCATCAATAAAATGTTATACTATTTTTATTCTATTTATTTTGTAAGATAGCTTAAATTCCACACTTTTTATAAGATGTTAAAGCACTCTTTTGTGACATGAGAGTTGCATGGCATAGATCTGATCCTAATATACTGTGCATACTGTATAAACACATATCTCTACAGTACATAGAATTTCTCACAAAAATCTTCTCTTTGCAGTTATCTTAATGCAGCTGAACTGTTGGAGGCAGAAGCTGAATTACTGCTGCAGGCTGTGCCCTTCAGATCCTTTGCCTTCGTGTAGTCCTTGTTTTTTCTATAAATGAAGTTTGTCTATGAACACTTCCTGAGGTGAGCCTTGGTGCCACTTTAGACAGGCATCACAGCTTTTGGAAAGCTTTTTGGGTTCTGGCACATTATTGGACCTTGCACAATCCTATTTTCTGGAGCTTCTTTGTTAACTAATTGGGATAGTCAGGCTGGAGTGCAACCCAGGGAAAATCCTAGTCAGGCAGGGACTTATTTATTTATTTAATTTATATGACCGCTCATCTCCCCCAATGGGGGACTCTGGGTGGTTTACAATAAAATCAAGTTTAAAATACAAACATAAAATTACAATTTAATTAGCATAATATAAATAAATATAAAATCCAAATTTGGCGAATTGACTTCAAATAAAAGAGAGGACATTATGGTATTAACCACCCCCATGAGGAGCTGTTACTTTCCCCCTCCCACGCTAGGCGGCAGAACCAGGTTTTCAGATCTTTCCTAAAGGTCGGGAGGGAGGAAACCTGCCTCAGCTCTGGGGGCAAGATATTCCAAAGGGCGGGCGCCACTACAGAGAAGGCCCGTCTCCTGGACCCCACTAGATGAAATTCCTTTATCGATGGGGTCCGTAGCAGGCCCTCCCTGAATGATCGGGTGGGGCGGGTTGATGATATGGGGATAAGACGGTCCCTCAGGTATCCTGGCCCCATGCCATGTAGGGCTTTAAAGGTAATAACCAACACCTTGAATTGGACCCGGAAGCAAACCGGCACCCAATGCAGCTCGCAGAGCAAAGGTGTTATATGTGCTGATCTTGGTGCACCCAAAATTGCCCGCGTGGCCGCATTCTGCACCAGCTGTAGCTTCCGGATATTCTTCAAGGGTAGCCCCACGTAGAGCGCATTGCAATAGTCTATGTGGGATATGACAAGGGCATGAGTGACCATTCGGAGGGCATCGCGGTCCAGGAATGGGCGTAACTGGCGCACAAGCCAAAGCTGTGCAAAGGCCCTCCTAGCCACGACTGCCACCCGCTCTTCAGGCAGGAGTTGTGAGTCTAGGAGGACCCCCAAGTTCTGCACCGATTCTGAATGGGGTAGTGCCACCCCATCCAGAACCAAAGATGACAACTTCCCGGACAGCACGGGGCCATCTATCCACAGCCACTCGGTCTTGCCAGGGTTCAGCTGAAGCCTGTTGTTCCTCATCCAGGCCCCCACAGCCCCCAGACACTGAGACAGGGCAGCGACTGCATCACTTACTTCACCTGGGATGGAGATATACAATTGAGTATCATCAGCATATTGATGATACGTCATCCCATTTTGTCGGATGATCTCACCCAGCGGTTTCATGTAGATGTTGAATAGGAGAGGAGAGAGAACCGAACCCTGCGGTACCCCACATAAGAGGGGTTGTGGATCGGATATCTCCTCTCCTATCACCACCGACTGGAAGCGGCCTTGGAGGAAGGAGGTGAACCAGCGCAAGACTACGCCACCCACCCCCAACTCCCTAAGCCGACCCAAAAGGATACCATGGTTGATGGTATCGAAAGCCGCTGAGAGATCCAAGAGAGCCAGGATGGATGCACTGCCTCCATCCTGCTCCCGCCAGAGATCATCCATAAGTGCGACCGATGCAGTCTCTGTCCCATATCCTGGCCTGAAACCTGACTGGAAGGGGTCTAGATAATCCTTATGGTAAGCATGACAAAAAGCAACATTCTTTAAAAATTAACTCAGAATCAAGCATATATATGAATCCAGTGCTGTTGGATATTCACACAGATCAAGATTGCTTTTTTGTAACAATTGATTCATAGAAACGGGAAAATATGCCTTAATGGACCAAAAGATACTGTACCTGAACTGCAGCACATACGTCAGACCACTAGACACTTATTCACCATTGCCTCTAGGATCTCAGAAAAAGAACTGAATCTAGGACCTTTGGCATTGTAAACCATTTGCTCTACTATTCATTTAAAAACAGACTAGGAGTCTAAGGGCTGATTTAAGCAAGAACATTGGGAACTGCTTTATACTGAGTTGGGTTGTTGGTGCATCTGTGTTGACTAATGGAGGCATTCTGGTTTGAAATGGGATTATTTTGAGCCATATCTGGAGACACCATGGCCGTGTCCTGGAATTTTCTGCATCTAGCACAGGTGCACTGAGCTAGGGCATCTCCCCCAAACACTGAGGATTCTGGCAAACCACACATATACTGAACATTATACAACATTAAAAACATAACCATGGAGGATTCCTAATGCATTGCATCCTCTTCATAGGGAGAAACTGAACATTTGAAACTCCAAGGAATCCTTTGAACACTCAAGGAGGGACGCTCTGGACTAGAAACTTCTGAGCCCTATTAACTTTTCCAACCAACCACATGCATTTGATTAGGAAAAAAACCAATCATCCTTTCTGCTACAATTCTACTGCAACAACTTGTGCCAAGCTAGTATTACATGCCTAGCTGGAGAAAACTAGAAGGGCCTAACCAACCTTCCCTGGAGGCACATTATTTTTTTTACTGAATTTCTAGGCTGCCCAATTCCAAAGAGATTCTGGCGGCTTCACAAGTTCAAAGAACAAAATTGTATGTAAAACTCCAAATCTAAGGAACAACATAATCCCCAACCACCCACAATTCTAAAGATTGCTTAAAGGCTGGGGAATTTGGGGAGTTGAAGTCTACACATCTTAAAGTTGCCAAGGTTGAGAAACACTGCCCTAGAGTATCTCCCTCTTTTGCTTCCCCCTTTTCACCCTGGGCTCTCTTAAATAACAGAATCACCATGTTTGGTGTCACTTACTCTTGGGGAGAGAGGAAATGGAACGGATGTACATTTAGGATGCTCAAAGAATTGGGATTTTGCAATTTCCAGTATGGATTGATTTGAACCATTCTGCTCTAACATGGTGTTCAAAACTTAATTCATTTACTTAATTCATTTTTTCACCTTCATGATGAAACTCCCTGCTTATTAAGAATGGAAGAAATGGAGAAAACACAGCTGAAACTTTTATTAAGCAAAACACATTTTTTGTTTCCCTATGAAGCAAACTATGGCCTCCTACACATGGGCTGAATGAATTTTCCCTGATCATAAAGTGATTCAAGTAGATCTCAGGGGCTACCTGAATTCAAAACAAGAGTGTGGGGCAGCCATTTTTCCAGCATGTTTTTGCTCTTAGACTTACAACTGCATTTACTGTAGTTGACTTTATGCTGTGGCTTTACAAAGAATCCTGGGTGGCTCAGAAATCTGCATATTTTTACCCAAAGTGTCTGCTACTCTTTCCCTTACACCCTGGGTCTGTTTCACCCCAGGTTTTATTGTCCGTTGCACAAATGAAAATAAATGCATTATTTTTTTTGCAATACTTACATATCTCCAGCTAACAAAGTCCTGATATACTCATAATTCATATAAGCATTAACAATGTTTTAATGTATCTGTTCACATCCTACTTGTGACATGTAAGCAGTTCTACAGTCTCACACATTGTGCTCCCTAGTTTACTAGGATTACCAGATTTGGGCTGCAAAAAGGACCTCTAGGTGGCAGCAAAGAGATACATAAAACACTACCTCTTAACTGCCATCTAGTGGCCATCCAGAAGATTGCAGTCCATATCTAATAGCCCTACTCCTTATAGGAGTATAGACACATATATACTCCTTATAAACACATCTTAAAGTTGCTAAGGTTGAGAAACACTGCCTTATAGCATAGCCTACTTGTAACCATTCACTGGTGGGGGTTATTTATTTATTTATTTATTATTGTATTTATACCCCGCCTATCCCCTCCGTAAGCGGAGGGCTCTAGGCGGCTTACATTCATATCATACATATTATATTATACAGCATATATATTACCCGCGCGTTAGGGAGGGGGTGAGGGAACCGGCTCTTCATCCGCAGGTCGGACTACATGTCCCAGGAACCTTTGCTTCTGAGCCGGCTGCTGACGTCCAGGAAGTTGTTATTTCGGGATCTGCCGTCCTCTGCCGCCATCTACGGGAACCAGCTCTTCTTGGTCCGAGGGCGACCCTCCGAAAAAGACGCCAGCAAATTGGCCCACCTGAGTGGTCCCCATTCATCTACTTGCCAATGGCTTTCGGTCTGCTGGGTGGGCAGAAGCTGGGGCTAGTGACGGGAACTCACCCCGCCACGCGGATTCGAACTGCCGACCTTATGGTTGGCAGACTAATGGCTCAGCGGTTTAACCCGCTGAGCCACTGCGCCCCATAACAGGGTTACATATTGCCCTGTTCCATAATGTAGTTTATTTGGATTTATAAACCATTGTGTGTATAAACCATGATATAAGGCATGAAGTAATGTGAACTGCAACATTAAACCAAGGATTATAACAAACCATGGTTTGATGGTAGGTATCAATCAGGCCCAGTTTTCAGCTCCAGTTTTATTCCACAATAGGTTGGGAGCCAGAACTTATGAGGTCCTTGGCTTTGTTAATTGCCATGGAGTGCTTTTCCGGTATGTTCTTATTTGCATTAGTGATAACAGAATACATTAACTGGGACAGAAAAAGTTTTACGGTGGTGAGGGGACAAAGTTAATAGATGGAAAATACAGAGGGAACATTGGACTTGCGGCTGTATTATTGCAAGGTAAGGCACCAGCTATGAAGAACAGGAGAAGGTGAATAAATCTGGTAACTGAATGAATGTGAAGCAGATTGGGGAATAGATTAGAAAGAGGTTTTAAATTAAACAGACAATTTGAATTTTACAAGGAGAACCGGTCTGATGATCTGATAGCGCTAGAATAGTTTACTGATTTTATTTCTGGTTTTAAATATGCAAGAGGACTGGTCCTTGTTGTTTCAAAAATTTATATACCACTGACACCAACTTTACTACTGTTCCAAAAGTTCAAAAAGGAAGGATTTAGTTAAAAGATCAAGCAAAGGGTGGGTCGGTGGAGGTCAAGCAGCAGCAGCTAAGTCTAGTAAGTTCAGTATGCAAAACTGCGTAATATGTTGATTGGGTATGCACCATAGAATTCCATGCTTGATTTATAAACGAATGTCTAAGAACATTAAGATTTCTTTCAAGCCAAACTTTTAAGACTGTCATAACACAACTATTTTTTCCTTTTGGGTGTTTCTAAAGTTGAGTCAGATTATTTTACTCAAAAAGTTTTCATAGCATATTTTAAAGCCAAATATTCACAAGGCAGCTTCCAAAATATAAAACAGGACACATTTTGTTTATATTTGGCTTAGTGAGATGTATATAAATTGATTGTTACTAAATTCACACCTAACACTAAGCCATAATCCATGGTTTATCAATCCTTTCTGCCTAGTGAGTTGCAGAGGCGAATTACTTTCCCCCTCTACAATGCATGGGGGCTATTTTCTCTTGTTATATGTCATGCTTTAAGACACCAGATATGCCATTTGACAAGCATCCAATGATCCAGAGTAAAAAGTTATTTGAATTGTACTTCAGACTGTAAGAAGATATTTTAATTTTTTTTTGCCTGAGATAGTTGTTTCATGTAAGAGGAGACAGAGAGCAAGCTTCATCCCTAAACTCTCAGGCACCATTAATGTTCTAATAATCGAGAGCCAGTATAGTGGAGGGTTTAAGAAGCTGGATAGGAGTGGGGAGACCCAGGCCCCCGTCTTCCCTCAGCCATGGCAGCTCGCTGGGTGACTTCGGGCCACTAACTCTCTCAGCTCAGCCTGGGCTGTTCTTGTGAAGAAAAACTAATAGGAGGAGCAAATGCTATACAGCTGCCTTTTGCTCCTGAATGTGGGGTGCAAATCAAATTGGTTAATTCATTAGGCTGACCATATTTCCTTGAGAGGAAAACGGGACCCTAACCTACCCACGGCTCGCCGGACAAAGTGGGCGCGCGCACGTGCGTGCGGGCGTGCGGGAGGGCATGCGGGTGCACTTCACCACAGGAACTTTAAAAAACGGGACAAAATGGATATTTTTCTTAAAACGACGGGACGGTCGGGAATTGTTTAGAAAACGGGACTGTCCCGTTCAAAACGGGATGTATGGTCAGCCTATAATTAATCATTCTAAAGGTTCTTTAGAATAAGAAGAAAGGCAAATCATAGCAACGCCACAAGGTTGTTTAAATCCTTCACCTGCTAACCTGCCTCACAAGGGGATCAGGGAACAGACGCAGAGCTCTCTCCTTCCTTACACAGGCAGATTTCTATACACTTCAATTAGATCAATTTAATATAGCAATTTGAATGTGGGTGAGAAAATGTGAAATGAGTCACGTGAAATAATGCCATCTTTCTATTGAAGGGTAGAAACAGAGACCAGCCTTGCAGATGAAGCCATCAAATTCCTAAACTTGATCTTCTCAGGAGGGGAAACCACAAAAATAAATCAATAATCAAACAGTTACACTTTGGCCAGCTGTGATTTTAAACAAGGGTTTTAATTTGCTCTTTCTTTAATTTAATGAGTAAGAAGAAATTTCAGCATTATAGACATGGACTGGTTTAGTTACAGATCATGCCGAACTATGGCTTATTTAAATCTATCTGTCTGTCTGTCTGTCTGTCAATTCCCTTCTCACCCCTATGGATGGTATGTGTCTTCCTCAACCTTGGGTCCTCTACCAGAGGCCTGGGAGTTTGAGGGTTCTGTGCAGTATCTTAGCTGTTCCTAGTACTGCACTCTTCTGGACAGAGAGCTCTGATGTTGTTCCTGGGATCTGTTGGAGCCACTCTCCCAGCTTGGGAGTCACAGCCCCGAGTGCCCCTACCACCACTGGGACCACTTTGGCCTTCACTTTCCACATCCTCTCTAGTTCCTCCTTTAGGCCCTGGTACTTTTCCAGCTTCTTATACTCCTTCTTCCTGATGTTGCTGTCACTTGGTCTTTCTGTGGTCTGCTCTCAGGTCCTACAGCCACTTTGCAATGGTGTTATGTGTCTTCTCTTTCTCCCATATGTTCTTCCAGTACTGTTCAGTTTCTGTTGTTGTTGGCTCTGCTGTTACTGTGTTGTTGCACTGCAGCTGGGAGTACACCTTGGATGGTTCTTTGGCGAACAGGGCATTTATCTTCTTGGCCTCTGCTTCTCTAGTGTATCAGCCTGGTAGCCAGTGCTGTGAGCCTTTGTTTAGCAGTCTCAAGGGCTTCAGATGGAGCCAGGCCCTTGTATTTTTTCAGTAGCCGAGTCTTATCCTTAATCTCCACACCCTTCTGTAGTTCCACCAGCTGACTAACTTCTCTCCGAGTTGCTTTGATCTTAGCCTCCAACCTCATTTTCCAGGGGTGGGGTATGTATTGCTGTTCTTGATCATGTAGCCAAGCATCTCCAGGATTACAGCGGCTGTAGCGTATACTGGTTCATTGGTTTGAGTTATAGTGGTAGTAGGGATTGTCGTGAGGGCTCTGTTGGCATCTTCTAGCATACTATCTGATGGTACTTCTCCACTGAGCCTTGGTAATCGGTCTCGAGAATTGACTATAGCTAGTTTATCCATGATCTTTTGCCTCATATCAGCTGCTGTGCTCTGTAATGGAGGGGGTGGCGGTGACATTCCAGCTTCAGGTGTTGGCTGCATCTACAGTTGTTCTTCTGGGTCTTCTTGAGTCTGGGATATAATGTGTAGTTGGTCTATCTCAAGTTGTGAGAGCAGTTTCCCCTTCACTATGTTGAAGCGTTGGGTAACTAGCTGTTTCTCAGTTAGTGTGGATGCAGGTCTTCTGTTCATCCATAGTTCCCTCATATGTTTCATATATCCCCACTCATTAGGTCTACTGTTGTAGTAGCATTCCATCAATTCCAGGTTATCTTGTCTCATCCATGTATGGTTTGTTCCAGTACCCCACTTATCGTCAGATTGTCCTGGTTCCCCAACATCTGACACGGACAGATGTTAATCTGGGCGACGTCCGAGCCGGCATGACTCTCTTAGTTCGTGTCACTCTCATATTTGAGGTAGGCAGGTGAAGCATTAGGGGGTCTTTGCCCAAGGACCCCTACTGGTAAGGTAGGTACCAGCCAGGATATGAACCCCCGTCTCCCGCTCCAAAGGCGGTGCTCTAACCACCACGCTATCCAGCCGCTCTCATATATTATTATTATTATTATTATTATTATTATTATTATTATTATTATTTCTAACTTATATCACCGCCCATCTCCCCCCACAAGGGGACTCTGGGCGGTTTACAATAAAGTCAGCGATTAAAAACATATAAAATACTTTATACAATCAATTAAAAATATAAAAATATAAAAATATAAAATCCAAGAGGCTGTATCTGATGTTTACGAACCGGACTGAATTTTATGGTGCGAGCCATCTCCAGGAAGAGCTATTACTCATCCCGTCCCAGGCGAGGTGGCAGAGCCAGGTTTTCAGTTGTTTCCTGAAGGTCAGGAGTGTGGGGGCTAGCCTCACCTCAAGGGGCAAGATGTTCCAAAGGGCGGGTGCTACGGCAGAGAAGGCACGCCTCCTGGATCCCGCTAGATGAAATTCTTTTACTGATGGGATCCGTAGCATGCCCTCTCTGCATGACCGGGTGGGGCGGGTCGATACTCTGGGGATGAGGCGGTCTCTAAGGTAACCTGGTCCCATGCCATGTAGGGCTTTAAAGGTAACAACCAACACCTTGAATTGGACCCGGAAGCAAACTGGTAACCAGTGCAGTTCACGCAGCAGAGGTGTCACGTGTGCCGATCTTGGGGCACACATAACTGCGCGCGCAGCCGCATTCTGGACCAGCTGAAGCTTCCGGATATTCTTCAAGGGTAGCCCCATGTAGAGTGCATTGCAATAGTCTATATGGGAGATGACCAGGGCATGAGTGACTGTACGGAGGGCATCTCGGTCCAGGAAAGGGCGAAGCTGGCGTACAACTCGAAGTTGCACAAAAGCCCTTCTGGCCACGACTGCCACCTGCTCTTCAAGCAGGAGTCGTGAGTCCAGAAGGACCCCCAGATTCCGCACTGAGTCTGAACAGGGTAGTGCCACCCCGTCCAGATCTAAAGATGACAACTCCTTGGATCCCGAGGCGCCATCAATCCACAGCCACTCCGTCTTGCCAGGGTTCAGCTGAAGCCTGTTGTTCCCCATCCAGACCCCCACAGCCTCCAGGCACTGAGAAAGGGCAGAAACTGCATCACTTAACTCACCCGGGATGGAGATATATAGTTGAGTATCATCAGCATACTGATGATACCTCATCCCGTGTTGGCGGATGATCTCACCCAGCGGTTTCATGTAGATATTAAATAGGAGAGGGGAGAGAACCGAGCCCTGCGGCACCCCACAAAGTAGGGGCCGAGGGTCGGACCTCTCATCTCCTATCACCACCGATTGGGACCGGTCTCGGAGGAAGGAGGCGAACCAGCGCAAGACTACGCCGCCCAACCCCAACTCTCCGAGCCGTATATATACAATATATACACAATATACACACACATACACACACACACACCCCATATATAATTTATTTTATAGCCCAAAGGCCCGAAAACAAGTTACAAATATAATCTAGACTTGACATTAAATAAAACAATTTAACAGATAAAATATTTAATAAATATTACATGATACACTTAAAAGCCCAACTCATTGATTTGTTACTAAAAACCTTGTTTTTATAGCCATAGTTAAAAATCTGGCTGTTGCCACTGTGATCTCAGGATCTTCATCTGCAAGTAAAATTTTTACATACTCAGAAGTATCCCTTCCTGGTTTAGATTTTAAAATAGGCCAGATAACTTCCTGCCGAAGACTCTTATAAAATTCACAATACAATAAAATATGATCCACTGTTTCAGGATCAGTATCGTTACAGGGACAAAGTCTTTGAGAAATGGGAATTTTTTGAAATCTACCATATAGCATATTTGATGGCAATACATTTAATCTGGCTTTTGAGAAAGCTATTCTGTATTTACTTAAATATAAGCTATTCAAATATTTAGGGAGTTGAAAAATATATCTGTAATTAATGCCAAAAGTTACAGGTGAACACGATACTTCGGCTTTAGCCATTAATTCCTGTACTGAATTATCCCATAATCTTTGTTTGATACAATGAAATGCTGATGACATACCGCTGGAAAATAAATAATCAGGATCAATGCCAATCTAACTTATCTTTTGAGTCACTTGTTTAAACCACATATCTACAAAAGATTCATTTGGAATTTTCTGAAGCAATCCTTCCTTATTTTTAAAAACATGTATTTGCAACCAGAACTTAATAGTGCTCAACCAGGCCTTTGTTTTCGAAGGGCATTGCCCAGTTTCCAAGAGAATAACAGAATTTGGAACACAGCTTGGTAAACTTAAGAGAGATCTTAAAAATTTTGCCTGCAATTGTGCTATGTTATTATTAGCAAATGTGATCCAGATTGAAGCTCCATATAGAATTTGTGATGCAATTTTGACATTGAAAACTTTTATTGCTACGGGAACAAATCTTCCTCCTTTTGAGTAAAAATATTGAAGCAAAGCCGTCATAGTAGATTTTGCTTTCAGAAGTATTGCCTTACAATGATGTTGCCAGGTTAGAGCATGGCTAAATAAAATGCCCAGATAACTGAAATTCTCTATTTGTGTTATTATATGATCTTGAATTTTCCAGATAATACTTTTTAATTTTTTTTTCAAAAACCAAAATTTAGTTTTATCATAGTTAATTTGTAATTGATTTTCTTGGCAATACTTAACTAGTGCCTCAAGTAGGTGTTTCAGGCACAGACCCAAACTAGTACGTGAAAGAAGAACAGCGTCATCTGCATATAACAAAACACAAATTTTCCTTTTGGCTAATGATGGACAATGGCCCTCAACCTGAAGTAATGTGGTCTCCAGATCATTGAGATAGATGTTAAATAGTGTAGGGGCCAGGATGCAACCTTGTCTCACTCCCTTCTTTTTTTTTAACTATAGTGCTTTGAATAAACCACTATCTACCCTAGTAAGTATACATAAATGTGCCCCTTTAGCAATAGGTTAATTGGAAAACACACAGTAATTAGTCTGAATAAATATTTGTATAGCAAAAACAACCCAGATCTCCTCTTTTGAATCTTAGATTTAATCTGTTTGACAAAAACCATCCGAATATTCTTCCTGATCTGAAGGCCATCACTAAGTTAATCTTCCCACTGTGTCACGGGATAAAAGAGCCACTCCCAAGAAATAACTGCCTGGCCCCTTTGCAAATAAATAATTTTTCAGCAATGAGTCACTGTATTTCTCCTATGCAGAAACTAAAGCAAAACATACCCATTTCATATAATTTGAAGACATTGATTTTAAAAGGATAAAGGGATTTCTTAAATCCAAATGCACCTAATTTTAGCACATGATTCACCAATAAAACAAATGTATTGTAACAGCAACATTTATACAGTAACATTTATACAGTTACATCAGCAACAAGCTTTTCTATTCATCATTTGCTTCACTCTTATTTAAGCTACTTAAGAATTTCAACCAGGAGTAGCTTCTAAACGCAAAATCTCTGGGCTCTTGGATTTTAGAATTCTGTTTAAATGATACATGTTTTCGATTGTATTTTTGTTTTCAAATATATTTTCAGTTCCCCTTTTGGTGTTTCATAACGTTTCTGAAAAAATGAGAGGAAGCATGATTATTCTACTTTGAAAAGTTTCTTCAGTAGTAACGTACAAAAACTCTGTGTAAGGATTAAAAAAATACAGATGGGAAAGGGGCAGACATTACTTATATGTGTGTATTTTAATAAATTAAAGAATGTATGTACAGGAAAATTCTTAGGGAAATCAGTCTTTCATCCAGTAGGTTGGAAGTTGAAAGAAAGTCTGTTGGATTCAAAATTACAGTCTCCCATTATATTGTAATATTTGAAGCTTATTCAGAAATGTGATTTTACAGATTTGTTTATATTGACTCAAGAGGATCAGAACAAAGAACGAACTGCATGTCAAGCTGTTTAGAAAATTTGGATTTCCACCCAAAGAATGTTAAGGACTGCAACTTCCAGAATCCCCAGAGCAGCATAATGGCAGAGAATTCTAAGAATTACAGCCTCAACACACATGGAAGGAGCAAGATTAGCAAAAAAAGAGACTCCAACCCTTCCTCTTCTGTGTGGGACAGCTTTCATTGTACTGTAACAGAGAACTACAGTATACCACCAATTGTTGAATTTATCATAGATTCTATGCTTGTATGACTGATTTAGGTACGTCCATCCATTTATGCATGCATGCAACTAGTTCAACCCACAGCACTGCAGATGGAAGTTCAAAACTCTTATCTGCCAAAATCATATGTGAACGGGCATGATTAAAGATCATCTTATGTTCTATGCTGTTCTGCAAGAAATATTTGATCTTTTACTGGAATCTGTCTGTTGTTGAGCTGCAAAAAGTATATAATAATATATTGTCCCCAGATGTGTATTGCATTCAGAAGAAATGGGGTGTGTGCTAAAATATTTGGAAAAGCTATACTGAAGATCCTCTGTCCAAGCAGCAAACACCCAAACTGTGGTTTGTTTACAGTTGAGACTATGGTTCCAGTACAGATCACAGGAAGTAGTCATGGCTTGCGTATGAATACTTTCAATGGTTATAGCTAATAATATGTGCCTTGGGTTCAGTTTTTAACTAACTATGTTCTGGAGTCAGTGGGTGCAGTCACACTAACTAGCCCTTTAAATGTATAAATCATGTGAATGTCATGCCTATTTTGTTTTGTCCTGTTTTGTTTTTTCTTGTTTCCAAATGTATATTTCTTATAATTCTATTCTTGGAGTGATGATTCAGCTCTTCCCAGCTGAATACTTCTTGAGTAATAATTTGCAAAAGTTATTGAAAGATTTACTTTAAGAAGGCAGTTGTCAATAACTTTATTGAAATAGTGATAAAATATTCTATTCTAAAGCTCATTTGCCTGGTTAACAAGAATGTGTGCACCTTAATCTGAATTTGGGCTGTTTCCCTGTGGGTATAGCATAATCTCATTTTATTTTGATTATTCATTATAATTCACTAGCTATTTAATCTGCAAACAAGCTGTTTGCTTTTAAAGTAAAGGTTCCCCCCGCACATTTGTGCAGTCGTGTCCAACTCTAGGGGCCGGTGCTCATCTCCGTTCGTTAGCCGAAGAGCCAGCATTGTCCGAAGACACTTCCACGGTCATGTGGCCGCATGACACGCGCGGAACGCTGTTACCTACCCACCGAAGTGGTACCTATTAATCTACTTGCATTTGCTTGCTTTCAAATTGCTAGGTTGGCAAGAGCTGGGGCTAGTGCGGGAGCTCACTCCGCATGCAGGGCTAGGGATTCCAACCTCCGAACTTGCGATCTTCCAATTGACAAGCCTGGCGTCTTACCCGCTGAGCCACCACGCCCCCTTGTTTGCTTTTACACTAACAGAATTAAGTATTTTAAGGTTCTATGAGGGCCAAACCATGGCAATCAATAATATACTCTTTATTTTTCCTAGTATTTTTGAAACATTGAATCAGCCAATTATGGTTTATTCTTTAATCTATGCTTAAGAAACCAGAGATGATTAGCATGATGTGTGAGCTAAGTAATAGAGTCCAATGCCAAACAAGAGACAGAAAGTAGTCACTTTTGAATTCTTTAGACCAATGGGATCATGTTGAACAGCTGGGTTTCCTAGCCTTTCAACTAATTGTCTGATACATTATTCTAACTAAAGATCAACTGTTCCACATGCAAGACCATCCATTCATATTTTCTCATAACTGAAACCAGGTATTATTGTACCCATGGCTTAATTTCTAAAAGTAATTCATATTATAATTATATTAAATGACAGAAAGGATTTTGAAAACCATGTCTTCTGATTTCTAAATTACTTTGTTTTTGGACTGTCACTTTGCAGTCTGCATCAAATATGTCTATTCAAAAATAAGTAACGTTGACTTTAGTAGTACTTACTCCCAGGCACTGATCTGGTATCCTCCAGATGTATTGGGTTTAATTTCCCATCATTCCTAAATACATGGTTAATGGTCAAGTTAGCAAGAGGTTGTGGAAATTGGTATAACATATGGCCTAACATATGGCCTCTGAGTGGATGGATGATGGACTAGTAGAGGTGATTATGCTTGACTTAGCTGAGGAAAGCAGAAGAAAGGAAAGACCACAGATAAGGTGGATGGATGTTATCAAACGCATTACTGGAACATTCTTGCAGAGCTGTGATTGTGATCAGAGGCATGTCAAGAATGGTGAGCATTTGTCTGTATTACCCCAACTCAATGGCACCAAATGCATTTGGAGGGCGCCAGGTTGGAGCCTCACTTTTTCAGTTGCACAGAGAAGTTCATGAATGAAGGTTTATCTATACATGTTTAGGAACACTTAAGGCATTCCGGAACTGAACTCTAGTGAATTTATGCCTGCCACAATGCAAATTATGTAAACAAATTCTTCTTACGATGGTAGTGAATAATTTCAGATTATGAAAGGTGTCCACTGGTGAAATTGTTACGAAAGGAGTTTTTCTCTGTAACCGAGCAACTGCCTAGAACAGAAATAGGATGAAACACCCTAATTATTTTCTTTCCTTGTGTCCCTGTGTTATTCGGCATGCAACAGAAGCCACGCCGCCGAGCTGACGCGAGGGAAGGGAAGTCAGAAAACCGAGAGCTCTCGTGATCTCCTGCAATCGCGTATGCAGATTACGAGCGGAGGAGAGGAAGGGGCTCAACCCACCCGCTTGCCTCGCCGTGGCGGGCGGCAGAGGTCGCTGTGGAGCAGCGTAAGCCGCCGCCCCCCTCCCCGATGAATAACGGGGCTGGGGAGAGAGAAAGAGTGAAGGCGCCGAGCCGGGGGTGGAGGAAGAGTTCACTTTGGGGGCTCCCCTCAGCAAAGAGTTGAGAGCGCGCGGGAGCCAGCTGCCCCCCTGCCGTTGCGTGGCCTGGGAAGGCGCAGCTTGCAAGGAGGACAGGTAAAAGGGCGGGGGAGCGAATCAAGCAGCGGGAGGCCGCGGGGGAGGCGCAGGAGCTGCCCCGAAGTTCTTTTGCGCGCGGCGGGGAGACGCGCGCGCCTCCGGCTCTGTCGGCAGGGATTGCGAGAGTACTACTACGAGCGAGAGCGCCTTGGGGCTGTTGCGGAAGAAGCCACGAACAGGCAACTCCCCTGCTGTGCGTGTGTTCGCGCATTTGGGAGGACGGCGGCGGCGGCCACAGGACGGTTAAAGATTGCGGCGGTGCTGCTCCGGGAACGAGAATTACGGGGGCGGCGATTTCCCGAAGTTTGTTACCGCTTGGACGCGACTCCCAGCTGTGCCGAAGAGAATGCATTATGAGGAGCCCTCCTCGCCGGCCTTACAGAGACCCCGCTATGGCTGTAAGTATGCTCGGGTTTTGTTGCCGCCAAAATGGAGCGCCCAGCCTCACCTCGTTTTCCTTTCCTCTTTCTTTTCCCCTATCGGGGGCTCGGCATACAGGCGTCCGAAGCTCTCAGGTGAGGGTGCACGCGGCCCCCCGCCCCACGGAAGGACACGTGTGCTCGGGTAGGGGTGGCGACCCGGCGGAGCGCTGTGCTGGGTGGAAGGGGCGACGGAAACACCTGTCGCTGCTTCTGCTTGAGTTACCTGAGTGTTTTGGAGGATGGGCTTTCTCTCTTCCTCCCAGCTGGCAGCTGCAAGGAGCGGGCCGAGGACTCGCCGGAAAATTACTTGCAAAGGTGTCCATATTACTCGTAACCGCGCGAGAGAGAGACAGAGAGGTTCTGCGTGTTTATTTTGGAAGGAAGTTCATACTTCGAGAGGGGATGTGAAAAGTCGTTCTCAACAGATGTCTCCATTAGTTTTGAGAGGGACCTGCTAGCAGAGTGGTCCTGCCAGCAGAGTTTTTAGGTTTTGAGGTAGGATTTCCTAAGCATTCAGAGGTAAATGCCATCTGCGATCAGTATGCTGTAGATTTTGTGGGCCCTTACTTTAGATAAGATTAATTAACAGTTTAAGGAGTAAGCTTCATTGAGTTGAAGTTCAAGGAGACTTATACCCAAGTATAACATTTTAGATCCAAATACCCAAGTTAGTATCCCCTTACAGGCAAACAATGTAAAATAAAAAATGTCAGATTCTGTACAATATCCTGGTTTGCAGATGCGGTTTCATCGACATACTGGTTTGCAGATGCTTTACAATAAGCACATCAATTTTTTTTTATCAACTTAAAAATACAGTAATTGAAATATTTTTCAAAAGATCCTCTGCGCTCAGCAATCCTTGTTCTTCCTCTCAGAAGTTCAGGGCTATATGAAAGAACTTGTATTATTTTCCCTGTTTTGGAGGTGGAAACTTGCAGCTTTTCTTAAAAGGTCTTTATTGTCCCTTCTGATAACTTATGTGGTGTTGCATTTTCTTCCTGAATATATTTTTGACTTGGGATGTATGAAAATTAGGTATTGAAGACCTTGAGGTTACTTAGCAGAAATGAGTCATAACTTAATCACTTTGAGTCTTTAAAGACATGCCTATTGTTGTAGGTATTTACCCAACTACACTTGTATGTGCTACTAAACTTGTGATACAGATAAGCAAGTACTGTGTACTTTGACCACTCCCATTACTTGTGCTGTACTGTTCCATATACCTCTCTTGGCAAGATTTGAAAGGGCAGTTAAAATTCCAAGACGTGAACATTATGATTCTAATTGCCAGGCCTGTGTAAGCCCTGGGTATCCACACAAAATGGAAATTGGGTGATAAAGCCTACAGGAGGCTGGCTTGCCCTGTACACAAATTCTGGATGAGCAGACTGTGTTTAGGGTGGGGTTCCTGAGTGGGAAAGGAACCCATTCTTCTACCTCTTTGAAATGATAAGCTGTATCTTGTGAACTCTGCTCTGGTGTTTTGTATGACTTCTGTGAACTTGCTCCTTGTTGTAAACTGGCTGAGTGTTGTTTGGGTAACTATGGGAAAATGATACATTGGCTTGGTGCCCCTCTTCCTCCTTCAGTCCTATCTAATGCAGAGTTATGCCACCATGTCCCACTGCTCATGTCCCCAAAAGGTCTAAAATTCCAGCTGAAGAATGTGCTATTTTTCTCTGACAATCATTGCCTACACAAAGGGCAACCACGTGATTCTGTAGCAGAAGTTCAGAGTCCTTCAGGCTGAGCAGGAAGTGGTTTGGAAAAAGATATACCTTTCTGAGGGTGACAGTAACGCAAAGCAGGGAAAACCATTCTTGTTTGGCAAAGCAAGGAATGGGAGCAGTTTCAAGAGCAGAATCTGGTTAATCCTTTGTCAAATTCAGATGTATTAGTATGAAGGGAATCACAAATGATTCTCTCATGCAAAGAAGAATCCTGTTTTGCAGTTATTAATAACCAACCTATGAAGAGTTTGCTCTTTAATGTTATATGCAGTCATATAACAAGATAGGCTCAAATGTTTTGTTCTTGCCAATCCTTCTGGATTTATTTTCTTGTAATTTATTCTTCCTCCTCCTAATAGCATGGGAAATATGTGCCAATGCAATCAGGTTACAGATACCTAGGCTGAGATCACACACTAAACTAAGATGAATCACATTTTAGTTTAGCTTGTGATATGAATTTAGCTGTTGTGGTTTGTCATTCCAGCAGATTGAGTTTTATTCACTAAGCCATAGTTAGTTATCTTCATCTTCCTTGAAAGTTAGTCATATTGGATAAGAAATGGAGGCAGATTATGTAATGGTAACAAACAAATTAGGAGAATATCTGTATTACCTTAATTTTATGACACCTGTAATCACATCATCGCTCCAATTTTGTCATTAATGTCATGCAGTGGCATACTTTTGTATTTATTGGAGGTTTGGGAATAACAGGTATCTCCTCAAATGGTTTGTTAAAATGAGGTTTCACTGTATTTATTTTCTTATATTGCATGCACATGTTATAATACTTAAGTGTTAAAACTTCAGGTGTAAACTCACTCATCCAAAGAATTAATAGATTAATGGAGGCTTAAGACCAACATCTGAGTTCTTAAAGGCTACATTATCTTGTTAGAACAGTATCAATTCAATGATTTTTCATACTTAGCTCTGATTTATATTATTTTCTAAGTTGAAACTTTGCTTTTCTGTACCACTTGGGCTTGAGGCAGTTTAATTAACAAGTTCTGTCATTTGAAATTGGTGTTAATAAATGAAGGAAGGTTATAGGATTGTTAGACTTATGTTCTGCTGTGGTTGTCTAACCCTGGATTTAGTTCAGATGGTATCAAGTAACAATTTCAGCTGGTATAATTATTACTTTTAGGATTTACAGTTCCCAGGACATGTACTTTATAATTTTATTGCATTTTTGAATTGTTTGAAACATGAAGTTATATAAGAAGTCAAGTCTCCTTCAAGTTGAGCTCAGCTCCTGGTGACTTTGTAGACATACAGTTTTCTTAGTTATAGTTTGCTATTGGCTTCTTCTGGAATTCTGGTCTACTCTACAGCCTTGATGTTTCCTGGTAGTTTCTTATCCCTGAATGAATCAGGCCTGATCCTGCTTGCTTCTGAGCTCAGGCAAGGTTGGGTACCGGCTGCCACCTGTTGAGACATGAAATCAAATAATGAGAGTTAAAAAACTGGGGTGACTGATCTCTTCTGTGAACTTTCATAAGAGCTTACTTCATACTGAGTTACTGCTGAAGTAAGATCTTTTCTTAGGCTGCATTTTAAGTGGACATTTCAGTACATTGGATGCTTGTAACTGGTTGCATGCATGAAGTTTTGAATCTAAAAGGGTAACATGAATTATATCCCATGCCACATGATCAGATTCCTGCTTGTAGAATATACACAGCCTTAATTATAATTCTCATAGTGGATAAGTTAATTATTACAATAATTCAGGGACCACTTTCCCCAAAAGGGATCTAGTGATCTTAAACATGGCCGTTGGGCAGCATTCTGCAGATGCAATAAGAGCAGAGAAATATTGACGTTTTGCCACTCTTACCGCCACAAGGTAGGCCTTAACAGCAGCTCTAGCTTGTGTTCGGTCGGATTTGGTCTTTCTCTTCCTCCAGCAGTGCTCTAGACGTCTCTTAATCCTCTTCAAAACCCTCAACTCCTCCGTAAACCACGGGGAGTGTCGGGTTTGATGGGACAAGATCCTGTCCAAGGCCCCGGACGCCTCCCTATTCCAGGCAGCGGCCAGGGCCTCCGCTGGACGGTGCAGCAGCAAAATAAACACGTTAAGCCTATTGGCAGCATAACACATCTTGCTTCCTATTAATTAAAAAAAAACCCTCAAAAAAAGCATACTACTGAATTTTGATCTGTAGCTGTGGAAATTCAGAGATGTGATTTGAGTTCTGTGGCTGTAAAAAAAAGGGGGGGGGCAGGGAACTATGTGCAAATTGCCCCTGCCTGAAACCAACCAGATGTTTCAGATTGTGGTCAAACCCCTTCATTTTTCTTTTACTGGTTTGATGAAGAACTTGAAAATTGCTCTTTACTTTTTGACATTTTGGTCAGGTCATCACTGGAATTTTTCTTGAGACTACATTTGTCTTGGAGATTGGTAAATTTAGTTGTATGGAAGGTATTCCTGAAATTGATGAATGATTTTCTGATTTTAAACACAAGAATTTACTTTTTTGAAGGTTACATTTTCTTCAGCAAGGTAATCTACAGAGTTTGGCTTTTTAAATTCTTCTTACTTGGTATTCCATTTTACACAGTTACTAAGTTTTTGTCTACTTATGCATTCTACTTAGGGAAGAGGCTTTGTTTTTTTAACTATGTCTGGAGACAGACGTGAATAAATGCTGATTTGAAATGTTCATAGGATGCATAAAGCAACAGGTCTCTAGCAGTCCTAGGTACAGGTTGAAGTCAGCATGAAACCTCTTACATAACCCAATCCAATTAAAGTAGGGCTCAGTGAAATCCATGTCTGTATTTACATATTGTGTTAAGCAATTTTCAGTGTGGAGTATGCATGCTTGTGCCTCTGCTGCAGCTAGGAAGTTCTAGTAGGGCTACTCTCTCTGAACTGCAGATATGACAACCACTAGATATATTCTACATTTACTACTTGTACCATATATTAGACCTGAATTGAAAAGGGAGAAATGTATAATACATATTTTGACTTCAGATTAGAGTTACTAGTAAATATAGTAATCCTCAGTTTATTTTAGGCAACAAAAAGTAACAGAATATTAAGACCTGAGGGCAGATATCAATACAGGTAGTCCTCGGTTAATGTATAGCCACCGTTCAAACTTACGACAGCACTGAAAAAGTAGTTTTATGACCTTGAATTTACGATGGTCAGTGTCCCTGTGGTCACGTGATCATGATTTGCGACCTTTGCAGCCGACTTTTGACAAGCAACTTACTGCCAGCTTCTCCATTGACTTTGTAAGTCACGGTTGCGTGTCACACTTAACTTCAGGTGATTTGCTTAACGACCGCAGCGGAACTGATCTAAGTCTGGCACGGTCATATGATGTTTCACTTAATGACCGCATCACTTAGCGATGGAGTTGCCGGTCCCAATTGTGATCGGAAAGCGAGGACTACCTGTAACAGTCTAGAACTACATTTTCTAATAACAATCTGAAGTCGTCTAGCTATAAGCAGCTTTATGTCAGCATTTAAAATGTGTAAGTTGAGTGAACATGGAAAAGATTCCAGGAATGATTGAAGTGCTTAAAAACCTGCGTGGGTTTAATAGCATATAGATAACCTTTAAAACAGAGCTTTCCAAACTGTGTGTCGGGACACGTTAGTGTGTCGGCTGCAGTGTCTGGGTGTGTCGCGGCTGCTGCTGCCTCCGAGCCCTGCCAGGATCCCGCGCAGGTCCTAGTGCCTGCCTTGTGCCTTGCTGCCTCCAAACCTGCTGTGATTCTGCGCAGGTCCTAGTGCCTGCCTTGTGCCCTGCTGCCTCCAAACCTGCTGTGATTCCGCGCAGGTCCTAGTGCCTGCCTTGTGCCCTGCTGTGTGTGTCGCGAAATGATGCATGTCTAAAAAGTGTGTCACCAACATGAAAAGTTTGGAAAGCTCTGCTTTAAAAGTTAAGAGTTCTGAAAGCTTGATTTACCTTTTTATTTCAGTCACAGACCAGGATATCCAATGTCTCTGTTTAATTATACAACGGAACTTGTTTGTGTAGAACAGGGCTTTCCAAACTTTTCAGTTGGCGACACACCAATGGCAGTGCGCAAAAACCCGGAAGCGCCGCGGTGGCGGCGGGCGAAAACCCGGAAGCACCGCCACCATGGCACTTCCGGGTTTTTGCCTGCTGCCACATCAGCAGCGCTTCCGGGTTTTTGCCCACCGCCACAGCGGCACTTTTGGAGTTTCATGCGCGGCGGCGGTGTCCTGGTGTGGTGCACGAAAACCCAGAAGTGCTGATGGCCCGCCATCAGTGCTTCTGGGTTTTTGCGCGGCATACCTGGGCCTCGCAGGCGACACAGTACTGTGTCGCGACACACAGTTTGGAAAGCTATGGTGTAGAACATAATTCTATTTAAACAGGTATTAGTACTACTGTAATTAGTAGGATTGATGACTCTTGTATCTTGTTCTGTTTAGCCCAAGGGTCGGAAATGGCGGCTCGCGAGCCAGATGCGGCTCTTTGGCCCCTTGAGTGTGGCTCTTCTGCAGCTGAACTCACCCCCGCCCCTTCCACGCGATTGGATCCCGCCCCCAAATGGCCGGCGCTGGAGGAGGGCGATTGATTCTTCCTCCTCCCGCCCTCGGGAGCCTTCCAGAGTCGGGCAGCGCTTCTTCGAGGTCGGCGGGTGGGGAAGTTGGTTGGTCGCCGCCGCCGCTGCCTCTTCCTCCGCCCGCGTTGCAACGGCTGCCGCCGCCCCCCCCAAGCGCTCGCCAGGCAGGCAGGAGAGCGTCGCCATGCTGGGCGCGCTGCGAGAGGAGACAGCGCAGCTGCTGGGCGACTACCTGCAGCACCGGCTGGGGGACGCGGCGCTGCCCCCCAGCCGCACGGCCGAGACGCTGCGGTGGGTGGCCGACAAGCTGGAGAGGTGCAGCGGGATGGGAGCATCGCCGGCGGCCCGCGAGGACCGGCCAGGGAAGGCGTGCGGGCGGAGCTGCCTGCCTGGCACTCGGGCGCTCCGGCTGGGGTGCAGCGGGACGGGAGCTCCGCCCGCGCGCCTTCCCTGGCCGGTCCTCGCAGGCCGATCGCGTGGAAGGCGCGCGGGCGGAGCTGCCTGTCTGGCACTCGGGCGCTCCGGCTGGGGTGCAGCGGGACGGGAGCTCCGCCCGCGCGCCTTCCCTGGCTGGTCCTCACGGGCCGATCGCGTGGAAGGCGCGCGGGCGGAGCTGCCTGTCTGGCACTCGGGCGCTCCGGCTGGGGTGCAGCGGGACGGGAGCTCCGCCCGCGCGCCTTCCCTGGCTGGTCCTCACGGGCCGATCGCGTGGAAGGCGCGCGGGCGGAGCTGCCTGTCTGGCACTCGGGCGCTCCAGTAGCGCGGCCCCGCCGCCGCCCTTTCTCTCCGGCTTGGGTCCCGGGAAGGCAGCGGGGGACCTCGCGGAGGGAGGGAACCAGGCAGGCAAGCGGCCCGCCTCTGCCGCTCTCCGCTTCTCCGCAAAGCTCCTGGTTCATCTTACTGTTTCCTTTTCCTCCCCTTCAATACGTTCCAGCAAGCGAGGTGGAAGCGGAGAGGCCACGGGCGCAGGAAGCAGCAGCCGGAGGCCGCCTCGCCTCTTCCGCTCTCCGCTTCCACCTCGCTTGCTGGAACGTATTGAAGGGGAGGAAAAGGAAACATTACGACAGGGCTTTCCAAGTGTGTCGCGTGACAACCCGGAAGCTCTGATGAAAATGCCCTTGGTTCTGGCAGGGAGGAGAAAATCGCGCATGCTGCAGCAGCGGTGTCCTGGAAGCGCTGATGGTCCGCTGCCACCACTGCCCCTTTGAAAGGACAGGCTCCGGGGACCCCGAAAATGCCCTCCGTTCCAGCAGGGAGGCGAAAATCGCATGCGCATGCTGCTGGCTTCCCAGCGCACAGCTGATCGGCGCAGAGAATTTCCACCCCAGGCAGCCCTGCAGCATGCATGATTTTCTCCTCCCTGCCAGAACCAAGGGCATTTTCATCAGAGCTTCCGGGTTGTCACGCGACAAACTTGGAAAGCCCTGTCTTAATGTTTCCTTTTCCTCCCCTTCAATACGTTCCAGCAAGCGAGGTGGAAGCGGAGAGCGGAAGAGGCGAGGCGGCCTCCGGCTGCTGCTTCCTGCGCCCGTGGCCTCTCCGCTTCCACCTCGCTTGCTGGAACGTATTGAAGGGGAGGAAAAGGAAACAGTAAGATGAACCAGGAGCTTTGCGGAGAAGCGGAGAGCGGCAGAGGCGGGCCGCTTGCCTGCCTGGTTCCCTCCCTCCGCGAGGTCCCCCGCTGCCTTCCCGGGACCCAAGCCGGAGAGAAAGGGCGGCGGCGGGGCCGCGCTACCGGAGCGCCCGAGTGCCAGACAGGCAGCTCCGCCCGCGCGCCTTCCACGCGATCGGCCCATGAGGACCAGCCAGGGAAGGCGTGCGGGCGGAGCTGCCTGCCTGGCACTCGGGCGCTCCGGCTGGGGTGCAGCGGGACGGGAGCTCCGCCCGCGCGCCTTCCCTGGCCGGTCCTCGCAGGCCGATCGCGTGGAAGGCGCGTGGGCGGAGCTGCCTGTCTGGCACTCGGGCGCTCCGGCTGGGGTGCAGCGGGACGGGAGCTCCGCCCGCGCGCCTTCCCTGGCTGGTCCTCACGGGCCGATCGCGTGGAAGGCGCGCGGGCGGAGCTGCCTGTCTGGCACTCGGGCGCTCCGGTAGCGCGGCCCCGCCGCCGCCCTTTCTCTCCGGCTTGGGTCCCGGGAAGGCAGCGGGGGACCTCGCGGAGGGAGGGAACCAGGCAGGCAAGCGGCCCGCCTCTGCCGCTCCCCGCTTCTCCGCAAAGCTCCTGGTTCATCTTACTGTTTCCTTTTCCTCCCCTTCAATACGTTCCAGCAAGCGAGGTGGAAGCGGAGAGGCCACGGGCGCAGGAAGCAGCAGCCGGAGGCCGCCTCGCCTCTTCCGCTCTCCGCTTCCACCTCGCTTGCTGGAACGTATTGAAGGGGAGGAAAAGGAAACATTAAGACAGGGCTTTCCAAGTGTGTCGCGTGACAACCCGGAAGCTCTGATGAAAATGCCCTTGGTTCTGGCAGGGAGGAGAAAATCGCGCATGCTGCAGGGCTGCCTGGGGTGGAAATTCTCTGCGCCGATCAGCTGTGCGCTGGGAAGCCAGCAGCATGCGCATGCGATTTTCGCCTCCCTGCCGGAATCGAGGGCATTTTCGGGGTCCCCGGAGCCCCTTTCGAAGGGGGAGCCCCTTTCGAAGGGGCAGCCCCTGCCGCCGCAGCGGCAGCAACCCGGAAGCACCGCCGCTTCCAGGTCTTCGTGGGCCAGCCGTTGGTGTGTCGCCAACGGCAAAAGTTTGGAAAGCCCTGGATTAAGATGAACCAGGAGCTTTGCGGAGAAGCGGAGAGCGGAAGAGGTGGGCGGCGGCAGCGAAGAGGCCAGGGGCGCAGGAAGCAGCAGCCGGAGGCTCGTCTGGCCCCGCGGCGCGCCGAGGGCGAAGAGCCGCCTGCTCTCCCCTTGGCCGCCTCCGGTCGCTACAGTCGCCCTGGCATCTCCCTTTGGCCTGCCGTCCGCGGCCCCTGCCCCCGCCCCAGCCCTGTCCCCCCGCCTCCCTCCCTGCAGGCAGCGGACAAACTCGGCGAGGAAGCCTGCGATGGCGGCTTCCGTCCCGCACGCACGCCCAGGCTCGGCTGCGGAGCTCAGCATCCCTCCGCGAGGCCCCCCGCTGCCTTCCAGCGCGCCTGGGCCTCGCGGAGGGAGGCAAGCGGGCGGGGCTCTTCGGCACAGATCCCGCCGGAGCTGATCTCCCTGGACCCCGGGCAGCTGGGCCGGGTGGACGCCGTCTCCCTGCAGCAGCAGCGGAAGGAGCGTACAGAGAGGCTGATACCTGCCCGAGCAGGTGGGCGCTCCGCTGGCCACTCTGGGAGGGCGGGGCGGGGCGAGACGCAGCTCTGCCGGGCTCCGGGCGTGCGGGCGCTGAGTCCCTGCCCTCCTCCCCCCAGCGGGGGCTGAAGGGCCGGGACTCGGCGGGCGGGCGGCTGAAGCGGAGGAGGAAGGTGGCAGCCGAGCAGCAGCGGGTGAGTCCCCTGGCGCTCCCCGTTCCTCCCCTGCCCCGGCTCCGCCCTGGCTCCTTGGTTCGGAACAGCTTGGCAGCCGGCGCCCTCCGAAGCTGGAGCCCCCGCAGCCCGCAGATCGGCGCTGGATCACTTCCGGAAACAGTGGGGGGAGAAGGCCGGCCGCCTTCTGCAGGCAAGGAGGGAGGGGCGGGAAGCCGGTGGGGGGGGTAAACTGCTACATGGGCCCTCCCACCTGCCCCAATAAGCCACGTGACTGGCTCCCGCCCGCAAACCCCGCCCCTTCCACGTAATTGGCCCCCGCCCGCAAGCCCCGCCCCCTTCCACACGATTGGCTCCTGCCCGCAAGCCCCGCCCCCTTCCACGCGATTGGCTCCCGCCCCCAAAACCCGCCCCCTTCCACGCGATTGGCTCCCGCCCGCAAACCCCGCCCCCTGGCTCTCGAGCACTTCAAAATGTGCACGAGCATACCAAAATGGCTCTCAGCTCAAAAAGTTTGCCGACCCCTGGTTTAGCCTATCTAGTTGTTCTCAAACATAAGGCAAAGTTGATGAATGGTAATATATGGTGGAGACTTTATTGTACTTCAGTGTTATGAAATAAAGTATCTACCCAAAGAGATTCCTATCTTTAAGCCTACCCCTCTGCTTGGATTAAATATTTTGTTTTCATTATTTTTGAATAAAAATAAATTGGCAAGTTGTACAGTAACCTGACAGGGTGTTTTATAAAGATCTAGACCCGCAGTCATTCCTGCCATTGGGTACAGATATTCAGTGTCCATACTATCTGGATGAATATTACCACATAATTTAAAAATCTCTTGTCAAAATTGCCATGCAAAACAAATTGCTCGAGAATTAACATCTGTAGAAACTTTATTGCCTTTTGCATGTCTCAGGGATGTGGCGAGTGGAAAGAATCCTTGATAGAAACATCTATCTGCTTTCCATGACATGATTTTCTTGAAAGGGTTAGGCTTCAACTCCCATAACCTTCCAACCAGCTAGGGTCTGTGTCAACAGAGAGATTATCGGAGTGAAACCCAAGGTTCCCCTTTCCTTTTATCACTTCAAATTGAGAGTTGATTTTGGGATTTTTTTTTGCTGTCATCAGAGGAGGGTGGGCTCAGAAGTAGTGATATTGCTGTGTTTGCAGGATGGGATTGAGAAATAATGAGTATTTTTATGAACTAAGCAAAAATCTCTTTAAATTCTTGATTAAGTAAGTAATTTTAAAGTAATTTTAGGATGTGCTATGCTGCTTGCTTTCTCATTCTTTGTCAGAGTGCGCACCGTGGGGCGGCCTGCTCCTTTTTCCAAGACACCAGTGACCCACGTTCTATGCAGTAAATAGACACTCAAGCAGAGATTAGATAAAATAGCCTATTTACTTTATATACATACGTAGTCCAAATACATCCAACAGCAGTAACAAATGATACAGCAACGAGATGGAATACAGCGATGAGAAGTTTAACAGCAACAAGAAGAAAGAACACCAGATCTTCTCTGCCTTTATACATAAACTGACCAATCACATTATAGGTCACTCTCATCATCTGCCACACCCAACTAAATCACAGCACCTGTAGTATGAGTCATCACTGCCACATCATCCCTACAACAATGGCTGCTAATTGGGTGACTTGCAGAATAATTCCCCTCTCACCTAGATATCAAGCCTCTCCAGTATAATTTATCTATCTGTAAATTCCTGGGTATATACAAACCCCAACATTCTTCCAAGCTTACCTTCCAGCAACACAACCAAGAATGGGATGCCTTTGTTAGGCCTGGAAGCTAAAGTTACCAGCAGACCAAAGATCTCTGGGACATAATCTGTGAAGGTTTCTAGTGTTTTTAGAGGATTATTTTAAATTGCCCTAAGGACAAATACTGTGAATCTGATGTCATTGTGGCTTAATATAGTAATATACAGTTTTGCTAGCATTGCCTTTTTTCTTTCTCCTGCAGGTAGAAAAAAATCAGAAACACAAAATGATATTTTAACAATTCCCTCCTCTGCTTTGAGACAATTAATTTGCATGCATTTACAGATTAATGTTACTCCATAACTTCAAGAATTTTTGCAGGCTCAGTTACTACTATATCTGAACTACAAAAATCTGGTTGGCCATAAAATGGCAGCAAAGATACAGGAAACTAACTCTCGGCTGTGGTCTAGTTGTCCTCTGGATTTTTGCAGTCCTAGGCACAATAAGCAGCAACTGCTGATGTTGATTTTGACACTGTGAGGTATGTTCCCTTCCTGCTACTGTCTCTGCTGCCACTGACCAGCGGGGACAGCTTCTGAAAAACTGGCACATTTTTCCAGGTCTCCAGAACGTGTCTCAAAACCAGGACTGTCCTGGCAAAATTGGGATGTCTGGTCAGCCTACATTTGCATTTGGAAGAAATCCTCCATTGGTACTAATAAATAATAGACTGCTTATTTTTAAGTAGTAGTCTGCCTCCCACAGTTCTTTTTTTTCAAATGAATTCTATATTTATCAATATTGGTTATGGAAGTGCAGGTCCAAACCAACTTTGAGATGGCTGTAAGAGGCACAGTGATACAGTGGTTTAGTTTTGTATCTTGTTCTGCTTAGCCCATCTAGTTGTTCTCAAACATAAAGCCAAGTTGATGAATGGTAATATATGGCAGAGACATTGTACTTCAGTGTTATGAAATAAGATATCTACTTACCCAGTGTGTATTGTCTGCTGTTTTTTTCCAGTTCCAAAACTAAGCCTGAATTTTAAGAGCTGGTTTTAACATTAAAAGCCTTTAACGCTTAAGACCAGCTTAACTGAAATTTTAGTGATAGGTAGCATCTCTGATGAGTGAATTTGCCATACAGTTTTCTTGAGCAATATAGAAGTGGTTTGTCGTTGTCTTCTCCCAGATTTTTTTTTAATTTCCTAGTCTATCTTGTTCAAGTACTAAGCAGATTATATGCCTATTTGAATCTTAAGATTCTTTTTGAAAGGTCTTTTCTGTATTCTCTTGGCAACTGAAATTAGATCTGACATCTTATTGATGGTCTTTGTCATCATTTTAGGCCTTAGGCAGAGAAATCTTATGGAGCTTTCCAAGCTAGTGGTAGTAGGCAGCATGGTGGAGATGGAAAGACATTTCCATTTCTCCATCTTTCTCTGTTTTTTTCTTTTTCTTTATTTTCTTTATTTATTTTCTATCCTGCCTTTTTATTATTTTTATAAATAACTCAGGGGAGCGAACATACCTAATACTCCTTCCTCCTCCTATTTTCCCCACAACAACAACAACCCTGTGAGGTGATTTGGGCTGAGAGGGAGTGACTGGCCCAAGGTCACCCAGCTGGCTTTCATGCCTAAGGCGGGACTAGAACTCTCAGGCTCCTGGTTTCCCATTGGCTCCTTCCTAGGCCTGAGAGAGAGTGACTGGCCCATGGTCACCCAGCCGGCTTTCATGCCTAAGGAGGGACTAGAACTTTTTAAAATTTCTATTCGTTTATGCTATTCTAACTATTTCTTTTGGTTTGAGGTATGGAATGGGATTTCCAGTCTGTCCTTTTAGAAGCCTTTTTGACTTTAGAAAGTCAAGGCATCCCAGCTTGTGTTAATGTAAAAACTTTGGGAAAGCAACAGGTGGATTGATTTCTTCTTCCAAGGTAAACATACTTTTGCCGATTCCTGGAGGAAAACCAAAAAGTTCTGTGGCCCATGAAACACCGTTGTAGCCATTAAAATGCACAGCTCATTATTTAAATTGTTACATTAAATTGAGAAGACTTAGAAATCAATATTCTGATGAAGCAGCAAGTGACCCTTGTTTCCAAAATACTTTATTCCAGCTGTGTGAGCTGGAAAACCTTGAAGCTTTTCCACTAGTTTGCCTAATTCTCAAATTCAGTAGGACTCTCTTCTATTCTCTGAGCTGTTCGTTGGATGAATTTTAAAAAATCTAGACAGACATATTTTAATGCTGCATTCTACACATTTTAATTTTCTTTATTATGTTCACAAACATATATCAATATGCAGTCTATAAAAATTAATAAAAAACCTGTGGGATTTTTGTAGAGAGAAGCATACGGTGAAACAATTCCTTGCAAACAGAACAAATCCATCATAGCTGTCATAAATGATGTAGCCTGAACATTATTCAGGAAGAAAGGCTCAGGTCTTCCTGCATGTTTCATTACAGTTGTTGGTGCAGAATACTGATGTCAGGCGCTGTGCACATTTCAGAATCAGTACAGTATATAGTAAAATAGTTCATGGTTGCAGAATTGTTATTTATTGCTTTCAAAGAAATATAATTGCCCTAAAATTATGCTAAAATGTGTGCTTCCCAATGTTACTGGATTGGAATGAGGTTTCAAATTATGCTAATGTGAATTAACACTATTCTGATAACAAATTATAGAGACTTGTATTTTCGTTTAGGGGAAAAAAAGCAAAAGCAGTTCTTTAGTTATTTTATGCTTTCCTCTTCCTTCTTTTTATTTTACCCTCTCCCTTTAATTGAAAAGGTCACAAAATAAATAGCAGATTTTTGTAATTCATCAAAACTCCTAATTGTCTGGTGTTGAGCATACAGGCAATTCACCCCCACCTCCCAGCTGTGTGGGAGGGACAGAAGAAAACAATGTTGGAAAAGCCCTTAGCCTACAGTTAACAATAGTTTTAAAATGAAATGGGTGAAACTACATAGACTTGGTTAGGCTAGATGGGGCATATTGGGTTAAATAACAATATCTGTGTCTGCAGTAAAGGTTACAAGAATAGAAAAGCATGCTTGTTTTCTATTGAAAATACAAAATGCAGTAGATAATTTCCTTCCATCTATAGTATAAATCAAAAAGCAGACAGCAAAATGAAGGAAAAGGCCAGTTCTTATTACCAAAAATGGATCAGTTTTAGAAAATAAATTATGAATAACCTCAATAGAAACCAAGTACATGTGGCTATAAGTATTATTTTCAAGTACAGTAGTTACTATTAATACTTCGCTATAAGAAGTTTCACAAAAAGGCCATAGATTGATTCCAAACTTGTTTCCCTTCCTAAGATCTTAGGATGCCACAGATAGATAGATAGAGAACTTGTAGCCAGAGACCAAACTTTTAATTTTTTAAAAATGTTAGCTTACAGAGGGTTAGGGCCACTGCATGGCAGAGTTGGAGTTTTCAGTCTGTTCTACTCCTCTTAGGGGGTTTGCTTAAATGTTTTATAGGTGCTTTATGACTACTGGAGACTTAATCCACCTGTTTCTTTCCTATAACTGAGAGAGACTCTGCAACTGTTGTTCAGTGGTTTGTTTTTGAATTTTGATAGCTTATTCCTGTGGGGGGCTCTGGATTGGGAAAATAGAATGAGAGTTTTGGATGGCCTAGCTGCTTTAGCACTTAGTTTCTGGAATTCCTACAGAAATTTTGCTTTTGAGTTTGGAGTTCTATGGACAATAATACTACTAGTAATAGTAGCTCTTTCTGAGGAGGCTTGGGGACTAGGAGACAAAAGAAAGGAAAATGGTGTGTAAGCAGTACAAATACAATTATAACTGGGGAGAAAAAGTTCAGTGGGCAAATGCATGTGGGAATCCTATTAGTCTTCAGCTGTAATAGAGGTTCAGAGCATCCTAAAAAAGAAACGTGCAGAAAAATATTTGTAGAAAAGAACCGGGAGACGGTGAGTTCTAGTCCCACCGTAGGCATGAAAGCCGGCTGGGTGACTTTGGGCCAGTCACTCTCTCTCAGCCCAATTCACCTCACAGGGTTGTTGTTGTGGGGAAAATAGGAGGAGGAAGGAGTATTAGGTATGTTCGTCGCCTTGAGATATTTATAAAAATAATAAAGGTGGGATTTAAAAAAATCTAAATTCTAATCTAAAAAAGTAAAACTGATTGAAATAAAGAGAATAGGGAGCAGGAACCTAAAGAATGGGGAATGAGTAGCTGAAGTTGCCCATTCACTAACCTAGGTTTACAATCCTATGCTTAATTATCTAGGCGTAAATCGTATTAAATTCAGCTCCTTTACTCCTGAATATGATTGCAAAAAGTAAAGCATTATTGGAGCTGAGATGAGGCAAAGGAAACCGTTTCCACAGCAGAGAAAGGCATGGACCAGTTTTAGAGCCTGCATAGGATGGTAAGAAGTAGTAAAAGAAAGGAGGAACAGGCAATCCTTTCTCCATGCATCCCCATTTGTAATACTCAAATAGCTTTATGTGCATAGGTGCAAAATACTGCAACGCGCTCTACATGGGGCTGCCCTCTGTAAGGGCATCTGTAAGACCATTTGTAAGCTTCAACTGGTCCGGAATGCAGTGGTGCAAGCAGTGATGGGCCTCATTATGCCCATGTAACACCTCTGCTTTGTGAGCTGTCCTGGTTGCCGGTTTGCTTCCAGGAGTGATTCAAGGTGCTGGTTGTTACCTATAAAGCCCTACATGGCAGAGGGCCTCGTTACTTGAGGGACCGCCTGTCTCCCATAGCATCTGCCTGGCCAATTCAATCCTACAGGATTGGCGTGCTCCCGGTTACTTCAATTAAACAATGTCATCTATTTGGTCTCCAGAAGCGTGCCTGCTCTCTGGAGTGAGGTCCCCCCCCCCTGAGAGCTGGATGGTCCCCCCTCTGCTGTTACTTAGAAGAGCTGTGAAGACCTGGCTCTTCACCCAGGCCTTTGGCGAGGGAGAGGGAGATCCCTCACTTCATTGTGGTTGCCATCTTTTATCTTTTGTTGATTTTATTGAAATTTCTTTGTTGTGAGCTGCTCAGAGACATTGAGAGTTGGGCAGTATACAAGTTTAATAAATTATAATTTCAGAAAGCCCAGTTGTACTTTCTTGGATATAGCTATAATTTTTTCAATCAGAGTTAGAACTTTGAAATTCTAGGTTTGGGCATAAACTTTTCATTTTCATTTGTGAATTATCAGCTGCTCTCTTTAAATACCCTAAGGACTTTCCTATATGTAACATGGGAAGGAAAATGGCATCTTATAGCTATGCTAGTTGTTTTCTGATTTTATGGTATATCTGCTTATACCCACTTGTGCTAATAATTGTGGCTAGGTTATAATGTGGAGCAGTACATGCTATTAAAGAATATAACATCTCTCATTGTTACAGCTTTGCCAAATAAAAAATATTGTTCAAGAGCTGCAGCACTTGTTACAGGGCTAAGCTGTCTGAATGGATTGACAAACTCCAGGCCATCATTTTATTTTATGTTAAGATCGGTAATAGAATGATTTACAAGCTGCATAAATTGAATAAGAAATTTTGAAGTAACATTAGATTAGTACTGCCTATAAAGGTGATCTTGTATCAATTTATCACTTTAAAGCCATTATGGTAGTCCTCATTTACCAATGGTAATTGGGACCGGGAATTCCATTGCTAAGTGACACGGTCACAAGGTGTGATGTCATGTGCCGCGCTGACTTACAGTGGCAGTTCCGGCAGTCCCAGTTGCTGCTGTTAGGCGAATTCCACACGGTTGCAGCATCCCACAGTCACGTGATCGCCATTTGCGACCTCCTGCTGGTTTCCCCATTGACTTTGCTTGTCGTAAGCTGGCAGTGAAGGTTGCAAATGGCTATCACGTGACTGTGGGATACTGTGACGTAATTGCGAGCTGTTCAGCCGAACGCCTGAATCACAATCACATGACCGATGGGAAGCTGCAATGGCCACAGCTACAAGAACCCGTCGTAAGTACCCCTCATTAAGCACCGTCGTAACTTCTAATGGTTGCTGAATGAGTAGGCATTAAACGAGGACAACCTGTATTAAAATAAAATCAATATTCAGTCATTAACAAAGGCAGCCAATTCCAGTTTGTTTTAAACTTTCATCTGGATACTTAGTTAAGTTCTATTTCTGTAAAAGACATATAAAAACAAGAGTATGAAGAATTTTGAGAATAGACAAAGTTCTGTGGCCCATTATAGGTTAACTGCCATAGCATAACTCTGAACCCCACCTTTCATCTCGCCTTATGTGACTAGCACTTGGCCTATTAAAAAATCTTGATTCATAAGCAGGGAATATACCTTTTGAAAAACAAGTGTTCTAATAATGTGTCTTTGTTCTACTGTAAAGTTTAGAATAATTTTTCTCATGGTGCTTTTTGATTGGGAAAAAGTTTCCCCTTTGAATTTATTAGGAAAAGGTTGTAACATGCTGCTGTAAAACTGAGATTTAATTTAGCTTGTCTACTTAGCTTTGCTTCAGGACTTTTCATTAAGCGCCAACTGCTTTGTAAAACTACGATTTGGTTTTTAATAGCTGCCTGGCCTCTCTCCACTGGCAAATAACTTTGGAACTGCATAGACTATTAATTTCATGTGATCATGAGCTAAATACAAATTAGTTGAAGGCAAGAGGTGAAAGTTCAGTTGGTAATTTTACCAATAAGATAATAGTGTATCTTCAAAGAAGGCATAAAGCAATAGAATAAATTAAGTATCATATGTTTCAGGACGTGCAGGTATCTTTAGAAAATATATAATTTGAGTAATCTTATTTTAGTCAAATCTTCAGTTTCTTTAATTTTTCACTTATATACATGTTACTACTTTACTACATTTACTAAAGGATTATGCTAAGGAGAATTGCACTAAAAAGAATGCAGCACTATGTATTGTAATGGGATTGTCAAGAAAACTCTAGGTGTCTACATAAGTACAGACCTCATTCTTAAGATGGTTTTGCTTTGTGAAATACTACACTTTTATTATATGATGGAATCCACCTCCTCATGGCTTATAAATAATAATAAATTAACTGAAAAGTATTAACATACATCCAGTTCTTGCTAAGACATTTAAACCAAAATTTGGGTTGGTTTATTCACTGCGTTTGATTATGAAAGTTCTTACTGCCCAATGCTTTGTAACATTATTGTAAAGTCATAGGAGATGTCATTCAGAATTTTGCTGACAACACCCAGCTGTGTATCTTTTCAGTTAATGCCAAGGAGCATGTGGAAGTCCTGAACTTTTTTTTTAAATTTATTAGATTTATATTCCACCTTATGCAACAGGAGCTCAAGGCAGTGTATGTAATGCTCCCTTCTCCTATTTTTCCCCAC
The DNA here is from genome assembly GCA_023362775.1 of Charina bottae. Classification (NCBI taxonomy): domain Eukaryota; kingdom Metazoa; phylum Chordata; class Lepidosauria; order Squamata; family Charinaidae; genus Charina; species Charina bottae. Next base: position 1,054,889 of record JALMGJ010000012.1, read on the forward strand.
AACAACCACCCTGTGAGGTAAGTTAGGCTGAGGGAGAGTGATTGGCCCAAAGTCACCCACTGCACTGACTCTCAAAACAAGCTTCTGTGGGTTTCAAGGCAAAAGCTTTACTGATTATACTGTTGTAACAGTATGATGCGATATGGAATGATATTACACGGCTGTCTGTGCCCAGTGAAGTTCTGGATTTAGAGGAATAACTGAAGCTCATCTATTGACCAGCCTGCAGTTTGGGAGTATAAACTCCTTTGGGGGGGCTGTATGTCCTCTGAAGGACCAAGCAGGCAGTGCTTTCCTGGATGGTCATTTGGCAGTGTGGTCAAGAACGCTCATTGACCAGTTTAAACGGCTGGTTTTTCTGATGCTAAGATCCACTTCCTACCTGAGCCTTGCCAAAGATTCCTTCATCTTCCAGGCCCTCTTAGGCCCTGTTATGCATCCTGTCTCCTAGAGATGAAGCTGATGTTCATTGCAGTAATAGCACAGTGAACCTACAACTCCCACTCAGGGTAGTTAATTTGGCTCTTTGGTGTTGGCCTTTAAATTGCTGGTAAAATGTTGCATCACACTCTCGGTGTTTAAAGCTGCTGCTTGCTTAGATCTCCCATTTTGTTTCAGCTCCTGTTTTTTATCTGCCTTGTTCTGCTTTTTGCTTTTTTTGAAGGGGGTATTTTCTCATGGTTTTACTAAAAATCTCTTTGAGAATATTACATTCAAGAATATGTTAAATAACAAATTGTTCAAAATTATATATTTGGAAAATTGGAAACTGGGACACACAATAATGTGGTTAACCTATAACAATCTAAGGCAATATGCGATTGGTTTGTTCTGACTTAGCATGATTTGTTAACCCACTCGGTTATGGCTTAGCATTATCTGCGGATCAGGCCATTGTCTTTGCTTAGTGGTTTGTGTGAACTTTCCCACTGTAGTATAGAAATGTAAATTGTCGGCATTATTGCAAACTTCTGACTTTAGGCTTACACCTGTAATTGTGCTTGGCTGCAGTGACTGAGTTTGTACATTATGCAAAATCATAATGTGGTTTATTTGGTATCGGCATAACACCCTCTGTGAACCCAGCCATTCTGAGTTAAAATAAACCATAGCCTAGCATAACAAATGAACCCACGCAGTGTTGATTCTGAGGGCACTCTTTTGGTGAGGATAATACAGTGTCTGTTAATTTTCATAGTTTATTGACATGCTCAGTCCATCCCAAACTGGAAATCCTCCAGTTGGATTTTAGGCTACGGTACAATTGGTTAAACTCACTTGGGATTATGGGAGTTTTAGTCCAATGCATCTTGAGTCCAACTGATTAAGGAAGGCTGGAATAACAAATATTTATTGGGTACTATGTCAAAATCCAATTATATGCTTACCTTCTTCTGGGTCCCGATGGCTATATATAGGTTGGCTTTTTTCACCCACTTCTCTTGTAAGTCTGATTACCTAAAACCTTTTATTCATCAGTGCCCATTTAATTAATTTATGTTCTCAGTCTTCTGTAATATGTAGAGATATGTTTTGTAACATAGCAAACTTTCTCATAAAGCTGCCTATTTTATAAAATCCTACCCTTTTTACTGATCTGTTCTTTAAGCAGATTTTTTGATGTGATTTTTGGTGTGCCTTTATTTCTTTCTCACAAGATGATTAGATACTGAGAGTAGACAAATTTAAGATTTGCCATTTTGCTGTTTTGAATGTTCTATAAGGCACAAGATTTTTTAAACAAAAAGCTCAATTTGATGTTCAGTCCACTTGCCTACCATTTAGTCTAGTTGCCATAGCAATGTTGGAAGACTCATGTTTCTGTGTTTTACTTATCTATGTAATCTCTTTTTTTCAAAAAGGCAGAGGTTTCTTTCCTTATCAAGCAGTTTATAAAAGTGGCAGTAAAAAAGTCTCTCCTAATCATTAGTTTGTTCAGGTGGAAAGCTGAAGTTGGTCCCAAACAGTTTATCAAATAGTGTATCTATTGCATTTTCCTTAATTCCTCATGATGCTTTGTAACATCTAATGGTTCTATAATTGGATTTGGAGTGGAAACTTCTTTAACAGAAGACCAGTATAAAAAGTGTTTATGAAGACTGAATACCATCAGTACTCTGTTGGCAAAGTGGACAAACTGAAGTAGTGTATCTTTAGCTATTTTTTTATGTGGTATGGCAGAAAGACCAACCAGGCACCTCAGGAGGATGTGTTCCCCCTGACCTCTTTTTTATTATTCTATCCACAGCCTTCCCTGACTGAACTGTCTAAATTTGGTAGTGCATTTTCTGCTATTCTGAAGCAGGAAATGCATGACTACCATAATGTAATCTCTAAAATAGGTTTAATCTAGAAATAAAAGGAATAAATTCCAACCCCTTTAGGGAAAAAAATGGAATTCCTGGCACCACTTGCATGATTCAGCCCTGTCCACTTGGTAACATCCTACCCTTTGCAGTCACCTCCCTACTCATAAAAGATTAAGTCCAATCCCCAGCTCTGGAAAGATTGTCCACAAATAGTTTTGAGAAATAAAGTGGAATCCTATAGAAAAGGGAAGGGTACTATGCATTGGCAATGGCTTAAGCTACAGTATATAGACAAGGAAGATGGTGTGAAATGTACCTAATGTGGCCCTTTATCTTGAAGCTGGTGTGAATACAGTGGAAACCAGCAGATGTCTATGTATATTTATTTTCTGGTTGAAACTACTGTTTTTTTCCTGTGGACTGAGATTGTTTGATCCAGGCTGATACCTTTAAATTGACTTGGAGAAGATTAATTTTTGGAAGCTGCAGAGTTACGGCTTTTCACAGGATGTATTACTGATGATAGGCTTATAAGTAGGTGGTGCCTTAATGTGTTATGTTTGTAGGAAGGCAATTAGATTTGTCAGCCCTCCTTAGGGATGGATTTTTTTTTTGAGGAGCTGGTCTCCCATTTTTAGGTTTAGTACTTAAACCAAATATCCATTGCTAAATTTAGGAGATCACTAACCTTAGCGTGTTTTACTGTACTTCTAGCAGCTGTCCTTCAAGGAAAGTTCAAGAAAATGTCTTATTCTTTAAGAGTTTGTCATTGTGGTGAAGGGGTGGTTGAAAATGCAATCCATGTATTATAGTGGTGTGCGTTTTATAAAAATGTGTGGTTAAGTTTTATATCCCCCTTATTAACTAAGTTTCTGGGTCATTCAGATTTATTTCATGTACAGTTGTTATTAATGGTATATGATTCAGTTTCTTTGAATGTAGCCAATTTTTTTGTTATTTTCTGTAACTAATCATACTGATTATTTGGTTATTGTAGTTTGTTTTTAACTTTTATTTTAATTGTTTGTTTTTAGTTGTTTTATTTTAAATTTTAATTTCTGCCTCTTTTAAGTAAATTCTAGTTTTTGACCATAACAAAGGACTGACTGACTAGACCATAAAGATGCTTGGCTAGCTATGGATTATCCCAGTCTGCTTGACAGATTGCATAGAATTAGATTTAATTTAAATATAATCTGCAAAGATAGAATTCTACTACTTCATTGGGTTCTAAGCAGAAATGAGGTCTTGTTTATATTGCATTCTTTTTCTGCACTAGAGAACCAATGTGTTGTATATAATATCAGACATGAAACGAGACCATGGTCTGAATAATAAGTCAGCTCAGTGAATGATTTCCACCATAAAGTTTTAATTGCTGGGTCCTGTCTTTTGTAAGAGAGGGTAAAATGGATTAAAAAGTGGTTCTTAAATTCTGGGATAGTAGAGGAAAACACTTTGAGCTATTGAAACATGTTATTTAAATAATTTCAGTTATTTTTTCCCCCAAATGACTGTGCTCAGTAGTGAAACATAACCTTTGCATGGAGGAGGTGATCTGTTCAGACCCTAGTATTAATTAAAGGATTTCAGGCAGTAGTGTTAAGAAAGAGAACTGTCATCAATTAGGATAGACCAGATGGTAATTGATAGAAGTCTGGTGTCCCCCTTTCACATGTGTTAGGCTATAACTGCCACCATCTTCAGCTAGATGTTGAATGGTGGTTAGGAATGACAGTACTATAGTCATTTAGCCCTTCAGATGGTCATCAGGATGGAGACAGTTGGAGGAGACAGTATGAATAGATGTACTAGAAGCTTGATTATAAAGAAGCGTCATATGCTTGGACTGATAACAGTTTAAAATTTAATATGGGTCTGATTCCAATGAGCGAATAGTTTTGGTATGCTTAGTGAGCTTTCCCCCCCCCCTCTTCCTCTAACATACGCCAACATATGTTTTCTGAGAGAATTGCTGTAGTATTCTGGATAAAGCAGTCTTCTTCAAGTTGTTCCCCACCTCCCAATTATACTAGGACTGCAACTCCCAGAATTTTCAGCTAATGGGAATTTTGAAAGTTGAAGTTCTACTACATCTGAAGGGTTCCAAATTAGAGAAAGCTGGAATAGAGTGTCAGATCTGAAGGGAGACTGCAGTTTTTGTTTTAGAAGTAGGATTGGTGTTAGAAAAAACAAGCCTCAAGTCTCTTTGAATGTGTGGAACTGTATTCCTGGTACTTAAGATCCAGACTATTCTCTATTTGGATGATGGCAGAATCTGTAGCTCTTTTGGTAAATTATATTGATAATTATGCTTGTTTTGCCCTATGATATTTCTTCTTACCCCAACATCTGTTATTTGTACCCTCCTATTAGTAGAAACTCTTAATACCCACAGTGAAGTTTGAGACAGTAATAGTCTCTAATCTTGCTTATCTTATCTTGCTTGACAGCATTATATTTTCTTTTTGTAATTTTTACAGTTACATACCATTTTCATTATCACATGACTGAAATTAATAAAACACAGAAGTTATCTAATCTTAAATTATCAGTTATAATTATATATTCATTAATCCATGAATATTGTAAAATTGTATTATATATATATATAATATAGATAGTAAAATTATCTAGTAATTTTGCATCAGCGCAGAGCCAGAATCTTTCATGTAAGTAGTTTAGATTAGCCTTTGACAATACATACAATTTTGTATAGATTTTGTAATCTGGTTTTGCATACCAGGAACAAGAAGCATGAGAATAAAATAATTTCATCAGAAGAACCCCAAATGACTCAAGTGTTCCAGAAGCTAACTTACTAGATAAGGGATACTGTACAGTCCATTTCCAAAATTCCTTAGGTATTTTTGCCAGAGGATATTGATTTTGAATGAAAATATCCTTAAACTTCAAATCCTGCATTTGGAACTAATGGATTTAATTGCTGTACTGCTTGGTTTTATTCAATTTACATTGTCCTTATTTATAAAAGTATATTTATATTTATGAAAATATTTATTAGAGATGCCTTTCATTCTTGTAGATTCCAGGTTGATGTGCAAATGCAGTTTAAAATGCAATTTAAAAGGAAACTTTTAAAAAATCTTAACCATTCCAGGAACAAATTTGCTGAATATGAATAAATAAAATAAGGTTACAAAACTTCTACCTATTTTGGTTGTAGTTCAGAACACCTTTTTGCATTCTTTCAGTGATAATGCTGGAATTATTTGGAGAAATTGATATAGTTCAGACCTTAAAAATCTTGATATTTAGAGCAGCCTTTCCCGGCCTCTGCCTTCAAGGTATATAGAAGTACAATTTCCATTATTCCTCGGCAGCACAAGATTATGGTAGAGTTGCTCATGATGAAAGATGTGCTAGAATATTTGAGAGCATGAGTTTGGCCTAGGCCTGTGGCCTGATTTACATACAGGTAGTCCTCAGCAACCATTCAGCGACTGTTTGAACTTACGACGGCACTGAATGAGGATACTTATGGCCGGTCCTCAAAGTTGTGGCTGTTGCAGCATCCCATGGTCACATGATCGCCATTTGTGACCTTCACTGCCAACCTCCGACAAGCAAAGGCAGTGGGAAGCTAGCAGGAGATCGCAAATGGTGATCACGTGATGTTGCACCTAATGACCATGTGGGATTCGCCTAATGACTACAACTGGGACTGCCAGAACTGTCATCGTAAGTCGGCGCAGTCACATGACATCATGCTTTATGACCACTGAGTGATGGAGTTCCTGGTCCCAATTACCGTTGTTAACCGAGGACTACCTGCATTATGCTAAACCATACTAGAGCCATAGTAGCAAGTTTCACTTAGAGCCAGTGATTAAGGTGTTGGATTGAGATTTGCCTGTCAGACATAAAAGGCATTTTTTCTTTGTGTCTCATAAAAAGTATGGCCTTTGTTTACACTCCTCTATTTCAAGTTAGCTGTCATACTGAAGAAGGCTTTTGGTGGCATGAAAGTCTGCTTAAATTATAAAGGGAAAGATTATGAGGAGTTTATGCCTGTGTATAATCTATAATCTGATAGTTGGGAGTCAGAAAGATTTAATTTTGGGCTGAGATAAATGGGTAATTGCTGAAAGCATTCATATAAGCTTCCTTATCCCTGCAATCATAAATTAAAAGGTTATATTGATGTATGGAGTTGCAAAAGTTTATATCAACTGTTTCAAAAGAGGATTTGGAAATGAATTTTCCAATGACTAGTAGCTTAAAGCTCAGTGAATCTTGATTAAATAAATATATGGAGGCTAGATCTATCTACCTATGATGTTTGGAAGCTCCATGTCTAGAGATAGTAGGTAGAGTACTGGATATCTTTTGGGGTATATGTGATGCTAGAAAGTGAAGTCTATTAATATCCTGTTGTGGGGCTTCCAATTGCTTGGTTGTTACTGGAAAGAGATGCTGGTCTACACGGATGGTTCACACATAGTGCCACATAAAAATGTTATTGTTTAAGTGTGATCTATCTAAAGAAGTTGGGTTTTATGAATCGTAGTAGATTGGTGCAAATGTTAGGCTAAGTCAGATGTGGTATTATGGTTTATATTTCTTTTTATAAAGTAAGTTGGAAGGGGCCAACAAGCCCAACTTGCTGATCAGTGCAGGAATTCAAATCAATACATCCCAGACTAATGACTTTCTAACATGCATTTAAAAACATCTAAGGGGAACCTACCACCTCTCTGGGTAATTGGTTCCATTGCTGAATTGCTCTTAAATGTTATGAAGGGGTTTTTTTTAGCACTTAATTGATATCTGCCTTCCTGTAATTTAAATGTACTGTATATTCTGTAACAAGGGAGAACGGGGCTTGAATTTCACATGATATCCTTCCAGGTGTTTGAAGGGTGCTATCTTATCCCTCCTCAGTTATCTTTTCTCAAAGCTAAACATACTCAGCTGCTTCTATCTGTCTTCATAGGACTTGGTTTCTAGTCTACTTACCATCCTTGTTACCTTCTCAGATCCTGTTCTAGTTTCTCTGAATCCTTTTAAAACTGTGCATGGAACTGGACAGAGTACTCTGTAAGAGTTTGACCAAAACAGTATAAAAAAAATACTTTCTGTTATTTAGAAATTATACTTTGTTGATGTAGCCTAAAATTTCTTTTCCCTGGTTTGCAAACATATTACAAAGCTGACCACTATTCCAATATATTTTTTACAAGTACAATTATTAAATCTTCATCCTATACCTGTACATTTACTTTTTATTTCCTAAATTAAGAAGTTTGCGCCTCCCTCTGTTAAATTTTACTCTGTTACTTTCAGCCCATGTCTTTAACTTGTCAAAATCAATTTGCATTTTTCTGTTTTCTAAGGCAAGCTTATGTCATCTGGAAATTTGATAGATATTCCTTCCATATCTTTCATATCTTCATCCAAATAATTAATAAAAATATAGAATAGTAGAAGACCGAGGAGTAAACCTTGTAATACCCAGCTATGTTTATTTAATTGGCATGTCATCAAGCTGACACTGCTGTTCAACATGTTAAATACTTTGCTAAGATACGTGTATAGCATTTCCACAAGCTTTTAAGGAAATTACCAAATCAAAAAAATGATACAAGGTCAATATAGTAAGACTTATTATTGACAAATCCGAGCTGACCTCTGCTAATTACCGCATTGTTTTTAAAGTCCTCATAGAAAAATCTCTAAATCTTTTTTTCCCCTCTTTCTCAAAGGTAGGGACATTGTTCTCCAATTATCTGATATTTTACCATTTCTCCAGGAGTTCTCAAAGATAATTGTTAAGAGCTCAGCCAAACCATCAGCTAATTCCTTGAGTACCCAATTCAGTTCATCTGGTCTGGAGATTTAAACTCTTTCTAAGTAATGAAGTAGGGGCGTGGTGGCTCAGCGGGTAAGATGCCAGGCTTGTCGATCGGAAGATCGCAAGTTTGGAGGTTCGAATCCCTAGTCCTGTGTGACGGAGTGAACTCCCGCACTCGCCCCAGCTCTTGCCAACCTAGCAATTCAAAAGCATGCAAATGCAAGTAGATGAATAGGCACCACTTTGGTGGGTAGGTAACAGCGTTCCGCGTGCGTCATGCCAGCCACATGACCATGGAAGCGTCTTTGGACAATGCTGGCTCTGGCTAACAAACAGAGATGAGCACCGGCCCCTAGAGTCGGACACGACTGCACAAATGTGCGGGGGGAACCGTTACCTTTTTAAAGTAATGAAGTATTCCCTTAGTCTCAAGCTTTAATTCTACCCCTTCAACCTGCTTCTCATCATTTTCTGATATAACAATTTTTTTGTTGTTGGAGAAGATTGAGTTTGAGTAGCTCTGCATTTTGCTATCTTCATCGAGCAGCTGATACAATGTCATTTTATTTTAAACATTTTTTTAAACATTTTATTTTAATTGTTCTTAGTATGCTTTGCTATCCTTAGCTGATTCTAAACATTTGCTTGTCTGACGCCAGCTGCATAGTTCCTTCCATTTTAATTATAAGTGATTTTTATTCTGTCCAATTCAGTACAGGTAGTCCTCACTTACCAACTGCAATTGGGACTGGCAACTCTATCACTAAGTGACACAGTTGTAAAGTGAAACATCACATGACTTATGATGTCAGTTCTGGCTGCGGTCGTGAAGCGAGTCATCCATAGTCGTTAAGCATGACATCATGTAACCGCGACTTGCGACTTCCTGCCTGCTTCCCCATTGACTTCGCTTGTTGGAATCCGGCTGTGAAGGTCGCAAATGGTGATCATGTGACCATGGGATGCTGCGACCATCGTAAATGTGCGCCAGTTGCCAAGTGCCTAAATTGCAATCATGTGACTGTGGAGACGCTGCTATGGCTGCAGGTTTGAGGACCGGTCGTAAATCTCCTTTTTCAGCAACTGTTGTAACTTTGAATGGTTGATGAACGAGCAGTCGGTAAGCGAAGACTACCTGTAGGATTTTAAGTAAAGGACTCAAAACTTTCTGAAAACAAAACAGATTAGGACTAACTTCAGTGTGGTGGAAGAAACCATCAAAAGAAATAACAAGTTCAAAAAAAGTTTGAGGCTTTGGAGAAAAACATTCTAGAAAAAATCTCCCAATGTATATCCCTATGGGAAGATAGTTAGGCAGCAATTTGGAATCCTGCTGATAGCTCCCTTTGTAAGCCACCCTTCCTCCTGGTCATATGACTCAGAGTACAGCTGCTCTTAAGAGATTGGAAAGAATTCCAGAAACCATGCCTTGCATGCTTCTACTACTTTGTTTTCAGATTCTTTGTTAAGCTTTCTGCCTAGAGACATTAGCTTCTTCTATTGTTATATTGGCATTATATTGCCTGGAAGAGATTCCCATTCTGGACACCTGAACATTTTATTTATTTTATTTAACAAATTTATACAGCTGCCCATCTTACAGAACATGACTCTGGGTGGCGTACAATACTTAAAAACAATAAACATAATAAAACACTAAGTAAAAACAGAAAAAGAAAAAATAAAAATAAAAACTCTCCCAAGATAGTGAGAGAGACCCCCAAGGTTGGTGGAAAAACCACATTGAGGGCTTTCTGGAAGACACGTAGGGATGGGGCCAATCTCACCTCAGGGGGAATGAGGTTCCATAGGGTGGGAGCCACAGCAGAAAAGGCATGCTACCTGGATCTGCCAGATATAGCTCCTTCCCCTGAAGGAGCAAGTTTTGTGATTTGGGCGGTCCCCCTTGACTCATGGCCACTGCTAGATAGGCCATGGCCAGGGGAACCTTTCCCCAGCTTCAGTTGTTGTGCCAGCTGTGGAATGGGAGGCCCTGGCAACATGAACTTATCACTACATAATGGACTACTGCAGTGTGCTGTACATAAGGCTGAACAGTGGCCCACCTGTTGGCAAATTGAGATTTACCACAGCCATGCAATTCCTCTGAGCTCTGCATTAGTTACCATTAGGTTTCTGCATGCAATTCGGAGTGCTGGGTTTTAACCTATAAAGCCCCAAGTAGCTTGGCGCCTTCAGGACCTTTTCAATATAGAATTGAATCATCTGGTGTGGGCTGACCGGCAACATTTGCTAGTCTCCAGTAGCAAGATAGGAGCTTGAAGATCATGTTTTTCTGTTGCAGCCTCTATATCAGGGCTTTCCAAACTGTGTGTCGTGACACAATACTGTGTCGCCTGGGGGCCCCAAGTGTGTCGCGTGACAACCCAGAAGCGCCGGTGGTGCTTCCGGGTTGCCGCATGGCAGGGGCTGCCCCTTCAAAAGGGCAGGCTCCGGGGACCCTGAAAATGCCCTCGTTTCCAGCAGGGAGGCGAAAAGCCTCCCCACGCGTGCAGACGCACGCTGCCAAGCTTTCCGCCGCTCAGCTGATGCGCAGGGAGAATTTCCACCCCAGCCCCCATCAGCTGTGCCGGCAGCGTGTGTGTGGGCGGGGAGGCTTTTCGCCTCCCTGCCGGAACCGAGGGCATTTTCGGGGTCCCCAGAGCCTGCCCTTTCCGCTGCTGCCGCTGCCCCTTTGAAAGGGCAGGCTCCGGGGACCCCGAAAATGCCCTCGGTTCTGGCAGGGAAGCGAAAAGCCTCCCCGCGCGCATGCACACACTGCCGGGATTCCTGACACAGCTGATGGGGGCTGGGGTGGAAATTCTCCCTGCGCATCAGCTGAGCGGCAGAAAGCTCGGCAGCGTGCGTGTGCTTGCGGGGAGGCTTTTCGCCTCCCTGCCAGAAACGAGGGCATTTTTGGGGTTCCTGGAGCCTGCCCTTTTGAAAGGGCAGCCGCTGCCGCCGTGGCGGCAACCCGGAAGCACCGCCGCCGGCACTTCCGGTTTTTGCCCGGCACTGGCCCCCGGAGCTTCCTGGTTTTTGTGGGCCAGCCGTTGGTGTGTCGCCAATGGCAAAAGTTTGGAAAGCCCTGCTCTATATTATGTAATGGACTCCCTCTTGAGGTCAAACTAGCGCCCATTGTAATGGACAATATTACTTGTTTTAATATTGCTTAATTGTTTTTGTTGTTGGAAACTGGGGACATAAAATATCTTCTGGCTGTAAGGTGCAGTAAATGGACTTCCAGAATGTAGTAAAAAATGAAAAAATAAAGACATATTTCTGAGAATGTTAAAATTTTACTCGCAGATAAAAATCCTAAAAGTACTGAGGCAACAGCCACATTTTTAACTATGCGTATAGAAAGAAGATCTTTAGTAACATATCAGTAAGCTAGAGTTTTAAATGTTTTATGTAATATTTATCAATTATTTTATTTGTTGCACTCTTTTATCTAATGCCAAATTTTAGATGATATTTGTATTTTGCTAGTTGGGTCTTTTGGCCGTAAATAAAACTTATTTAAGGAGGGGATTTTTTTTTCCAGAGGTCATTTGAGGGATGATGGGTTGTCTTATTCTATTGATGTTTCTTGTTGTAATATTGCTTAATTGTTTTGTTGTTGGAAACTGCTGACATAAAATATCTTCTGGCTGTAAGGTGTAATAAAGATTAATCTAATCTGGCATAACATAAATAAATAAATAAATATTGCTCACTTTTGCTTTTTCTTAAATTCTGCTATTTCAGAATTTGTGTTCTTAATGTTTTGGTAATTAGTATGAATAGCTTTTTGTTGTTTGCATTTCATCTTTAATAGAAATGCAGAATGTTTATGGAAAACATACCTTGTTTATTTGCAAGATTAGTACTATTTGAAAATGGATATTTTATGAGACTAAAATGACAGTTATAACTTTTTGTATGTTTTATTTTCAGAAGTATATGTCAACAACCTATACATCTTAAGGCATCTTGAAGGCATATAAGATAGCTAAATGATTAATTTTAAACATTTTCAGGAGCTGATTACATTTTCAAGAGCTTTTCCTTTCCCTTTTTCATATGTTTCTTTAAAATGTTGTATTTGTATGTGTTCATATAAAATAAGGAGCTTAAATCTATCTTTTAAGTAATCCGCTCAGTTCATAATGAGCAACTGCTAATTTGTAGTATCTTCTGTTCTACTAAAATAAGTGCCATGATCACTCTTCTTTACATTTAATTTGACATTATTTTCTACTTACAGCTATTGTGGATGATGAACGGCTTTCAGCAGAAGAGATGGATGAGCGGAGACGTCAGAATATTGCTTATGAATACTTATGCCATCTAGAAGAAGCAAAAAGGTAATCATTTAAATGATATTGGGAAAGTTCTGTTGTAGTGCTTTGAGAAAATGTTGGATACTACAGAACATCTCATTTTACAGAAATCTTTAAAACAGCTAATATTAAATGAAACGTTGTGGCTGGGAAGACCAATATAAATGAGATGCATTCCTAAGAAAATACCTAAAACATGTCGAAAACGGAATATTGGTGGACAGCAAAAGAGATTCAAAGACACTCTCAAAGCTAATTTAAAAAAATGTAATATCAGCATTGAGAACTGGGAAGCCCTAACTCATGAGCGTTTCAATTGGAAACACTCTAACCCTAACCCTAACCCTAACCCTTTATTAAAGGCGCTATGGACTTTGAAGAAGCACGAGTACAGGGCGAAAGGGAGAAACGAGCTAAGAGGAAGGCACGTCAAGCAAACCCTCATCGTGACTGTCTCCCACCCGGAAACCTATGCCCTCATTGTGGGAGGTGGTGCGGATCCAGAATTGGCCTTTACAGCCACTTACGGATCCACTGTTAAAATTTTACCCTTGGAAGACAATCTTACTCGGCTACGAGTGATCGCCAATGAATGATACAGTATGTAAATAAAATTATTGGAAATTAACTTGACAGATGGAAAAAACCCCAAGCCTTTTAATTAAACAGTTCTTAATTTAATTATAGAAGTATACTTCAGTAATATTTGTATTCCTGACTCTTCCCCTTTTTAGAGTATAATCTTCAGAATGCTATTCAAAGGCTAATGTGTCTTTCAGCCCAAAGAAAGTTCTACACCCTAGGCTTATATTGTGTATTGCTTTAATGCAGAGCTTTCCAAACTGTGTGTCGCGACACAAAAGTGTGTCGCCACACACAGCGTGGTGTGTCGCCACACCACCCGGAAGCGGCGGCGCGCGCCGCTGCACGCCCCCCGCGCCGCCACACGCCCCTCCCGCGCCGCCACCGTGCGCGCGCGCGCCGCCGCCCGCCCCCTGCGCCGCCGTGCGCGCGCGCCGCCGCACGCCCCCCCGCCGTCGCCGTGCGCGTGCGTGTCGCCACCGCCGCTGCTCGGTGTGTCGCCAGCGGCAGCACTTTGGAAAGCCCTGCTTTAATGTAACATTGTCGGTTTTGTTCTGATTTTTTGAACTTTAGTCAGGTTGTTAATGCCCTAGTTATATGAGATGTTGTCCTCTATCTCAAAATTTGAATCAATTAGTGTGCTGGTGACTTACTTACTTACTTACTTACTTACGCTGTGTTAGTCATTCAGAGGGGTGCTAAATTCATGGTGACCCTGCAAGTGAAGTGCTGCTATTTGAAGCTCTGAGTCAGTGGGGTCCTCTTGAAGGTTTGGTCTGGCCATTTTGAAGTCCTTCCCAGGTTATCTTCTCAAGTGTGTGTGTGTGTGCGAAGAAGACACTTTGATCAGGATTGCTGCTGAATAGAATGCTCCTGTGAATGACTTGCCCTGCCCTGTTATTTGCCATAGAATTACGGTAGGCACAGAATTTTAATTGATAATTAGGGCTGTGCTCTGGCTTATCATAAAACCTTGACTTGGAGCAGAATGTGGAAATTCAAGGTTGTTTTAGATTCCCTTGAAGTGGGCTGATGTTTCTAACTTGCTCTATTTTCAATTCAAAATTTTCTGCCAAGCTTTTTCTCTAACATGTACTTTGGAAACTACAGATCTGTTGTCAAATTATAGTGTCACTTACATTCTGTAAGTCCAGCTATAGTTTTTGAACAGGTAGTGAAATTATGGCAGATAGAAAGAAAGAAATGAATGTGTTTGGCTGTTATTGCAATTGTACACAACTTTCACCCACACTCTTTTTTAGTGGATTTATGTTAGGCTGTACTCCCTTTTGTGAATGACCAAGTGATTTATTTTTGAACCTCCTTCATTTAGTTTGCTTATAAAACAATGTGTCCCTTTTTTCATATTTATTCTATTTGCAACGTGCAAATATTCTAATGTTTAATTTTGTTTAAAGACAATGTTTCAGTTTTATTACTTTTTGCAGTCCTCTCCATGTTTCCTCCTGTAAATTATTTGTTGATCAATATGTTTTGCTGCAAAGTTGTAAAAATATTTTATGTATAGCTATATGTATTTCTATCCTTTGGCTTTATAAGAATATTTCCTCTTTCCCATTTCATTTTGGCCTTTCTGATAGGTGTGTGCGCTTGTGTGTATCTTAGATGGTGTAACCAGGGAGATCAAGGATAGGAAGGCTCTGTTAGATTCCAGTTGCAAAGGATTATTGGGAGTTTTGAGAATGCTGTGAAAGTGATCTAAGCAGGTAGGGTCAAAAGGCAATACCACTTGAAATCCCTTCCCCCTCCATGTTCATACAGTATATGAAATTTGACACTCTTCATTTCTTCACAATGATATAGCTTTTTTACAATTTCTTTATCATCCTGATTATTAAAAAAAATTAAAGGTACTCTTAGGCATATTTTTTTCATACGTAAATGTTAGAACTCTGTTTTTGGAAATTCATGCTCCAGAATTGAGAATGAGTCACAACATGCTATCCCAGAACTGATGCAAGGTGGAATTGGGTACTTCCAGAGCTATAAATCTGGCAATTAATGGGTTGGATAGTCCTTTCATAGCCTCAACTATTTTTCAAGTTCAGGACATTCTGTACTTAAAGGATCCATTTATAAATGTTTTTCAAAATTTCTTTCTCAAATAATAGTGGATATCTCATAACTTCTCTTGGTGATTCATTCTAGGGCCAAGCTGCTCTTAAACTTGAGGAATTCTTCCTAGCTTCACCTTACTGTGGTAGGCCATTTACCATTCCTCTCAGAATTTGTTTTGAAGGCCTCATTGAACAGAGGTGGTAGAACTGAATCCAGTATTCAGATAATATCTTATTAGAGCAGAGCTTTCCAAACTGTTTGTCGCGACACAAAAGTGTGTCGCCACACACAGTCTGGTGTGTCGCCACACAACCCGGAAGCGCTGATCATCATCAGCGCTTTCGGGTTTTCCCACGGCGACACACCAACTGCAGCACGCAAAACCCGAAAGCGCAGCAGCGCTTCTGGGTTTCTGCGCGCTGCCGCACTTCCGGGTTTTCCCGCGGCGACACACCAACGCCGGTTGGTGTGTCGCCGCGGGAAAAACTTTGGAAAGCCCTGTATTAGAGAAATATTGCTGCAGATTGTCATGCTTGTTTTAAAAAAGCTGACTTATGGCTGTATAATTCAAAATGCCAGAGTTAATAAGCTGAGGTGGGTGTATATTGAGTGCTTTCTAAAATTACTGTTGCATACTTCCTGTGTTGTAGGTTTAGTAAGATAAATTATGTAGAATAAACTTGAAAGAGTTGTTTCAGTTATTGTGTTTCTGTAAACAATGGTTGGTGCTCAAGGTTATATTCATTAAAGGAATGGAATTGCGTTTAAGTATTGCAAGCAGTAAGTGGATAGGTATCGGATTGTTTCTTAAAACACATTTATTTTTGTTTAGCTTGAAAAAAAGTGGGCTGAAGGCATAACATAAATCAGAAATTGCTCTTTCTATACTGTTCTTAATTTACTCTTGAAATGTGGAGTCCTTGGTGTTCTCTGAGCCTTGTTGTTTTCTTGCAGACGTTTCATTGCCAGACTAGGCAACATCTTCAGTGCGAAAAGGGAGTGGGACTTGCTCTCTGTTTATATACCATGGCTTGTCCTGCTTGTGTTGGTGGAGGTGTTGTTCTCCCCTTAGGAGTTCCTTGATTGGGCTGTTGTTTGCTGCTTGGTTGATTGACTGAGTTAATAGTTCCTTGATTAGGGTATATTGTGCTGTTTGATTGTTCCTCTGGTGCTAATCTTGGTGTTAATATATTGTCGA
This sequence comes from Charina bottae, assembly GCA_023362775.1. Classification (NCBI taxonomy): domain Eukaryota; kingdom Metazoa; phylum Chordata; class Lepidosauria; order Squamata; family Charinaidae; genus Charina; species Charina bottae. The sequence goes on from JALMGJ010000012.1 coordinate 1,071,197, forward strand.
AGGCTTTTACGGCAGGAGTTCGATGGCTGTTGTGGGTCTTCCGGGCTGTGTGTACTTCCAGAACACAGCCACACAGCCCGGAAGACCCACAACAGCCATCTTGGTGTTAATCTTTGCATATCTGGGTATTGATTGCCGGCAAGGAGGTGTTCTGGTCTTTTGGCTTTTCTATTGTCTCTTATGAATGGTATGTAAATGTTGTTTACCTCTATTGTTGATGGCTGCTTTGTCTGAGTGCCAAGCTTCCAGGAATTCTTTAGTGTTTTTGGATTTGGCTTGGTTTAAGATGCTCACAGTTTCCCAGTTGAAAGTATGGTTGAGTCTGTCCATGTGTTGTGAGATTAAGGAGTTTTTATTGTGTCTTCTGACTGCTAGTTGGTGTTTGTGGATGTGCTCTGCTAGTCTTCTGCCCATCTGTCCTACATAGTGGCTGCTACAGTCCTTACACTGTATATTGTAGATAACTCCTGTTTTTTCTTCTTAGGCTACTGGGTCTTTTGGGTTACTTAAAATGTTCTGAAGAGTTTTGGTTGGTTTATGTGCTACGGTGATGCCATATGGTTGTAACAGTCTACTGGTAGTTTCTGAGATGTTTCTGGGGTATGGCAGTGTTATCCTTTTCATAGTTTCTGTTGGTTGTGTTGTAGTGGGTTGGGTGGTCAGGCACTTTTTGATAAAGTTGCATGGGTATCCATTTTGCTGGAAGATGCTGTATAGATGATCTGTTTCCTTTTTCTGGTGTTCTGGGTTGCTGCAGTGCTTTAGTGCTCGTCTGAATAATGTTATTAACACAGCTTCTCTTGTGGGAGGTTCGGTTGTTGCTTTGGTAATGGAGCACTTGGTTACTGTGGGTAGATTTCAAAAGACCCAGTAGCCCAAGAAGAAAAAACAGGGGTTATCTACAACATACAGTGTAAGGAGTGTAGCAGCCACTATGTAGGACAGATGGGCAGAAGACTAGCAGAGCACATCCACGAACACCAACTAGCAGTCAGAAGACACAATGAAAACTCCTTAATCTCACAACACATGGACAGACTCAACCATACTTTCAACTGGGAAACTGTGAGCATCTTAAACCAAGCCAAATCCAAAAACACTAAAGAATTCCTGGAAGCTTGGCACTCAGACAAAGCAGCCATCAACAATAGAGGTAAACAACATTTACATACCATTCATAAGAGACAATAGAAAACCGAAGACCAGAACACCTCCTTGTCGGCAATCAACACCCAGATATGCAAAGATTAACACCAAGATTAGCACCAGAGGAACAATCAAACAGCACAATATACCCTAATCAAGGAACTATTAACTCAGTCAATCAACCAAGCAGCAAACAACAGCCCAATCAAGGAACTCCTAAGGGGAGAACAACACCTCCACCAACACAAGCAGGACAAGCCATGGTATATAAACAGAGAGCAAGTCCCACTCCCTTTTCGCACTGAAGATGTTGCCTAGCCTGGCAATGAAATGTCTGCAAGAAAACAACAAGGCTCAGAGAGCACCAAGGACTCCACGGTTCAACCCTGAGCTACAAATATTCTCTTTGATTGTTACTGTTGAAACTCAGTTTTAGAAATGGTCACATGAAAAATGTGAAGAGATGTTTAAAATAATAAGAAAAATTAAATGTTTCAGGCATCTTACTAGATACAATTATCTAGCTTAGTTTTACAAGCATTAAAGAGTTAACATTCCTCTAGCTCTTTAAATATAAAAGCGTGGAATAAAATGCATAATTTATTAGTAGAGAAAGTGTATTTTGTGTTCTTGCTGTATTACAGGCTTATTTTTAATTTGCTTTAAATTTAAATTGCTATAGCTTGCACTATGGCTATGTTTCTTAAATTCATCATGTTGTGTTGCGATACTCTGGGAGGAGTATGCTTGGTCAGAGTGGCATTAAGTCAACTGACAAGGATAAATACACCAAATTGGGTTGGTACAATACAGAGAATAAATCAAAGGAAGAAAGCAGTGCAGAACCTTGTAAAGATGAAATGATTCTTCTTGGCTAGCAGCCAACTCTTGAAGATAAAATGGAAGTACTATTCATATGGATTTTAATAACTTATTATAGGTGATAGTCTCTCTCATAACCCAAATCAGCATATTAAGTCTACATATTAAATTGTACAGGGGTATCGTTTTTATTGTGAAAAACAGCAAATAAAAGACTTCAGCTCAGGTGAGATTAATGTCACCACTAATGTCATTTATTTTCATGGGCATTGTGTGAAGCACATTTTCTTAGCTTGCTTTATCCTTCTACAGATCTTGCTATAAAAGCCAATATTTGGATATATTCAGAAAAGGAAGTATTTTCTAAATAATGTTTTATTAGATTCTTGCTAGAATATTTTTATTAAATCCAGCATTTGAGGGGGAAGTAAAGTAAGAGTGGGTTAAGCTTAGAAGGTCAATGATTAATTGGAACATATAGTGAAATGTCACTTTAGATAGATAATATCCTTTAATATTGCTTGTCAGCATTTATGGTTCAAATGTAGTACATTTGAAAAATAAATGTGTATAATTTGGGTTAGTTTTCTTTTCACTCCTTTGTTTCCAAAAAGCAATATTAGTTGGTTGCTTAAGACAAGTTGAATAACTTACTGTAATATACTGTACATCTTGGCAACATCTGATTTCCACTCCACTACCCCAATCATTAAAACACATGGAACATTTTAAGTAATGTCTTACTTACGCAGAATAAAGATTGACTTGGTAACTTAAAACCAGCTCAAACTAAGAAATGCTGATAAGCAATTGTGATGTTAAGTTCAACACTTCAAACTTTACTGCAGACTTAACATTACAAATACAAATAGTTAAGAACTGCCACCCTACTGAATGAAATCAAAGGTCCATATAATCTACATCCTGCTTCCAACAGTAGCCAAATATATGTTCCAGGAAGCTTACAAGCAGAGCATGAAAGCAATTGCCAAGGTTCCCAAGGAATTTGTATTCACTTGTATTCTGCTTCTGAAATATTGTTCGGTGAAGTCTAATAGCCTTGATAGATAAATAATGGAACTTTCTTAATATATAGTATAACTGAATAGCTCAGCAAGCATGGGGATTTGTTTGTACAAATGATAAGGATTTTTAAAAAAAGCTGTATTTAGAATTTAACTTACACAATATAGATGTTATGAAGAGTATGGTCAGTGAATAGCAAATATTGATTTAAATTCAGTGCAGAACATGCATTAGTGTTCATGGCCCAGTTTAAAATTTATCCTGAAATAACTGAAACAGATATGAGGGGCTTGTTACTTGAGACAACTTGGAGATAGCAACCCATCTACATTAGCCTTTCCCTGGCTAGAAGTTCTGCCAGCTGTATCCCAAAAAATCTGATTGGGGAAGGCTGGATTGTAATGTCAGGTGTGATGGAAAGGGAAGTCTACTTTCGGTTTTTGTATTACTTCTAATACAAAATTTGGTGATGCTGGTTATAGAAGAAATAAGACAACATTATCAGTGTGTTCAGGTGAGGATAGAATACAATGCATCTTGTTTAAAATGCCAAATGAGAAAAACACCACACTTCAAATTATCCCATGAATAGTTTACATGAATGTGAACAAGTACTTGGAAAAATAAGCAGAAATGGGAGCAAATGTGAACAGGAATAGACCTAACAAGGCCTAGCAACTAGGCAACGAGGATACACTGAAACATGCTGTTATATACAGTATCCCATTTCTTAAGGCTCTGATATGATTTAATGTGCCATGCCTCGCTAAAAGCACATATGCCACTGTGGACATGATTGTTGAGAGGTCAAGAAAAGGCTTTTTATTTTATTTTCTTTTTTAATAGTATGCTTTTAAAGCCACAAAAGAGCATGAAACAGTTGCATTATTGTTACTTTGCTATATTAGTTGCAGAATATAGCTGCGGAGACCTCTTAGACCTCACAAAATAACCAGGTGCAATATTTTTAGTCTCCGCACTTTCAGACTGCATATGGGGAGATTGTATTGTTGAATACTTTGTGCGTAAAAGAATCTAGAATGTTAGGAAGAGGACCCAGTTTCCTTGGCTACCAGTTTTCTTTGTGTATAGATGTTTCCTTGATTTGAAATATCACTTACAGAAAAGTGGTGTGTGAACTAGTGCTACCACCATTGTCATTCCCTTGAGGCTTTAGTTGAGGATGGAGTTTACTTGTTATTGATCAGTTCTTCCCACTTCATCTTGTTCACCCCCCTCCCGGTCCCTGCTAGCCCAGTTGACAGGTCCAGGTGAGGAGGGGTGCAGGGTATAGTGGGAGGGAGGCCTCTGATATTCCTTGTTGAGTGCACTAGAACACCAAACCCGAGCCCAAAAATAGACCATTTGATAGGAGGATGTACATGGGATGAAGTGGGAGGGAGCTCTCCCAAAGCACTGTGCAGGAGCATGTAATGGTATGTGGGAAAGACCTTGGGAGACTGAGCAGAGAGAGACTGCCAAGAAAGGGAACGGTCAGATAAGAGAAAGCATAGCTTGCAGCTGGATAGTGGGTGAGGCAAGAGGCTCAGAAGAGACCCTCCCTAGTTTCTTGGGCTGTAAAAGAGACGGGGGGGGGGAGAATTGTACTTTCATATTTGCAAGATTCTGTCAATGTAGCTTTACATTACAAAGTAGAATTAGCTCATCTGGTTGTGATTCCTATCTGGTTTACCCTGTGAGGCTGGCAGAGCATCTCTGCATCTGTGGCTTGTTAGTTGAACAACTTGACAGCTAATTAAATCTGCCATTCAAAACACCTGCCTGCACTCATCCCATTCCTCCCCATCACACATCAAAGAGAGTGATTGGTGGTTGGATTTCTGACCAGCGGATGACACTTGGTGGGAAGGGAAAAAAGCAAGAAAATTCTCTGTAGCTTTCGTTTTTTTGGTCCTGCATTAAAACTGCAAGGGCAGCAGTACTTGCTGATTTAATAGAACTTGGCAATGAGGGTAGCACAAACCTGTTACACTTTTCTATCTGTTCACAAATTGGAGGAAAGACTCATAGGCCCCACAGGCATTCCTGGATGGGTGGTTGCTGCCATATCCTTTGCTTAGAAATGTGACCAACAGAAAATGGGTGTGGGAGAGGGGGTGAGGGAGAGAAAATTAATCAGGTAACTTCTGTTTTAAGTGTGTTTCCTGAAAGGCTGTGGTCACTGTGATAGCCAATTTTTGAATAGGCAAGTCCTCCCATGACAGCTATTTTGTGAGACATATTCTTAAAATTTTGAATATAACCACTGGCCCCATAAAGTTTACACATCATTGGCTTGCAGAGATTGATAGAATTTGAAAACTCTTAACTTTTATGTTTGTGATACATTTTCCTTCCTTAGTGCTGTAAGAGATTTTTGAGTATCTGTATAATGTATTGCTATTGTTGAAATCAGCTATTGTGAAGTTTTAGCTTTACAGACATACAATTGCACTGAACTGTTCTTAACCAAGAGAAGCTATTAAAAGTTTTAAAGAAATGTCCTTGGCAGGGATTGCAACCTACTTTACTTTTGACCTTTTGGATGATTTCCCTTTCCAATTTCTGAAGAGTGAGAAAACAATGCCAATTTTGCATGCATGGCAGGCAATAACCATCTCTTTTCTTTAACGCTTACGGTGTGGCATGGTGAAGGCATATGCTGCACATAGTTAATTTAAAACAGCCGTTCCTATCCTGGTACCCTCCAGTTGTCTCTGAAGTAAGGCTTTGTACCCAGCATGGCCAGTAACTGACTGGAAATTTTGAATCTGTAATTCCAATACATCTGGAGGACCACAGGTCAGGCAAGAACGTTTTTAAATGAAAAACAGCCACAAGATGCTATAACGCTGATTGGAAGAAACTCTGGGCATGTGTGTGTGAAGGAAGTGCCACATCATTTCCTTACTAGCTGTTTGAGCTAATGCTGTACTAAACTGTTCTTTTTTGTTCAGCTATTCTCACTGAATTCATGGAAAGGAAATTGTTCTGAAAATCTTAAGAGAAATTCTGATGTATGGGTGCAGAGCTCTTGCAGGCGTATGTGAGCATCCTGACAGCCAGTGTACAGCCCCTCTAACTTCTTCCACTTCAGCTAAATCTCCCCTTCTCTAGTGAGTCTTTTCAGATTTGAAAAATTGGCGAGCCAGAAAGATTACAGACAACAAATGAAGAGATGTATAAAAGAAAAGTAGAGGCTCTTTTCCAGGGAAAGAAAAGTTATGGGAAGTTGGAAGAGAGATTTTGATACAGTACCGTATTGGAATACAAAAAATCCAGTCTTTTTTTGCTCGTGTATGTAAATTTCCATTCAATCGTGTCCGATTCTCGGAGACTGCCTGGACAAGTCCCTGCAGTTTTCTTGGCAAGATTTTCAGAAGTGGTTTGCCATTGCCTCCTTCCTAGGGCTGAGAGAGAGTGACTGGCCCAAGGTCACCCAGCTGGCTTCATGCCTAAGGCGGGACTAGAACTCACGGTCTCCCGGTTCCTAGCCCGGTGCCTTAACCACTACACCAAACTGGCTCTCCTTTTTTTGCTCACACAGTTCTAAATGCAAGTTTGCAATCTGACAGAGGGATGAAGTGGCTTAAAAGTGACTGCAAGAGAGGGTTAAAAGTCTCCCTTTCCTTCATATTGCTCTTCTGTTTTTGAAACTGGAAGCTACTTTGTATTACCTATTATTGGGTGCATGGATTTGTTGCCTAGACTTTAATCTTATGAATAACAAGCATGCATATTGCAGAAATATGTTTTTGTAGTTGTGAGTAGTTTTCCTTCTGCATGTTATATGCTAACTTTCTTTTACAGAGACTACAGTAGCGATGTGGAAGCTGTTGGGTCTTAATCCTTTGCTGTGACTATTTTAGAACTTCAGCTGGAAGGCATAGTACAATGAACCTATAGCATTCTATCTCCTAGCCGTTATGTTGGAAATGTTTCTTTGACAGCTCTGTGTTGGGTAAAAATTAGATGGTATATAATGGAAAAAAACAATTTATTTTTTTTAGCAAAGTCTGTTAGGCTATGTTCAGACAACATGGGTTATTGGGGCCTGTTTTGAGCTAAAAACGATCTCTTACCCTTCTGTTGACTGGATTACGGTGTTCGTATGACACTAACCCCATCTGTGACCCAGTTAAGCAGGTCGTGTGAATGCAGAGTTAGTTATATAGGATTAATTACTTCATTTTAGTCACTTCCCCACCTCCTTTCTGTTTTACTTACCATTCTGTTTTGTGTCCTTGGACAATAGACTTTGATCTGTTGCTGTTAAATAAATATAGTTCTACATGTGATTTTTCAGTGACAGAGTTCTGATTTCAACATTTACTCCTGGTTCCTTAAGTTCAAAGTGGAATCACATGATTTATTAGTTAGCCAAGTAATCCAGTGGGTAAGAGGGAAGAATATTGAAAATACAGCCTGTTAGACAAATATAAATGCTTGCTTAACTTGTAATACAACTAAATAAATCGACATGACAAAGATATATATATATATACACACACACACACGCACACACACAAACACAATTTCTGTGCCAGAATTTATCCCTGTAGCTAAATGGCTATTTGGATTCAGAGTACAAATTGATTTACTTTGATCAGCAGAATGCAGTTCATTGATTGCTACTAACATCTTTCCATTGTGTAGTTCACTTCTTGATCCTGTATAATAGTTTAATAACCTTGCATTCTGTCCTTTCTTATCTCATCCACAATGTTTAGCATGTGTGGTCAGGTGTGGTAAACCAGATAATGCCTGCATCTTAGATATTTATGATTTGTAAACTTCTGGGAAGGAAGGAAAAGTTACGATTGTCAGGCATTCACACATTGGCAGAAATGCACTGTTTAAAAATTGGGAATTTAATGGCAAAAGCTCTAAAGCAGTATTTCTCAAAAAGTGGTATATACTAGGTGGGATGGAAATCCCCTCCCCAAATTGAGAAATAGCCCTTGAGAGAGGAAGGAGAGCAGAGTAGCTAGTCTCTAATGAAGTGTATATAGGAAACGGAACTGAGAATCTCAGCAAGGAATCTCTTCGAGTCCAGAATTGGAGCAGCCATTATAAATGATTTGTGTTTTAAAAGATTTGTGCTTAGAAACCATGATAAAAAAAGTAGGTCTGAAATAGATCTCTCTCATTATATGGAATTGTAGAATCATAGAATTGTGAAGTTGGAAGGGACCACAAAGCTCATCTAGTCCAACTCTGCCGTGTGCATGGAAATCAATTAAAACATCCTTGAGAAGTGGCAAACCAGCCTCTTCTTAAAACCTCCAAAGATAGAGAACCCACAACCTCCAAAGGCAGACTGTTGTAGAGATCTTATCACCAGAAATATTTTACTTATACTTAAATGAAATCTAGGTAGCTGCAGCTTCCTCCCATTATTTGTGATCCTAGTTTCTGCGTCCATGGAAAATTGTTCCCAACCACCTTCCGTATGGCACCCTTTTATGTACCTCAGCAGTGATATCATGTCACTCCTCGGTCTTCTTTTCTCCAGACTGAACATCCCAGGTTCCTTCAGCCTGTCCTTTGGGAGAGATTGTGGGGAGGCTGAGAAAGAATGGAAGGGGGAGTAGACTTAAGTAGCCAAGAGATAGAGCAGGGGTGGGCAACGTCAGGCCCGCGGGCCATATAAGGCCCGCGGGGCTCCTGTCCGCAAACCCCGCCCCTTCCACGCAATTGGCTCCTGCCCGCAAACCCTGCCCCTCAGTGCTTGTGATTGGCTCCCACCTGCAAACTCCGGCCCCCGGTCCGTGGAAATCCCAGAAACCCTGTCCCCCCCCCCAGGTCCCCGGTTATAAATATCCAAATGGCCCTTGGCAGAAAAAAGGTTCCCCACCCCTGAGATAGAGGGTGAGTCAGTTGTCAGCTTATCTCATAAATGACAACTTATCCTAGGAGGCAAGAAACCTGGGTGTCAGTCTTTTGAAGTAGGCAAGATCAAGAAAGAGGCACAGCAGGGATTCTTGGAATGCTTTGTATTGTTATAAGGTAGAAAAACAGAATCTTGAAAGCCTGTTGGGGTTTCTCTCCACTCTGTCTTATACTAAACAAATTCAAGACGGGGTTATTTTGAGTTTCTACCACTTTCCTCTTGCTCAGGTCGGAGTAATCTTTTCTGAAATTCACCTCTTAACAGTTTGCTCATTCCTTCCCCATTTCCAAGGCCAGATTTACATTTTTTCCCACACTGGGAAGGAGGACTTCAGATCATTCAAAAATATTCCACCTTAATTAATTCACTATAAATGTGGGTAGTGCTTCCTTGATCTTGTCTAGTTGTGTGAGGCTTGACATCTTTATAGGGCGTATCCTCAAATCGCTGTATTATCTTTGTTGCTTGCCTCTGAAGCTGTTCTAATCCGCTAATATCCTTCTGGAAATGTGTCCAGAATTGTACACAGTACTCCACATGCAATCTTACAAGGGCAGAGTACAGAGGAATACAGATTTCATTTGTCTTTGATGCAATACTTCTAATGCAGCTCAGTGAAGCATTAGCCCTTTTCAGAGATGTTTCACAATGTCTTATTCAGCTTATTATCAATGACCATGATCAAGTCTTTTACCAATATAATGCTTTGAAGCCAAGAATCCCCCATCTCATATATCTGCTGCATATTTTTCCTCCCTTACATTTCTTCCTATTGAAGAACATCTTGTTCCTTTCAGCCCAGTCTTCCAACCTGTCCAGATAAGATTACAATCTTGCTTTGTCATGCTGTGTGTTGGCTACACCTCCAAATTTTGTATTGTCTGCAAATTAGTAAGCAGCCTATCAATCCCATTCTCCAGGTCATTAATAAAAATGTTGCATAATACTGACTCCAAGACAGATCCCTGTGGGATCTTACTACTAACTGGTCTCTAACATGAGAACATTAATGCTGACTCTCTCAGTGTGGTTATCCAGCCAGTTGTGGATCCACTTTACTATAGTACCATCTAACCACATTTCAATAACTTGTTAGTGAGAATATAATGTGAACCTTGTCAAAAGCTTTGTTGAAGTGGATTCTCCTTGTCAACTAAAGTAGCTCCCAGGGATAGGACAAGAACCAGTTGGTAGCTTTACAAAAGGAGGTCCAAATTCGAAATGAGGAATTTCCTGGCTGTGAGTACTGTTAAGCAGTGGAACAACCTGGCTTCTCGAGTTGTGGATGCTCAAAAGTTAGATGTCTTTATCTGGGATGATATGAGGATCCCTGCCTTGGACAAGGATTGGACTAGAAGACCTCCAAGGTCCCACCATATGACTCTATGATTCTAAAGGAAAAATCATAAGACTATTTTTGACAATCATTGCATTTGTCTTCAAGATGCTTACAAATGGCCCACTTTATTATCAGTTTCAACATCTTTATTTATTTATTAAATTTCTATGACCGCCCATCTCCCCCTCAAGGAGGGACTCTGGGTGGTTCACAGCCACAATAACATCATTAAAATACAATAAAAACACAATAAAATATAAATACAATAAATATAAATTAAAACCAAGTGGCAGGTGGTTCGTACAGTGACGCTGAACATATTTAAAATATTTGGGGCGGCTCTTAAGAAATCAGCCATCCCCAAGCTTGACCACTTTCCCTCTTGCCCCAGGCGAGATCACAGAGCCAAGTTTTTAATTTTTTTCTGAAGTCCAGGAGTGAAGGGGTCTGTCTTATCTCTGGGGGAAGGATGTTCCATAGGGCAGGTGCCGCTGCAGAGAAGGCTCGCCTCTGAGACCCCGCTAGATGGAACTCTTTCATAGAGGGGGTCTGCAGCATGCCCTCTGCAAGATCGGGTAGGACGGGACAATGTAATGGGGATGAGGTGGTCCCTCAGATAACCTGGGCCCATGCCATGTAGGGCTTTAAAGGTAATGACCAACACCTTGAATTGGACCTGGAAGCAAACTGGTACCCAATGCAGCTCACGGAGCAGAGGTGTTATATGTGTCGATCTTGGAGCACTTAAAACTGCCTGCACGGCTGCATTCTGTACCAGCTGTAGCCTCCGGATATTCTTCAAGGGTAGCCCCATGTAGAGTGTGTTACAGTAATCTATATGGGAGACAACCAGGGCATGAGTGACCGTTCGAAGGGCCTCTCGGTCCAGGAAAGGGCGTAACTGGCTCACAACACGGAAGTTGAACAAAGGCCTTCCTGGCCACTACTGCCGCCTGCTCTTCGAGCAGGAGTCGTGAGTCCAGGAGGACCCCCAAGTTATGCACCGGGTCTGTCTGGGGTAGTGCAACCCCATCCAGAACTAAAGATGACAAATTCCCAGAGACCGAGGGGCCATTAATCCACAGCCACTCAGTCTTACCAGGGTTCAGCTGAAGCCTGTTTTTCCCCATCCAGACCCCTACAGCCCCCAGGCACTTGGACAGGGTGGTCACTGCATCACTTACTTCACCCGGGATGGAGATGTATAACTGGGTATCATCTGCGTATTGATGATACTTCAGCCCGTGGTGACGGATGATCTCGCCCAGCGGTTTCATGTAGATCAGGGCTTTCCAAAGTGCCGCCGCTGGCGACACACCCGGCGGCGGCGGCAGCGGCGGCGACATGCGCGCGCACGGCGACGGTGCGCGGGGGCATGCGGCGACGCGCGCGCACGGCGCCGCCGCAGGGGGGCATGCGGTGGCGCGGGCGGCGTGCGGCGGCGCGCGCGCGCACGGTGACGGCGCGGGAGGGGCGTGCGGCGGCGCGGGGGGCGTGCGGCGGCGCGCGCGTGCATGGCGGCCGCCGTGCATGCGCGCGCCGCCGCTTCCGGGTGGTGTGGCGACACACCACGCTGTGTGTGGCGACACACTTTTGTGTCGCGACACACAGTTTGGAAAGCTCTGATGTAGATGTTAAAAAGGAGCGGCAAGAGTCTTTCTAGGTATTGAAATTAAGTTCACTGGTCAATCATTACTGAGATCTTTTTTCTTTCTTTCTTGAAGAGGGGGGCACACTTCCTCTTTTCCAGTCCTCTGCACTTCCCCAGTTCTCCAGGGTTCCTCACTCAAAAATATTGATATAGTTCCAACAGCTCTTCAGCTAGTTCATACTGTATTCTAGGGTATATTTCATTCATCAGGGCCTGGTACTTGAAGGCATTCAAATTAGCTAGAAGATCTTTTCCACATCCATATTGACCTGTACACTCTGTTGTCAGTATGTGTGGATAGTTGAAATCCCCCATCACAACTATTCAATGCTTTTTTGAGACTCCAGTTATCTGCTTTAATAAATCTTCATCTATTTATTCTGACTGGTGTGGTGGTCTGTAGCAGATTCCTAGTAAACTATCCCTTCTGTTTGTCTTAACCCAGATGCTTTTAACACTCATGTTACATCAGTCCAGGTGACCTCTGTATAGATAGGTTCCCTGATATATATCATTATACCATCTTCTCTCTTGTGTTGCCTGTTCTTCTAAGACAAGGTGTATCCAGGCGCAATGTTGCACTGGTGAGATTTCTGTAAACCATGTCATATCACATTTGTCTTTTGCTCCATGACAAAGAGTTCATTTTGCTTGTTATCCTCTTAGCACATTAGTGTGGAGACATCTAAGATAATGTCTTAAATTCCTTTTATATTATCTGTATTTCCTTTGTTTTTTTATTAGATGAGTTCTTTTCAAAACACTTTACTTCGCTACTATATTCTATCTATTCCTTGCTAATTCATTACTTACTCTTCAGCTAGTTCATACTGTATTCTAGGGTATACCCATTGGTTCTTATGACTCCCACCCCCTTGTATTCTAGCTTAAAACCCTCCTAACCTGGTTATGATGTGGGCTTAGGGCAGAGCTTTCCAAACTGTGTGTCGGGACACATTAGTGTGTCGGCTGCAGTGTCTGGGTGTGTCACAGCTGCTGCCGCCTCCGAGCCCTGCCAGGATTCCGCGCAGGTCCTAGTGCCTGCCTTGTACCCTGCTGTCTCCAGACCTGCTGTGATTCCGCGCAGGTCCTAGTGCCTGCCTTGTGCCCTGCTGTAAGAGTGTGTCGCGAAATGATGCATGTCTAAAAAGTGTGTCACCAACATGAAAAGCTCTGGCTTAGGGAATAGAAGCCCTCATAGTGACAAATGCCGCCTCAAGCCAATTCATTTTATAATTAAAGCATTAGAATTATTCTCAAGTGTATTGCAAATTTGTATGTTCTTACTAGTAAATATGTTTGCGACAGCCCCCGCCTTATGGAACATCTTGCCCCCGGAGGTGAGACTGGCCCCTTCACTCCTGGCCTTTCGGAAGGCCCTTAAGACCTGGCTCTGCCGCCTGGCCTGGGACAACGGAGGTGGTAGTGCCTCCTGGGGTTGGCTGGCCCCGTAGCAATAAGACCTATGCTACGGTCCCCAATCCATCTTGGATTTTATTTATTTTATTTTATAACTGGATTTATTTTTATACATTTTCTACTTTGTATGGTTTTAAATATTTTAAATTTTTAAGTCTTAATTATTGTAACCCGCCCAGAGTCCCTTGTATGGGAGATGGGCGGGGAATAAATTAAATAAATAATAATAATAATAATAATAATAATGTTTGTAGGCATTCTGTTAGATTTTTGCTCTCTTTGGAAAAAGTGGATTTGATTTTATATAATGGGACCCCAGTATTTTGAGTGATTGGTGGGATTTAAGATATGAAAGGTGAGAACTACTGCTGTAAAGGATTGATAATTGGAGACTAAGGGTGCTTCTATGTTATATTGTGCAGTTGCTCCACTTCATTCATAGACCTTTATGGGAACCAGATAATAAGGTTGATCCATAAATCTCTTCCATTTTACCAAATAATAAGTTTGATCCATAAATCTTCATTTTCCCACACTACTCTGAGCAAAATATTTCATGACACAACATGAAATAACTGAAGAATGTCTTTTATTAGTAGTACCAGGAAGCCTCTATGTGGTACATCAAGTACTTAAGATCTGGGAATGCACTGTATTTTAACTGTTACATCCAAGCCAATGTAAGGTTTAACAAAGGTTGATTCAAGGTTTTATAAAACTATTTAATTTGACATGCAACTACAGTTGGCAATGATGAACACGGTACTGAATCTTTGTAATGAAAACCTTTTCATTCATATTTTGTTTCTAAAAATGTATATTCCATTTGAAAATTGGAAGGTATATGAGTTGGACATAATGGTTTACTCCGCTCTAAGCATTTTGACTTCCCAGAGCACCAAGTCTGATGTCTAGACTATAGAGAAGCTCAAACAGCACTTCTACTGCACTCATGCCATATACTGTACTTAATGCAATATATAAAAATTATATTAAAACAGTTGCTATACAAATGCATGCTTGTATGCGCACATACAGATACTGAAGATGAATAATAGGTGTCCATTACAGTCAGTTCAATATAAATGAATACTGTTTAGAAATGCAGTTAGGTCAGCATAGTGTAATTTTTCAGTGTCTAACTAGATTACAGTAGAGAACTGCAATTTTGTGGGGAAAGGTCTGTTGTCAAGGAGATTTTCTTGTGAAAATTTCATAATCAGTTTAGAATGGCAAAGCTGTTAAAGTATTCTTTACATTAGTGAGATTTTGTAAAAACTTTAGAAACAGTTAAGCATTTCAAAAGAAAAGGGCAATCGAGAGTGTTATTAATATTTTAACTACATTAAATATTACAGCATACATACGTAAGATGTTGCCTAGCCTGGCAATGAAACGTCTGCAACAAAACAACAAGGCTCAGAGAGCACCAAGGACTCCATACATACATATCTACATACATACATACATACATACATACTGTACATACATACATACTGATCTAACTATGTAGTTTTTTTTGGCAACAATATAGAAGTGGTTTTCCATAGTCTTCTGTTTCTGTTATTGTTGGTGATGGTTTTCATTCCTAGCCTACAGCCCTGCTATTCCCTTATGGTAGAACGTGCATTAACACCTTTTGAATGGCTATTATCTCTTTGTTTTGTGCAAGATACTGGTTGTCCAAGGAATTTGCAAGCTTTATGAGAGTGTTTTGTAGCAGAAGCCTTTTGTAATTTGATCCATAAGCAACTGTTTATTAATGGTTGGTAGGTGTACACTGTGATGTCATTTGTATATTTTAGAACAACATGAACAAACTGACGATGGCTCAAGCCTAGGCTTTTTCTACATAAATAGCTAAGCTAAAATGGACCATGGGAAAAAGTGTAACATACTGATCCAGCTTAGTCTTCTTTGTGTAGGAAATAGGTTTTTTCTCCTCCCAGTATGTATTTGTATTGATTTCAATCTAACTCTATCACATGGGAAGCCGCCTAATGGAGTTACCATTAAGAGAATGTTTTGATAACATGGCCATTACCTTTTTTCTTGGCTGACCTACCATAAAGGAATTCTTTATATTACTAAAAAATTACTTTGTTGTGATTCGTAAACACATATCACAGTGTTTATGAATCACAACAAAGTAATTTTAGTAATATAAAGAATTTTTTATAAATAAAAAGAACATAAAACATAAAATTGTGCCAGAACAATAACAATCAAGATGTATTACAATCTCAGAAGTATTATTGAAGTTCTTCAGTGAGAAGATCCATAATAATAGATAGTTTTGAGAGGAGATTATTGTCCTCTCATATGAACAAACTTTGCTTATTAAAGCCTATGATTTGGAGAGTATTGGAAAATATTGTTTGTGAAAAACAGTTAAAAAAATGTAAAAACAATTCCAAAGGAAAAAGTTACTTGGAAGTTACTCAGGAAAGGCAAAAGTAGCCAGCATATTCATTTGAGGAGTGGGAAATATGTCCAGTTTTAACTCTGAATACTTTGCCCTCCATATTATTTCAGTTTCACTAATCCTTTGAGCTTGGTTCAGATACAGTTTTAGAATTCATGGATATAACTGGAATCAGAATTTATTCTGTTATGATTGAGTTATCTTTAAAAATTTAGTATTCCTACTCCTCTCCCCACAATTCTGCCATCATTGCACAACTTATTAGTAAGTTATAGTAATTAAATAACATACCAGAGCTTGTCTAGTCTGATATTTTCATTATGGGATCTAATTTGATCTCAAAACCTTCTATTACTGTTTTGAAATGCGTAAGATGAAAATATCTATTTTGGCTTCCTGAACACAGATTGAATGCTTGCCTAGCAACTAGAATAAAAATACTTAATTACAAGCTTTGCACATCTGATGGAGAAAACAGGTGTGCAAATATAGGGCTCCTAATTTCTCCCTTTTTAAAAATTTCACATTAAAATGGCAGTTGATACACTTGCTGCTTGGCAAAAGAATAAAGAATTGGTGCCTTAAACTGATGTAAACGTTCAGTTCCCTGCAGTGCTCCTAATTTACATACAGAAGAAGGAGTTGCAAGTTGTGAACTGAAATTTCATCAGTGGCTAGTACATCAATTAATGTTAGAAGAGGTTTCAGAGAAGCAATAAAACGTGCTGTCAGTTGTGTTACAGTAAGGTTTGCAACAACAAAAAGTATTTTATTTTTTAGCTAACCCTTTAGCACAAATTTATGATCAAATGGAGCCACATTTCTAATGATGAAATAAACAATTTTCAACTCCTCCCTTCTTGAACCTACTCATTCTGTTTGTATTTTTTTCCTTACAGAAAATAATACAGGCAGGATTTCTCAATTGGGGTTCCGCGAGAGGTCACTAGGGGTTCCCTGGGAGATCATCATTTATTTAAAAGCAGAAACAAAAGCCGAACAAAAACCCTCCAACCTCCAACATTGGATTGGCCCACCAGAGTGGGCGTGGACCCGGGAGGGGATTGCACATGCGTGTGCAAGCGGAGAGGTGAGCAAAGTGTGAGCCGAGCCAAGGAGTGAGTGAGGAGCGAGCTGAGGAGGAGAGGAGGGAGGAGTAGTAGGTAGTGAGAGAGTGCGCGCAAGAGAGAGACGCTGCTGGGGCCTCCATGCCTTTCTGCAGGCGCAGCGGCCTGGGGGGGCTCTGTCTCAGGGCGGGCACAGGAGATCCTGGCTGGGCTGGCCCAGGCACCAGTGACAGCAGGAGCCACCCACAAAGGGGGGGAAGAAGACGGGGGAAAGGAAAAAGTGGTGGTGGTAGTGAAGGCTTTGGCATCAGAGTGCCAAGATTTCAGGAGAGGTTGAGGAGTCCAAATATTAAAGGGAAGGGTGTTGGAGGTTGCAAAGCATCTGCCCTCTTCTAGTTTTGCAAAGGGGTCCTTGGGAGAGGAGGTAGAAAGGGGGGCGAGCAAGGAGAAGCTGGATTTGGGGAACAGGTGCTGGTGGTGCAGGGAGAGGGGAGGAGGCCGGCCGACCCGACGCAGCGTGCCGATGTCATCTATATCCCTGCAATGCATTTTGCAGTTATCATTCATGACAGTTTCATATATATTGCTCAAAAACTGTACATGCCCTTAAAAGTAGCCCCCCAAAATGTGCCTCATATGTGGCATAAGAACAGTTATGTACCTGTTCAGTTGATGTGATTTATTTGCTACATTAAGTGCAAGATGTTGAAGATCAGCAGTGACATCACAATAAGACAAAGTAAAATTCTTCAGCGGGTAAGACGCCGGGCTTGTCAATCAGAAGATCGCAAGTTCGGAGGTTTGAATCCCTAGCCCTGCGTGTGGAGTGAGCTCCCGCACTAGCTCCAGCTCTTGCCAACCTAGCAATTCGAAAGCATGCAAATGCAAGTAGATTAATAGGTACCACTTCGGTGGGTAGGTAACAGCATTCCGTGTGCATCATGCTGGCCACATGACCGCGGAAGCGTCTTCGGACAGTGCTGGCTCTTCGGCTAACAAACGGAGATGAGCACCGGCCCCTAGAGTCGGACACGACTGCACAACTGTGCGGGGGGAACCTTTACCTTTTTACCTAAAATTCTTCACTAGAATATTGTGATGTATTTCCTGTGCCTCATCTTAACCCCAAGAAAAGGAGTTCAATGTCTTAAGGTTGTCTTCATGAAGGTAGCAATTGACCAGGCCTTTGCTCCATTTTCTGGAGGTTGGCATTTCATAATCATGGCGCTGCTTCAAGGGCATAGTTTGGTAGACGGCATTGATGAACTTAGGGATAAATTCTGAGACTATTACCTGGCAGAGCTTATTCTTTGGCCAAGAGCTCAAATGTTAAATTTTCTGTATCTCCCCTTGCAATACCGAGTGCTGTTTGTGAATGTAGTGACTTTGGGATGAAATGTCTACCTTTCATATCTGAAATACAAAAGTTGAGGACTGCAAAGACTTGGAAGCAGAAGAGCCAAAGAGGAAACTCTTTCTTTAAAATGATTGCACTAGCTAAAATATATATACAGATTTGATGCATTCTCAATGGAATTCTATTCTTTTGTTCCTCTTATCCTTGTAAAGGTTAAGCTAGATAAAATAATGTTTTATTATGCTAGTTTTCCTGAATAAATCTGTTTTTTAATGAGCATTGAGGCATTTATTGCATTAACCTAGTCTAAAACAAAGCAAAGGTTCAATTTTATTTATTTATTTTGAAGTGCATATACATCATTTTTCAACAATAAGTACACTTTAAAAATCCTTAAAATGATAGTTTAATACAAATTCTGATGCAAATAAATTTAGTCTATTTGCAGGTTGGTCTCCAGCTGACTTGGAAATGTTTCATCTGAATATAAGATATTGGGCACATTAGTTTGAGTTGTATAAATTTCCCTTTGTTCCCGTTGTCTTGTAAGACTGGGGAAACATTACTAGATTTCTAGTTACTGTTTTCTTCCTTCAGAAGATCATGATAAAAAATTAGTAGAAGAAAGGAGGGCTACAGTCTCTTCGTATTGTCGCCCTTGGACTGGGTTCATGTGTTATATTGAGTAGTGATTTCTTTAAATATGACTCGAGTAAACCAGAAAAACCTGGGTCCAGCAATTGCATTAACTCATAAGTCAAATCACACAAATTACAAATCACAGTGGCTAGATTCATCCAACATGCTAACCCTCGCCCCCAAAAATGTTATGGGGTAGCTCAGGGGTCGGCAAACTTTTTTTGCCGGGAGCCATTTTGATATGCTCGTGCACATTTTGAAGTGCTCGAGAGCCAGGGGGCGGGGTTTGCGGGCGGGGACCAATCGCGTGGAAGGGGGCGGGGTTTGCAGGCGGGGACCAATCACGTGGAAGGGGGCGGAGTTTGCGGGCGGGGACCAATCGCGCACACTTAGTGCCTGCTGCCGCCATGCCCGCCACCCCCACTGCATTGCCCGCCGCGGCCACGCACACCATGCCCGCTGCCACGCCTGCCACGCCACGTCCGCCACTGCACCTCCCCCGGGTCCGAGTAAGCCACGACGGGCGGGCGGTGAGCGAAGTGTCACCCCGCCTCCTCCCCCGGGGTCATTCGTGAAGACCTTCTCCTCCATCCTCGCTGCTCCCACCGCCGTTCCTTACTGCCTTCCTTCTTCTCTCCCTCGCCGGCACCCACCACCCCTGCCCCACCTCTGCCCCTTTTCCTCCCTCCCCCTCACAGAGATTTCGTCTGTCTCCTTCTTATGTCTTCTGTCTGCCTGTCTCTTTCGAAGCAAGCGCGCGTGCAAGCGAGGAAGAAGCCGCTTTCTTTTTTCATACGTCCTATGCCTTTCCCTCCACCGTTTGGCGTATTTTCCCGCCCCCCTCAAGACTGGCGCGGCCTGAGGCGGCGGCTATGCCCCCTACGGTGGGCGAAGGCGTGCGCACGTGCGTGGGGGCAGGGGGAGCAAGCAAGCGCGCAAGCTAGGGAGAAGCCGCTCTTTCTCTACTCTGTGAAGTAGATGCACGGGGTGCCTGTCGGGATCGAGACTCTTTGTCCCACATTAGCACTTCACTTCCACTCACGGGGCTGCTTCTCCGGAGGCGTGCACGGAGGAAACAAAGCTGAGCCGGGCAGAGGCGGCCGGGGCGGAGAGGAGCGCCCGTTTAAAACCAGGCTCCAAAGGCTGCGGGTGGAGACGTTGGTGGCCGGCGCTGGAGGAGGGCGATTGATTCTTCCTCCTCCCGCCCTCGGGAGCCTTCCAACTTTCGCCCGAGTCGGGCAGCGTTTCCAAAGCGGCCCTTCGGATCCTATCCAACGGGACGCACACAACCCCCCTCCTTTCGTTTAAAATCGCGATCAAAACACGCGGCAATAAGCAGGCAGACAACGGTGGCCTGAAGCAGTTATTTGAACCGTCCAACTTTGAGAGAGCCATCTCCAGTGACAGCAGAAACGCCAGAACTCAACTCCAGAGGAAAACATGGGGGGGGGGGTGTCATAACGGTAATTTTAGCAAAAGGACCACATAGGGAAAGGAGGAGACACTTTAGAGGGTAAGTTAGTACCCCAACTTCATATCTCCTCCCCGGAGAAAAAAGTGCGACCCTTTCCTTGGGGGAATTTCTGTTGGAAGAGTGGAATATGGTCACTTCGGGGGCAGCTGTTGCAGCTAGCACCTTAACTGCCCCCCACGCCCCCCCCACGCGCCCGCACGCTTCTCTAACCTGCATGGCTGTGGGGAAGAGGAAGGCTCTCTGTCCGGCTGGTCGCTTTTTCGCTTCACCCCCGGACTCGGCGGTGAGGTTTCGCACACGTGCGCCGAGGCCGCGTTTGAGACTGGGAGCCGGGCGGAGGGAGAGAGAGGGAAGGGGGGGCGTCTCGCTTCTCTAACCTACCTGCTGCAGGGGCATTTCCAAGCCCAGCAATGCCTCCCCACCCCACAGCTCCAAGAGTTGAGAATCGGGAAGGGCCGGATCTGGCCGGCCCTCTCACACATTCACACGCACACGCTGTGAGCCACCCCCAATTCTTAGTTCTCCCATGCCTGCGCGCTGCTTGCAATGCCGGCCTCTTCTCTCACACACACAGACACGTGGCCCTTCCCGATTCTCAACTCTTGGAGCTGGGGGGGGAGGCATTGTTAGGCTTGGAAATGCCCCTGCAGCAGGTAGGTTAGAGAAGCGAGACGCCCCCCCTTCCCTCTCTCTCCCTCCGCCTGGCTCCCAGTCTCAAACGCTGCCAAACCTCATTGCCGAGTCCGGGGGTGAAGCGAAAAAGCGACCAGCCGGACAGAGAGCCTTCCTCTTCCCCACAGCCATGCTGCCTGTTCAGACCCTGAACCCCACCGGGGAGGAAAGGCTCGGATCTGGCCGGCCCTCTCACGCATTCACACGCACACGCTGTGAGCCACCCCCAATTCTTAGTTCTCCCATGCCTGCGCGCTGCTTGCAACGCCGGCCTCTTCTCTCACACACACAGACACATGGCCCTTCCCGATTCTCAACTCTTGGAGCTGTGGGGTGGGGAGGCATTGTTAGGCTTGGAAATGCCCCTGCAGCAGGTAGGTTAGAGAAGCGAGACGCCCCCCCTTCCCTCTCTCTCCCTCCGCCCGGCTCCCAGTCTCAAACGCTGCCAAACCTCACCGCCGAGTCCGGGGGTGAAGCGAAAAAGCGACCAGCCGGACAGAGAGCCTTCCTCTTCCCCACAGCCATGCTGCCTGTTCAGACCCTGAACCCCACCGGGGAGGAAAGGCTCGGATCTGGCCGGCCCTCTCACGCATTCACACGCACACGCTGTGAGCCACCCCCAATTCTTAGTTCTCCCATGCCTGCGCGCTGCTTGCAACGCCGGCCTCTTTGTTCCTGCCTTCAGAAATTAAGGAGAGGGAAATAAACTGTCCCCCCAGTAGCCCCCCCATAATCGGAGGACAACTACCACCCCCAAGATTTACTTCAATCAGCTGGGGATGCCTTACTCGCCCCATCCCCTGATCCTCCCATTGCCGGGACAAAGTGGCTTCCCGCCAGAGGCAAAGGAAAGAAAGGGTAGAAAAGTTTGTGGCACTGGGAGCAACATCACATACAAAAGCCTCCACGGCGCCCCTCTTTCAGGGAGCACCCCCGTCCCGCAGCACAGAAAGGAAACTCAGCCCACGAGACCTACACAGACGGGGAAGGAGGCCAGGGATCGGCCTCCGCTTTCACCGGCGGTATGCCCCGGAACTGCTGTGGAGCTGAATGAAGGCTCTGGCAGCGGCAGGAGCGAAACGAGCCGGGAGGCTGACGGCGACTGTACGTGCGCGCGCGCGCGCGCGCCCGCACGTGATATTTTGTAGAAGAGCCACACTCAAGGGGCCAAAGAGCCGCATCTGGCTCGCGAGCCGCCATTTCCGACCCTTGGGGTAGCTTAATGCGTGACCGTTGTTATAATTGTAAAACTCAAATTTAGAAGGAAAATGTACTTTTCTATTATGATTTACATATGTCGCTAGGATAAATTCCTTCTTGAAATTTACCTCAGTTCATCGCTATGTGACCTTGAGACAATACTACAAAACACTGAAGATAAGCTTAGTTAATTAGTATTGGAATGCTGGTAATTGATACAGGTAAAACAATAGTCCATAAAGTTAAAAACACCCTTGTATTAGAAAGCAGCCTACCTTCTTAATTGCATCATGATAACATTTGATAGCATAGGCAGGCATACCTGAGGTTCTGAGATAAAGGCCTGGAAATACTGTTTAGTCTCTTGAATATTGGACTGCCTAGTCAACTGTAGTGGTCGACACTTCTATAACATTCATTGTGTTGACTGCTTGGCATTGCAGGTACTTCAGATTTAAGCATCACTTTCTAGTTTAATTTTTACCTGTAGGAATAACAGCTTTGCTTGAGACAAATACCAAGCACATAAATATCCATATATATATATATATTTATAATTAGCACATGAATGTTCCTGCTTTAATAAGAATTAGATCATAGAAGTGTGCATATTTGCAGGTACACTGGCAGTTTGCAATGAAGAAATTGAACTGAATTGCGGGTTTTCTTAAACATTGTGGTAACGTGAGTCCTAAATGATAACTGAATTTGTGTGACCCCTCTCATGAATAAGACTAATGACTTCAGTGAGGTTAAAATATAACTTGTAATGGGCTTCCGGTGGGGACATGGCAGACTGAGCGGCTGTGTCTGCGGGCTTAGCAGGCGGGGCTGACAACGCAGCAATTTTTTGGGGGCTCAGGCAGGTTTTCTTGAAGCCCAGGAACGTTTTCCAGATAAAGGAGAACACCTGGAATCATCCCATCTGTCCTCCGGACGGCTGCTTGCAGCCAGAAGATTGCAAACAGCGTTTCATGTTCGACTGGAAAGAGCTAGCTGGGAGGCGGGGCTGTCATCATTTCCCAAGCCGCGCTGTAGCCTTAAAGGGACACTAAGACTGGCCACCCCATTTCTAAATCACTAAATTTATGGTGTTTTTTTTAATATATGTACCCTAAGAGAGGCTTTCTACAGCGTGGAGAAGCTGGCTCTCTTGGTGCTTATCGTTATTTCTGAGATTAATTTTTAAAAAATTCTTTTTTAAGTTTTGGACTTTGTTTTCCTTCCAAATATAAAGGAGGATTGAGAGTAAACAATTCTCTTCCTGTTACTATTTTTGTACTAAATTTGAAGATATTAGCATTTTCCTACACGTTGAATCAGCTGATTTGAACCTTCAGCTTTCTGTTTCTATTTTTCCTTGGGAACTGTCTGCCTATCTCATGCTCGCTTGTGTAAATACATTCCGGAACTTTTCCATATCTTCGACTTTCGCCGGCTAAGCTCCTAGGAGGCATTATAATCTACTGCATGAGACATAGAAGATTTTAAACAGTTTTTTTCTGACTTCCACCAAGATTTTAAACAGATTTCTTCTGACTTCTACCAAGCTTTTATGCAAGATATTTAGGACATCGTGGAAAATATGAGGTCTAAAATGTGTCATCAGGTTGGGGATGTGGTGGATGAAATTGAGGAATTTAACAGTGATAGAAATGTTTCTTCGAAGAGTGAGATTGGTATTTCTATTGAGATGCTGGATGAAGATCAGATAGTGGAGTTGGAGAAAATTGAGAGAGAGAGCTGCAAGTAATAAGTGAAATTGTCTGGTGGAATGCCATGAAAAAGAAGGGGTCATTATCTGTGGGAGGTTTTTTGAAGAGAAGCTGGAACTTTTGAGGGGAGCAGTTGGGCTGTTTGATTTTTTCAAGAGAAAAGCTCTATGCACATTGTGGGGATATGTAAATGCTCTGGTCTATTTTGAAGTGGGATAAGGGTTAAAGGAGAAGACCTACCCTGGAGAAGAAGCTGATGCTAGGGAAAGTGGAAGGCAAAAGGAAGAGGGGCCGACCAAGGGCAAGATGGATGGATGATATTCTGGAGGTGACAGACTCAACCATGGGGGAGCTGGGGATGGTGACGGCCAACAGGAAGCTCTGGCGTGGGCTGGTCCATGAAGTCACGAAGAGTCGGAAGCGACTGAACGAATAAACAACAAAAGGGTTAAAGAATGTTTATCTGGATTGCTTTAAGGGTTTGACTGATGTTACTTGCTTTTAAGGATTTGGATGGTTTTAAGGATTTGATTTAAGGCTACTGTTTTGAATTGTTTTTGTTTTTTGGGTTTATTAAGATTATGATTAATAAAACTGTTGTACTATAAAGTATAATGGCAGACAATTTACTGTATGTGTTTTTTAGTTTGATTTTTATTATAGTAGACAGAAATGTATAGAATAGTAGTAGGAAGGGAATAATTAAATGTTATCTTTTGGGGGAAGTTGTTTAGGAGGTCTATATGAATTTTTGTTCTTTATTTTAATATAAGGGGGGGAGTAACTGTACTTAGTGATTTTTATAATGTGCTAAAGTGGAATGATTTATAGAAGTAATGTGGTTTTGGTTTAATATAGAGTAAGAGATTGATTGTGGAAATTTTTGTATATCCTTGCTGTTAAAAGTTGGAAGTCACATCTTTTTGTAATTTTGAAAAAAAAAAATTCTCTTGCGTTTTCACACCTTTTTAGTTCTTTTTTCTTTTTTTGTAGTTTTTTGTTTTTTTGTAGCTTTTATCTTTGTCTTGAAACTTAATAAAATTCTTTAAAAATATAACTTTTAGTAATTAAAAATTAATGTACAAAACAGTGATAGAACTGTACAGATGAGATTCTAAATATTTGAATGGGTTTGTTAATGGCAATTAGATACAGCATTGCTGGTATGTAGGTATAATAGAGAGCATTATTTCCTTTGTGTTTAGGGGGCGCAATGGCTCAGCGGTTAAGATGCCAGTCTTGTCGATCGGAAGGTCGCAAGTTCAGAGGTTCGAGACCCGAGCGCCGCGTGACGGAGTGAGCTCCCACACTCGCCCCAGCTCTTGCCAACCTAGCAATTCAAAAGCATGCAAATGCAAGTAGATACATAGGTACCACTTCGGTGGGAGGGTAACAGCGTTCCGTGCCTGTCATGCGGCCACATGACCACGGAAGCGTCTTTGGACAGCGCTGGCTCTTCGGCTAAGAAATGGAGATGAGCACCGCCCCCTAGAGTCGGACACGACTGTGCAGGGGAAACCTTTACCTTTTTCTTGCCTTTGTGTTTAGGCCAATAGGTATCTAGAAGGGTCTAGTTGAGTTGTTCCCAGTTTGTGGTTGGGTGAGCACTGATGGATCACAACAATACTACATGTAGTCACTGGTGTGGTTGCCAAAATATATATTTTTTATTATTAAAAATCTCATGAGAACACTAAATCTTGCAAGATCTTGTGTTCTTGCCCCAAATTTTGAAAGACTTCAGGTAGAAAGACCAAAATTGTGTGAGAGCTGGTGATTTCGACATTTTTTAAAGTTAAAAAATTATTTAAAACATATTTTTGGGTCTTGTGGATCCCATCTTTAATGTAATAAAATGGGTTTTAATAATGGCAAAATTGTCCCTAGAACTATTCCCCCACTCTCCTGTAAAGAACACAATACTTAGTATGGGTAACAAGAGGAGAAAAAAAAATCCTGATACTGGGACCTGATTTTCCCCTCCCCCCGGCTGCTGAGCACAACTATTTAATGCAAACACTTTGACATTTGAGTATAAGAGTTTTTTACATTTGAAAAATGTAGATGGAAAAAAGAAAGAAAAGGGTTAAACTAGCATATTTAGGAAAAATTTTTTTGCAAAATGATGATTCCATAGCACCAGTGTTTCTGTTCTTTGTGGAAAGCAACTTGAGTTTTTCCTCTTTTTTGTCTCATTGTGTATACTTGAAACAACAATGGTAGGAAATCTAGCATTCTTATGAGGTACAGTATACCATAAGGCAGGAACAATCTTGAGATGACTACAATTATTATTGTCATTAACTGCAAATGCTTACTTTATTTTAAATCAGTACTCTTGAGCCTTTCAGAACAATGTCTGAATATCATGCATCTCTGGTGGGAACTGAAGTTTGGGGGGGTTTGTGCAAAATGGCAAAGTGTATTTATGGAACATATCTGAATAGGTAAGTTAAAGATTTAGTGGCTGTGTTTTCACAACATTTTAAGCTTAGATAGTTTTAACCCTAGTTTGATTTTCTTTGTTTTAGCATATTGTGTAAACTCATCTTCTTTGATTAACTTGTTATTCAACATATTGTGAGAATCAAGAAAATGGGTTAATCTAGATACTGCATTAAGTGTCTCCTGTGAAGAAGCCAGTAGCGATTTAACCTAATTTCAGAATACAAAAGAGTTTTTGTTTTAGATCAATTCAAAATAATATCCCACAGTTTGTACTGGAGAACAAAATAAAATTTTGTTGTTGTTGTTGTTCAGTCGTTTAATCATGTCCGACTCTTCGTGACCTCATGGACCATAGCACGCCAGGCCTTCCTGTCCTCCACTGTCTCTCGGAGTTTACTCAAATTCATGTTCATTACATCGGTGATGCTATCTAACCATCTCATCCTCTGCCGTCCCCTTCTCCTTTTGCCTTCAGTCTTTCCCAGCATCAGGGTCTTTTCCAGTGAGTCCTCTCTTCGCATTAGGTAGCCAAAGTATTTGAGCTTCAGCTTCAGCATCTGTCCTTCCAATGAGCAGTCAGGGTTGATTTCCTTTAGGATTGACTGGTTTGACCTCCTTGCAGTCCAAGGGACTCTCAAGAGTCTTCTCCAGCACCACAGTTCGAAAGCATCAATTCTTCGGCGCTCAGCCTTCCTTATGGTCCAACTCTCACAGCCATACATTACTACTGGAAAAACCATAGCTTTAACTATACGGATCTTTGTCGGCAAGATCTATAATAAAACAATAAATTAAATTTAGTCCCCTTTAAAAGGAGGAAACATTTCAGTGAATAAACCTGGTTCAAAAACACTTCAAAGGAAGACGTTCAGGAGCTTGAAATGGCAGGGCAAATATAAGTTAGTAATTTATTTATATTGCGACAAAATGTGTTGTAGGATTATTGGGTATGATGGGACAAAGGAGGCACTTAAACAAGCCAAATGTTTATTTTCTGAGGGTACAACTAGTTTTGGAGTTGTGAATTCAATTTATTCTTCATTTGGAATAGACTGTTGTTCCTCTGTCTTGTAGATCCTGCACAAAAAATGCAGCTACAAATCCACTTTTCAGTTTGTTTACTCTTTTGGAGAGTTGTTTACCAGGCAGGTAAACTATTATTTATTACACAAGATCCTGAGACACAGAGGAATTGGGATAGTTTCTTGACCATGTCAGTAAAAGAAAAGTGATAAGTAAAATAGGAAGGAAATGAAAGAAAAAGGGGAAAAAAGAGAGAAAATATATATATAAAGGAGTGGTTTCCAATTTCCTTTACAGCAGTTACAAATGCATTTATATTTTATCTTCTCAGGTTACATCATGGCTCCCTTCTGTCCATATTCTACCCTTTCTAATAATTAAACCCATAAATCACAAGTTCACTTTTTTCAGTTTTCAACAAAAAGTGCATAAAGGGTTCCAGTCACTAACAAATGTACTTATTGTCTTTTCCCTAAACAAACAGGTCAGTTTTGCCATCTCTGCAAATTCTGTCATCTTCACCAACCATTCTTCCATTGTGGGTATTTCAGAGTCTTTCCAACTTTGTGCATGTAATAATCTCGCTGCAGTTACCATGTACAAAAACATTTGTCCATAGGTCTTTTCTAGTTGTGTGTCCATTAGTCCCAGCAAGAAAAGTTCTGGTTTCAGTTGAATATTAATCTTTAAAATTCTTTGTATCACTGTGTGTATTTGACCCAAATTTTTCTAGCTTTTTTACAAGTTCACCAAGCATACTAAAATGACCCTTCATGTTTTTCACATTTCCAACATAGATTTGAAGTACCTTTATACATTCTAGAAAGTTTTTCTGATGTCATATACCAATGGTACATCATTTTGTAAAGATTCTTTTTAAAATTATAACAATGTGAATTTCAGTCCTTTCAGCCACATATTTTCCCATTGATCCATCTGTATGTTATAACCATTTAAAACTTCCTTAGATCAAAGTCTTGTTAAGCTTTTTGCTGCTATTTTTAAATTCTTAAAGCTATTATTTTGCACTTTTCTTTAATCTGGAATGAAGGGTGACTCACTGGGTGTTGTTTTTTCCTCATGCTGGTCCAGAGATGTCTCTTTAAAATCATTACAGTATATCTAAATGTGTTTAAGAAAGTGAGGTTTTGTTGAACCCAGTGTCTTTAAAGGCTCCACTGCAGCTGTGAGCTAGATGTGTCTCCCTTGTCTCTCGACCACTCAACCTATGAGTCGACTGCAAGGATCTTCAAATCCTGCAGTCTCCTCATGAGGAGCAGCTGTCCAGAGTGCAGGTGGGCAATCTCTCGGTCTCTCCTTATCCAGATTGGCTCCGCTGGCCCCGACTTGTTGCCTGACCACTGGTCTGCGCCGCAGCACCATTTCCGCTCCCTCAGAGATGTCTTAGTTCACCATAGTCCTCACCCGGAAGCCATCCTCTCACTCCTCTTGTTTAACATCTACATGAAACCATTGGGTAAAGTCATCTACCAGCCTGACGTGAGGTATCAGTATGCAGATAATACCGAGTTATGCACCTCCACCCCCAGCCAAATGCAGGATGCTCTGGAAGTTCTGAAACAGTATTTGGAGGTCTGGATGGGAGGAACAGACTGAATGAAAGCAAGACAGAATAGCTGTTCGAAGCCCATTGATTCTGGAATTATACTGTATTTGACTTTTGGCGAGGTAATCCTCTCCTGTGGTGAGCAGGCCTACAATCTGTGCGTCCTCCTGGACTTGTGGCTCTTGCTGGAACAGGTGGAAGTGGTGGGCACTTTTACCTAGAGAAAGGCTCACTGAAGATGGTCACTCAGATACTTATTGTGTCCCATATGAATTACTGTAATTCATTTTACATAGGACTTCTCTTGAAAGACCACTTAGTAACCTTAGTTGGCACAGAGTGCAATGCTTATATGTTTTCTGGAGAGTCTTGTTACTAACATATAACACTATTGTACTGGCTATTGATTCGCTTCTGAATGCAATTCAAGGTGCTAGTTATCACCTAGGTAAAGGTAAAGGATCCCCCCGCACATTTGTGCAGTCGTGTCTGACTCTAGGGGTCGGTGCTCATCTCCGTTTGTTAGCTGAAGAGCCAGCGTTGTCCGAAGACGCTTCCACGGTCATGTGGCCGCATGACGTGCGTGGAACGCTGTTACCTACCCACCGAAGTGGTACCTATTCATCTACTTGCATTTGCATGCTTTCGAATTGCTAGGTTGGCAAGAGCTGGAGCTAGTGCGGGAGCTCGCTCCATCACGCGGGGCTAGGGATTCGAACCTCCGAACTTGCGATCTTCTGATCGACAAGCCTGGCGTCTTACCCGCTGAGCCACCACGCCCCAGTTATCACCTACAAAGCCGTATATGACTCAGGGCCAGGGTATCTTTAAGAAATTGGACTTCCTCTTGAAGTTGGCCTTTATCTCAGCCTAAGCTAATGGCCTAGGATCTGACTCATCAGGATAATTTGCATACCCCTAGGGTTTAAGCAGGACAACTGATTAAGTGTGGCAGCTGTTAAAGGAGTCATTGCAGTCTTCAGCTGCATCAACAGAGGTACAGTATAATGTCAAGATCACAGGAGGGAAGAGTCCCATTTTATGCTGCCTTGGTCTGACCACACCTGCAAAACTGTCCAGTTTTGGTTGCCATGATACAATAAAGATGCTGAGGAACTGGAAAGAATGCAGAGGAGAGTAGCAAAGATGGTGAGGGGCTTGGAGGCTAATTCCTGTGAAGAATGGTTATAAAAACTGGGTATGTTTAGCTAAAGGGGGAGACATGATAGCAGTCTTCCAAAACTTGAAGGGCTGTCACAGAGAAGAAGATATGATTTATTCTCTGTAGTATCCAAGGACAGAACAAGAACCAAGGGATGGAAGCTTTACAGAGAGTGATCCAAACTCAAAATAAGGAGTAATTTTCTGACTGAGAGAGCTATTAAGCAGTGGAACAGCCTGCCTCCTGGAGTTGTAGATGCCCCATCTCTAGAGATTTTCAAACAAAGGTTGGACAGCCATTTGTCTGGGATACTCAGAGGATTGTTGCCCTGGTTGGGGATGGACTAGAAGACCTTCAGGGTTCCTTCTAACTCTCTAATTCTGTGATACTCTATGAATCTACCTTGTATAGATTCTGCTTACCCTATCTGAGGACACAATCTGTTGAAGGTCCCCGTATATCGAGAAGTGTGACAGGAGGGGGTCTGAAAGCAGGCATTCTCCCATTCTCTGGAATAGCTTGCCCC
The DNA here is from genome assembly GCA_023362775.1 of Charina bottae. Lineage (NCBI taxonomy): Eukaryota > Metazoa > Chordata > Lepidosauria > Squamata > Charinaidae > Charina > Charina bottae. Next base: position 1,101,768 of record JALMGJ010000012.1, read on the forward strand.
TCAAAGTAAAGATAGCTCCCACTTCCAGAAGCTCATTGGGAATTGAGTGCTATAGAACTCCTAGTGCCAGGAATGTCATATTAATGGTTATTTTTTACAGTAATTATGTATTGTATTTTATTATATTTTATTGTTGTTATTGCACTGGCTATGGCTGCTTATTTTTTTAATTTGCTTTATTTGTATGCTGCCCTGGGTTGCTAATGATCAGCATAAAATAAAAAGCAACCTCCTCAAAAATAATAAGTGAACCCACTGATTATTTATTTATTTATTTATTTATTTATCTATCACATTTGTATCCCGCCCATCTCCCCCACGTAAACAAAATTGATGATTTCAAAATAATAAAAAATGTATGTCATTCACCTGCAGATTCCAACTTTCACTCACAACTTGCTGCTTTCCTGTGCTAGATGGAATAACCAAGTCTTAACTGCTCTCCTGAAACCCAGGAAGGGAGAAGCAGACCAGATCTCCTTAGGGAGGGAATTCCGAAGTATGGGAGCAGCGACTGAAAATGCCTGCTTCTGAGGTTCTGACAGAGGACAGTGTCATAGACAGACAGACAGACAGACAGGAAGTTGACCCTATTCAACCCTATTCAGGTAGATGAATACGGAAGAAGGTTGACTGTTGCTTTTGTACTTAGCTTAGAGTTGTCTTGACTGCAGTGCTTTATAAACTTGATAATTTGATTTCATAATGAAGAAGTAAAAATGGTTAATAAAGTCTAGTCAAAAAGCTGTCAGGTTTGCGGGTATATACTCAGTTTCATGTAAAAGCTGATTTACACACACTGTCTTCTAGAAAAAATTAATTCCCAGTAGTGAGGAACAAGGCCTAAAATTCATTTTTCTAATTATTTTCTTAGTAGCTAACATCCCATCTTTTTTCCACTTTAGTGTGTTACTTTAGAATCAGGGAGTGAGAGTTAATTTTCTTTAACTGATGATCATCTCAGGGTTTTGCTGCAATTTTTAAAAAATTACTGAAATTATTATAAACAGTTTTATTTTCAAATATGTAATTTGTAATATTAGTAAGTAGAATTAAATGGTTGAATCACCAAAGGTTGCAAAATGAAATGGTTGTCATAGTACTCTGAGAGCTACCTGGAATTCTACTGCACCTACAATAAAATCAGACTAAGGTTATTTAGTTTTAGAAATGTTGGCTTCCATAGAGTTGTTGCTAATGGTTTGGAGAGCACGTTGCTATGGAATTGATTGCTGCAAGTAAGAAATATATTAAAAGGCTATAATACTACATTCATTCTGCATTTCATTTCTAAATATGTATTACCATATCATACTCCTGAAAAACATCCCTGGAATACTGTGGTAACTGCAAGGTTGTTTGGGTCAGAAGCAAGTATTCTCTACCATAACTTTATATTTACTTCCCAGATGTTGTCAAGCTTTATAATAGGAAAGTAGAGAATGTGTGTCTGTGTGTAGGTATAAACCCATACCAGTGAGATTTTACCAGCTTCATAACTCCTTTCTTTAGAGAAATGAATCCTGCTCATAGGTGAACCACTTTTATGTCTAGAAGCTGTGATAAGAGAACAAAAAACTTAGCTGATTCTATGTATAGTTGAAGGCTTTCATGGCCGGAATCCGATGGAACCAAAACTGCCAGAACACGGCCACACAGCCCGGAAAACCCACAACAACCATTAGCTGATTCTTTTTTCAAAATCTGTACAAGAGATTGATTCTATTTTCAAATTCTGTAGCAGGGAGATCACATCATATAGGGCACTATTTTGGGTTCATCTTCAGAGACATTGGAGGCTGTGGAGAACAACAGACAAATTGAACTTTATACTTAGCAGGGAATATTTTTGAAAATTTTAAAATGAAAATATAAGATTCAAAGACTATATATGTACTTTAGTGTAGCATTACATGCAGTAGTTGTTACATTATCAGACAGGAGTTTCTTAAGAACTGAATTTCCATTCCCTGAAAAAATAAGGTTTTGTCATTTTGAGATCAATGCTTATTTTAATACTCAATTATGATTCTTATATGGTAACATGGTGGAACCAAAATGTGAGATGAACATTAATAATGAACAACATTTTCCAAGCCTCGAAACAATGAATGCCTTTTTTTCTTTCTCACATTTGGACGCTGTTGCAATCCAGTTGGTATTTCTGCTTCATATTTAAACCAAGACCAATGAGTAATGCATCCAGATCTACTGGATTAAAATAAGTGTACTTTGTATTTAAGTGTTTCAGATGATGGAACTCTTTCCAGATCTTGAAAACCATGTGACTAATAAGGAATGTGTCAACTATATAGATTCTTTTGGGTGCTATTGTCTTGACACTTGGAAAAACTAAAAGCTTGTCTTTCTTCCTGCAACCAGTATTGGCAATCTACTCTCATTTTACATAGTTTGGAAATGTGTTTAAATTAACCATTTTGAAATCAATGTTTAATACACTGATTATATTCAATATTGAAAGCATATTTTCCATACTTAATTCTAATAAAGTTTAACTGTAGTAATGCTAAAAGAATAGTTGTTTTGGAATAGCAAACATTAGTGAACACTTTCTGTGAAAGATGTGAAATGCTTTTGCAGTGTGTTCTTGAGAGAGATATACAAAATTATAGGAGGAAACTTTCCACTACTTGTACAGTGCTTTGAACTTTTGGCTGTACCAAAGTATTTTCCTTGTTCAAGCCTCTAATTTATTCAGCTCATAACCTTAGTCTTGGAAAAGTACTGTGGAATACCTTGGACTAACATGCAAATAAAACCCTGGTGATAGATCAGCCCAAGAGACAATTTTTGTCATTATGTATAATATATTGTTCATGAATGCTGCCCTTTTTCTGCAAGAGGACTCATTTTATATCCTTGCCATGGTGCTAAAATTCTTATCCTGTAGAACAGAGCTTTCCAAACTGTGTGTCGCAACACAAAAGTGTGTCGCCACACACAGTCTGGTGTGTCGCCACACAACCCGGAAGCGCTGATCATCATCAGTGCTTCCGGGTTTTCCCGCGGCGACACACTAACGGCGGCGCACAAAAATTTGAAAGCGGCAGCAGCGCTTCCGGGTTTTTGCGCGCTGCCGCAACGGCGGCACTTCCGGGTTTTCCCGCGCCAACACACCAACGGTGGTTGGTGTGTCGCCGCGGGAAAACTTTGGAAAGCCCTGCTGTAGAAACTGAGTTATTGTGATGTCATCATTTAGTTATGTAGTCCAAAGGTCTGTATTTCCTTTTGGGATGGGAACTTTGTTTAATAGATATGTGGGTAGATATATGGGTGGGCTGTCATTACAACTCTTCCTCTCCTTCTCTTTACTGCTCTGGAGTTCTCCCTTACAGCTTTATTTTTAGTCTTTAGGCTTAAGTATATCATTAGCTTTGCTGTCCACCTTCTTCCTTGTGCCAGGCTGAATGTGATCTTTTCCCAAGGAGTTCAGGGCAACATATGTAAGATAGGTTAGGTAGAAAGAGCCTAAGGCAAGAGTTGACCAAAAAAATTGACCACAAGTCTTTCTTGTCCAATTTCATGAAGAAACCTGAACCTTTTGTTGTTGTTTATTTGCTTCCCTTACAACAGTGTTTCTCAACCTTGGCAAGTTTAAGATGGGTGGACTTCACTCCCAGAATTCCACAGCCAGTGCTGGCTGCGGAATTCTGGGAGTTGAAGTCCACCCATCTTAAACTTGCCAAGGTTGAGAAACACTGCCTTATAGTAATGGAAGTTTGTTTTTAAAAAGTGTAGATCACTTAATTGTTTATTTTTCATCTGTCATACCTGTTTTTCTGTATGAGTAGCAGTAGGTAGGAAAGTTAATCCTTGCAGCAGTTTAATTACCAGTACAGCAATTGTTTCTTTAGTTTTTGTACTATTTATCTTAGAATGGATAATAATAATTATTATGCTTTAAGTATTGCACTTGGAATGGTTGTTATCTCATGAGAAATATTTACATTTGCATTGGGAAATGTATGATAAGAAAGATTGAATTAAATGCAAATTGTTATTTTATTTGCTAGTTTAGGGTCTGTATAACTCTATTTTGATATTAATGTAATGTTGCTAGGTTATAACAGATCAAATGTGAGCTGTGTTTCTTGCCAGGAAATTACAGATATCTATGCAGTTCTGTCAGTGACAGACCTGATTTTGTATACTTTCTGGACTGAAGACCACCTGGAAATCTTGGGAAATCACTCTGAGCTAAGAGGAAGAGAGATGTAATTAATTTTCCTCTGCTGCTATTCATGTGTACAGATACCTCTGAGTTATAAAATGTGTTCTTTGTATGCTTAGTGCATATCAAAATCTGCATTTTTATATCCATTGTATTTTTACACTTGAACTAATATTAAAATAAAGCTGTTGCATTCAAAAGGTTTCAGTCATAAGATTGCTCAATTAATATTTTATAGCCAGTCTGTCTGTCTATTATCATGTTTGATATAAGCATGTAGTTATAATTAAACCCAGACATATCAAAACTGACCTTGTGAAATGCATACCTGAGACTGTAATCTCTGTTTCAATTTTTATGCTCTAGTGAGATTATTTTCCAGCATGGTTAGCTCATCAGATTTGCTGTTCTGAACAATAGGTAAGGTGGACTGTAAAATTGTCAAGCTTTGTTGCTTTGTAGTTGTGCTTTCCAGAGAAACCCATTTGGACTATAGAATCTGGCCCCAGCATTTCAGGATGGATTAATTCTAACCTGATACTATATACGTGTGCTTGGGAGATTTTCTGTTTGGAAGAAGTCCCAAAGCTATGTGGCAAAAGGCCAAAACACATTATATTAATGCTGTGCTGTGCTCTGGAACTGATGGGCTAGAAAGTCAGCTTGTGGGTTTTTGTTGGCTTGCTTCTATCAAGTAATAACATATAAGAACAGTAAAATAAAAATGTAGAAAGTTCTTCGTAGACTACGTAACGTAACTAATTGGGTCTAGAGAATTTTATTTATAATTGCAGAAATTTAGTTTTAGCGCTAGGCAAGTATGGCTAAAATTTAGTAAGAACTAGATCTGCTGCCTTGGGAAACTGTGTTATCTTTGGGCTGTGACATGGCTTCAAAACCAATCTGAGTGGTTGGTTCATACTGGCCCTGTTTGCACCACAGGCATACCTCAGTTGGACACTGGCTCAGTAAAATCTTACTGGAGGTTCTGGAACCACTCCCAACCAGTTTTTCCAGGAAGCATCTGGTATCCCATGAACTTTTGAACCAGGGTAGTGCTGGCTAGGCTTCGTGACATCACTAACTCCTCTGCCATTGATCTGGTAGGCAACAATGAGATGGAAGGAAAAATAGGGCAAACTAACAAACAGGTATTCTAAACCCCAATTCATGCAAAAAAGTAACAGCTCCTGCTTCCTCTAGCTCCCTATTCCTGCATTGGCATTCTTTCCAGCAATCCACCTTCCTGCAGTTCCACTGGACAATATTCTCTTTGCCAGCCCCTGTCCCAGCTTGATATAGAAGACATCAAGTGTGTTGCCAGAGGAAGTGCTGAAGAACCTCCTACCTCCTCCCTCAGAACTCTACCTGTCTGGTCATTCTCCCAAAGGAGAAGAAAAAGTCTCACGATCCTTGTAAGGGAAACAAAGCCATTAGCAAGGGAGAAAAGCAATAGCAAAACAGACCATTATCCCCAGTCATCACGAACCCATGGGGAGCAAGCATAAATAACTGGAAAAGAGGAGCAAGAGGAAATGCACACGTAAGTCAGTAATTCACCTGGCATCCAGGACATAGAGCCTCTACTAGAAGGCTGTGGAAAACACAGCAGACATCAAACCCCTCCCCCATCATCTGTGCTCAGTGTGCAAGCAGTGCTCTCCAAGAACATTACTAGTTGGTTCACATTTGGTTTCTTTACATTTGGAATGGTAAATAATTTTGGAACTTAGGGTTCAACGGCTCTGATGAGGTTTTCTTATTCAGAGTCACTGCTGGTTGTAAATGCCCGCAGGAGGAGTGTCTGCTGCAAGAAGATTGATGAGGAGGCGGGTGATGGAGGATTGGTTGCCCCTTGCAGTTAGTGTTAGGCATGTTCAATAACTGTGAAGAGTCAGGGTGAATTTTGCAATGGAGAGGTGGGCTTTTCCAGCTGCCCTATATTCTGAGCTCTTTTTTTCCTTAGAAAAAGGACTGAGCTCCTGAATGCCATAGCCTGCCTTTGACTGGATTGTGGTATTGGCAGAACAAGATTGACTAAAACAGGGCTGTTTGTGGTTAAAGTTTCTCCTTGCTGACACCACAGTTGCTGCTCATGATCCAGTTAAGCATGGAACTGTATTGTCAATACTGCTTTGATTGGGGAAATGGTGGGAGGCATGCTGACATTAGATTAAAATATTGGCTGAGGCTGATGGGAAGTTAGGAATGCTCTAAATACTTATAAAGCTACATGTTCTACGTAATATCTAGGTAACAGAAGGCTGGGCTACATTTTTTTAAAGTCAGAAATTTGCAGTGGATTTTCTCCCCTCCTCCAGATTTCTGAAATTACCTGTTTGTCATGGGGCAACGTTCACACTTGAAAACATGTATCAATGATAGTTCTTTTCCTAATATTTGCTACTTTCCTTTAAACTTTGGAGACCATTCATTCATTCATTCATTCATTCATTCATTCATTCATTCATTCATTCATTCTGTATAGCTGCCCTCACCTATGTGACTCTGGGTGGCTGGCTCACAATTAAGAACAACAAGAACAATAAAAATATAAATAAAAACAATGAACATACAACCATATCAAAACCGCTATTTAAAACTCAATTCAGCATAAACATAATCACAGTCAGCAGGTGAACACAAGCAATACATCTGATTTAGTATAGCCATGGAAAAGGCTCACCACTACCACTGGACCCTCAAACCTGTGGCACGGCCATGACTTCAGGCCGTTTCTAAAGGCCAGAAGGGTAGGGGCCAATATAAGTTCCAGGGTATTGATGTTCTAAAGGGCGAGCGCCACAGCAGAAAAGGCTCTCTTTCTGGGTCCCGTCAGATGACTTTCCTTAGTAGACAGGATCCATAACACGCTTCTCCTACCGGATCTGATGGGACGGGTAGATGTAACTGGGGAGAGGTGGTCCCTCAAATATCCCAGTCCCATGCCATGTATGGCTTTATAGGTCATTACCAGCATCTTGAATTGCACCCAGAAGCACAGTGGCATCCAATACAGCTCATGGAGCAGAGGTGTAACATGCACTGCTTGAGTGCACATAACTACCCATGCCACCACATTTTGCACAAGCTGCAGCTTCCAGAATGCTCTTCAGGGGCAGCCCCATGTAGAGCCCATTACAGTAATCCATTCAGGAGGTAACCAGGGCATGAGTGACTTAAGTGATTTTAAGACCTAGCCATAATGAAAACAACTAAGACTTGAGTTTGTGTAAACAATAGTAATCAACTGGAATGACGGTGGCAAATGTTGCAATAGGGTGATTTCACATGAAAGCAAAAGAGAGCCAGTTTGGTCTAGTGGTTAAGGTGCTGGGCTAGAAACCAGGAGTTTGTGAATTCTACTCCCGCCTTAGGCATGAAAGCTGGCTGGGTGGCCTTAGGCCAGTCACATACTCTCAGCCCAACTCACCTCACAGGGTTGTTGTTGCGGGGAAAATAGGAGGAGTATGTTCGCCGCCTTGAGTTATTTATAAAAATAATAAAGGCGGGATAAAAATTAAATAAATTGTTACACAGATCTCTTGTTATATCTGGTACAAACGCTTATAGAGTTTGGGCTTGGCTCTTCATGGGCTTTGATACACTCTGCTGTGACATTGGCTTTCTTGCCTTCTTCCTTTACATTTTTCTGTCTCCTGGCTTTCCTTGATGATAAGATCAACATGATATGATGTTAAGATAATGTGATCGTAAGTTATGCATGCTTACCTACAGTAAACCCTCAAATTAACAGGTGACAATTTAGCAGACTTCAAATGCAGTGGGCATGATTTTTCTGTATAATGTATGCCTCTAAAAGGTAAAGGTTCCCCCCGCATATTTGTGCACTCGCGTCCGACTCTAGGGGCCGGTGCTCATCTCCGTTTGTTAGCCGAAGAGCCAGCGTTGTCTGAAGACGCTTCCACAGTCATATGGCCGGCATGACGCATGCGGAACGCTGTTACCTTCCCACCAAAGTGGTACCTATTAATCTACTTGCATTTGCATGCTTTCAAATTGCTAGGTTGGCAAGAGCTGGGGCGAGTGCGGGAGCTCACTCTGCACGCAGGGCTGGGGATTCGAACCTCCGAACTTGCGATCTTCCGATCGACAAGCCTGGCGTCTTACCCACTGAGCCACCACGCCCCTTTAATGTATGCCTCTACATATGCATAAAATCCTGCTTGCTATATAAAATGTGTGTGTAAAAGCCCATTCCCATTTTATGTATGTGTAGAATGTGCAAAATACACATGTATTAAAACCAATTTGGGTTTAATGGATATTTTGTTTTAAAGGACAGGACACCCTTTGCCCCCCATTAGTCCATTAAATCAATGGTTTACTGTACAGAGACACTGCTCTGAAGTAACACAGATTCTGCTGTCAAATTGTGGAAACAGCAGTGGAAAGAGTGGGCAACAGATCAAAGCTGAGGGTTAAATCTGGGTCTTAGGAGTATGCCCTTGTTGATATAAAAAGGAGTAAGATGAGGCCTAGAATGGAATGGATGTAAAGGTAAAACTAATTTTATTTCAGATTTCAGTGTAATGCTTGCCAGAAAATCATTTTACCTAAGCTCAGTCAGATCATGGGGGAATGGTTAGTCATGGGCTTTAGCTTATGTATTGAACATGTGATCATCAAAATGTTCTTTCTATACTACTTGGTAGGTGAAATTAGTTACCTATTACTGGAAGTGGGGAATTTCAAATGCTGGCTAGCTGCAACATTGACCCTGCAGGATGGTCTGTCTATGACTAAGCTATCAGCTTTTCTGTTCTTTTGAATAGAGAGCATAAAATTTAAGTGAAAATGGCATGTTTTCTTTTGGGACAATAGAAATCTTGGAATCACATATTATTTAATTAAATTTTCTCCCTGGGCATGCAAGTAAACACCATTAGTAGATGCCAGAAAAACCATCTAAAATTGTGAATATTTATTTTATTAATTCTGCCTTCCAGATTCATTTTAAAGGCATCCATCACAAAACGCAGGGAACAACTTACAATGTCAATTTAGTTGAAAGGCACATTACAAATCAAATTAATATAACATAATATTAGAACAATATAATAATTAAAGAAAGAGAAAGAAATACAATTCAAATTAAAATGCTGGTAGAACACACTTTTCAAAAAAAATGTATATGCACCGTTAAGGAATAGTTGGACAAATTTCCCAGGACAGGGAATCCCACAATCTTTGTGATATAACAGAAAAAGCAGTCTTTTATATGCCTTTGGCCTTATGCCATAAGGGCCTCATTTCACACATACCAGCACTTCAGGAGCTTTCCCATCCACCTGCATCCTAGCATAAACTGCATCTTTTCCATGTAGTAAAGGTAAGCCAGTGACAGCTGATTCTGAAGCTATTGTAGCCCCTCCCCCTCTTCAATCTTCCTCCATGCCTTCTGCCAAATCCCAGAAATTGTCTGGTAGTTCCTTCATCCACCAAATCTTCCACTGTCCACAGAGGTGTCTGCTCTGCATTATCGGCACCCAGGAAATTACCCACTTAGACTTTAAAACTTTCTAAGAGGCCACCCATTCTATTGAGGGCAAAGAGAAAAAGAGGGATGAAGACCATGTTGCCTTCTTGATTCTGGCCCCAGCAGCTGCAAAGTTTTCTCCACAATGGCCTTTTCCAACCTGATAGCATCAATTTCATTGTTGATGGGCTTTCTAGTCCATATTGTAAGAGGAGACCCATGTTAGCCTTTGATGGCAAAAAACCAGGAGTTGGGTAGTGTGTTTTCCGATCCTAAAGTTTTTTCTTATTTTTCTTATTAATTTTTTTTCTAATTTGTTAGAAAAACTGTTACCATATTCCTGATTTTTTTTGTCTTCAACCCATACTATCCAATCCTTACCAGTTCCTCATACTGTAAATCTAGGGAACAGATATCAGAAAGGAAGGTTCAAGACAGAACACCCTTAAGATGTACTCTTTTGGACTGCCCTCTTATCTTCCACTTTAGCTCAGTCTTAATCTCAAATCACTGAGATTATAGTTGGTTGCCACATACTCATACCACATATTGTCTTTCTGTTCCATACTCCTCTCAGGCTCCACTGCCTGATCATGCCTTGGACCAATTATGAATAGCTTTTGCAATAGTTGTTTTCTCATCTTCAAAATTGTCTATTCTCCAAGATGCTCATTAGAGTCAGATCTTATATCAAAGTTCCAAACTCATATGGCCTCTTGCTCAAAGATCATTGTCTTCTCCTCAATTAGGCTTGAATATAGTGAGGCCACTGGGCTTCAGAATTTATCCACTCTCACTGAGCCACACTTATCCTAGTGGAATTCATGCTGTCTCCAAACCTGATGATTATGTCTCTGATGCCTTCTCATTCTGTGTAACATCTCCTTCAACCTCTCCTGATGCTAAGGTTGAAAACTAAACACCCAGTTCTCCTTTGAAAAGCCTCAATTCCTACAGCAAACAACTGATAAGGTAGCATATTCTCTCTTGATCTTGAAGATCAGCAGTTTTCTCAAACAGTAGAGGAGTCAGTACTCCAGTTAGTTCAAGATCCTACCACAACAGTTCTAACTGATTCTAATGTTTCCAGTCTTGCTGAAGACAGCTGGAAACTCCTGGATGAAGCCACCTTCTGTGTCCCCTCTTTTTTAAACCCACTATTGAAGCATTTCATGAATGATGTAGTGCAGCCTTATGTGTCCCTACTGCTTCTGGTCTGGATCCTCTCCCTTGTTCTCTCTGTTAATGTTGAAATCTCTGTTGAAATAGACAAGACCACATATTTCCCATTTTGACAGTGCTTTGAAACTGTAGATTAAAAAGCACAAAAGCATTTGTAATTAAAAAATACAAATTTATATGATCACAAAGGAATTTAAGTAGAACCTAGCGCAAACGCTTCTATCAGATGTTTTTATTTACCTTGGAAATAAGCTTTGAAAAATGTGCAGGTCACCACCTATAACTTGGATCAATGAATAAATTGATACTTATATTTTCCAGTTAATTTTAGGCCGAGTTAAAAATGAATAAATTGTTTTAATTTATTAACATATTGTGGACTTTATATTTTCCTGAGTTTGGACAGTCCAGATTAATGTGAATAAGTATGTTGCTAGTTTTACCTAATTGTCCCATCTAGTGTAAAATTGTACACTCTAGTGATCTAATTCAGTATATTTCAGTTTTAGTTTTTATTTGGTAAGGAAGAAAGTGAATAGTTTTACCTGGAATTATAAGCTCTTGAGATACAGATTTTGAATAATAATTGTTTGTAACTACAGAATAATTTAGTTCAAGAAGAACGGCTGTGCTAACTATTCTCAGCGTGTGGTGTTCCCAAAAGTTTGTTCTTTTGTATCATAAATTTTCAGTGTGCATTACTGCCAAAAGAAAATCAGTCTTGTACCATCTTGAAATTTTTATTTTGGTAAAATGAGGAGCATTTAGCAATACTTCTACAATTAATAAGTCTGAGAGTTGTTGGTATGCCATTAAAACATTCCCACTCATGAAATAATGACTCATCACAAGTCTGTCTGATGTTTCTTGCTTGTTTTCCATCTAAAACAATAAAAGACAGTCTTTTTGTGGCTGTGGACTGTACTTTTAAAAAAAACTGTTTTGAGGCTTCCAAGAATTGATATTGCTAGAAGAACAGAGCTAATTTTTTCAGCCAATTTTTTGATGTTGGGGGATAAAAAAGGTAAAGGTTCCCCCCGCACATTTGTGCAGTCGTGTCCGACTCTAGGGGCCGGTGCTCATCTCCGTTTGTTAGCCGAAGAGCCAGCGTTGTCCGAAGACGCTTCTGCGGTCATGTGGCCGCATGACACACGCAGAACGCTGTTACCTACCCACCGAAGTGGTACCTATTCATCTACTTGCATTTGCATGCTTTCGAATTGCTAGGTTGGCAAGAGCTGGGGCTAGTGCGGGTGCTCACTCCGCACGCAGGGCTAGGGATTCGAACCTCCGAACTTGCAATCTTCCGATCGACAAGCCTGGCGTCTTACCCGCTGAGCCACCACCTTGTTGGGGGATGATGGTACTTAAAATAGATGTACTATATCTGCATGCTGTTCAATTTTAGTGGAACAGCTCTGGGATCTCTTGGTTGGGAACTTGTGTAGCCCATCAGAGTTCAGTTTTTCAACATGAAAAGGAAAAGTGAATAGTTACCTTGTACCTGCAATATATAATGCAGCCTTCTGCATCTTGAATACAACTTCTAAAATCCCTAGTCATATGATAATGAATAATCAGTTGCCTTTTGGATTTGATTATGTTCCATCAAGTTGGTGTCGACTCCTAGCGACCATATAGATAGATTTTCTCCATGATGGTCTTACTGCTTTACAATAATAATGTTACGCTGTTTCTATTTTTAATCTATTTATTTTAATCACCTGAATGGAGTTAAAGAGCTAGTAAATCAGTTACCTTGATATAGTTATGTAAAGTTATGTAATGGTAAAGTAGTAACTATCAGAAATGGAAAAAATGGTGATCAGTTTATACTTATCTATGTGTGCATGCATATGTGTACAATAAATTCACCCAATTCAGTTTAGGCACATTTTAAGTATTTGGTCTTTATAAGGGCCACAAGCAGTATATAACATTTCAGTTTGGCAATGTACGTGAACTGGAAGTGCTCTCTTTTTTATATATATATATTTATCAACTTTGAAATACAACAATATTGATACTTCCAAGTAATCTTTTTCCCTGAGAGAAATATTCTACTTCTCTTAATTTTGAATACACATATTGAAAAATATTGTATACCTTTTACATTGTTTAGTGTTAATTTATTTATTTAATTAGTTATTGCTACTCAAATCCTTTTTTATAATGCAGATGACAATTCTAATTGTGGAAGAAGGCTACAAATCATATTAAGAGATTTAATTAAATTAGTATGGCATATACAGTATATCTCCGGAATGTCAACAATAGTAATTAAGTGGGGAACCTTCATAATAAATTCTACCAAGATATGATGATAATATAAATGAAAAACGATATTGCTGACATTTACAGCAGATTGAATTCTAAGAGTTTGATTGTAGTAAAATTGGAATTGATTTTGTTACTGGTTTTTTAGTTGTGTTATGGATGAAAAACATTTTTAGTATTTATTATAAACTGCCCAAAGTTTGGGCAGCTGGACAGTTTATAAATATATGTAATAAGTAAATAAAATTTCTATAATCAGATCTAAAGCACCTAAGAATTTTGTTTGATCAACCTTCTGTTAAAAAAAAAGGGAAAAGTGTTCCACAAAACGATTTGAAAATTTTATAATCATTAAGACATATTTAATCCCTCTGTTTAATTTCTCCAGGATTCACAAAATGAACTGTGATATCTATTGTGTGGATATTTCTTCCATATTAATAAAATGTTTTATGATTTAAACATATACTAAAACATATCCATTAAACATAAACATAATGGGCTTAATTTTAGAATAATAGATTTTTCTTAGTATAACAGATTTCATATTTATAGGTACTGCCTAATGTCTTGTATAGTTCCACTTTCTGTGGAAACTTTCCAGGAGAAAGATTTATTGCTTTGTAGCTTCCTGAATAGCTTTCTGGATAATATGTAGTCAATGAAACAATTTTTCTGGGATTGTTGTTTATTTCCTAAGTTTATTCCACAAGAAAGGGACAAACTAAATACCGTATTTTCCGGCGTATAAGATGACTTTTTAACCCAGGAAAATCTTCTCAAAAGTCGGGGGTCGTCTTATACGCCGGGTGTCGTCTTATAGGGCGGGTCACTTCCCCGGCGCACAGCTGATCCCCGGCGCACAGCTGATCCCCGGCGCACAGCTGATCGGCACCGAGATTTTCCACCCGGGCCCTCTCCCCCCAATACATCTCCAAGCTTTAGCAGAACAAACCATGAAGGAGGAGGAGGAAGAGGGTGGTGGTGATGATGGGGGGAGGTTTGAAAAAGCAGATCCAAGTGCAAAAGTTACTGAGTCATTTCAGCCTCCCTCCCTCTCGCTCTCTTTCCCTGGTGATGGATCAGTGCGGGGGGGGGGGTCGGGAGGGAAGGGAGGAAACGGCAAGGGAGGGAGCGGAGGGTGGGACCCCCCCCTGATCCATCACCAGGGAAAGAGAGCGAGAGGGAGGGAGGCTGAAATGACTCAGTAACTTTTGCGCTTGGATCTGCTTTTTCAAACCTCCCCCCATCATCACCACCACCCTCTTCCTCCTCCTCCTTCATGGTTTGTTCTGCTAAAGCTTGGAGATGTATTGAGGGGGGGAGGGCCCGGGTGGAAAATCTCGGCGACGATCAGCTGTGCGCCGGGGATCAGCTGTGCGGCGGGAAGTGGAGTTGCTCAGTACTCAGTAACTTTTGCGCTTGGATCTGCTTTTTCAAACTTCCCCCCATCACCCTCCTCCTCCTCCTCCTCCTCCTTCATGGTTTGTTCCGGTAAAGCTTGGAAATGTATTCTTCACCCCTCTGCCTTGCCCAGGTAATTAAAGCTTTCTTTAAATCGTTAAAGCTATCTCCCCCCTCCCCCCAATATTCTCCTTCACACACACACCCCGCGCTGCTGCGCTTCGCATTACTACGGTATTCGCTTTCTACTCCGCTTCCCTGTTTTCTCCCTGCAGTTTTTTACTTTCTACTCCGCTTCCCCACCACACAGCTGATTGGCGTGGATATTTTCCACCCCGGGGCGGAGCAAGCTGCAGGTTTTGAAGAGGGGTAGTCTTATACGGCGAGTATATCCCAAACTCTATATTTTAAGTGGAAAAGTTGGGGGTCGTCTTATACGCCCAGTCGTCTTATATGCCGGAAAATACGGTATTTGTCTTCCTTAAATTCCCATAGTAAGGAATTTATTATAGCTGAAGATAGGCTCAAAATTAAAATAAAATAAGAACCACCTCAAATTAGCTGTATCTTGAATAAGCGTTGCATTTATATTTGTTCACTTAAGATTTGGTTAATATTACAATTTTCTTATTGATCCTATTCTACATGTTTTCTGTTTGTAAATACAGAAATCTTTTCTTTGCACCATTCTTTGAACCCCTGTAATGTCATTATTAATCTTAATGGAATCCTGGTGTTTGCAAAATCATCACATTATTGAGGGGGGGGGGGAAATCTAATCTCACTGTCGGACGTCACCATCCCCAGCTCCCCCACGGTCGAGTCCGTCACCTCCAGAATATCATCCATCCATCTTGCCCTTGGTCACTCTTCCTTTTGCCTTCCACTTTCCCTAGCATCAGCATCTTCTCCAGGGTATCCTGTCTTCTCATTACATGGCCAAAGTACTTCAGTTTTGCCTTTTAATATCATTCCCTCAAGTGAGCAGTCTGGCTTTATTTCCTGGAGTATGGACTGGTTTGATCTTCTTGCAGTCCAAGGTGCACTCAGAATTTTCCTCCAACACCACAGTTCAAAAGCATCTATCTTCCTTCACTCAGCCTTCCTTATGGTCCAGCTCTCACAGCCATAGGTTACTACAGGGAATACCATTGCTTTAACTATGCAGATCTTTGTTGTCAGTGTGATATCTCTGCTCTTAACTATTTTATTGAGATTTGTCATTGCTCTCTTCCCAAGAAGTAAACATCTTCTGATTTCCTGGCTGCAGTAATCTTTGCGCCTAGAAATACAAAGTCTGTCACTGCCTCCACTTTTTCTCCCTCTATTTGCCAGTCATCAATCAAGCTGGTTGCCATAATCTTGGTTTTTTTGAGGTTTAACTTCAACCCAGCTTTTTCACTTTCTTCTTTCCCCTTCGTCATAAGGCTCCTCAGCTCCTCCTCACTTTCAGCCATCAAAGTGGTATCATCTGCATATCTGAGATTGTTAATGTTTCTTCCAGCGATTTTAACTGCAGCCTTGGATTCATCAAGCCCAGCACGTTGCATGATGTGTTCTGCGCACAGGTTGAATAAGTAGGGTGAGAGTATACAACCCTGCCGTACTCCTTTCCCAATCTTAAACCAGTCCGTTGTTCCGTGATCTCTTCTTACCGTTGCTACTTAGTCGTTATACAGATTCCTCAGGAGGCAGACAAGATGATGTGGTATCCCCATACCACCAAGAACTTGCCACAATTTGTTATGATCCACACAGTCAAAGGCTTTAGAATAGTCAATAAAACAGAAATAGACGTTTTTCTGAAACTCCCTGGCTTTCTCAATATCCAGCGGATTTTGGCAATTTGGTCTCTAGTTCCTCTGCCTTTTCTAAACCCAGCTTGTACATCTGGCAATTCTCGTTCCATGAATTGCTGGAGTCTACCTTGCAAGACTTGAGCATTACCTTACTGGCATGTGAAATAAGTGCCACTGTTCGATAGTTTGAACATAATTTAGTGTTTCCCTTTTTTGGTATGGGGATATAAGTTGATTTTTTCCAATCTGATGACCATTCTTGTGTTTTCCAAATTTGCTGGCATATGACATGCATCACCTTGACAGCATCATCTTGCAAGATTTTAAGCAGTTCAGCTGGGATACCGTCGTCTCCTGCTGCCTTGTTATTAGCAATGCTTCTTAAGGCCCATTCAACCTCACTCTTCAGGATGTCTGGGTCTAACTCACTGACCACACCGTCAAAGCTCACTTCCTGCTAAATCAGGGACAAGTAGGTTCTTTTTTCAGGCAGTGGTCCACATTTGGCCTTGGAGTCAAAGAAATGGTCAGAGCTATGATAAAACTCAAGTTTAAATTAGTTAAATATAATTAAAGTTTAGTTAAATGAAATACCATCAATACAATTACCCCCAAAGTGTAAATTTCCTTTTGTGGTTTATTAAAAATTGTGACAAAGTTTGGAGAAACCCTGGAAACTGCATCCATGATTTTGAGGTAGGTCACAGGTTAAGACGCCCTGTTCTGAACTATGGCTAGTTTGTTGAATTACAAAAAGAATCTAAAACATTATGTTATAATAAAGCTTTTATAATAAATCTGTTATTATGTGGGAATGTTTATTTTTGCAGGTGGATGGAAGTCTGCCTAGATGAAGACTTGCCACCTACCACTGAACTGGAAGAAGGTTTAAGGAATGGTGTTTACCTTGCCAAATTAGCTAAGTTTTTTGCACCAAAGTTGGTCTCTGATAAGAAGATCTATGATGTGGAACAGACACGTTACAAGGTAAAACATACATATAAGATTTGAGTACTATATAGAAAATAATTTTCTAGTAATTAATGCTTCATATTTTTACTATAACAGCATGCACCATATTTAAGATTATAATAAGTTCTTCATAAGTCCCAAGATTAGGCCTTGGTACCTAAAGAAAATGTCAGGATTAAAACCCTGTTAATTTTGATATTTTTGCTACTTCTTCTTCTAGAAACATAAAGCCTTAAAATCTTAAGAAAAGCATGGTGAATGTTTCAGTGCAGGAAAGTATATGTTTTTATAATAACTTTCTTAGATTTTTAAACAAGAAAGATAAAAACTAACCGAAACTAATATTTAAGATAAAGGAAAGAAAAAAAGTAAAGAAAGAAAGAACAAAGCCAAAAGTACAGAAAAAAAGAAAGAAAAAAGAAAGATAAAGAAATGACTTCCGATTTTCGTTTATAATAGTTATAGATATAAATTTAAATTAAACTCTTACCCTATGGTTACAACATAACTTTCATTTTTTCTGTCATCTACTATTTTTTCTAGTCATCAAACCGATATATCATGATTTTATTTTTTTCTGTTTTGCGCAAAAAGTCTAAAAGCGGTTTCCAATCAACATTAAACTTAGTGTCTTTTCTCTGATCAAGGCTGTCAGTTTAGCCTCTCAGCAAGCTCCATCATCTTCACCATCCACTCTTCCATTGTGGGTAATGTCAAATCTTTCCACCATTGTGCATATAAAAGTCTTGCTGCAGTTATCATATAGAGAAACAAAGTTCCATGTGTTTTTTCCAACTTTTTGTCAATCAGTCTCAAAAGAAACACCTCTGGCTTCAATTGTATATTAATCTTTAAAATCTTCTGAATTAATATATGTATTTGGATCCAAATTTTTTTAGCTTTTTTACACATCCACCAAGCATGATGAAAAGTCCCCTCTTGTTGTTCACATTTCCAGCATAAATCTGAAATACCTTTATACATTTTAGACAGGTTTTCCAGTGACAAATACCAACGATACATCATTTTATAAAAATTATCTTTAAGATTATAACATAATGTAAATTTCAGTCCTTTCATTCACATATTCTCCCGTTGTTCCATTTGTATGTTATAACCAAAAATTGTATCCCATTTTATCATACATTCTTTCACTTGTTCTTCTGTTTCAAATTACAATAAAAGTTTATACATTTTAGCAATAACATGTTCATCAATTGTACATAATTCTGTTTCAAATTCAGTCTTACAATGTTCAAAACCAAAAGTCCTTTTATCTACTTTAAATCTTTCTAGTAATTGTACATAGTAAAACCATTGATATGTATATCCTTACCTTCTCTTGGTTTTATTTTGGATTCTCCCTGGGAAAATTCTAATACGTCACCATAAGTTAACCATTTGTGTTTAGTTATCATTTTTCTTCTATAATATGCTTCTTGTGGTGAAAGCCACAAAGGTATTTTTGGACACAACCTGGGTTTATATCTATTCCATGTTCTCAATATGGCACGTCTGACAAAATTCTACCTTCCAAAACTTCAAATTCATATCTTCCAAAATTCATATCTTCCAAAACTTTAACTAAAAAAGGGCAATTTAAATTGTCAAAAGCTTTCTCTGTGTCTAAAAACAGAAAATCAATGCAGCTTGTTTTTCATTATGCTGTTCCAAATATTCTGGAATGGCTTAACACCGTTCTGACATTGTCATTTAACTGTCTTTTAGGTAAAAATCCACATTGATCTTCATGAATAAATTCTTGCAAAATTATTTTCAGTCTATCTGCTAAAATTGTTGTGAACAACTTATAATCATTATTCAATACTGATATTGGTCTATAATTTCTGTTATTGTTAAATCTTGCCCATCTTTAGGTATTAACAGAAAGGTATATCTTGAAACACAGAAAATATTAAAAGCATACATGCAATCTCCTCTTTTAAAAAAAAACTGTATGCAAGCTTCCTTTATAAAATATAAGAGGAAACTACTCTTCCACTCATCAAAGATTTTAAAAGATGCTGATTCTGCATATTAAAGTCCATATAGCATATTTCCTCAACCTTGTATTTTCTGGATCTATTTATGGATACAGCCCCTAGCTGTGCTTGGGACTGTAGCTTCAACAACCTGTAGTGTAGTGTAGTTGGGGAATGCTGGCATATGACAGAGAGTTGGAGGTGCTTCAAAACCATTTCTGCCTCCTGCTAATATCCAACAGGTGGAAATTAATGGATAAGTCCCAGTAATTTCCACCTGTGTATGTTTTGTGGATTTTGGCAGCTTCCATTTTGAATGAGGCATCTACACATTTCATACAATATTAATTTAAAATGCTTTAAAAAAAATTTTAAAAGGATTTCCCCCCCTTATTTTTGGATTGTCTGAATTGGATGCACCAAAATATTTTTTAAAATAAAAAATTGTTCTGTTCGTTCAAAATTAGTGATTTGTAAACGATGGCTTCTGGAGTGACCTAAAATAAGTTGATATATAATAAAACAAATGTATTAAAGCAAGCAGTCATTCATCAGAAAACTGAACTAAAATGTTTGATGAAAGAAAATGCTTTATTTTGCCTAGTACCAACAAATGAAATAATTCTACCAGGTGATAGACTCTGGAGAAGGATTTTCTAAAAGGATACTACAGTATCATCAGATAGTAGGATCATCACCTTCTGTCAGAGAAGGTGATACATTTCTCACAATGCTCTAGTTTTGCCAAGGAGGCTGGTATTATGCAGAACATGAATAAACATCCATCCACTTCTAAATTTTATTTATTTATTTTTATTTATATAATTTTTTATCCCACCTTTATTATTTTTATAAATAAGGCGGCGAACATACCTAATACTCCTTCCTCCTCCTATTTTCCCCACAACAACAACCCTGTGAGGTGAGTCGGGCTGAGAGAGGGGGACTGGCCCAAGGTCACCCAGCCGGCTTTTATGCCTAAAGCGGGACTAGAACTCAATTGAAGTTGGTATTGTTGGATTAAAGGTTTGTAAGCTGTTTCAGAAGTCTGACAGTAGGAACAATGAGAAAGCCAATTATTTGATGCTTCCTTGTATAAGTCCTTGAAAATTTAAGTAATAGGCTTGTGGAACTGACTTAACATTTTTATTTTTATTTTTTATTTTTATTTTATTTTATTTTTTCTGGTATTTCTATGCCACTCTGCTCCCAAAGCAGCTCTGAGCTTTGTTTTTAGTGGTTGCAAACAATGGAAATTCTTTTTTCTTCACTCTTTATTTTCCATATCTTTATTGTCACCCTGCAGAATTTTAAAAACTTCATGTTTATAATGAAATTTTAAAAAGGAAATTGTTTTTAATTTAAAAGAAAATTAAATGTTTAAATTTTAAAAAATCTAAGATTAGGTTTGCTAATCAATGTTTGTTTGAGTGGCGTAGTTTAATATTCTATGTTCCTGGATAATTTATATGGTTAAAAACATTAAATTATAAAGCCATGGTAATTTCTTTTAAGAATTCCTCTCTAGAACTGATGTTGATCACTTAATTCAGATTTTGATTTTTTTTAATGTGGTTAAACTTAAATTGAAGTAAATTAGGATTTCTGCGTAAGCAAGTTAATTACTATATATCTTCATTTTATTATTTTTGGAAATAATACATGAATATGTTTGATCTGTATTTTATTTGGGTATATACACTGAACATTGAGAGGCTAGGAGTAGGGGGAATAGAAAAATCTTCACCTTTTAATCTGCTAAACTTTCTAAAAGAGATTGGTTTTTATTTTGGCTAAGGATATAACCTTCAAGCTATCTTTGAACAGTGTTCTTGACTTTCATAGAATACAGTAAAAAGAACAACAAACATCCATGACAAAAACCGACACCTAAAACTTTTGTATTTTGTGTGTGTGTGTGTGTGTGTGTGTGTGTGTGTGTGTGTGTGTAGAATACAGGTATTTAGTGAATGCCTCATTTAGCAACCATTCACAGTTACGACAGTGATAAAAAATTAACTTTATGACCAATCTTTGCATTTACAACCTGTGCAGGTCTGTAAAGCAAAGGAAAGCTGAAGTAAGATCATAAGCACAGTCACGGTTTCACTTAGCAACCGCTTTGCTTAACAACCAAGTGGCCAGTCCCAATTGTGGTCGCTAAACAAGGACTACCTGTAATGTGTAGCTCAGAGTTACTTGTTGACAAGACAGCTTGTCATGTAATAGCTAAAAATATAAAGTATTTTTTAAAAAAAATTGTTTAAATACAATTTAAATTCCATGTACAGGACAGAGTTAGGTATTTAGATGGTTTTTGTGTGGTCATTGAAATAAATGAGTAACTGTCTTTGTCCCTGTCCCTGTCTCTTCTTTTCTTTCTTCCATTAGCGTTCAGGCCTACATTTCCGACACACTGATAATACAGTACAGTGGTTACGGGCAATGGAGTCCATTGGCCTACCAAAGGTAAGCATTTGAAAACTAAATACTGTGTAGCCATTTGTAAAGTACTTGTTAAAATAAGGAAGTGTATTTAAAATAGGACAACTGATACAAATCTGCCTTTGTATTAAATAAGACCATTGATTCATCTAATCTAGACTAACAGTAATAGCTCTCCATAGTTTTGACAGCAGTCTTCTGCAGCTGTATATGAACGTGCTAAGGATTGAACTAGTGTCAGGCCCAGCCCAAGAATGACCAAGAATCAGTCAAACCAAACTGCAGTTCTTTATTTGCTAACACCATACAGACAGAATCTTGCCAGACTAAAGCTACTCTACCTAACATAAAGGGAAATAACCTGGGAAGGCTCTAGGGTGGGGCTATTCTGAACCTCTTGGTTTTCTCACAACTGCCCTCCGGACTATGTTTCCTCTTACCTCATTCCCCTTCTTGGAATGTGCTCCCTCCTTCCTGAGAACCAGCGGCACTGCTGAAATCTACCACAACTAGGGATCTTTTGCACATGAAACATTACCACACCAGCTATAGCCTTCCCTTAATGTGAACAGGACTAACTGAATTACCAACATGCAGGAAGAAAGGATTGAGTGAAAAAGTTAAAATAGTTGTACTGCCTGTTTTGCCAAGGCAACTGGCATCAGCAGACTCCCATGCATTCTAGTTTCTTGCAGTCAGTTCTATTGGATCAGCAACATGATCCTGACAGCCATCCCAGCAAGCATAGTTACTGCATGTACCGTTACTGTATACTCATTATGTAATGATAAAGCTGATCCTGCCAGACCCCAATAATAATCCTTAGTACACATCTTTTGATACAAAAAGGGTATAGGTGTAGCTGAGGAATATGGAATCAAATCACTGTCTGTTTTGTCCAGTATTGTTTTTTATTTATATATATATATATATATATATATATATATATATATATATTTCTAACTTATATCACCGCCCATCTCCCCCCATTTCCAGAGGGGACTCTGGGCGGTTTACACAAAGCCAGCAATTAAAACATATAAAAAATTATAAAATACAGTACATAATGTGTCTCTATATAAATTAATTAAATATATAAGACCCAAGAGGCTCTGATGTTAAGTTTAAAAGAACTCTATGGAGCAAGCCAACCCCAAGAGGAACTATTACTCCCCCCATCCCAAGCGAGGTGGCAGAACCAGGTCTTCAGTTGTTTCCGGAAGGTCATAAGTGTGGGAGCTTGCCTTACCTCCAGGGGCAGAATATTCCAGAGGGCGGGTGCCACTGCCGAGAAGGCCCGCCTCCTGGACCCCGTCAGATGGAATTCTCTTGTAGACGGGGTCCGTAGCAAGCCCTCTCTGCATAACCGGGTGGGGCGGGTCGATGCTCTGGGGATGAGGCGGTCCTTTAGGTAAACTGGTCCCATGCCATGTAGGGCTTTAAAGGTGACAACCAACACCTTGAATTGGACCCGGAAGCAAACTGGTAACCAATGCAGCTCGCGCAGCAGAGGTGTCACATGTGCCGATCGTGGGGCACCCATAACTGCACGCACAGACGCATTCTGGACCAGTTGAAGCTTCCGGATACTCTTCAAGGGTAGCCTGTTATACCCTGAAAAAATTTAACTAGAGATGTTCATCTCTTATGCCTAGTTGCCAAAGCAGATGTTGTACTATAGCATGGTCATTATTTGAAAAGAGAAAATACCTATGTCCCAAGTGATTAGTATTCATCTTTTATGACTTAAAATTCTACTTAGAGTTGCACTTAGAACAAACTCTTATCCATGTCTGACTCCCATGATTAATTCTCTGATTAACTATTGATACAGTTCCTTGTCATCCATTTTTATATGAGATACCAAAGCTGGCCATTTAAACTTGGCTTGGACATGTTGTTTAATATGGATGCAAATTTTACATTTTGAAATATTAGAACAAAGACAAAATGATATTTTGAGCCATGACATAACTATAATTTTGTATGGATGAATTATTTTTTCATTAAACACAGTCATTCCTCCAAGGCAAGTTCTGGGAAACAATTTTTGTTTCATCTTAGTGGACTTTATTTCTTTTTTCTTTTTATTAGAATTTTATTAGATTTAAAGCAAAGATAAAAACTACAAAAAAGAAAAAAACTACAAAAAAACCCTAAAAAGGTGTGAAAACACAAGAAGAATTTTTTTTAAAGATTACATAAAGAGGTGACTTCTGACTTTTAACAGCAAGAATATACAGCAATTTCCATAATCAATCCCTTACTCTATACCAAACCAAAATCACATTATTTCTATAAATCATTCCATTAGCACATTATAAAAATCACTAAATACAAGTGCTCCCTTCCCTTATATTAAAAGAAAAGGAAATATATAAACCTCCTAATCAACTTTCCCCCAGACCACATTTATTTAATTATTTCCTTCCTAGCACTATTCTATACATTTCTGTCCACTATACTAAAGATCAAACTGAAAAGCATATAAATTGTCTGCTCTTATAATTAATAATACTACAATTATAACAATCATATTATACCTAAAATCAAGCATTTATTATTATACCATATTAATCTTAATCCAAATCATTAAAAAGAAATGAAGTCAAACAAGCCCTAAAAGCAATCCATATGAACCTCCTTAAACCCTTACCCCACTTCAAAATAAACCAAAGCATTTACATATCTCCACAGTACACACAAAGCATTTTTCATAAAAGAATCAGACAGCCCAACTGCCCCCCTTAAAAACTCTGACTTCTCAGCAGAAAACCTCCCATAAATAATGACCCCTTCCTTCCCATAACATTCCATCAGAAAGACAATTTCACTTATGGTTTGCAATTCGATCTGTCCCTTTAATTTCTTCAACTCGACAATCTGGTCGTCGTCTGGCATTTCAATAGAAGCCTCAATCTCACTATCAGTAGAAACATTTCTATCATTTTTAAGCTCTTCCATTTCTTCTACATCCCCAGCCAGATGACACATTTTAGAGCTGATGTTTTCTACAATGTCCCGAATATCTTGCATATCTTGACAAGAATCAAAAAGAATCTGTTTAAGGTCTCGATGGAAATCTGAGAAAGTCTGCTTGAAATCTTCCCTATCTCACGCAGTAGATTATGGCGCCCCCTAGGTATTTAACCAGCAAAAGTAGGAGGTAATAGAAAAATTCCAAGACGTGTTTAGACTAGTGAAAGTATGATAACAGGCAGCTCCCCAGGGAAAGTTTTATTGTTTTTAATAATTTAAGATCAGAGTTATAGAAACATATTGAGAGATCAAAAAAAATAAACTGAACATTTGCAGTAGAAAAAATGTTGCTTTTATTTTAAAAACAAAGAACAGGGACGTATGTCTTTGAAGGTTCTCAGTCATCCTGGTGGAATTGTCTGTAGCTTGAATCATGTCAACTGGATTTCTATTTTCTATAAAATAGAAATCCAGTTGACATGATTCAAGCTACAAAAGAACAGGAACTTAAACTTTTTCTTAAACTTTAACTTTTTCTCAGCCGAGAAAAAAGCACATGGTCTATTTTACACATCAATACTACATAGCTGCAGCTGAACACAAAAGGAAGATTTACAATATAAAGCCTTTACAAGAAGTACTTGGCATTACCTGAGTGGACAACGTTTAACATGTGAGCACCCTGACTCAGCTCACCTATTTACTTATTTGGAAATAAAACATCAAGAAACATTCTGATTGGTCAGTTCAAGCTAGACCTTTTGGCACCAGCAATTAACATTCCTGAGGAGGGAGTTAAACCATGAACCCTCCTGACTCCAACAGAAAAAAGCTTCTCAGCCTGACTTTTTAAAACAGAACTTTCCAGATTCTTTCAAAATCATAAAATATATAACAGAAAGTAGCAGCAGAAAGCTAAAGATTCAAAACAGCAGATTCAGCATGTAGGAAAATATTAAAATCTTCAAATTCAGTGCAGAAATAATAACAGGGAGACAATTGTTTACTCCCAGTCCTCCTTAGTATTTGGATGGGAAACAAGCCAAAACTTAAAAAGATTTTTAAAAATTAATCCCCAAAATAACGATAAGCACCAAGAGAGATTGTTTCTCTTTGCTGTAGAAAGCCTCTCTTAGGGTACATAAACTTAAAAAAATATAAATAGGGTGATTTAGAAATGGGGTGGCCGATCTTAATGTCCCTTAAAGGCTACAGCGCGGCTTGGAAATGGTGACATCCCAGCCTCCTGGTGTCTCTTACCAGATTAGTGCAAACACTGTTTGCAATCTTCTGGCTGCAAGACGCCGTTCTGGAGGACAGATGGGATGATTCCGAGTATTTTCTTTGTCCGGGAAAACACTCCAGGGCATCAGGAAAAACCTGCCTGAGCCCAAAAAAACCGCTGCATTGTCAGTTCTGCCCACGGAGCCCATTGGCACAGCTATTAAGTCTGTCAGGTCCCCACCAGAAGTCCTCAGTGGACTTTATATCTGACTTTATATCTTTATAAAGTCAGATATAAAGTAGTAGTGTATTTGTAGGCGCAAAGATTACTGCAGACGCTGACTGCAGCCAGGAAATCAGAAGATGTCTACTTCTTGGGAGGAGAGCAATGGCAAATCTTGATAAAATAGTTAAGAGCAGAGACATCACACTGACAACAAAGGTCCGCATAGTTAAAGCAATGGTATTCCCTGTAGTAACCTATGGCTGCAAGAGCTGGGCCATAAGGAAGGCTGAGCGAAGGAAGATGGATGCTTTTGAACTGTGGAGTTGGAGGAAAATGTCTGGAGGAGAGTGGAGGAGAGTGCCTTGGACTGCAAGAAGATCAAACCAGTCCATAATCCAGGAAATAAAGCCAGATTGCTCACTTGGAATGATATTAAAGGCAAAACTGTACTTTGGCCACATAATGAGAAGACAAATACCCTGGAGAAGAAGCTGATGCTAGGGAAAGTGGAGGGCAAGATGGATGGATGATATTCTGGAGGTGACGGACTCAACTGTGGGGGAGCTGGGGATGGCGACGTCCGACAGGAAGCTCTGGCGTGGGCTGGTCCATGAAGCCACGAAGAGTCGGAAGCGACTGAACGACTAAACAACAACAGTAGTGTATTTGGAAAAGTGTCAAATTGTACATTTTTGGAAAACCAATCCCGCACTGAGCAAGAATTTGTTCTCCATGTCAAAGTATACCATTGATCCTCTGCTTTAACACCTTAATAGATAATATCTGACTAATATTGCATATTTGTTAACTGAAATATTGCTTGATAATTTGCCTTTTCATCCTTAGATTTTCTATCCAGAGACCACAGATGTTTACGATAGGAAAAACATACCTCGAATGATCTATTGCATTCATGCACTAAGGTAAAGCAGATCTGTGCTAAATTTCTGTCTTAAGATTTTTTTTTTTATGTCTTCCTTTTCAAAAGTTTTCGGCAAAGCTTAGGTTCTTCATATAGTTATGAAGCAAATTAATCACAGAAAACTCAGACTGTTAAGAATAAAATTCTGTTAAGTTTTTTTAGAGATCTTACTTCATAATACCTAATTTGAAAAAATAAAAATGGCATCAATTTGAGAATGAAAAGAATCCAACTTTCCCCTCTCTCTGCTATGTATGGTTAAACTGTGTTTTAATTATGGAAGCCTGTAAAACTGGCCTCTGTGATCTTTGATTACTTATTTACTAATGTCCTATTTCAAGGTTATGCTATTGTGTATGTAATAAGGCTCTGTAGTATTCTCGGACAATTTTCTTTAAAATGTGGGTGTCATAAATGGAATCATGTTATTTCTATAGAGTTAACTATAGTTCAGAAAATATTGTGTAAGTACTATGTGCCAAAACCTTTTTGTATTTTACATTCACACTTGAATTACAGTGGGACAGGTATTCATTTCAGCATTACTATTCAGGAAGCTACAGGTAGTCCTCACTTACCGACTGCATTTGGGACCAGCAACTCTGTCACTAAGCAACACAGTCATAAAGTGAAACGTTACATGACTGCGCCCGAGTTACGTCAGTTTTTCAGTTCCAGCTATGGCCATTACTGCAGGTCATTATGCGTGACATCACGTGACTGCTACTTGTGACTTCCTGCTGGCTTCCCCACTGACTTTGCTTGTCAGAAGCCTGCTGTGAAGGTCGCAAATGGCGATCACATGACCGTGGGATGCTGCAACCGGCATAAATGTGTGCTGGTTGCCAAGTGCCTGAATCGCGATCACATGACCGTGGGGACACTGTGAGGGCCGTAACTTTGAGGACTGGTTGTAAGTCTCCTTTTTTCAGCACCGTCATAACTTTGAATGGTTCCTGAATGAGTGGTTGGTAAGCTGTAGTTGAGAGTGACAGACTGTGTTTAATTGATTTTCATATATGTAACACATTGGCCATATGAAATGAAATGCATTTCTCTTCTGACAGCATGTAGGGTTCTGCTTTTGATATCTGCATCCTATGCAGGCTTCCATCTGAGCATGGAAGAGCAATAAATCTTATGTAAGTTCTTATCTAGACAGATATTATTTTGCGTAGTAAATCTCTTTCTGGCATTTTAAAGAAGATTCTTGGGTCAGGTCATCTCTGCCATTTTTAAATAAATTAGGATAGAGAAGAACAAATCTGGGCTGGTGGATGGGTGCGGCCTTAATTCATAATTCTGGGAGATGGGAAACTGCTGAGCATAGACTGATGTGATACAAAGTGTATGGGCACATCATGTATATATTTGGGGCCAAATTTCATTGATTTTAGTGGCTGAAACATGACACCCATTCAATTTTGGAACCCTTTAGTTTCAAGTGTGTTTGTTTTCTTGCTGACTCATGTCATTAGTATCTTTCTAAAAAAATTATAGATGTTTTAAACATTCTGAAATAATATTTTTCTTACAATGCTATGCAAACCTGGCTGCTGGATTTGTTAAATGTGTAAGTTTAAAATTGTTTTACAAAGTAAACACAAAGTAAAATATTAAGCATTTTAATGGTAAACAGCTAGCCCATAATAAAATGATGCTAAATTCCATCCTAGTGATGTCACAATCCTTGTTCAGATATTCCACAGAATGTTGAACATAGAGAGGCTTTCAGATATTTATATCTGCTAGAGTACTAAAGATGCCTTAAGTGATTGCTAGACTTATAGAAACATATGGATATGGAGATCTTCACATTTAGCTGTACATAATCTCAAGGAAAACTATTTTTCCATACATTTTAACTCTACCCTGCCCTCCAGGACAATGTTCTATTAGTTGGATCTTACTTAGAATACAGTCTGAACCATCAGGTGAATGATAGAATAATTTAATGCCATGCTGCACTCTAAACCCTTCTACTAGGAAGCACAAACATTTAATTTTAAAGGAACCTGTTCTCAGGTACATATATTTTGGTGATTTGTTTATTGATATCTTATGTATTCCTATATATATTGTTGACTTGAATGTGGAAATTACCTTATTTGAAAATTGTATTTTTAGCTGGTATGAAAACTCTTCGTTTGGAGTCTTAAAATATTCCAATTATCATTTGTTATTTTGGTTTTGGGAAATGGCCACCCACAATAGAAAGAAGTTCCAATGGTAAAGTGCTTCTGTTTCCCCTCCCCCCCCCCATCAGAATTGTTTGGCTGTAGAAAGTACACAGCAGTGAAACTATTTGTGGTGGTTCCACTGCTAACACAAAGCCAAAAATGGAGTGGCTTGAGCTTGAAGAATCAACAGTTTAGGATCTGCTTGATCCACAGCCCTGAATCTATCAAACATCTAATCCTCTTGAGTCGTTGGCAGTCTGCAGCTACTATAGCAGAAAAAGACCACTCCCATTTTCTACCCAGAGTGATATGAGTCAGCAGCCTTCTACACCTGATGTCATGATCCAACACTGTTTTCCCCTGGTTCCATTTGGATTGTTCTGTCCATCTATCATGGATTAAGGGAACTTTTGATTTTGAATGGCCTGCAGGCTACTTGGAGAAAGGTTAAGTGTTCTCAAAACACAGCCACTGTCATCTCCAATGAAAGGCAGAAGAGTGATATATGTGGGGGTGGGGGTGGGGAGGAAGAACTTAAAAACTTCTTTGTTCTCACTAAGTTTTGGTTGAAGGTTCCTGCAGGAAGTAGGAACCTACCAGAAAAACCAGATTTCATGTGATTCCAGCCCAAAGCCAAAAACACCCTGGGAGCACTAGAACTAGTAAGGTAAAATTGGTAGACAACATTTAATTACTCTTTTGAGGTGTAAAGCAGTGTAACACCCCTGCTTTATTTCTTTTAAGTGCTACTTGTCAATTTTGAGTTCTATATCTGCTTTAATTCTCTGTCTCAATGTGTTTGCACAGAATGTTTGCTTGCTTGGGCTGTTTAAAGATGCCTGAATGCTAACTTTTGTCTGCAGATTTCAGTCCCCTGTAACTTGTTGCAGTTAACAGTGGTTCTCTTCCTTTCTTTGGGGCTGGTTCTAGTTGGTGTTGGTTGGTGGGCAGAGATTGCCCCCTAGGCCCCTTATTTGTGAGGTGCCTCAGCATTCTATTCTCTCTCCCTTCCTTTTCAACATCTAACATGAACCTGCTGGGCGAGTCATCCACCGGTTTGGAGTTCAGTATCATCAGTACACAAATGATGCCCAATTATATCTTTCAATTCCGGGCCAGCCAAGTGAGGCTGACAAGATTCTGTCCCAGTGCCTGAAGGCTATGCAGGTTTGGATGGGGAGGAACTGTCTCTGACTCAACCCTACCAAGACCGAGTGGCTGTGGGTGTTGGACTGCCCAGATCTGGGGATATTCCAACTTTGACCTTGGATGGGGTTGTGCTTCCCCATGGGGGTGTGCAATTTGGGAGTCTTCTTGGACTCACAGTTCCTGTTCAATGAGCAGGTGGCAGCTCTGGCCAGGAAGACTTTTGCCCAAATTCATCTGGTGTGCCATTTGCGCCCTTTCCTAGACGGGGGGCCCCTTCAGACAGTCACTCATGCCCTGGTCACCTCACAGTTTGACTACTGCAACACGCTCTACATGGGGTTGCCCTTGAAGACTACCCAGAAGCTTCAGTTGGTCCAGAATGCAGCAGCGTGGGCAGTGAGAGGCATGCCTCAGTATTCCTGTGTAACACCCTTGCTTTGTGAGCTGCACTGTTTTCCAGTTGCTTCTGAGTATATTCAAGGTGCTAGTCACCACCTATAAAGTCCTACATGGCATAGGGCCTGGTTACTTGAGGGACCGCCTGTCTCCTATAGTATCTGCCCAGCTGGTTCGATCTAGCAGGGTTGATGTGCTCCAAGTTCCATCGATTAAACAATGCCATTTGTCCAACCCCAGAAGCACGCCTTCTCTGTAGCAGCACCTACCCTCTCGAATGAGGTTCCTTCCAAAATCTGAATGGCTCCCACCCTACTGATATTTTGAAGAGCCCTAAAGACCTGGCTCTTCCCCTAGGCCTTTGGTGAGGATAACTGACGCCCCTTTCTTCCTTTTTGTTCCTCTCCGGGTTTGTTTTCTTTGTCATCGTTTTTTTGTCTTGTGCTGGGTTTTTTTTTTGTTCTTAAATGTTTTTAACAATTGTAAACCACCCAGGGTCACTGGGGATCTGGCAGCATATAAATTTAATTCCCCCTCCTCCTTCCTTTCTCTCAATTCTTTACTTGGTTTTTGTGATTTGCAAAATTCATTGAACTTGGAGAACTCAGGAACAATCCATTTTCCTCTGGCTGGTTCAGCAATTTTAGAAGTTGGTCCTCTAAACTGGAAGCTTAGTTTAGTTTATTTCATTTCGGTCAATGACCAGCAAAATTTAAAAGAAAAAGAGACAAAGTACAATCAGAAGATACGATGATAAACTACAAACTAACAAAATATATCTCAAAATATATACAGCATTCACTCTGCTATTACTGTGTTAATACATTTGTTATCATTATGGGGTAACCCTAGAACATTAGAAGTTATACAATAAGAAATTATAACATAAAAGTAAAATTGAATATCCCCTGACAAATTATCAATTAAAATATTTCAATTTAAAAATATACATTTAAAATAGGGAATTATTTTTTTGTCTGGATTTGTCTTATTTTCATTGCAGCAACACAAAATTTGGCAACTGTACATGTAATATAAGGTTTTAAATCCTGAAGTAGATAATTCACGTAAAAATTATCTGGATACCCAGGGAGTTTTTCTATTAGGGGCACAATGTAAATTGACCTGATATCCCTATAAAATTTACAGTGTAGCAGTACATGTAAAATAGTTTCTACTTCCATTTCACCGCATGGGCAGATGTGCTCAGTTACCGGGACTTTGTTGTATCTGCCTTGGAGTAGTGCAAATGGGAGAATATTGAATCTGGCTTTAAAAAATGCAATTCTCAACTTAGGGAATGTTAGATTTAGGAGATATCTTGCTGGTTCCCATAAAACTGGAAGCATAACATTCAGATGCAGTAAGTTTTTTAAGCCAGAACACCTTGGATTACTTCAGATAGTTTACTTCCAGAAAATGCTGAACAATCTCTCCCCACATCCTGGAATGGCATGGTCCAAAGGGAAAGAGAATGTTCCCTGATTCTCCAGAACAATCCATTCTGAAGATAATCCTACCTAGTTGCTGTTATTAAAATAAAAATCCTTTTTCCTTGATTACTTCAGTGCTTTGTAATTTAGCATCAAGTACTCCAAAGCCCTTGGACCTGGTAACTCTAATTTTTGTTGTTGTTTATTCGTTCAGTCGTTTCCGACTCTTTGTGACTTCATGGACCAGTCCACGCCAGAGCTTTCTGTCGGCCGTCACCATCCCCAGCTCCCCAATGGTTGAGTCCGTCACCTCCAGAATACCATCCATCCATCTTGCCCTTGGTCGGCCCCTCTTCCTTTTGCCTTCCACTTTCCCTAGCATCAGCTTCTTCTCCAGAGTATCCTGTCTTCTCATTATGTGGCCAAAGTAATTCAGTTTTGCCTTTAATATCATTCCCTCAAGTGAGCAGTCTGGCTTTATTTCCTGGAGTATGGACTGGTTTGATCTTCTTGCAGTCCAAGGCACTCTCAGAATTTTCCTCCAACACCACAGTTCAAAAGCATCTATCTTCCTTCGCTCAGCCTTCCTTATGGTCCAGCTCTCGCAGCCATAGGTTACTACAGGGAATACCATTGCTTTAACTATGCGGACCTTTGTTGTCAGTGTGATGTCTCTGCTCTTAACTATTTTATCAAGATTTGCCATTGCTCTCCTCCCAAGAAGTAGACGTCTTCTGATTTCCTGGCTGCAGTCAGCGTCTGCAGTAATCTTTGCGCCTAGAAATACAAAGTCTGTCACTGCCTCCACTTTTTCTCCCTCTATTTGCCAGTCATCAATCAAGCTCGTTGCCATAATCTTAGTTTTTTTGAGGTTTAGCTGCAACCCAGCTTTTGCACTTTCTTCTTTCACCTTCGTCATAAGGCTCCTCAACTCCTCCTCGCTTTCAGCCATCAAAGTGGTATCATCTGCATATCTGAGATTGTTAATGTTTCTTCCAGCGATTTTAACTCCAGCCTTGGATTCCTCAAGCCCAGCATGTCGCATGATGTGTTCTGCGTACAGGTTGAATAGGTCGGGTGAGAGTATACAACCCTGCCGTACTCCTTTCCCAATTTTAAACCAGTCCGTTGTTCCGTGCTCTGTTCTTACCGTTGCTACTTGGTCGTTATACAGATTCCTCAGGAGGCAGACAAGATGACTTGGTATCCCCATACCACCAAGAACTTGCCACAATTTGTTATGATCCACACAGTCAAAGGCTTTAGAATAGTCAATAAAACAGAAATAGATGTTTTTCTGAAATTCCCTGGCTTTCTCCATTATCCAGCGGATATTGGCAATTTGGTCTCTAGTTCCTCTGCCTTTTCTAAACCCAGCTTGTACATCTGGCAATTCTCGCTCCATGAATTGCTGGAGTCTACCTTGCAAGATCTTGAGCATTACCTTACTGGCATGTGAAATAAGTGCCACTGTTCGATAGTTTGAACATTCTTTAGTGCTTCCCTTTTTTGGTATGGGGATATAAGTTGATTTTTTCCAATCTGATGGCCATTCTTGTGTTTTCCAAATTTGCTGGCATATGGCATGCATCACCTTGACAGCATCATCTTGCAAGATTTTAAACAGTTCAGCTGGGATACCGTCGTCTCCTGCTGCCTTGTTATTAGCAATGCTTCTTAAGGCCCATTCAACCTCACTCTTCAGGATGTCTGGCTCTAACTCACTGACCACACCGTCAAAGCTATCTCCAATATTATTATCCTTCCTATACAGATCTTCCGTATATTCTTGCCACCTTTTCTTGATCTCTTCTGCTTCTGTTAGGTCCTTACCATCTTTGTTTTTGATCATACCCATTTTTGCCTGGAATTTACCTCCAATGTTTCTAATTTTCTGGAAGAGGTCTCTTGTCCTTCCTATTCTATTGTCTTCTTCCACTTCCGCACATTGCTTGTTTAAAAATAATTCCTTATCTCTTCTGGCTAACCTCTGGAATTTTGCATTTAATTGGGCATATCTCCCCCTATCACTGTTGCCTTTTGCTTTCCTTCTTTCTTGGGCTACTTCCAGTGTTTCAGCAGACAGCCATCTTGCCTTCTTGGTTTTCTTTTTCTTTGGGACGTTTTTTGTTGCCTCCTCCTGAACAATGTTGCGAACTTCTGTCCATAGTTCTTCTGGGACCCTATCTACTAAATCTAGTCCCTTAAATCTATTCTTCACCTCCACTGCATATTCCTTAGGAATATTAGTGAGCTCATATCTAACTGATCTGTGGGTCTTCCCTATTCTCTTTAGTCTGATTCTAAATTTTGCAATAAGAAGTTCGTGATCTGAACTACAGTCAGCTCCAGGTCTTGTTTTTACCGACTGTATAGATGTCCGCCACCTTTGGCTGCAAAGGATGTAGTCAATCTGATTTCGGTGTCGACCATCTGGTGAAGTCCATGTATAAAGTCGTCTTTTAGGTTGTTGGAAGAGAGTGTTTGTTATGCACAGTGAGTTGTCTTGGCAAAATTCTATCAGCCTATGTCCTGCTTCATTTTGTTCTCCCAGACCATGCTTGCCTGTAATTCCAGGTGTCGTCTGACTACCCACCTTAGCATTCCAGTCTCCTGTAATGAAAATAACATCTCTTTTTGGTGTATTATCTAGTAGGTGCTGCAGATCCTCATAGAACTGATCTACTTCTGCTTTTTCAGCATCTGTGGTTGGGGCGTATATTTGGATCACTGTGATGTTAAATGGCTTACCCTGAATTCGAATTGAGATCATTCTATCGTTTTTTGGATTGTATCCAAGCACTGCTTTAGCCACTTTATTATTAATTATGAAGGCTACTCCATTTCTTCTGTGGTCCTCTTGTCCACAGTAGTAGATCTGGTGGTCATCTGATGTGAAGTGGCCCATCCCAGTCCATTTCAGTTCACTGACACCTAAAATGTCTATATTTAATCTTGACATCTCACCAATAACCACATCCAATTTGCCCTGGCTCATAGATCTTACATTCCAGGTTCCTATGGTGTGTTGATCTTTAGAACATCGGATTCGTCGTTCACCACCAGCACCGTCGGCCGCTAGCCGTCCTTTCGGCTTTGAGCTAGCTGCGTCATCACATCTGGGGCTAGTTGAACGTATCCTCTGTTCCTCCCCAGTAGCATTTTGACCATCTTCCGACCTGGGAGTCCCATCTTCCGATGGTATACCGACATATCTTTGGTTGTACTGATCCATTTAGTTTTCATGGCAAGAATACTGGGGTGGGTTGCCATTACCTTCCCCAGGGATCGTATTTAGTCTGACCTCTCTGCCACGACCTTCCCGTCTTGGGTGTCCCTTCACGGTTTAGCTCATGGTTTCATTGAGGTGCTCAAGCTCCAGCACCATGACAAGGTAACGATCTCCTTTGCTGGAGTAACTCTAATTAAAGAGGGGAAATCTGGAGACATTTATTGAAAAGCTTATTCTCGAGGAAGGGGATTTCCTATTCTGCACCATCCAAATTCCAGGTGGTCATCTCTCCATTCAAGAGCATGTGACAGAATAACTACCTGCCCAGGTGGAACTCCACCTGAAGGAAATAGATACATCGACACACTTCAGAACTCAGGCGGCAGGAGTGTGAGGGTAGAAAACCCAGAGAGGAGTCTGGAGGACTAGCGTGTGTGTTGGTGAGAGACACTCCCACCTCCTCCGTGCTGTACTGTCATAAAGTGATAAATATGTTTGTGTGTGTACAGAAGCACTGAATCTTCCAAATCTGTTTTCCTTGCCTACTAGAGAAATATTGTATAGCACAGTGCTTTCTAAAGTGCCGCCGTTGGCGACACACCAACAGCGGCGGTGGCGCGCGGGGCGGCGGGGGCGTGCACTGCGGGGGGCGCGCACGGCAGCAGCCTCCGCTAAAACGTGGAAGTGCTGATGGCGCGCCGCCGCCGTGCACACCCCCGCTGCCGCTTCCGGGTTTTGTGGCGACACACCACTAAAGTGTCGCGACACACAGTTTGGAAAGCTGTGGTATAGCATATGGGAATGTAGCATAATCCTACTCTTCAAGGAATACTTTTATGTTGAGATTTGAACATCAGATGCAACAGTTACATCATCACAATGCGTAACAACAACAACCATAATAATGTAAAACTCAAGCATGAATAATTTAATATTCTTTGTTCTTGGATAATCTGCATAAATTTTATGGTAAAAAAATGCAAAATCTGAATACTTTCAAATATATATTTGTGCCTTGTTGTGGACTTGCGGCTTTGTTTAATATGAATTCTAAGACTTCAAAATGTTTGTTTTAAAACACAGTTTATGCCAGTAGTGTGTGATTATTAAAATTCCCAACACAATTGCATATGCATAAAATAGCAATTAATAATTACTCATAATAAAAATAAAGGAATATATTACGTATGTATGTTTTTATTTTGAAAATATTACTTCTAAAATGTACTAAGGTGAATGCTTATTGATAAATTAAAAATAAAATTCCAGTGCCCTCTAGTGGTCAACAATACTTCCTTCCCCAACATTCCTTTTCTCTCTAGCTACTAAATATCATGCATGCTACTCCATGAAAATCATAGCAGTTGTCAAAATGTCAACATCAAATGTATTAATGATTAATTAAATAACTCAATCATGCCAATTAAAAACAATTTCTAAGCACTAGAAATTGACTAGAAAGTAGTGACGGGATTGTTCACTGAAATTTTATTAGAAATTGATTATAAATGTAATACATAGCTGCTTTTAAAAATTGAGATCACAAGTAGAAAATAGATAGGATAATCAGAACCTGAGAAATGTAGGTATTGTGCCTAAATTATTATTTATTAAATATTTAATTTTGCAGTTTATTTTTCCTGTTTATTCCTTGAACTCCCTCCTAGAAAATCCTAAATTACTGGAAATCTAATTTTTCCTAATATTTCCTGCTTCCAGAAACAGCTGTTTTCTCTTCATGCTTGTTCCCTGAGTTCTAACAGCTTGGCAAATCCATGAGTAATTACATTTACTTACAGTTGGTATATGACTCTTCATTTTTGTCACCTCTTTGTTTCATCAGGTCCAACTTTTAAAATGTTAAGCTTCTTCAGATAAAAAAATCTTCCTTTTAGACCTAAAATGTGCCATGGCCACTTTTGAACTGCTTTGACCCTCTCTTTTATAACAATTTTGATTAGTCCCTTGTGTAATCTTAATAAATTTCCCAAATCCTTAACAGTTGTTAACTTCACATGGCAGGAAGACATGAATAAAGATGTGAATTTGTTCAGCTGTTGTCCAGATGGTTTCACTATACACATTTTAGAATGGTAATTATATAGGTTTTTTTAAGTATCCTGAAATGAAATAGGACTTCTGGAGTGTTTTCTGTAGTTTTGAGTTTATTCCAGATTCTCCAAAGCATTGAAGATATGTATGTATAAGAGATATTACTTTCACTACTTACACTGTTGAGGCAATGTTTTATGTATGTTATTTAGAACTGTCATGAAGAAAGTAGATACAGAAATTTTGCAAATCGAAGTTAAAAGTGTTTCGAAAGGAATGTAGTTGTGATTATTCTAGGACAATAATCATTTCTAATAAAACTTACAGCATTGTAAAGATCAACAAATGCATTGTAGAATAAACATTAATAGGCAACACTCAACTTTAACTGATCATTCCCCATTTTATTTAATGCAATTCATTTTCTTTTTCTTTCTCTCTCAGTTTATATTTGTTTAAATTAGGAATAGCTCCACAAATCCAGGATTTGCTTGGGAAAGTAGACTTTACAGGTACTTTTAACTTTTTTGTATTGAGGAAACCTTATTTTTTGAAGCTTCTAGTAATTCTTTAATTGGGTAGCAATGTTCTACTCCTCCAACATTTTTCGGGTTTTTGTGCTGAAGTGGGTGTAAAGTAGCTATGTAAAGAATGTGCTGTATTTTACAAGGAGATGCTGGATAACAAACACTGTAGTCATCTGAGCTGCAGCATTTCTCATATAGAAAAAGGGGACAAGAAGAATTAGAAGAATAACATTTGTCCCCTCTGTGTTTGTGTTGTGCTTGGTTTTGTCACTTAGTAAACCCTGGACAGTTTTTTTCATGTACTGTAATCTCTTTCTTTTTCCTTCCTTCTGCCACCAATAATTAGAGGAAGAAATCAGTAACATGCGGAAGGAACTGGAAAAATATGGTATACAGATGCCATCATTTAGTAAAATTGGAGGCATCTTGACCAGTGAGCTTTCAGTGGATGAAGCTGCATGTAAGTTCCCCTAAGTGTTGGGAAATGCTATTCTAACCTGCTCCCTAAAAAATAGTGATGTGCCTGAAAGTTGCTTTAACTTTAAATATGAAGTGACAATCAAATTTACAAAGTAACTAACCAGAACAAGGGTATAAAATATTTGTTTTTGCAACTGGCTACTTGATCGGTATGGAAATTTTAAAGATTTACATATTTGATAATATTTGTTTGCTATCCACATTAGGAGGTTCTGAGTAGCACATCAGAAATCAGAAAAGCATCATAAACCATAAAATCATAATAGTCAAAATAGTCAACCTTAAAAATGTAACCACCAAGGGAAAAAAAAATAACCCCTTCATCTGATTGTTTTTCTAATGATCTCTTGGGATAGTCTTTCAGTTGGTTTAGCTATGTACATTTGTGGCCTGAGGATGAAACAGGAAAGGAACAAGTGTTTGATTCAAATACTCACACCTAGGATATTCTGGTGAAGCATTTTTATTGAGGCTGGTGTGTTCTGAATTTTTTAATCTTTGTAAGTGTATCTGTGCGCACTCCCATTTTGCTTGCTGTCTGTCTTGTATGAAACTGGACTATTAAATAGAAATCGTGTATAAATCATAGTGTAAAAGTGTGATAGCTAATAACAAAGATTTGGGAAATTTTAATTCATGGAGGCTTCTATCTTTAAATACTGAACTATTATTCTTGACTATTCTTTTTTCAGTGCATGCTGCAGTTATTGCAATTAATGAAGCTATTGAGAAGGGAGTTGCAGATCAAACTATCAAAACATTGAAAAATCCTAATGCCATGTTAGTAAATGTGGATGATAATTTTGCCCATGCATATCAGAAGGAACTTTCAGAAGCAAAAAAGAGAAAAGAAGAGAATTCAAGGCTCAAGGTGCAGAATCATTTATTATTAACTGTATTATGTGAATGTGAGTTGTTACAGAATAATTAAAACACCAATTTCAGTTTATTTACAGCTTTCTTAAATTTGCAAGTTTGTAAAACTTATAGTTTTATAGGGGCGTGGTGGCTCAGCGGGTAAGACGCCAGGCTTGTTGATCGGAAGGTTGGCGGTTCGAATCCCTAGTCTCGCGTGACAGAGTAAGCTCCCGCACTCACCCCAGCTCTTGCCAACCTAGCAATTCGAAAGCATGCAAATGCAAGTAGATTAATAGGTACCACTTCGGTGGGATGGTAACAGCGTTCCGTGTGCGTCATGCCGGCCACATGACCGTGGAAGCGTCTTCAGACAACGCTGGCTCTTCAGCTAACAAACGGAGATGAGCACCGGCCCCTAGAGTTGGACACGACTGCACAACTATGCGGGGGGAACCTTCACCTTTACTAAAACTTAGAGTGTCAAATTGATCAGTGCTAATAAATAATTTATACACGTAAAACATGTTTATTTATTTGTTTTATTTGTATGCTACCCAATCCCAAAAAAGATCAATCTCATTATATATTAATACATCAATAAATGAGAAGGAAAAAAAAAACCTCCACAAAAATACATAAAAGGACCATCAAAATGAAAAAGATAAATGTAAATTTAAATCAGCATTTCCCAAAATTGAATATAAAAGAGGAAAGAGGGGAATAACAGTCAGAGTTGCAAGATTATGTTACTATTGTCCATGGCTGGGGGATTCTGGGAGTTGAAGTCTACCCATCTTAAAGTTGCCAAGCTTGAGAAACACTGCTATAGCCAATCTAAATAAAAGTACAGTAGTTTTTAGTATTTCCTGTTCTGGCCTGCTTTGTAGGGCTGACAGCTATTAAGATGAGATTAATTAACAAAAGCTTATTTTTCAAGACTTTTGGGAACCTCAGAGAATATTCAAAAAGGAGGCCCACTTACCAATTCCATTATACTGGAAGTGTAATGTGGATTAAGAAACACCCATACAAAATATAGGCTGTTCAATTTATATTCCAATTTGGTTCATGTGGTTTTCATACGGAAAATTTAAAATATTAGAATGGTATTACAAAGATAGTATTAGTTTAAAGACCTGAATGTGTCTTTAAATTATATAATTAATTTTTGGAATTTATCGCTAATCACTATATAAAGAATTATGGATTTAGTCTACATGGGGAGGGGATAGCAAAGAAAATAATTATTCAGTGTAGGAAAGATAGTTACCCCAGATTTATCTTTTTGAATTATAGATACAAGTTCACTTTCCATTTATAAACCAGCACTCCATTAATGTAGTGGAAAGACTGAGGAATATTATGACTTGTGGTTGAGGTTCAATTATTTATTTCAAAATTCAGTGGAATGATATCTTTTGTGTGTAACATGCTTTTGTATGTGGGTTTTTTCTCCCATGTGCATTTATGCAAACACCACCTCCATTTTGAAATCAGGGATAGCGCTGCCCTTCTTTCTGTAATGGTAATCGTTGCTTTTAGATTGACTCAATTTTGGAAGAGGAAAGAGATGTATATGAAGAATTGCTGACACAAGCTGAAATCCAGGGAAACATCAATAAGGTCAACAGTGAGTATTCTTCCTTCTTAGGAAAACAAGCATTCCTGAAATTGGCACACCCGCCCTTAATTTTAATGGGAAGTATGAGTATGTATTATGTTCCGACAGTTCATTGAAATTTAAAACTGGCATAGGCTATTGTTTCATCAGTAATGTGTAAATCCTTCAGAGATGTCTTGCTGTTATATTACTAATCCTGGACAAGCACATTCTTCTTTGCCCTTTTGCATTCTTGGTAACAGTAGAAACATTATGATTCCAGTCTGCTTTACCTGTATTTCTCTCCTCTTCTGCTAGCTGCAAAGTTCTGTAAATTTTGACCCCTCTTACATGTTGCATTTTAGCTTTGGATTTAAGAATTAAGTGTCTATTCTGAAGTGTCCTTGCATGCTTGTCCAGAAGGATTTGATGCAAGTTCTCTTAAACAACTGCATGTATCAAAGGGCTAAAAGGAAAAAAAAACCCTTACAATATTTTGCTGTCTGTAAGCATTGTTTTCCTTTCAGTTCACATAGCTTTAGCCCAAGTGAATGAGGCTATTGACATGCAAGATGAAGTGGCACTAATGGCAGGCTTGTACAACCCTGCTCTGAGCCTGCTTGAAGTTCTGCTGCAAAATTCCTCGTGGTACCTAGCACGGTTATTTGATTCTAAAGAGCAGAGAAAACAGGTAACTGATTATAACGTGCTAGAGTGACACCTAAATCTCTTAACTTTAAAGTGTGATTTCAGTCTTGATTCTTTGGCCCTCTTATGAACAGTAGAGAGAGGCTTCAATCGAAAAGAGATACTTCAAATATTTCAAAATAATATATATATATATATATATATATATATATATATATATCTCCTATAGTATCACACAATTTACTCTTAATTTAATTTGGAAACCTCTAATACTTTCTAAGATTGGATATAAACAGAAAAA
Organism: Charina bottae; assembly: GCA_023362775.1. Taxonomy (NCBI): domain Eukaryota; kingdom Metazoa; phylum Chordata; class Lepidosauria; order Squamata; family Charinaidae; genus Charina; species Charina bottae. The sequence continues at coordinate 1,143,728 of JALMGJ010000012.1, forward strand.
ATATATTTAGCCCTAATTTGAAAAATGTTCAAATTGTCTGTTCAAAGAAATATTTCTGATCATTTGATTTATGAAAGCAGACATGTTAGTTAAAAGTAGAGTACCTATTTAGCTGGTATCCACCCAGTAGTTCTGATTACTATGGTATTGATTACTTATTTGCCTTTTAATTAAAAATACAATGAGAAATGTTTTCCCCCTAATCTGTTATCTGTTAGATAGCAGGGGTTCCAATTATCCTCGACAAAATTGAGATACAGAATGAAGTTAGTGTTGCCAATGAGGAATCAGACTCTCACAAATGTAGTGAGTAACTTGTTAATTTTCACTTACAACTTCACCACATGGTAATTTTTAAGGTTAAGCAGTTATAATGATAAAATGTGAGTCTAGTTATATTTTATCTAAGCTAGTTCCATGGTGCTTTTTAATTTTGCTTTGGTATCACATTGTTGTCATTATTTGGTTCAGTAGTTTATTTCCCCCTCCCCCAATATCATGTTAGTCCAGTTCTGTTACTGGGTTAAGTACACTTTGCAGTGTTCCAGACGGAATTTACTTACACCTACTTTGTATGTATCAAGTTAGTGTTGCAACAAATAGAATTTTGAAAGTATGACATGCTTCTATAATATATTACCTAAAAGTGAATATGCATAATTTATTGTTGAAGTTCTTTTTCTTTGAACACTATGTTTAAGAGGGTTCTAAATTTGCAGTTGCCTTTCTGTCAGTTGCTCTTCTTTGCTTCTTGAGATATTAGAGCTTGTCTTCTGAAATATTGATGAACTCACTTTTCATTTCATGCTTTCTTTGGTTAACTTAATAGCAATTTATTCTCCATAACGTTTGACTTGAATTCATGAATATAATAATTTTTGCTTGTTATATATGCATCAGTTGACTTATCAATCAGAATTTCTTTAGATGTAGACAGTTTTTATAAGTGTATCTATATTGTTCCATTATTTGAAACGCTTAATGAAAACATAAAGGAAGCCATTTAGTTAGTTAGTTAGTTAGTTAGTTAGTTAGTTAGTTAGTTAGTTTATTCATTCATTCATTCATTCATTCATTCATTCATTCATTCATTCATTCAATTTATTCCCCGCCCATCTCCCATACAAGGGACTCTGGGCGGGTTACAATAATCAAAAAGTTAGTTTTATTAAGTGTTGTTCTTCAGTCTAAACATGTAATTATTTTACATGTAGTGGTTTATCTAGTAGGCCCTTATATATTTGGAATAGTCAAAGCACATGTCCAGGGGCTCCTGCCTGATATGATTTCCCATTTATTTCAGCATCTATCCCAGGTCTGTGGATGTATCAGAAAATTAGTTGCAGTTGCTGATTTTTAATTTAATATGTCAAGCACAGAGTTTAAAAGACTGCTTTTTCATTTGGAAAAGAGAAAGGAAATTTCTGTCCATTATAAATGCAACATACAAATTAATGTTGAGTTGGGCACTGTACAACTTTTCATATTTCCTTGACCTTTGGTTATCTTAAATTTAAAAAGAAGCTTTAAATTATGCTTTATATTAAATTGTCAATTAAATATAAAATATAGGCTTGCATGGTTATGACACCTTTCGCTTGGAATATTTTTTAGATTTTTTTGCTTTCAGTAGCTTTCAACACTTTTCTGAGGCATAATTAGCTTCAAACGAGACTTAACAATATTTTCTTCTATATAATTAGAAATATCAGATATACAATCTTACGTAGAACAAGGTTAACTGGAATTTCTGATATTTCTATTTTTTGACACTAGAACTTACTGCAGTTGATAATATTAACATTGCAATTCGTAACTGTGACTCAAACGTGACAATTGCTGCTTTAATGAAACCTGAGGCCCAGTTGCCTGATGTTTACCCTTCTGCTGCCTCTGTCTATCAGACTGAACTCTTCAATCTTCAGCAACAGAATGCTATGGTAAGATGGAAGCCAGTTGAATACAGTATGTCTCCAAAGCCAACTAATTAAAAAATAGATATGCTAAATATCTGTAATTTCTTCTATGACTTTTAAACATGCAGTTTCTGCAAAGACTTCTATGAATTCTTGGCCAGTATTTTTACACAAATGTGTATTCAATGTTACGGAAGTAAGAGATAGATAAGAAAAAATACTAGACATTTTAAAAATGTGTTACAAAGCTACACAATGTAACAAAACACATTCTAAAATCCTGTGTAGCCTTAATGTAATAGTTCTGTTCTTGTAGCAGGCTTTACCTCAGAAATCTTGGTCAAATTTCACATATGGTGAGCTGTTGGTTTTAATACAACAAAACTTCCTTCAGGTTAGGATTGTCTTAGCATCCCTAATAGCTTCATCCCTGTTTAGGGTTAGGGTTAACCACCCACCCCAAGAAATCCTTACTTTGCTATTAATAGTTTATTGCCAATGATTACAGCTAAAAAAAAGGTTTCTTGTTGCAGAGACTTTATCAGGTCTCCTTCTCCTTCAGATTTTGCTCCTTGAGTTTAGCAGGTGCTCTGTTTGAACAATTCAGCTGCTGTAGCTGGGAGGCAGTGGTGTGCTTTCAAAGTGGTTGTTCTTGCAACAGGACTGATCTCTAATTTTCTTACCAAAATTAGAGTTGAGGAGGAAGAAAGGAAGAAGGGCAAAGAAAACAAGGTGATATGGAGGGTTGAAGAAAGGACAGTATGGAGATATGTCTATGAAGGTTCTCAGTCATCCAGGTGGAATTGTCTGTAGCTTGAATCATGTCAACTGGATTTCTATTTTTTCTCAGTTTCCACTGAGAAAAAAATAGAAATCCAGTTGACATGATTCAAGCTACAGACAGTATGGAGAGAACCAAACAAAGAGAATAATGTGCCTTCAGAAGCATTTGATTAGTCATTACCTTATTGTTAATAAAATCAATAATAAAACAAAATAATAAAAAATAGAATAAATATCATGTAATCCAGGGAAATATGTAAGCTAATAATTATTTTGTCTTCAGCTACTTAAGGTTGGGCTTTCCTCATTTTTTTAGGAATCCTAATTTTGAAAAAGCAAAACTAGTTATACACTGTACTGTGAGAGAAAATAATTCTCAAGTGGATGTTAAGACAATACTTTAGGCCATTTAAAAAGTTTGCAAAATGGTATGTAAGTTTTTGCATTTCTAAGATGAAATTTGAAAGCTTACACGTTATTTTGTAAAAATGCAGTTGGCTTAATAGATGTATTATTTCAATATTTGTGTTGGCTTTTTCGGGGTTAAACCATAACTCCTTTTTTTACATATTGAAAGCTTTGTTTCCTTGCTGATCAGAATATATTTCTACAGAAATACTTAGCTCATGATGAACTGTCTATTGCTGTTGAAATGCTCTCAGCTGTGGTGCTGTTAAATCAGGCTTTGGAAAGCGAGAACATAGAGGCAACAAAAAAACATCTCAGCAACCCATCCATCGGCTTTAACAATTTGGAGGAAGAGAACTTGCAACGGTAAAAACTTCCATTACAGATGCATTTCTGTGAGATAGGGAGGGCTACTAATATTTTTAAGAAAGTTTATTAGAGTATATAGATAATTACGGAAAAATCTGAAAACCTGGTTCTGCCACCTAGCATGGGAAGGAAAAGGTAATAGCTCCTCTTGGGGGTGGTTAGTATCATAATACCCTCCTTGTTTGAGATTAATTCACCAGACTGGATTTTATATTTATATTTATTATGTTATATTTTATTTATTTTTATTATTTATTCAATTTATCCCCGCCCACCTCCCCGAACAGGGGACTCTGGGCGGGTTACAACATATAAAAATTTAAAATCTGTACAAAAATTACTAAAAAACAGCAAATACAAGAATAAATAAAATCCAAAGATGGTTAAAAGCCGTAGTGTAGATCACGATTCTACGGGGCCAACCAACCCCAGGAGGCACTACCACCTCCATCGTCCCAGGCCAGGCGGCAGAGCCAGGTCTTAAGAGCCTTCTAGAAGGTCAGGAGTGAGGGAGCCAGCCTCACCTCCAGGGGCAAGATGTTCCATAATGCGAGCGCTATCGCAGAGAAGGCACGCCTCCTGGACCCCGCTAGATGGAATTCTCTTGTTGAAGGGGTCCGAAGCATGCCCTCTGCATGAACGGGTGGGGCGGGCCGATGTTATCGGGATGAGACGGTCCCTCAGATACCCTGGCCCCATGCCATGTAGTTGGTAATCACCAACACCTTGAATTGGACCCGGAAGCAAACTGGGACCCAATGCAGCTCGCGCAGCAGAGGTGTCACATGTGCTGATCTCATAGCACCCATAACTGCCCGCGCTGCTGCATTCTGCACCAGCTGAAGCTTCCGGATACTCTTCAAGGGTAGCCCCATGTAGAGCGCATTACAATAATCTATATGGGAGATGACAAGGGCATGAGTGACTGTTCGGAGGGCATCCCGATCCAGGAAAGGGCGTAGCTGGCGCACAACTCGAAGCTGTGCGAAGGCCCTCCTGGCCACGACTGCCACCTGCTCTTTGAACAGGAGTCATGAGTCCAGGAGGACCCCCAGATTCCGCACTGGATCTGAGTGGGGTAGTGCAACCCCATCCAGAACCAAAGATGATAACTTCCTGGATACAGGGGGGGCATCAATCCACAGCCACTCCGTCTTACCAGGGTTCAGTTGAAGCCTGTTGTTCCCCATCCAGACCCCCACAGCCTCCAGGCACTGAGATAAGGCATTGACTGCATCACTTACTTCACCCGGGATGGAGATGTATAACTGGGTATCATCAGCATATTGGTGATACCTCATCCCATGGTGACGGATGATCTCGCCCAGCGGCTTCATGTAGATGTTGAATAGGAGAGGAGAGGAGAGAGAACCGACCCCTGCGGCACCCCACAATTCAGGGGTCGCGGATCAGCTCTCTCCTCCCCTATCAACACCGACTGGGAACGGCCCTGGAGGAAGGAGGTGAATATATTGTATTTTAATCTTCTTTTTATTGTAAACCGCCCAGAGTCCCCCATTGGGGGAGATGGGCGGTCATATAAATTTAAATAATAAATAAATAAAATCAATACATTATACAAATTCTGTTATTTCTACTTAATGGTGCTTTACTGTGTGGAACTGTTCATTAAACTATGGTAATCTTTTAGCTAATTTAATCCTGGGTTACAGTACAATGCACATAATTTTTTAATTGTTTCCTCACAGTTATGCTGACACCCTGCTGTCTATTAAATTAGAAACTTTATCTCAAGGACAACAATATTTAAGCTGGAATGATATCCAGAACTATATTGACAAGGTTAATGCACAAATTCAAGAAGAAAATGATAGTAAGTATTCTGGTCCATTTAACTCTTGGTTTATACATTTCAACAATGAAATACTGATCAACATATATATGTTAAATAGCATTAATTTATTTACAATACTCAATTCATTTCAAAAAATATATAGGATTGTGAGATTGCAAACCATAACAACAATTGCTCAACCAGGAACTACATGTTAAACATTTTATAGTGTGTTGGCTGAAAAAAAATAACACTCTTTTATTTACTGAATATGGGGAAGACCATCTTCACCTCCACCACCGAACTCTGCTTAAAAACAGTTTGGGAAGAGAAGAGTTCAATTATAGTGGTAGACTGTAGAATTAGTGGTAGACTTCCTACGCTTTCAGTAGATTTCAGCAGATCTTTATGTATCTGTAACAACTAGTCTGTACAAAAAGCCGTGAACATCTTTGTTCCAAAAACAGCATGAAGTAAGTATATTAGCACTGAAGACAGCCATGCAGGTGTTAATCTAGCTTTCATTGTTAGAGTCCAAGTAGATAATTTACAGGTGTTCTGCAGATATTTGGAGAATTGGGCCAAAAGAAAGTGGTTTCAAATTGCTCTCCCTCCAGTTATATTTCACTCACTATGCTCCCATATTGCTGTCCAACAAAAATTGCTTGAGGTTACCAAGTAATTTCAATATGCATCTTTCAATTAGTAATTCTTAAATAAAAATATATTTTCATGTATTTTAAAAATGTAACAATTAAAAGCTGAATAATAAATTTGCAGTTCTTAGTTTAAACCACTTGAATATTGATGTATGACCACAGTTACATTTTTTTTCTTATACTATATTCACTATAAACTTTTCTTTTCTTTTTTTTAGAAATTTTGGCAGTGGGTCATATTAATGAAGCTATTGATCGGGGAGATCCGATAAGAACAGTAGAAACACTGCTGTTTCCTACAGCAAAATTACAGAGTGTAAAAGAAGCAAATGCATGGCATTATCAAGCAGTTTTGAACAATGCAAAAACACTCAAATGTCAGGTAGACTATTTTCAGCACCTTTTTTCCTATTTTGTCAAAGTTTTTGATAATTCCTATTATATATTTAGTTAGTTTAGTTAGTTAATTAATTTTTATCCCACCTTTATTATTTTTATAAATAACTCAAGGTGGCAAACATACCAAATACTCCTCCCTCCTTCTCTTTTCCCCACAACAACCCTGTGAGGTGAGTTGGGCTGAGAGAGAGTGACTGGCCCAAGGCCACCCAGCCGGCTTTCATGCCTAAGGCGGGAGTAGAACTCTCAGTCTCCTGGTATGCTATTGGCTCCTTCCTAGGCCTGAGAGAGAGTGACTGGCCCAAGGTCACCCAGCCGGCTTTCATGCCTAAGGCGGGACTAGAACTCTCAGGCTCCTGGTTTCTAGCCCAGCACCTTAACCACTAGACCAAACTGGCTCTCTCTCTATATATATATGCATTGCAGTTATTTATTACAATATGGTTATGGCATCTCTGTAAGATGTAAATCTTCTCCCCTAAAGCCCCTTTCCCTCAAAAAGTAGACTGAACATTTTGGCTCTGCATACTCTGAGGAGTTTTGGGGTACTAGGGAGCTATGGATGGCCCTCAGCTTGACATCTTTAAATATCTAATTGTCTTCTCAGTAATGTATCTGAAGAGGCTATAAGGTCTGCAATGCATTTCTTAAATACCATTGTACCAGTATGACTTAATTTTAACTAAATGCTCAGGATTGGCTTTTAGGTATTTGCAGTATGGACTTGGAGGTTGATAATGATTTCCTTGCATCTTTGTGGATGTTTCATTCTGTAACAGATAAATGCTTAAAGTTGTGCTCTGAGAATGGGCAGCTTGTAGCCTTACAGATGTTAGATTTCCATCAGCCTTAGCTACCATGATCACCAATGATAGATGCTGGTACTTGTTCTGTTACATCCAAAGGACTGCACATAGCTCAATGCTGCTTTACACCCATGCTTATCTACATGATGAGAAAATAATCAGAAAACATTGTGAAAGTGTGAGATCAGTTACACAATTATGAAGGGATGTAGCTGTCCTGTCCTGCAGTCCTATGACGCAAAAGTGGAATTACTCTCATTTTGTTATTTTCTTACTACAGGGGAGTGTTACTATAGGACTAGAACAAAAACTAAACTTTATTTCATTTATATTTAAACTTAACTAAAATATAGTTAATATGTTACATGTACAGTAGTTTTCTTCTCATGTCACCTTAAAGATTACAAATTGGTAATAATTTCTGCTAATCACTGGGGGCATATTCAAGACATTTGAAAGCCTCATATGACCCTTGGGCCTTAGACTGCACACACCTCTGGTTTATTAAGTTTGCCATGTTGTCTAGCTGTTACTATTTCAAGCAGTACATGCAAACTTCCAGTTTAGTAATGTGGGGTGGGAAATGCCCATAAACCAGGAGCAACTAGGGGTGTACAAATCATTTGGAAGGGTGATTTCCCTGTGACATGGCTGCAAGCAAAGTACCACTCCTCAAAAAGTTATGGGAGCTACATCCTTCAAGGCTTGGTGCAGCTGCTTTGAAGGACTTCCAGGACCATCTATATATATCTGTGATACACAAAGGCCTTCCACTGGGACTCAGCAGAACTTGAAAGGCTCTTGAAACCATCACCTTCAAAATGCTTGTATAACCAGTAGCTTCAGTGCTTAAGTGAAGCGTGTGTGTATATTTTCATTGCTACCTTGTTGATTTTTAAAAAAAGGATTAAATGTTAAGATGTTCAACAGGTTGAAGCTTAGTTGATTAATCTGACAACTAACAGCATTCAGATTTAGCCAAATGATCATTAAAACCAAACATTAAACCTTAATGTAGTTACCTTTTTGAGATTTGTTAGAAATATAACACTGCTTAAATTTAAAGAATCACTGACTGCTACAGAGAAAGTCCAGGTTTGTTTATTTTTTGTTCTCAATTATGAGAACATTTATGAATTATTATGAAGATGTGTTACAACCAAAACAGGATCAAAACAAAGAAAAAGTGTGTAACTTTTAACCCTGTTAAACATTTTCCTCAGCAGTATAATTACAAATAGCTTTTAAGTATTTGCATATAATTTGACTTTTGACATTGTAAAAATAGAAGTCTTAAATAGTTTATTTTGTCAAAAAGTTATGTATGTGCAACTTTTTCAAATATCACAGGAGAAGTTTGTCATGTTTGTTCTTCCTGAGCTATTTTAACCATGGTGAGATAAGTCTTGGTGGTGTCATTGATTTTGGACATCAGGAAATAGAGGAATGGATCAAGACAACTATTCAGGCTGCTTAGACATAAAGCAATCAGATAAAATAAATATAAATTATCTTTAGAACTATAATAATAATTCAGATGATGAGCAATCAGTATAACATTGCTGGGAGTATAACAAATAGCAAAAATGCTGAGGATAAGAAGACTGACTTTGATGTACCAGAACCACTTTTGCTCGTAAGCCTTGAGTGTTTGAATAATTGAAATGTAACAAAAAATAACAATGCAGAGGGGAATCATGAATCCAAATACTGCAAGAAAGATGTAGTAGTAGTGTTGGAAAGGGAGCATAGTTTCACAAACATTAAAAACATCATGGCAGGTGGTGATGTTTAGCTGGTCCAGACGATAGCTTTGTTTCATTATTATCAGAGGCAACATGTATAAAAAAACAACTGTCCACACTATCCCACAAGTTAAAGTAGCTAAGAATTGCTTAGGCAGAGTCCTGAAGATAAATGGGTGAACAATGGCCATGTAACGGCTGATGCTGATACAGGTGAGAAGCAGGGTGGAGCAATACGTATTTCCATAGAAGACGGCAGTCATGATTCGACACATTGCTTCTCCAAATATCCAGTTATTGCCATTCAGATGGTATGCAATTTTGAATGGTAGCATTATACAGAAAAGGAAATCTGAAATAGCCAAATTTGTGTAGAATACAGCAGTACGGACTGATCTGATTCTGAAAAATAGCATCCACAGTGTAACGGCATTGGCTGGTATTCCTATTAAGACAACAGCTATGTATATAGCTGGTAACATCTTCACACTCAATGAGCTAGTGAAGTATTCCATGGTGATATTATTTACTTTCAGTGATGAGACATTGGATTTCTCCATAGGACACTTTTCTTTTTTGTGATTGGGCTTTGTCAGCCCATCTATGACAGAAGCAGGTATCGGCTCATACGTGTCTTGTGGAGTGCCATAGAAAGTCTTAATGGGGTGTGATTTATCATGTTGAAAGTTCAAGCTGCTGTTGCCACATTTGTTTTCTAAAAATTGAAAAAGAAAGATGGAAATGTAGACTGTGCACAGAAATGAGCAGTGATTTTCAAAAGATACTTTCCCTACAAGGAATATATATTCCACAAGTAGTAACAAGAGAGTAACATTTCTAAGTTAGTTGGTTTAAGAAAGAAAACAAAGAGTGGAGAAGTACCCTGTTTATCAAATAATCTTTGGCTGTTGTGGGTCTTCCGGGCTGTGTGGCCGTGTTCTGGAAGTTGTGGTTCCTAACGTTTCGCCAGCATCTGTGGCCGGCATCTTCAGAGGGCAGGAGCACAGACAGAAGCGAACTCTCTGTGCTCCTGCCCTCTGAAGATGCCGGCCACAGATGCTGGCGAAATGTTAGGAACCACAACTTCCAGAACACGGCCACACAGCCCGGAAGACCCACAACAGCCATCGAACTCCGACCATGAAAGCCTTCGACAATACATCAAATAGTCTTTGTTTGCTCTGTGTATTATGTTGGGGAATAAAAGTAGCTGTGTTTAGGATTACAACTTTAGACTATTCAAGTCATATTTAAGATGATATAAGGTTTTTCTCTTCCCTCCAGAACTTCACATCAGGTCTTCCTTTATACTAGTTGAACTAGCTGTGATATAGCAAGTTCAGGAAAGCTTCTGCCTTTTAATAAAATCTGTTAATTTGAAAAAGATGGGGAAAGGAGGAGGATAATGGGCTTCCCAATGTCCCTGCAGTTCCAAATGGATTATCCCAGAGGGAATTTAACCCTTCTGGTTTATGGCTACCATAGAGTAATGCTGCTCTCCGCCTACAATAATTAGATAGCTTGGCAATTCCAATAAGCACTCAGGAGCAAAGTTATAAAGATCGGTTAATCAGTAATAGTATAGTACAAGTAATATTCCTCTTTATTGTTACCTACCATTTGTTTATTTCATTTATATTCTATTTTCTAAGGAGCTCAAGAAAAGGGATATGCACCCTTCTCAGCTCAATCACTATACAGGTAGTCCTCATTTAGTGACTGCCTCATTTAGAGACCGTTTGCAGCAAAAACGGTGATGAAAAAGTAACGTTGCAACCAATCCTCACATTTACGACCTTTGCAGGTCTGTAAAGCAAAGGAAAGCTGAAGTAAGATCGTAAGCACAGTCGCAGTTTCACTTAGCAACCGCTTCACTTAACAACCGAGTTGCCGGCCCCAATTGTGGTCACTAAACAAGGACTACCTGTACAGTAATTACCATGAAAACTGCATATGACGGCAGTTATGCTTAACTTCTTAATTCCATCAGCAGAAAAAGTCACCAAGTTTCATCCATATTAAATAGAATAGAGTAGTAATGAAGTACTTTGTTTATTGTCATCAGTGCCTATACTTTGTATTAATTTTACAGTGTATGTTTCCTGTTTGACTTTCAAAAGTTCTTGGCAAGAAATTTCAGACCTTTGTTAAGAGTTACTTGCCCCTTCTCTCAGTCTGCTACTCTGGAGTGAGAGAAGAGGGGCTAGAAAAAGATAATGAAAGACAGGGGGAAAAGGATGAGAATGGGCTTCCCAATGTCCATGCAATTCCCAATGGATTATCCCAGAAGGAATGTAGCCCTTTATAAGAAAAAAAAGGTTACCCACCCCTGTGTGATAGCAGTGCTACTCAAATGGAGGTAAACATTAAAAAAAATTACTCAAAACCACACTTACTTAATAAATAGCCCAAGCACTTAAGAACAAAAGGTACATTTTTTCTTCTTTCTGAGAGTATTTACTTTTAAGTGATTCATTGCTAATCCAAGTGTAATAGGACATATCACTAAATGGTAATGCAATAATGCTTTCCATCTAAGTGTTGTGAATGAAAAAGCATTAATTTGAAAAGGAAATCCATCTGATTTGCGATCTTGTTTAACAACCTATTTGTGCCTGCATGCTTGTTCTCAATAGATGACCTAATTGCTAACAAAATAAAAGCAGCCAAGTGCTGAGACACAACAACACAGATATCCTACCTTTCCAGCACAAACAGGAGGACAGATGGAACAGTCCAGTTGTCAGTAGGAGCCAAGTTTTCATTCTAGCAACGATCAAATCTTAATTTTCTAGAACAGGCATTTTAACTTGTATAGTCTTGCTTAATCCCCATTTTAGTGAAAAATGCTCAGAGCATTAGGTCTATTTACTGAACTCATCCTATATGAGTAATCTTGCAGAAAACAGCTAATTTGTGTTTTTTCTTGTAGTGAGACGGGTGTGATGCATCAGAATGCGGAAGTGAGCGTGACTGCTTAAACTTCCAATCAACACAGACAAGAATTAACTCTTGAACTCTTGAACTACTATTAGTAGAGAGAGGAATAATTATTTTGTACAAATTGTGACTGAATTTACAAACATTTGTTTATTTGCAGGGTCTCCCTAAATGTAGGCTTTGTATTGGAACATAGAGTAGAGCTACCAGATCTGAAGGGCAAAAACTATTTATTTATTTATTTATTTATTTATTTTATTTTTCAAATTTATTCCCCGCCCATCTCCCATGCAAGGGACATTCAAAAACCTTGCTGCCCTCTAGTGGTTGACTGGATTTTTACAGCCCAGATTTGGTAACCCTAATCTGCAAGTGGAAAGGGAAGTCATAGCTAGAGTCACATAACATTATCTAGCAAGCAAACATTACATTTTAACAAAATTGTATAAGTCTGGGAGAATGAACTACATAGTCATCTGAAATGCAAAAATAACTTTATAGCATTTTTAATAAGGAATTTGTTCTCGGTACAAAGCAGAAATAGACTATTAAAAGAGGATGCCTGCTTCTGTGGACAGTGGGTGGCATCCCTTGGTGATACATCCTTGGCAGTGGAGCTGTATGCCAGTCCAGGAGCTGGTGTATATAAATTACCCTCTGATAACAAGGAAACTAAAATATGAAAATAAACTGAAAAAGGAAGAGAAAGACTTCTACTCTTCCCTTTGGGGGACTATTGTCTTGGTACCAAAATTGCCTTAATTTTGAAGTCTTGTTACCCCGACTTTCTGTAGGATCGTTCTGCCTTTTCCATCCTCCTTGCTTTACTCCTTGTGCTGCTTTTTGTCAGGGCTGATTGTGGCTAACTACTTTACTTAACTGCTTCCATTCAACTGCAAAAATCTTGAAGCTACAAGCTAACTTTTCACATGGTATTGGATTCAGCTTCATGTATACATCATTCTGATGTTTTTCACTGGGAATACATTTTAAATCCACATGCCTGCTGTTTAGAATTATAAAAACTGAATATAACTTTTAATTATGGTTTTAAGAACAAAGTATTAACACATCAGATTCATACATCTCACCTGATACTGCAATGATTAGTGTGCCTCACACGAACCGAAAGCATAGACATTGTACTAGATATTCTGTACAACAGAGATAATTCAAGGTAAGTTGTGTTGAGAATTAATAGGTATCCTGGGAAGGGAGGGGAGAGGAGAACGCCTAAAATTTAGTAATATTTGCCATTAGTCTTCATCACGCCTATAATTTTCATAAGACGGATTCATACCTAGTAACCCCTTTTTAGAATAGTTTAATTGGGATATTTTGGTTGACCAAGTTAAGTTTCCAGAAATTTTAATTTTTAGTTGTATCTTTGTTTTAATCAGGAATCTCATGATGATTCATCAGTGCTTTGGCTAGATGAGATACAGAAAGGAATTGATGACGCTAACAGAAACTTGGAAGAGGCATCAAAATGTAAGAACTCATTTGAATCCTTCCATTAAGCCCTGCATCTTTTGCAGTCCCTACTAGATTCATTGACTTCAATATGCAATCTCAAATTGTTCTATCTTGGGAATACATTTTTGGTAACTTGATTGTATGAAAGGGTAGAACTTAATATGCAACATCTTGCAACAGACGTGAGCTTCTAAAATGGTTTCACAATTTCACCTCAGTGATCTTTTGAATTTGAGGATTAGGCAATCAAGGACTATTAGTCATTATGGCTATATACATCCTACAAGCAATGTGTGCTTCTCATCAGAAATTGCTACAGTTTGTGTGGAAATGTGTGGAAAGATCATTTTGCATTTAAATCTTAAGGGCTTCCCATAGGCATCTATTTGGCCACCTTAGGAACAGGAAGCTGGATCAAATGTATGGTTATCATATCTAGGCTGCTAAAACCTGGATGAATGCCAGATGGCAGCAAAAAGATACAGAAAACTTTAATTTTTTGCTGCTGTCTAGTTAGTCTTCAGGATTTTGCAGCCCATATTTGATAGCCCTAATCAAATAGGTCTTTAGGAAACTCTATTAAATAGATTAAAAGGAACTTAAAAAATTGGTCTTTAGGGTCCCAAGTATATTACTGATCAATTGGGAGCTGAACAAAAGCAAATGTTTTGTTGGTGGATTCCAACAGCAAACTGAGAACCACTAGATTATCCACTGAGTATGTAGAAGTATGTCACAGTTCCCTATTAAACAGGCAAATGCTTGTTATGCATCTTGTTCAGCATTAATTAAAATGTTTATTACACTTGGCATTGATCTCATTGAGTTTATTATAGTATTCTTGCATAAATTGGAGGAGTCTACTTTTTATTTGTAAGTGGATTAATTGATTGCCTGAAATCATACAGATAATAAATATTTGCTGTGATAGTTCAGAGAAGCTTCACAAAATGGTTTTAAATCATGTCACAATATGAAAATTGCAAACTGTTATTAAGTGGACTGTATCTGGGCTGCAAAAATTCAAATGACTTGATGTACCAAGAGGTACTATTCTCTGTTTGTTTGCTGTTTTCTAGTGCTTGTCTGGATTTTTACAACCTAGATATAGGAGGCCTGGTATTATGTTTATTAAGCATAGTTGAAAAAGAAAAGACTTCAAGCTATTTTGTATTTTTAAATTACACCAATGTAAACATGATGGTGGCAGATCCCTGTTCTTTGTGTAAAAAGGTGAAAGGGTACATTATAATGAGCAATAGAGATACAAATCCAGTACTTAATACCTGAAGGCAGCAACTCATCCTGCTGATCTTTGCTGGAAAATGGAGGCATGGACTTTGAAACTAAATATTTGTATTATTTGGGAGCTTTGTTCCCAATGTTCCAAGCCAAATATACTCTTAAGGTATTGCATTCTGGAATGTAAACAGCCTCTAATTACTTTGACTCTCAACCTTTTTCTGTGCAATCTTATAAAATGGTCATCAGAAATTAAGAGGACTTCTTGAGTGGAGAGGAAGAAGAGCAAATATCAAATCCAACATTAAAGATGAAAAATAAGAAGTTGCCAAAATTTGAGTCTCTTTGTCTCATTAAGAGAAGAATGAGAAAATCTTGAGCTAAAGCAAGCAGTAGAGCCTTCTCAATAGCTTATACTACTCTAGCATGGAAGCATGAGGGACTTCAGGGTTGCAACTGCTCCTCCCTCCTCCCACTTAGACAAGTATTGCTTCACCTAGAAAACCAGCACATCTGGGAGGAATCTGGAGAGAATGCCTTATCTTGACTAATTTTCTTTTCAGTGTGTGAAGGAGTAATTAACACTGCTTGTTACCTACATTCTGGTAGAGTTCAAGAGCGCCTGTGTACCACATGGTGCTTCTAAATATGTAGATCAGATGTGCTGAACTTAAGGGACTAGGACTGCATGTGGTCACTTGAAAATCTTGGATGTACAGTATTCCCCTGAACCCCTCCAATAGTTACCCTGAATTTAATGTGACAGAAGGGCAAAATGATTAAATACCTGGAAAGTTATTGCATTAACTATATTTAATTATAATGTATATTAAAAGAAATTAAATATAGCTTTTGTCACAGCCCATTTCTTTGTCTTCAGAAAAAAGTTGCATATCCCTAATTTATACCGTAAATGTGGCCAAACAAGATCTTTATTCAAGGGTCATTTCGTTATTATATGCAGTTTTTTATATGCAGTTTCTTCTGTGGGAATTTATGTCCCAGATTTTTGGTGATCTTTAATAAATGCTTCAATACACTCATACACATTCATGTACATAATGTGTTCCCATTTAATTTTATATGTGCAAATTAGATTTGTAATAAAATCAAATTAGTGTTGGAAACTAATGGGCAAATTTAAACCTTCTCATTGGTTGACTTTAATTGGAATAGAAAGTCATTTCTTCAACTGTTCCACCAGCTTACATGAAGCCATAATTTTTTGTTTTGTGTGGAAGTTAGATTTACCAGGTAAAACCAGAATTCATATAGATACTATGACAAGAATTTTATTTTTACTTGGATTGCAAGATTAAAAAAAACTAGTATTTGTGTCAAGTTTGAGATAGGTTGCTTTGCTTCCCACCAACATGATAAGGCCTTTTAAAGAAAAAGATTATGAACAGTGTGATTTGGGGCAAGAAGGGGATAAGAAAGGAATGTCAACAATATTTGTATTGTATTTGTACATTGCTTATTCTTAAAACATTACTTGCTTTGCTATAGGTCACCTCTACTTCACTGTACAGGTAGTCCTCGACCTACGACCATTCGTTCAGCGAATGGTGAATGGTGCTGAACAAATGGTGGTTACAACTGGTCCTTGGAGTTCTGGCTGTTACAGTACCCTCACAGCCACATGATCGCGATCTGGGTGCTTGGCAACCCATTCGTGCTTACGACGGGTTGCCAAGTGCCCCGCAATCTCGTGATCACCATTTGCAACCTTCCCTGCCGGCTTCCTCAGGAAGTCAATGGGGAACCCGGCAGGGAAAGTTGCAAGTCACTGGGGTAAGTCTTCCCTACCTGCGCACCCTCCCCCAGCCCCTCTGCACTCGCGCTGCGATGGCCACTCGTGCACCCTCCCTGACCTGCACTGCACCCCTGTGCATCTGACCCGATCTGCATGGCGCATCTCACGCACCCTCCCCAACCTGCGCAGCGCCTCTCACGCACTCTCCCTGGTCCACATGGCACCTCTCACGTACCCCTTGCACCCTTGCACACCCTCCGCGACCCACACAGCACTTCTCGCACACCCTCGTGCACCCTCCCCGATTCTCCTGCGTAGCACCTCTCGCTGACTTTGGTTGTGGGAAGCCAGCAGGAAGTTGCCTCACCTAACAACCATGGGATTCAGTTAATGACAGCAACTGGAACTGCAGGGATTGCCGATGCTAAGTGATGTGGTTGTGCTTAGCGACAGAAATTCTGGTCCCAATTGCCATCATAAGTCAAGGACTGCCTGTAAGTTAGTACTATTGCTTCTCTATAAAACAAGGGCAGACAACCTTTAGTTTGGGGAGAGTGAGGAAAGCAGTGTGTGGGGGGCTTCATCACACAGATAGGATTAATCTGGGTAGATTAATATTTTGGGCCTTACATTACAGTTGTAATTTATTTTCCACTGTAACATACTGAAAAACTGTCCTGACTTTTCAACTGTCCTGATTAGAGGGGCTGCTGAAAGGGTTTGAGATCCATGGGTGGCCTTCGGATTGCAGATTGCCCATTCTTTCTATAAGATATTGTGGGAAATGTATGATACTAACACTTCTCTGATTCTACTCTTTAGTGGCTATTGGGATATGTATGATAAACCAGTGTTTAGAAAAAGGTGACTCTGCACCGATCATCGCAATTTTACAGTCGCCTAATTTCAATCTGAGAGCTGTTCCAGAGTGTGCTGAAATCTACTATGAAAGTTTACAGGAAGCTAAGAGTTTAAAAACCAAAGGTATTGTTGTCTGTGCCATTTTATACAACACAGAAAATACATAAAACTCCTGAGGCACTCCAGCACTCTACTTCTTTAAATATTTTATTAAACATTTGTTAAAGATAGATCATGTATTTGCTAGCCCTTGAAACAATTAAGTTGAATCCAGGAGTACGACTCAAAACATTTCTTGAAGTTGTTCTGGATGCTTTGATTTAGTGAGTATCAAATGATAATTAGGCATAGTTTGTTCCTTTGAAGTCCTGATCTTAGCTGAAAATTAAAGTGATCTTCCAAGTGTCTCAGGAACTATTCCCATTTGAACTATCTTTCAGAAAGGCTGCCTCTGGCTTGGTATTCCTGGTATTCCACAATCCCATTTGTTTGTTCCTACTCATTTTCACTTCTGCATTATTGCCCACAAATGGCATATGTTTGCGTGCTTTCTGTATGAAAGGAATTATGATCCTCTGGTGTAGGACCTGTTCTTGCTGTTTAAACAGGAACTGCATTATTGCATCAAATCAGTGAGTCACCAAGCCCAACATCCTGTTTCTTTCTGTGACTGGTTTGCTTCTTATGAAGCATCTGGGGCAAGTAGTAGAAAGCGATAATGCAAACCAGCTCTTACCTTCAAGTCATCTCAACTCTCAAAGTGTGCATGGGATGTGAGCCCATATGAAATGCATTTAGCAACTTGGAGGTAAATTCTTTTGCACTTCTTTTGTACAGGAAGAATGGACATGTCCTTGCAGATACACACCCAGAGATGCCTTATTATTTTTGATGCTGGATGGTAATAATAAGGCCCCTATCTATGTGTTGTACATTTATCTCTTCCCTCAAAAGGCCCTTTTGTGGAAACTTTGTAACATACCATTGGTCAACATGGGCCCTACTCCCAATTTTTGTAACCAGAGATCCTGTTCTTTGTAGAATGGATCCAGTTTTTGTGCCAAGAAAAAATATTTCATACATTGTGTACTTTTCCTGTTTAAGGAGTATAAGGTACAGACTTAAAATGCATTTATGTGTTTCAGCAATATGTAATCAATAAAAAATACTGTTTTCAATATGTTTAGATCCTGATGAAGGCCCATGGATTAAATTTTTAATTCAGGGTAGTTATGATTATTATTTCAATGAAGAAAGTAAAGAGGGTACATGTGTTCCCCCTGAAGGAATTATCCCCAAAACATCCTGGCTCACTGGGGAAGAGATTCAGGTAAGATGTAGAAACAATAGTTATTATTATTATTATTATGAGGGATAAGGGGCGGAGGGGATGTTGGCAAATACCAGAGTGATCAAACGATGAAATACAGCACAAATAGAATTATGTATCAGTACATAGTTTTTTTGCAGTTTCCATAGGATTTGCAATAAGATTTCTATTTATACTTCATGTTAGTATATTTAATCTTAATGGCACATGTTATATTTTGTGAATAATTATCAAGTAAAAAGGAATTGCCTTGTTACTACCATAGGCTTCCACAGGAAAAGAGAGAGCCAGTGTGGTGCAGTGGTTGTTGGTCTAGCAGTGGGGAGACTCAAGTCCTACTCCATCCTCAGCAACTCATTTGGTTACTTTGGGCTCGTGATTCCATGTCAGACCCCCCCACCACCACAGGATTGTTGGTGTACGGAAAAAGAGGAGGAGGGAGTGTGCTACGTACATCTCCTTGAGCTTCTGAATGAAAAGCAGAATATACCGTATTTTCCGGCGTATAAGACGACTGGGCGTATAAGACGACCCCCAACTTTTCCAGTTAAAATATAGAGTTTGGGATATATGCCGGAAAATACGGTACTCGCCGTATAAGACCTCTCCTGGCCAAGTGCAGCCGCTCGCCGGAACGCAGCCCCAAGGGAAGAGCAGGAGGACGAGCGCGGGGCGGCGTACTGCATTGGTCCCGTCGCTCGAAGGAGAAACGCAGGGAGGGGGGAGCGAGCTCCGTTCCCTCGGAGCAGCCTTGGGAAGGGAGGGGGCAAAACGCAGTGGCTCCACGACGGGCTCCAAACTCGTCCTCCTGCTCTTCCCTGGGGGCTGCGTTCCGGTGAGCGGCTGCACTTGGCCAGGAGAGGTCTTATACGGCGAGTACGTATTTTCCGGCGTATAAGACGACACCCGGCGTATAAGACGACCCCCGACTTTTGAGAAGATTTTCCTGGGTTAAAAAGTCGTCTTATACGCCGGAAAATACGGTAAATCTAATCATTCAGTCAAAACAGTTACTGTAGGTTACAAAGATCAAAATGAAAATAATTATAATGACCTCTACATATTTAACAGTTCCTATTTAATATTCACACATGCTTATTTTGAAAACTATTCCAAAGGGGAAGCTCAAAAATAGACTACAAATATTGCCATGGTTCAAATCACAAATTTGTATTTTAAATATTTTAAAATTAATTTTTAGGTCTAAGAAATTCTGCAGCTAATCATTACGTGGCTCCTTCAGAGTATACTGCTTTTTAATTTGAAGTTAGCGGCATGTCAGTCTCCAGTAGGATTTAGAATACAATTAAGGAAGCTCTACTTGTAAACATTCTTTCTTCTCAACACTACAGTTTGCACAAGGGAGCTACACACAAACATGTGGCTCAGTTTTGCCACTTTGATGTGATGGGTGTCTGTGAGACATTTATATTTGTGGATGGAGATACTGCTTGGTGCTTTCTCCCCACCAAAGAAGTTGCCAAGATGATATGGGAAGCTGCTGACTACATACTGGAGACCCAGTGATGGTCTTACTCATCCTACTTTATCATCCTTCTGTTGTAAAGTTTGTGCTATGGGCCTTCTTTCATAAGGTGCCTAAGACTTCTAGCATGGGAGATTGGTATGCATGACTCAGTGCTTCATGCAAGTTCAGGGCAGAAATCAAGGCATTTGACCCAAGAAAATCACTACTAGAATGCCACGAAGAAAGCTCTGTGTACACACAGATGACTTGAAGAACCAGAGTTATAATTAAGCTTCCCTCTCCCAAGCTGCAAAGGAAAGGAACACATGCATCTTGCACAGTGGCAAAGAATGGAATTGTCGACTATATTACTAAATCGTTTGGCAGTATCCTTAACTTAAGTATCCATAACATAGACATGCTTGTTTAGTCCACACAGTTAATGCAGTTTTGAAGGATCAGTTGAATATGACTTTTAACAAGTTTTGAAACTAAATAAGAAAAGATTAGGTCAGGCTGCGTGGAAGGTGAAGTGTAGTTACAGTAATTGCTGAAACAATATGGTTTTTGCTGAGTTATTTATGTTTTGGCTGTCTCCTTACATTTATCTTTTTCTTGCAGAATATTGTCAACCAGATCACATCAAATTATAATAGAGAACAACTTTGGTTTGCAAATGAGGACCTGATCATTCAACTGCAAGCTAAAGCAAGGGGATTTTTAGTCAGGAAAAAATATAAAGAAAGAAAAGCATACCTCCAAGCCCAGGAGCCATCAGTGATAAAAATACAGGTAGTATGCTTCTGGTATTGGATGGATAATAATCTAATGATGAGTATTAACAAATACAGCACGTACATCTATGTAGCACCTGTGTTCCCTCTTTATGAGTCCCGACACCCCAACCTCTCATTAGTACAGATAAGGTTTTCTTGTAAATGTAAATGTGCAATTAATGGCTGCAATTACAGTTCTGCATGAATGTATACTGTGAAGGGAAACCAGTTTTACCAGGCATATGTGGCAACCATTTTTAATGGGCAGTCTCTACAATTGCCTCACCAAAAACAGATCTTTACTACTCTTGCAGTGTGATATATATTCTATGCTGTACATTGTGTGGCAGCTGAAGAACAATCACTACAGCATATATTTTAGTGCCCAATTTCATAAGATTTTTTTAGTACCCGTCCATTTGGAATGATGGAGTAGAAAACTAAAAATAAAGCTTACTATAAATGACTGTTAGAAAGCATGTTTCCTCTCACATTTTAATAGAGGTACATTTCTGTATCTCTTCTAAGAGCAAAATATAGATTTTTATCTGAAGAAGAAAAAAACATCTGTCCATTCTTTTTTTATAAGAACTTTATTAATTTTCAAAATATATAATTAAAATACAAAATAGAAAATATAGAAAAGCAAGAAAATAGAACTAAAGAAAAAAGAAAAAACGATAAAAGTGAAAATAGATAGGAAACAGAAATGAAAGATGGCTTCCGACTTCTCCAATACAGATATAGACAATTAGAAACATAATCACCATTAATTAAACCATATTAACATTATTTCTATCAAGACAAACCATTTAATCACTAAAACCCACAATTAAACCTTCATTTCTTTCCAACACAAGTAAGTAGTCTAAAAGTGGTTGCCAAGTAGATATAAATCCAGAAATAGAATGATCTCTTATTAACACTGTTAACTTAGCCATTTGAGCCAAATCCATTAATTTAATAATCCAATCTTCAACTGTAGGTATTTGTGGATCTTTCCATCGTTGTACATATAAAAGTCTTGCGGCTGTAATCATATATAAAAGTAAAGTTCCATGTTGTTTCTCTAACTCCTTCTCCATCAAACCCAAGAGAAACAATTCTGTTTTTTTTTTTTTGTATGTTCACTTTCACTGAGCGTGGTGGCTCAGCGGGTAAGACGCCAGGCTTGTTGATTGGAAGATCGCAAGTTCGGAGGTTCGAATCCCTAGCCCCGTGTGACGGAGTGAGCTCACGCACTCGCCCCAGCTCTTGCCAACCTAGCAATTCGAAAGCATGCAAATGCAAGTAGATAAATAGGTACCACTTCGGTGGGTAGGTAACAGCGTTCCGCGCGTGTCATGCTGGCCACATGACCGTGGAAGCGTCTTTGGACAACGCTGGCTCTTCGGCTAACAAACGGAGATGAGCACCGGCCCTTAGAGTTGGACACAACTGCACAAATGTGCGGGGGGAACCCTTACCTTTACCTCACTTTGAGAATATTTTGAATAATGGCACATATTTGATCCCAACACTTTTTAGCCTTCTCACAGGTCCACCAAAGATGATAAAAAGTTCCTTCACCCTGTATACATTTCCAACAAACATTTGTTACACCATTATACATTTTTGACAACTTATCAGGGGTTAAATACAAGCGATACATCATTTTATAAAAGTTCTTTAGATTGTAATTCAAAGTGAATTTCAAACCTTTGTTCCACATATTTTCCCATTGCTCCAACATAATATTGTATCCAAAATTCTTAGCCCATTTAGTCATACATTCTTTGATGTATTCTGTCCATTCTGAAGTTTGCAAGTAAAGAGCAGAAAGTGAGGTGTATGGCAAGTTGGCTATGCTTAGAGAGGGCTTAGAATTAATTTAAAATTGGCAATATTGCTAATATGTCTTGTCTTTTAAATAGGCATTTTGGAAAGGATATAAACAAAAGAAAAATTACTTGGAAAGACTTCAGATGTTGCAAAGAAATGTTGCCTCTGTTATCAAGGTAAATGTATCTTGTACATGATGAGTTGCAAAGGTAACTTTAGGATGATGAATTCTTGCTATTATCTAGTGCAGGGGTCCCCAACCTTTTTGGCACCACGGACCGGTTCCATGGAAGACAATTTTTCCATAGACTGGGAGCGGGGTTTACAGGCGAGAGCCAATCGCGCAGACCGGGGGCGGGGTTTGCAGGTGGGAGCCAATCACGCGGACCGGGGGCGAGGTTTGCAGGCTGGAACCAATCACGTGGACTGGGGGAGGGGTTTGCAGGTGGGAGCCAATCGTGTGGACTGGGGCGGGGTTTGCAGGCGGGAGCCAATCGCAGGGGCGGGGTTTGCAGGCGGGAGCCAGTCGTGCGGACAGGGCCCGGGGTTTGCAAGCGGGGGCCAATCGGGCCTCACACCCCTCGGCCTGCCTCTCCGCCCTTTGCCGCGCGCTGATAGGTGGAGGTGTTTCCCCTTCAGGGTCTCCATCAATCCGGCTCAGGCTCTGTCTTTGCGCCTTCCCAGCTTCTTCCTGCTACCGGCTGCTCTTCCTCTGACTCATAGTGGCAGGGACAGGCTCGTTCCTGACACCACCTCTCACCTCCTGCCGTGTGGCCCACTTCCTAACAGTGGCCCACAGGTTGGGGACCTGTGATCTAGTGGCTATGGCCTAATAATCTCTCTGAATTCCTCCATTTTCAGTGCCTACATCTGATTTGCCTCAGCTACTTTTTAAAAAATCATTCTATTGTAAACGTGACAGGTATTCTGCAGCTTGTTAACACCTTTGTAGTTGCCCAATGAAGCATATGGGATGAAGTCACTGATGAAATGTCAAAAATTGGGCAAATTGGACAAGAACGTGTTTAATTATGCTATAATTAGAGTTACTTTTAAGAACTAGATATCAGTCATCTGACTGCTTTTCATAGGGAATATGTATAATTGTGCAAATAGAACTGTGAAAATCTCACAGAAAATCTCACAGAAAGGAGAATTTACATAGGCTTAAGGGCAGTGATGCTATTTCTTATTCACTTTAATTTGAGATGTGACATACATGTGTATTAAGTTCTATTCAAACTAACTAAAAATAACATGCTAATAAAAGCTAATAAAATGCCAAAAACAAAACCGGTGTTTAAATATTGATCATGTAAATATCTCTTCATTCTTCTTTGACTTTCAGATTCAGTCATGGTTCAAAATGTGGTTAGCAAGAAAAGCATACAAGGAACGATTACAATATTTCAAAAATCATGTAAGATTTTCCTCTTTTTTGTTTTCCTATTAAATAGGTCCTCTGATTTTTATTGCCTACGATAAATTCCATATTTTCCCTATATCATAGGACAGACTAAAAAGGAGAGACAAAATTAAAAACTATTACGAAGACTAGCTATAATTCTTAACTATCATGAGAATACCAACTGCAAAAGATAATATTTGCAGCCAGTTTGTTTTCTGGGTAGCAATTGTTAAAAAAAGTATATTATGGGTCTTTTTCAGAATGAAGAAATTGTGAAAATTCAAGCATTCCTTAAAGCAAACAAAGCTAGGGAAGATTACAGAACGTTGAGTAAGTGCTAAACAATATTTTCTGAATATATACTATATAAAGAATTAGAGGCTGCACATATAACAACAGGGATGTTCCCAGCTCCACCTCTCCTTTTCACCTAACACAGGTGAGGTAGTTGGTGTTCTGAACCAGTACGTGGGCAGATAATGGACTGGACGAGGGCTAATACAAACTTTCAGTTCAGAGAAGATGGAGATATTTTTTGTGGGTGGTGCATCTCTCCAGCTGAATGGTGCCTTGCCTGTCCTGGAGGGGTCTACACTTGCCCTAAAGAAGCAGGTTCGCAGTTTGGGAGTGCTCCTAGATCCATCACTGTCACTAGAGGCTCAGGTGGCCTCGGTGGCATGGAGTACTTTTTATTCTTCAGCTGATTTCCCAACTGCTGCTCTTTCTGAAGAGAGACAACCTTGCAACAGTTATTCATACTCAGTTATTCAAAACACCGTTTTTGACCTTTAAAGCCCTAAATGGCTTAAGGACCAAGTTACCTGAAGGAATACCTTCTTCCATATGTACCTACCCGGACTTTAAGATTATCTAATGAGGCCCTCCTTCAGGTCCCCTCACCAAAGGAGGTGAGGTGGACCTCTACAATGGGGAGAGCTTTTTCTGTGGTGTCACCCTATTTATGGGATTCCCTCCCCAGAGAGGCTCGACTGGCACCCACATTTGTATCATTTTGGTGCGAGGTGAAGACTTTTCTGTTTTCCCAGGCTTTTAAATTGTATTTTAATACTGTTTTAGTTTTTGAATGACCACTGTGCTGCTGTCTAGTTTATATGGAGTTGTATTTTGTATTTTATTTAATTTTGTTGTATATGTTTTTACTCAGATTATAGATTCTTAGCATGCTTTATTGTAAAGTGTCCAGAGAGCTTCAGCTATTGGGCAGTTTAAATTTTTTAAATAATAAATAAATTATGTAATATTTTAAATACATAAAAATGTTTCAACTGTCAGATGCAGGTTTTTTTTGGAACTGAGTGCTAATAATGTTTAATTTGTTCACTTGATTTATAGCTAGTTCTGCAAATCCTCCTTTGAATGTCTTGCGCAAATTTGCTTATCTCATGGATCAGAGTGATTTAGATTTTCAAGAAGAGTTGGAAGTTACAAGGCTAAGGGAAGAGGTGGTCACAAATATCCGATCTAGTCAACAGCTGGAAAAAGATCTGAACTTAATGGATATTAAGATAGGATTGCTGGTTAAAAATAGAATAACACTGCAGGTTAGTGAACTTAATGTTTTCAGAGTTTTAATAATTAGAACCAGATTTGCTTTTTCCTCCTCTTTTTCCTACCTGTTTTTATTTGCCCTTTAGTCTGTAAGCTTGTGGCCAGGGACTGTCTTGTACAGAGCTTTCCAAACTGTGTGTCGCGACACAAAAGTGTGTCGCCACACACAGTCTGGTGTGTCGCCACAGAACTCGGAAGCGCTGATCATCATCAGCGCTTCCGGGTTTTCCCGTGGCGACACACCAACGGCAGCACGCAAAAACCGAAAGCGGCAGCAGTGCTTCCGTGTTTTTGCGCACTGCCGCAACGGCGGCACTTCCGGGTTTTCCCGCGGCGACACACCAACGGCGGTTGGTGTGTCGCCGCGGGAAAACTTTGGAAAGCCCTGGTCTTGTATGTTACTGATTTCATGCAAGCTGTAAGCAAGTAGCATCTTTCTCCATCCATGCTTATTCACAAGAATGTCACTTGGCCTCAGTGGGTCCTGTAAATTTTCTTAGAAAATAAAAAATAAGAGCACTAAAACCAGAAGTTAATGGGAAAATATGCTAACCTGTCAGGAAAAGAAAAGGTAAAGCAGTGGTGAGGGAGTATAATGTTCTGCTAAATTGATGCTTTGTACCCTCTTACACACAGCAATTTTCTTGAGCACCTAAAAGATATCCCAAAATTACAAATGGGCCCACCAGGCTTCAAGTTTGGAAACCCCAATCTTACACTGTCTCTTCCTCTTCTCCATTGCCAGACCTTGTTCAAGCTGTCTCTTATAAGAGATTACATTTCTGTTGCTGGAGCTTGTAGCTTGGCTCTAAGCATTGAAACTCTTTTTTTATTATTTTCTATCCTGCCTTTATTATTTTTATAAATAACTCAAGGTGGCGAACATACCTAATACGCCTTCCTCCTCCTCTTTTCCCCACAACAACAACCCTGTGAGGTGAATTGGGCTGAGAGAGAGGGACTGGCCCAAGGTCACCTAGCCGGCTTTCATGCCTAAGGAGGGACTAGAACTCTCAGTCTCCTGGTATGCTATTGGCTCCTTCCTAGGCCTGAGAGAGAGTGACTGGCCCAAGGTCACCCAGCCGGCTTTCATGCCTAAGGAGGGACTAGAACTCTCAGTCTCCTGGTTTCTAGCCTGGAGCCTTAACCACTAGACTAAACTCTTCCTTTTCAGGGGTTGGTTGTTAGATTTTTGTCATGGTGGTTTTATTTTTGTCACTGCTGAGGTCCTCAGAGCCATACGATGAACTTCTCTCAAAATGCTAAATTGAAATGAATTTATTTGACATAAATAAAAACTTACATTTGTACCAAATATCAGATTTGAAATGTTGGCATGGTTTTAATTTTTCAGGATGTTGTGTCACATAGCAAGAAGCTGAACAAAAAAAGCAAAAACCAGCTGGAAGAGATGGTAACTGGGGAAAAGCAAGGCATCAAAGGCTTGAGCAAAGAGAGGAGGAAAAAACTGGAAGCCTATCAGCACTTGTTTTACCTTCTTCAGGTGAGTTATCAGTAACTGAGGATTTATAATGTTGATGATCATAAATGTCCTTTTTTATTGGCTCTGGCAGTAGCAGTTTTTGAAGCCAAACCAAGTTGTTAGAATGTAATTGAGACCGAAGCCAGCTCTTCAGTCCCTACACACAGACACTAGGAGTGCAAATCAAATTTTGTTTTAATAGGGCTGCACTACAATATGTTTCATTTTCTCTTTTTTCTTGTGTTGAAGGCTGCTCATTCTTGCACTTTGCTAACACACATGCACTGGGGTGTCCACAGGATCTTGCTGCTTTTGTCAGAATGTGCCACAAACACCACCCTTTTTGTATGTGCACATAATGACACATCATGCAGAAGGGGTGGGGCTTATGCCACAGTGCTCATTTTTCAGTCTACTTCCCCCAACCACTGCATATACATGACTTACACTCAATTATGTATAGACACATTTTGTGTATATGTGCAATGGGGTTTTCTTTCCTGGGTTCCATTTTCCTTGCAGGTTTTAGAATCAATCCAGAATTGGGGAGCTTGTTATATGACCTATTCCAAACATATTGCTGTAGCTACATTCTCTTTTCCTAATAGATAATAGTGTGTGCTAAATCTGGATCATGTGCATTTAAGAGGTACATAACCTCAGGCTACATAGCTGCTTGCAACCCCTTAAAGTTTTGAGTATATCCCTTGTATAAATTTGACAGATGGGGGAATTATTAAATGCATGGTAAAAAATCATATAATTAGTTTTTGACCTAGCCCCTCCCCCATTTCTTTGTCATGGCCCTGCCCACTGATTGCATATCTGAAAGGCCAAGGGACCATCACCCCCCAAAATGGTTACTCAGATGTTTAGTCTAGTAGGAGTAGCAGCTCTTTCAATGTCTGAGAAAATTTTGGAGGTCAGAGAATGATATGTGCCAAGGGAGTTTAATACCCAGGATGAAAGAGCTGCAGGAATGTATTTAGATCTGGTGAAAATAATGCTGGTGAAGTGATTTTGCTGACAGGATGTGGAAGAGCAAATGTTGAATGTAGATGATGAGGAATATTTATTGAAGCCAACCACAGTCCCTCCCTTTTCAAAGCTGAAGGGCTGTTTGGAGTTAAGTTATGAGTATTTCCTTGGACATCTGATGGGGAGGGAATGATTTCAGATTGCACTATTATACATAACATTATGCCTTTGCAATATTCATTTGAGTGAATGTTAGAGATTGCTATAATTACTTACGCAGTAAAAGAGAAGCTTGACATCAGTGTGTCTACACTGAAGCTGCGCTGGTAAAAAATTACTGTCATGTATATAAAGATTTTTGCTCTTATTAAAATGTATGTAACAAATCTGGGTATAATTTCATTTAGTTCTGGCAATTATATAAACTGAAAAGACTTTGCAAGAGTATTGCATTAGTTTGGCACAATATATTTTATGTAAGTAGAGTAATGTAATTAATTTTGGTTTCTGGTCTAATGGTAACACAAGAGAATTTTATTTATTTTTATTTATTTAATTTTTATCCCGCCTTTATTATTTTTATAAATAACTCAAGGCAGTGAACATACCTAATACTCCTTCCTCCTCCTATTTTCCCCACAACAACAACCCTGTGAGGTGAGTTGGGCTGAGAGAGAGTGACTGGCCCAAGGCCACCCATTTTCAATCATTAGTACAAATATAAATGTATATATATTAAGAACAGTTTAGATTTCTCATAAGTAATAAATAGTCTGTTGAAAAATACATTTTTGTTGATGTTCTATTCTAGTAACTCTAATATTTCTTCCACAGACTAATCCAACTTATTTGGCAAAGCTCATCTTCCAGATGCCCCAGAACAAATCCACTAAGTTTATGGATACAGTTATCTTCACACTGTACAATTATGCTTCTAATCAACGAGAAGAATACTTACTTCTGAAGTTGTTTAAAACTGCTCTAGAAGAAGAAATAAAGTATGCATATTAACCCCCTTCACTTTTTAATATTTATTTGAATAGACACGATAGGGAAAAGCTATACACTATTACATTTCTTTTAACTTGTCTAGGAGATATAATGGGTTTTTCATGGCAGGGAAAGTGGGAAGTTGCTTCTAGTTGCTCAACATAGGATGCTTGCATCATATTAAAGCAGATTTAAGGATCAGGCTGTAAACTTCAGCAGAAATTATTTGAGTACAAGCTATGGTCTACATTTATGTTTCAAAATGTTCCTTCATCTTACTAATCCTTGCATTAAATAGAATAGTGTTGCAAAATTGCGTTTCATTAAAAAAAATCTCACTACGAAAGCAAAAAAGTATGGATTTGATGTCTGCAGTCAAAATTTAAATGTTGCTAATTTTCTTTACTGCAGTTCTAAAGTAGATCAGATTCAGGATATTGTCACAGGAAATCCTACAGTCATAAAGATGGTTGTTAGCTTCAATCGAGGTGCGCGAGGGCAGAATACTCTGCGTCAGCTATTGTCATCAGTGGTAAAGGACATAATGGATGACAAGTCCCTAGTCATCAATACAAGTCCTGTGGAAGTGTACAAAGCATGGGTAAACCAGTTGGAAATGCAAACTGGAGAGGCCAGGTCAGTATGCAATGGATGAATAAAACTGATTTTTTTCAGTATCTGTAGGTGCTCTTGCAAAAGTGGGAATGAAAGGGAAGGATTATGACAGAATAGATGACAAAAATAGCAAATGTATGGGTCACTAGTAACAAATGAAATTATGTGAGTTGAAGTCCAATATATTTGGAGGGTCCTAGACTGGAGAAGGTTATAAACATAGTAAATGATTAGGAAGTCTACTTAGTGCTTCTCAACTTTAGTATTTCTTCAGGCTCTGAAAAAATAGTGACATTAAATTAATGTGAAGATTTAAAATAGATTGTATTTATTTAATCTCAAAACGTGTACTAAATGACAGTCATGCCATGCATTCAGAAACATAATTTCCCTTTTTGGGGGAGATGGGCGGTGATAGAAATCGGAAAAACAAACAAATAAATAAATAATGGCATGCAATCTATATAAGTTGCAAATATATAGTAGATAAGTAAACTTTGATTTGATTGATTGATTATATGCCGTCAATTAGTGTCAACTCTTAGTGACCACATAGATAGATCTTCTCCAGGATGAAGTTAAGTAAACTATGTCACTAAAACAATGGAGTACAAAATCTTTTAGCATTGTAAATTTAAAAAGCTAGTGTTATTTGAGTGAAATGCTTAAAGACAGCAGTTAATGTACATAGGTTTATGTTCTGGATTTAATATTCTTATTTCCAAACATGGAACATAATATTTGCTGTATTTGGAGGCCTCTCTGTTTCTGCTGAATGAGACCCTTCTGCCTCAAAGACAGGCTTTGAGTACAAAAGTACAATAATTTCATATAAAAAAAACCTCTGCTGGTCTGATAGATAATAATGAAATATACCTAAACTAGGCTGATTCACAGCCATTATAATAAGAATGATATGCGAACAGAAATGATACGCCTGATACTCATTCTATAAGAATGAATTACAGGTCTTATTACCCATAAGCCTTAAATTCATCTCAATTGTGCCTTTTACTGTATAAATATCAATACTTTGTCATTCCGTTTCATAATACTTTGCGGTCTCAATATTTCTTTTTTTCCCCCCTCTGACTTTAAAAAAATAGTTTTTTCTTCCTGGGTATAGTAATCCATACTATGCTATATGTTTCCTTGAAGGGTCATTAAAATTTTGGGCCTTATTAAAAAAAATACATAAGATAAATTTTAAAAATATTTTAAAAGTTATTTCCCTTTTTAAATAGATTTTTATATTTATTTACATATCAAATTTAGTCACCGCCCATCTTACTCAGAGATGTGTGTATGTATCTTGGAATTCATGGGTGATATGAGAATGTGTTTCCTTTCCATATAAATTATTATTTCCTCACTAGAATAGTTATAAACATGGAAAAATCCCATTTGAATGGATTCACTTCAGTGTTTTAAATAATCAGAAGTATTGACAGTTTACATTTAGTGATAATCAGCTAAAATGTAATATCACAAGTTGTTTCAATGTTTTGGATTTCCCCTGCACGCTTTGGTGTATTGGGCTGTTGACATTAAAAACAATGGAAGAAAAATTACATTGAAAATAAGATGTAGTCAAAGAAAATTGGGTTGGTGGTGGGATCAAATGAATATTTTGCTTCCAATCTATCAGAGTCTTAAGAAGATCTACACCATTCAATGTATAAGTACTGTACCATGCTGTGGTTTAAGCCTTGGAAAGTAGAAGTGACTTAGGACATGGCAGTCTGAAAGATTATCAGAGAAGTCTCAATAAGTTCATAGAAAAATAATGCTTTAATATTGTTAAAATAAGTTATTATACAAATAATATAATCAGTCCAGCAAATTCAGTAGGTTATCAAATAGCTTTTAAAAATTTTAAATTCTTCTGTGCTCTGTAGTTTATCATTTTCCTCTCTCTGTTTGTAGCAAATTACCCTATGATGTAACAACAGAACAAGCCTTGACACACCCTGAAGTAGTGAATCGACTAGAATCCTCAATTCAGAGCCTCAGAGCAGTAACAGATAAAGTCCTTGCCTCCATATTCTCATCTCTGAACTTAATGCCGTAAGTGCAAGGAGCTCTAAGAATGTTGGTGGAACTCTTAGATAAAAAACAATGTTATTTTGTAATTCCTCAAATGTTTTAATTTGTACAGGTAGTCCTCAACTTAACGACCATTCATTTAGCGACCATTTGAAGTTACAACAGCACTGGAAAAAGTGACTTGCAACTAGTCCTTGCACTTAAGACCACTGCAGTGTCCCTGTGGTCACTTGATCAAAATCTGGGTGCTTGGCATGTATTTACGACAGTTGCAGCATTCCAGGGTCATGTGATCGCCATTTGCAACTTTCTCAGCTGGCTTCCAGCAAGCAAAATCAATGGGGGAACCCTGATTCGCTTAATGACCACGTGATTCGCTTAACAACTGCAGCAAAAAATGTAAAATTGGGCGTGGTCATGTGATGCTTCACTGAACTACTGCATCACTTAGCAACCAAAGTTCTGGTCCCAACTGTGGTTGTAAGTCGAGGACTACCTGTAATGATATTTTACCAGCAGAGGGTAAATTATTACCAAACCCATACTTTAGATTTAGTAAGCATTCATTTTTTTATAAGAACTTTATTATTTTTCAAAGTATAATTAAAATACAAAATAGAAAGTATAGAAAAGATAGAAAATAGAACTAAGGAAAAAAGAAAAAACTATAAGCGTGACAATAGACAGAAAATAGAAACGGAAAGTGACTTCCGATTTTCTCCAATACAGATATAGATAAATTTACAAATATAATCTCTTACTATTAGTTAAACGATAGTAACATTATTTCTATTAAAACAAACCATTTAATCACTAAAACTCAGAATCAAAACTTCATTTTTTTCCAACACAAGCAAGTACTCAAAAAATGGTTGCCAAGTAGATATAAATCCAGAAATAAAAAGATCTCTTATTAACATTGTTAACTTAGCCATTTGAGCCAAATCCATTAATTTAATAATCCAATCTTCAACTATAGGTATTTGTGGATCTTTCCATCGTTGTGCATATAAAAGTCTTGCAGCTGTAATCATGTATAAAAGCAAAGTTCCATATTGATTCTCTAGCTCAGAGCTTTCCAAACTTTTCATGTTGGTGACACACTTTTTAGACATGCAGCATTTCGTGACACACTCTTACAGCAGGGCATCATTTCACGACACACTCTTACAGCAGGGCACAAGGCAGGCACTAGGACCGGCACAGAATCACAGCAGGTTTGGAGGCAGCAAGGCACGAGGCAGGCACTAGGACCTGCGCAGAATCCTGGCAGGGCAGGTTTGGAGGCAGCAAGGCACAAGGCAGGCACTAGGACCTGCGCGGAATCACAGCAGGTCTGGAGACAGCAGGGCACAAGGCAGGCACTAGGACCTGTGCGGAATCCTGGCAGGGCTTGGAGGCAGCCAGGCACAAGGCAGGCACTAGGACCTGTGCGGAATCCTGGCAGGGCTTGGAGGCAGCAGCAGCCGCGACACACCCAGACACTGCAGCCGACACACTAACGTGTCCCGACACAGAGTTTGGAAAGCTCTGCTCTAGCTCCTTCTCCATCAAACCCAAGAGAAACAGTTCTGTTTTGTTTTTTTTGTATATTCACTTTAAGAATCTTTTGAATAATGGCACATATTTGATCCCAAAACTTGTTAGCCTTCTCACAGGTCCACCAAAGATGATAAAAAGTTCCTTCACCCTGTAAACATTTCCAACAAATGTTCGTTACCTTATACATTTTTGACAACTTATCAGGAGTTAAATACCAACGATACATCATTTTGTAAAAATTCTCTTTTAAGTTGTAATTCAAGGTGAATTTCAAACCTTTATTCCACATATTCTCCCATTGCTCCAACATAATATTATATCTAAAGTTCTTAGCCCATTTAATCATGCATTCTTTAACCTGTTCGTCTTCCAAGTTCATCTCTAACAACATTTTACACATTTTAGTAATAACATGTTCATCATTTGTGCAGAGTTCCAGTTCAAACGGAGTTGTTTCATTAACAAATTTATAATTCTTTTTATCCACTTTAAAACTTTCTGACAGTTGCATATAGGTAAACCAATGACATGTAAAACCTTCCAACTCGAACATTTCCCTTGTTTTGAGTTTTGGTTCACCCTCTTCAAAATTTGACAAATCTTTATACTTTAAACAACTTTTTCCTCCCACATTTTCTCTTCTAACAAATGCTTCTTGAGGTGACAACCATAATGGTATATTAGGAGACAATCTTACCTTATATTTGTTCCAAATCCTCAATATGGCACTCCTGACAAAATGATTTTTAAAGTCCTTATTAACTTTAACTTTATCATACCACAAGTAGGTTTGCCACCCGAATCTTATTTCATGTCCTTCAAGCTGCAATAATTTCTTGTTCTCCATTCCTTCATCCAAAGCAAACAACAGGCATCAAAATACAATTTTAGATTAGGCAAACCCAGACCTTCTCGTTATTTGGCATCTTGTAACAATTTATATTTAATTCTTGGTTTCTTGCCTTGCCAAATAAATTTCGAAATATCTCTCTGCCATTGTTTAAATGGTAAATCTGTCGACAAAATCTGTATAGTCTGAAAAAGAAACAACATCCTAGGCAAAACGTTCATCGTAGTCACAGATATTCTTCCCATGAGAGACAGTTGCAATTTCCCCCATCTTAACAGATCTTTTTTCACATCATTCCAAATTTTAACATAATTATTCTGAAACAACGTACTGTTCTTAGTTGACAGGATGACCCCCAAATATCTAACCTTTTTTTCAATCTTAAAACCCATCTTACCCATCAGCAATTCTTGATTGGACAAGGTCATATTTTTGATTAACATTTTTGTTTTTTGTTTATTTACTTTAAGACCCGCCAATGACCCAGGAAAAATCCACATTGATCATAATGAATAATGAATAAGTTCTTGTAAAAAATTTTTATTCTTTCAGCCAACACTGAAGCAAATACTTTATAGTCATTATTCAACAATGATATTGGTCTGTAATTCTTAACTAAGGAAGGGTCTTGTCCTTCCTTTGTTATAAGAGCAATATTAGCTTCTTTCCATGAATCTGGCATTGAAGAGCCTAATAAAATAGAATTCGTATTTTAAAAGGTAGAAGAATCTGATCCTCAAAACATCTGTAATATAATGCAGATAAACCATCAGGTCCTGGTGCTTTTCCCAACTTTGTTCTTTTTATAGCTTCTACTATTTCAAAGGTAGTTATGGGACTGTTCAATATTAATTTCTGTGACTGTAAGTTTTGGTAAAACTTGTTTGTTCAAATATTCATTTATCTTTTCCAAAGAGACTTCTTGTTTTTTATATAAATTAGAAAAAATGAAATGCTTTTTTAATCTTTTCGTTATCCAATAATTCCACATTGCCTTCTTGAATTTTTAATATCATTTTCTTCTCTCTTTCTTTAATTAATATGCTAACCATCTTCCTGGCTTATTAGCAAATTCAAAATATTTCTATTTAACATATTTTAACTTTGTTTCAATTTCTTTCACAGTCAACATTGACACTTGCTGATGTAGTAACTTAAGTTGATACACAATATTATTATCTGATGGTTTTTTCTATAACTCAGTTTCTTTCAACTTGATCTGATTCAAAACCATTTGTAACTTTTGTTGAGATTTTTTCTTAAGCCTACAATTATGGTAAATAAAATGTCCCCTTATAACCGCTTTACTAGTATCCCACACAGTTTTTAGGTCTATTTCGTTATCCAGGTTGATTTCAAAAAAGTCCTTTAATTTCTTCTTACAATCTTCTACAACCTTTTCTTTTTGTAAAATAGATTCATTCAATCTCCATCTATATGACCTAGAAATTCTTTTTATTGTCACAGGGTTATGATCAGAAAAAGTCTTTGGTAAAACGTCCACTTTAGAAATTTTATTCACCAAGTCTTTTGAAACCCAAATCATATCAATTCTTGAAAAGGATTTATGTCTCTCTGAGTAAAAAGTATAATCTTTTGCCAGTCCATTTTTATATCTCCATGAATCCATTAATGCCACGTTATCCATTAAATCAAAGAAGGATTTTGGTAATCTCCCTTGTTTAATTTTAATTTGTTTCTCAGATGTTCTGTCAATCAATGGGGAAATGACTCCATTCCAATCCCCCATTAAACACCAAATTTGATATGAAAAAGCGGACAAATCATTCAAAAGTTATGTAAAAACTTTACTTTTATCTTCATTTGGTGCATATATTCCCACAATAATAGATTTAAGTCCATAAAGTTCCACTTCAACTGCTACATATCTACCATACTCATCAGCTTATAGTAAACGTGGTTTCAAATATGGTTTAATATATAATACAAGCCCATTAATTTTCTTAAAATTTGCTGAAACAAATTCTTGTCCCAAATTCTTATTAATCAAATACATTAAATCTTTTTTTCTTTATATGTGTTTCTTGTAAGCATATCACATTATATTTCAATTTATTCAAATAATGAAAAAAATTTCTTCTTTTTTGAGGGACATTTGCCTCATTTATATTCCATGTGAGACAATTTAAAGCCATTTTTATGCAAGCAACTCACTACAGTCTATAGATATAGCACCCATCTCTTCCTCTTGTGTTGTGGAATCCATTTGTTGCAATCCAGGTACATCCTGATCCTGCTTAGTTCCATATTTGGTCAGAAACTCGTTAGCCTTAAGGGTCGAAGTTAATCTAAACCTTTGTTGTTGAAAACTCACCCCTTCCAATTTCTCCCAACGGAAAGGGATTTTATTCTTTTTCAGAACATCTGTCAAAAAAGTATATTCTTTCCTCTTTCTTAATATTCTCACAGGAATTTCTTTCAACACAATTATATCCACATTCTCAATATTGAGTTTAGAATCAAAGTGAGCTTGAAGAACCAAATCTCTTGTTTTTCTCCTAGCAAATTGAACTAAAACATCTCTTGGCTGATTGATTGACTGATTGATTGATTGATTGATTATCACCGCCCACTCCCCCAAGGGGGAGTCTGGACGGTTTATTACTCATAGCTGCATATCTTGAATTAAGCTGAAAAATGTTTTCTATTTCTTCCATCATTTTATCTTCCTCCCAATCAATTAGAACCAGCAAAGCTTGCAAGATCTTATCTTTAAGATTTTCTTCTCTTGCTTCAGGGATTCCCCTGAGCCTTAAAACACCTTATCCCTTAATTTCAACAATGCAATTTTATCAAGCTCCGTCTCCCTTTCCCTCTCCAATGCATCGACTCTGTTATCAACTTTTTAAACTCCTTCCAATTTCATATCCATTTTTTCCCATTTCTGGTCAAATCTTTTTTCAAATTCAGCAAATCTTTTATCCTCCGTTTCCCCCCACCTTTTTTCCAATTCTTCAAAAGATTGGGCAATAGACTGTGTAGTTTGTAGTGTGAATTCCTCAAACATAACATTTAAAAAGTCCAATTCACCAGAACCACGTCTTGTTTGCTTTCTCGTAGTCATGGTTTCTTCTTCTCCCCCCCCCCTTTCTTTTATATATATAAAAATTGTATGATTCCAATAGCTCAATATTCTTTAAAAATGTCCAATACTTTAATACTTTGGCTCCCTCTAGTGTCCAATCATAATAATAGCGGGGGTTATCCAATCACAAGCCTTGGGTTGAAACAGAAGTCTTTCAATATCAGTGTTTTGAAACAGTATACAATCACATCTTAAAAAGCTAGCCACAACAAAACTTTCTCACACGATCTAAAAATAATTTCAGTCTCAGATCCAACAAAGTCTCTTATTTAACTAAAAAATATTTTCCATAAAAAGAAAAAATAGAGAACAATTTTATTCCCTTTTTTTAAAAGAAAAAGCTTCTATAAAACAGTATAACTTTCAGATTCCTTGCTCGAATTATAATCCGTTAAAGTAGGCAAGACACATTAAAAAAAGATCCCCAAAATAATGAAGAATCAACCAAGAGAAGATAGTATTTCTGTATCGGAGATAGCCTCTTAAAATTCAATAATTATAAAGCGAAAAGGTGATTTTAGAAATGGGGTGGCTGGAATTAATGTCCGTTTAAAAGGCTTCAGACGCAGCTTGGACAAGATAGTTCTCCCGCCTCTCAGCTGTTCACTTACCGTTCAATCGCCTTTTCCTGATCCTCCGGCAAGCTGCAGCTGTCCAGAAGACTTGAGGAGCTGAATTCTCCTTTCCTGGAGAATATTTTGGGGCTCAGAATCTTGCCTCAGCCACCAGATAAACGCCGCGCTGTCAGTCCTAGCCTCGTAGCTCGGCTAAGACCACACTTCCGCCATTAATCTCCCCACCAGAAGCCAGATTTAATAAGCATTCATAATGTACTTTCTTTTTTACTTTTTGGATATATCATCTTGTTTTGTTTATTTCTAAAGTTTTTAAATGCAACATTTCGTTTTTCTTTTTTTGGTTGACTTAAATACATTGTTTTTCATCCCGTCTCCACTTTTTTCCTTTTTCATCTGTTTCTGCATGTAGTTATGGAATGAGATATATAGCCAAAGTCCTGAAGAACTCACTTCATGAGAAATTCCCAGATGCAACAGAAGATGAGCTGTTAAAGGTAGAATTGCAAGGGTGATTCAACAGCATCATTGTACTTTCTAAGTATATGAAAGGGGATTTTCTTTGTATTGGGGTACAGAGTAACTTAGGAGAACCAGGGTAAAAACTCAAGGATTCTAATTTCATGTTCTTAAAAACATGACAATTCTATATGAGAACTCTTTTCTTAGATAAAAATTAAGTGGCCATAGTGGTACTTAACGTCTTTTGATAATGCAATATGGGTGGGGTCATATTCATGCAAATGGGGTGTTTTTAAAATTAATGATTGTGCTTTTATTTATAATGGGTAGTATAGCTTATAAGGTGCTTTAGTAAGATTTATATCCTAAATTGCAGGATATAAGTATGTAATCAGTTACAAATAATAATTGCATTTTTCTGGGTTAGCGGTGTTTATTTTTGTTTTTTCAAACTACATTAAACCTGTTTTAGGCCTACAGTACTGGACATATGTGTGTCCTCCCTCAAAATGGCAGAACATGCCTGCCAATTTTTGTCAGTTGTGAGTAAAGGGGGATTTAGTGCAGGATTCAGTAGTCTTTAAAATAAAAGCCATAACATATTTTTAACTTTGTTTCTATGTCTGGTTTATCTATAAATCCTTAAAAACAATTTATGAGTCTAATTATAGTAATGTGGAACAAATAAATTCTTGCATTTGTCTTGGTTTAAAAATGCTTGTATAATGTGCCAATGTGATATTTTATCCAACCTAGAGAGCTGAAGCAATTGAGCCATGCAGAATACTTGCCTCACAAAAGGGTCAAGCATTTGCCTGAATGTGTGAAGGGTTCAAAAAGGATAGAAAAGAGGGCTGAGCTTGCAATTCCCCCTCTGAGTTCTGGAGGGAGGTTAACTTGAATGCAACTGGAGCTCTCCATATGATTCAGGATCCAGTCTGAGCTCTCTGCACATTTAGGTGGGGCTTTTGTTGCTTCAACAACTGCTTTTGTTGTTGTTGTTGTTGTTGTTGGGTTTTTTATTTTTTGGTCCCTTTGAGTCAGTGTTGACTCCTGGTGACTGCCTGGATTAGTCCCTGCAGTTTTCTTGGCAAAGTTTTTTTTTGGAAGTGGTTTGCCATTGCCTCCTTCCTAGGGCTGAAAGAGAGTGACTGGCTCAAGGTCACCCAGCTGGCTTTGTGCCTAAGGCGGGACTACAACTCTCAGTCTTCCGGTTTCTAGCCTGATACCTTAACCACTACACCAGACTGGCTCTCGCTCTGCTCTTTAAGCAGTCTTTAATATTGCATGTTTAAAGAGGTACAAAGTTTGTTTCAACTCTAAATTTTTATATCATGGTGAAGATATACTTTACTGTCAAGTTGCTTCTTCTAAAACTTCAAAACGCATGTCTTACTGTACTCAGCATATGGCCATTTAATATGCTGGAAAAGAGAAGAGAAAGAGAAAAATGGAAGATGTTTTAACTTAGACATCTCCCTGCCCCCACCCCCCATTCAGTTGAACTACTCTGCCAAAGATAGCTGTCTTATTTATTAGTATGAAATGGGTAAAAAAATGAAAGTCACTGAGTGTGTATTCACTTTGTAGACCATTTTTATCACAGCTTGGAAAGGCTGGGTTTGAGGTCTTTTTACATAAAACCAGAAAGACTGATCACTCCTCCAATAATTTGGGGGAAGTAGTTCATTCACATGTTACTGTTTTGACAAAACACAATAATCAATGCATCTACTATTTAAGGTATACTTAAAAGAAACATCTATCTATCTATAATAAATACAGTGTTTACTAAAAAGGAAGATGACCCTGAATTTAAGACAATCTTCCCCTCCCACCCCAACACAAAGGAAGTGTAGACATAAAAAAATCATGCCTGGTTTTCAATTTTGTCAGCCTACATTGCCAACTCCAGCTGAAGCCAATCCTGAAGATGCCCTCCTCCCCAAAAATGTTTGGGTGGCAGATAAGCATATGTGTATGTGTATAGGCCAGAATTTGAGAAGGAAAGAAACAACAGGATGAAGAAAAGAGGAAGGGGGAATAAATAGTTGTACCAGGAAAGGAAGGGAATTGGATGTAAACGAGGTGAAGGAAGTAAGATAAATGAAGGGGAAGGGAAGAAAAGACGCAGAAATGCTCTTTTGGCACTACAACAAGAATTAAAATT
The DNA here is from genome assembly GCA_023362775.1 of Charina bottae. Classification (NCBI taxonomy): domain Eukaryota; kingdom Metazoa; phylum Chordata; class Lepidosauria; order Squamata; family Charinaidae; genus Charina; species Charina bottae. The sequence goes on from JALMGJ010000012.1 coordinate 1,184,072, forward strand.
CACCAAACGGTTCCTCCCAAGCAACTGATGTTCAAAAGATCTATGATTTTTAGTAGGTTGTCTACATCCATTAGCACCTCCCACCCATTCACATGCAATGTGTCATAAACAAAATTCAGTCTCCCTCTGCCCCGTCTTTTTTTTGCAAGTAATTATTGGGGGGAAAGAGCTAATTTTCTTATTTAGGTACATCTTCATTCTTACATAAATATCTATAAACAATTGCCAAAAATGTTGAGAATGTTTACTTTCCCTATAGTAGATGTGTACTGTCCTAAAGCATCAGTTATATTTTCAGATAAGTGATGAAGTCATGTGCATCATAGGTTTGATCCAAACCATTTTTATTTTATCACTGATTTCCCCTCTCCAGCTTGTAGTATATAACCAATTTCATTTGTTTAAGACAGTGCTTCCCAAAGTGCCGCCGTTGGCGACACACCAACGGTGGCGGTGCAGGGGCGAGGGCGTGCATGGCGGCGCGGGGTGTGTGCATGGCGGCGGCGGCCTCCGCTAAAACACGGAAGCGCTGATGGCGTGCTGCCGCCGCTGTGCACACCCCCACTGCCACTTCCGGGTTATGTGGCGACACACCAGACTCTGTGTTGCGACACACTAAAGTGTCGCGACACACAGTTTGGGAAGCTGTGGTTTAAGAAGTAGGGCTAAATCTGTGAATAAATACGCCAAGTAGAGGTATCTAAAAGTGTTCTTTCCCCCATAGATTGTTGGAAATCTCCTATACTATCGGTTTATGAATCCAGCTATTGTTGCACCTGATGGTTTTGACATAATTGACATGACTGCTGGAGGCCAGATACATTCTGATCAGAGGAGAAATTTAGGTTGTGTAGCCAAAGTCCTTCAACATGCTGCATCAAATAATCTCTTTGAAGGGGAAAATGCTCACCTCTCATCGATGAACAGTTATCTCTCCCAAACATATGAGAAATTCAGGTTTGTACTGATCTAAATAGGGGCATGTACTATAAAGTGCGAGATGAAAGGATCTCTTCTACACATCACTCATTTATTTAGATTTCTTATAGTTTTAATGGGATTTGACTTCCTGCTGAAGAAAACAAAAGGCTTTTCTTTCTGTCTTCATAATCTTCCTATACCAGCTAGTAATATGAATTGAGTCCCACTGATATTTTTATGGATTTTTCCCATCCAAGTACACACACCTTGGCAAGTAATATGGAAGTTAATGTTCTTCTCAAGCACAATAAAACATTTTTATAATATAGGGGGCATTTCCCACCCAAGTAATGTATTGTGCCTATCTCTGCTATTTTGTTACAATTAAAAAAATTGCATCTAGATATATTGCTGAAATGTTTGGGGAAAATAAAAGTTTTTTGATCCAAGCAAATTTATTGTCCAGGTACTCTCTTAGTTGGAAAAGCCCCATACATCAGTGAACGGTTACAATGCATGTTTGAAATCTTATTAAAATTGTATTCATATAGCTGTTTGTAAGATGGAATATTAGAAAAATTGACAGCCTTTTAATTTCTTACTTTTACTTTTTCTTGCTTTTTGCATTTTACTACTGTGATAAATATTTTTGGTGGTAAAAGATTTTGAATTGCATAAAATTAGAAGGGTCCTTTAGGCCATCAAGTCCTTACTTACTGCTGCAATCTGGATTAAAGCAACCCTAGCAGATGGTTTTGAGTCTTTGCTTGAATTTATCCAGTGGAGAAAAAATTCCCTTCCTCTGTCAAACTGATCTTCTATACAAAAGCTTTTCTTAACACTCAGCCGGAATCTGCATTCTTGTTAGGGCTGATCATGCTTCAAAATTTTCTCAGGAGTGATTTCTGCTATTCATTAAAGCAGCCCATCTTTTTTTCAGGCTTCTCCATAAACTTGAAAATAGATGCAACTACTTAAGTAATTGACTCCTTTAAGTTAATGCTAAGGAAAAGATGTATCTTAAAATGCTTTTTCTCCATATATAGTTAGAAAACCATCCTATTCTAGATTTAAGCATTGAGTAGGGTATTGGTGGCATATATATGTAGCGTTCTGAAATTCTATTCTTTTTTCACCTTAGGAATTTCTTTCAAGCAGCATGTGTGGTTCCCGAACCTGAAGAAAAATTCAATATTGATGAATATTCTGATATGGTGACTCTTAGTAAGCCAGTAATATATATTTCTATTGAAGAAATTATCAACACTCATTCAGTAAGTGCATACAAAGGAAAGGATAAGTTGTAAGTTTTGGGCACTGTGGGGCTGAAAATGTAAAATGTATAATTTGATAGTGGAAACCCAACTTTTTCTTCCTATTGGAATTAGATTCCTATGAGAACCTGAGGATTTGAACAAATACTTGGAGGCGTTAATGAGGATGTAATAGGTAAAGGTAAAGGTTTCCCCCACACACACACACATTTGTGCAGTCGTGTCCGACTCTAGGGGCCGGTGCTCATCTCTGTTTGTTAGCCAAAGAGCCAGCGCTGTCCGAAGACGCTTCCACGGACATGTGGCCTCATGACAAGCGCGGAATGCTGTTACCTACCCACCGAAGTGGTACCTATTCATCTACTTGCATTTGCATGCTTTCGAATTGCTAGGTTGCCAAGAGCTGGAGCTAGTGCGGGGAGCTCACTCCGCACGCAGGGCTAGGGATTCGAACCTCCGAACTTGCAGTCTTCTGATCGACAAGCCTGGCGTTTTACCCGCATATATATATATATATATATATATATATATATATATATATAGTTAAGAAATGTTCAAGAGTATTCAATAGAATTTTATAAGAGAAGGTGAATTGTGTTTGTCATTTTCCTTTTTCTGAGCGTGAACAAAGACAATCAGTGCATATAACAATTATTGGAAGAAAGTGCAGGAATAATCCTTGTGCTTCTGATTGTGTAATGCTTTTCAGTGTAATAACATTTTTTTTAATGTATGAGTGTCAAATGTAACTGTATTTTTGAAATTATTACATCATGGAAATTAATTATTTTGAATGAAGCGTGTCTTGTGTATTGTTTCTGTTGGATAAAGAACAGATGAATGGCAGAATTACCACTTTTTAAAACATTATTCACAGACTCTTAATCTAGTTTTGTATTACTGTCCTTTCAAAGGGATTAAACAAAGAGAACTCCTAAAATATATTTCTCCAAAAGCAAACAACCCCAGATTGTGAGCATCTTCTTGCTCTCTAAATTAGCATTGTACAGTATGTCATGTTGACTACCCTGCAAACAATGTATGGAATGTTTTATTTTTAGTTTTTAAACATTGAGGATTGAGTAAGATCTGAAAACTAAATTGCAGGATGAATTGAGCCATTTGTTAAGATTCTTAGTCAAATTCTTTGGAAAAGTTGAGCAACACAGCTGTTTTTAATATTTTTTTAAAAAATTGTCTAATCATCCATTTATAATCTATATAGATTGGGAGGGGATTACAGTTGCATAGCAGACTTTTTCCCCTCTTTTTTATACTTCTTCAGAATGTTAGTTTTAAACAAGAGCTGTTACATGCATATGAAGAAATCTTGAAAAAGAATGAGAGGGTAATTGGGTTCTGAAGAAGAAATATGTTCCACATGGATCTGTTTCTAGGATTGGCTGTATTCCAGAGCATCTACATTTTAGTTTTGTAAGCTTTGCTAGAATTTGTAGTGTTGCAGCCTTGTGACTCTGTATCAGCAGCAAACCACATTCTCCAACTCTTTTCACCCCCAATAAGTGTGGCCAGTGCTGAGGGACTGTCATATTTGTAGATCAGAGCCACCTGGAGGACACTAGGTTCCTTGCCTTTCGTTAATAAAAGTGGAAAAAAACAAAATATGTTGTAGAATCTTAGAAGACTGCCTTACTTACCTGCTTGCTTATTCAAATGAATGAATGTGGTAGATTGAGAATGTGGTTATAAAATAACAGATGGTCTGGTTTGATGGTTATTCCTTTTCCTCAGTGATCTACAGCAACAGTCATTCTAAAAAGAGTGTAGGAACATATTCTGTTTAACTGATATAGTAGTTTTAGAAGTCTGTAGCACTATATATTAAAACTTAAGAATATTAGGTGTATTAAGGATAAAAATACTAACTCTAACCATGCCTTCTTTAAATATTAATTCAAAGAAGAATATAATGGACAATCCAAATAAGAGAAAACTGGAATTGCAGTGGTGATGGAACATCTAAAATCTGATTTCAAATTCCCCTTCCACTCCTCTATAAAGTGTTTCCAGTTCTCTAGTTTTTTCCTATTTGCAGTATAAAAATGTGATATAATTTAATGATTGAATATTTAGCTTCCTGAAAGATTAGAATTATTCAGGTTTGATCTTCGCAGTTCCAAATTTAATACTGTTCTTTTATATAATACTTATTATACACTTATTTTTACAGATAGCGAGGCAGATACTTTAAGCTTAGGATAGCTAGATTTTGTGGCGTTATAACAGTATGATATTCATAGTGTGGCTATACTTAGAAAAAACAAATTTGAGAAATGTTAAATAATGATAGTTATTTAATGGAAGTTATTTATTATCATGGCCTTCCCTATTTCCTACAGCACAAATAACATTACTGACTGTAGAAAGGCTAATTAGAGGAAATCAAGCTGTGTGGTCATACTGTTTATATTTATCTATAAATATTTCTTACAAGGATGATATCTTGGACTTTAAAAAAAATCTAACTTGAAGAAGCACAGCTGCATCTCTAATGGTTATTTATGGCTGTGGATATAGTTCCTCTGATAAAGCTAATACTTGCTGACTGTAGGAAAAGCATGGGTGAAAAGTTAACACAGCATCTTTTTTCTAAAAACATTAGGTTGAGATTACTGCTTTAATCGTTTAAAAAGCATATTCAATTTTAACTGCTCGTCATCCTCTAGCCTTTTCTAATATTCCTGGGTTTTGAAGGCATGCAGATTAGTCTCCTGAAACTGAAATATGTAATATTCCTGCAGCAACACATTTGGAACCTTGCAGAGAGTGATTGATTTTTGTTTTTTAAAACAATTTTAAAGAGACTACTATGAAAAATATGCAGTAACATACCAAATATAGCAAGGATGAAATGTAGTAAATGGCATCCAACAAAATAATCCTCCACTGGCACAGCGGAAGAGGATAATTTCCCACCTCCCTCCAGTTTTTTACTGTGGGGTTCCTTAGTTCTGTAGGATGTTTGCTGGGGGAAATAAAAAATTGCCCTCTCCCAGTTCATTGGCACATAGCTGCTTTTGCCAACAGATACCATCCAGAATCCATTAATATTCTCAACTTTGAAATAAGGTATTTTGTAGGAGCCATAGATTGGTAATAGAGAATGGAAAATAATGCATTAAATAGAATCCTCTCTTAATGAATTCTTCAAATCAAATATTTGATGTTGGTTTCATTTACTAATATTTTATCATATGATTTTTATGCCAAATGTCTTTAGGATAGTGACAATTCTATATATTCAAATCCAATTAATCTGAAAGTGAATAATGGTAATGTTAATAAAATATTTTTTTCTATACTTTTGGATGAAGAGCACACTTTTGCACATGCAATGGCAGTTTTAAATGAAAAATTGGTGGAGTAAATTACAGTTCAAAAATTAAAGTGTATTTTAGGATTGTGTGTCTTCTTTCTTGTACACAAATTCTTTCTATTGTTTGTTTTCTAAAATGGCACTAAAAAACATTTCAGAATGGTTTGATTTATTTCTTGTTCATGAGAAATGGAGATTATTTCCTCCATATGAATATGAATTTTGCATTTTTCCTCATGGATATACAGTATATTGAATTTCCTTCTACCATAATGTCTCCTGCAATGCTTTTTCATGATCAATTTCTAGTTTTGTGATTATTTCAATTTATATTATTATCATTCTGGTTCTGTATGTATTTAAGCAAATATTAGTATGTGGAAACATCAGACTTGTTCCAGTAGTTTTAACAAGTATAATCTCATTTACAGCTATTGATAGAACATCAGGATGCCATTGCTCCAGACCAAAATGATGTCCTAAATGAACTCTTGCAAGGGCTGGGAGAAGTTCCTGATGTAGAGACTTTTCTTGGTAAGAAAATGCAACAAAACCACAAAAAGGCAACTAAAAGATATAACCTGTGCATAGATTTAAAAGAAATAGCAAAATTGAACTAGAGCAATATTTTTGTTTGGGTTAATGCAAATTCTCAGGATGTTTGTTTGTTTGTTTGTTTGTTTGTTTCAAAGTCTGTTTCCTTCTTTTATGATGGAGGTAGCACAGCTATCCATATGACACACACACACCCTTGAAAACACTGCATGGATTTCTGGACCTAATACAATGTCATGATCTCAGTTCAGAGCATTACCACATCAAGGTGGACTGAATGCATATATTTTCTTAACATTGTAACTCGGGTATTGCCTCATCTGATATACGGACAGGGAAAAGGGTATGTTTCTTGAAATCAAGTTCAGAATGAATAAAGAGAAGATTATATTTGAGGCAGTGCACATTCTACTTAAGGTTTGGTCTGGGAGCCTGGTTAGCAACATAACAAGGCATTTCTCCTCCATATCTGCCATCACAGTCTGCTAGGAAAGAAGATGATAGTAACATATGCTCTACAGGCTTGTGACTCAAAATTCAAAGCTGCTTATTCCTTAACACCTAGTTCTTCGACTTTAAGAAGGGTAGAGATTTGGAAGACACATTTCAGCTTCTCCCAGCATTGTCAATAAATATGTTTCTTCCCCTCTAGAACTTGCAGTACAGTTAGAGTCCCATGGTGACTCTATATTTAATCATTAGGTTTGTCTTCTTTTCTATCAGCATATGATTAGATTCATTTTTAACCTGGTGCTTTGCCAACTGAAAAGTATATAAACTGCATATATATATACTGTATGTGAATATGAAAATCAAACGTTAACGCCAGAACTGATTACTAGAAAAAGCACAGGTGCATTTTTGCAGGCTGTCAAATATCTTTGCAGGTAATTAATTCAGATTTTTAAGTTAATAAAAATGGAAATAGTATTTCTTCATAGATCTCCAATAATACCATATCTGTATGAGAACTAGCAGGGAAACCCCAGTGTCTTGTGTGTCTGCTAAGTCTTTAATAAAAGCAGTCCACAGAGTGATTTGTTTTAATCAGAGTAGCATGTATCATACAATTCCACATATTTTTCTACAGTCAGAGCTGTCTATAAATTTCTTACCTTCTTACATTACCAGAACTATCAACAACAGAATAAATGTTTGAGTAATTGAACTACAAATATACTCTATTTGTGTAGGTCATACACAAAACCTTCCTGAATTTTAGTTCCTATTGAAATGGTTTTTTAATGTAAACATTATCTGTATGGTGTTGTCTTTCTCTATTTCTGTTCTGATGCATTTTTTAAAAACATCATAAGCATAAAGTTAGAAGCATTAACATTTTTTTTTCTATGCAGGGGAAGGCGCTATTGATCCCAATGACCCTAACAAGGAAAACACTTTAAGTCAACTTATTAAAACAGAAATTTCTCTTTCACTGACCAGGAAATATGATTTACGGGAAGGGGAAGAACAAGACATCAAGGGCCTAATGATAAAGTATGTTTTTAAAATTTGTGGTATTTAAAAGACTTCTGTCAATTAAGCAGAGTAATTTCTTTCTAATAAATGCTTTTTTTAGCCACTGAAAATATTTATGCATACTGTAGCAGTATGATGAGGTGTTAGCCAGTAATAAGTGTGTGTGTGTGAAAACTTTAAGCCCAATAGGCAGTGGGTTTAATATTAAGTTTTATAATCATCCTTAAAATCCCAAATGCACAGTGATACACATTTAGAAATTCCCTTGATTCCTGTCATGTTATTTAAATGCAATGTTGAATTTGTATGATTGTATTTAACTGCATCTCTAAATTAAAATGCTATTGGAAAGTCCGTAGAAAGAACACTGAAATGGTTTCATGATAAGGTTATATGAAAAAGACACTGAGCAGCAGGATATAGATTAGACTTACAGGAAACCAGAGGAAACATCTGCCTTGGATTTTGTATTGTTAGAAATATTTAAAGTACCCTTTTTAAAAAAAGCACACAGTCATTCTGTAGGAATATGATGAAAATTAATTGGCTGATCCCGTGAAGCCCTCCCTAGTATTAACAGCCATTGCCCTCGGATTTTATATTTATTTATTGAGGTGATGATTTTGTATTTGTATTTTTAACCTTGTTTTTATTGTGAACCTCCCAGGGTCCCCTGATTGGGGGAGATGGGCGGTAATATAAGAATGAATGAATGAATGAATGAATGAATGAATGAATGAATGAATGAATGAACGAACGAACCGCCCAGAGTCTACCACGGTAGCGATGGGTGGGGATAAATCCAAATAATAATAAATAAATAAATGATAACTTCTACTTTTTATGTTCTGCTGCCATTTATTTATTTATTAGAAGAGAAAAAGGACTTCCACTTCATTTTTGTGTGTTCTGGCCTGCCTGCCTGCCTGCCTGCCTATGTGTAGTGTGCTTTAGAATGTCTGGGAGCATGAATACAGCATCTGTCTGCAGTTCTTAAAGCAGCTCCACCTTTTCCTGGATCACACAGCTGCCCTTTGCAGCACCTGCACAATGCTGGGAAAAGATGCAGTTGGCTTAAGGAATTGCAGACAGATGCTATGCTGTACAAAGTACTTTTTTTGTGTTTCGATCCAGAATTCTTCACAGGCCTAATATATATATATATAAGATGATGTTCTTGATTATCACAGAGAAATGAAGTGTATATACTGTAGGTAGGTAGGTAGGTAGGTAGGTAGGTAGGTAGGTAGGTAGGTATATATATATATATATATATATATATATATATACACATACACACACACACACACACACACACACACACACACCTACCTACCTACAGTATATACACTTCATTTCTCTGTGATAATCAAGAACATCATCTTTGTCTGTCTAACCATTTCACTCCAAAGTTCTGTGCCAGTGGTGGCATGTGTAAGAGACAGCATTATACCCTTTCTCTTAATGTAAGGTATTTCAATATGAGGCCTTTAGTTAAAACAACAATGAACAAATGATGCCATTCTTAAAAAGCGTGACAAGCACAGTTCATAAACAACCGAAGGAAAAAGCAATACAAGCAACAGTAAAACCTATAAACGTTAATTGTAGTCATTAAAGATCCTGGCAAATAGGCAGGGAATAGCCTACCATCTAAAATTAGGTAACTTGGCAGCAACAGGCAAGCTGATCTGGGGAGCACATTTATTTGTAGATTTGGGTATCAATTTGACTTAAAATACTTCCTTCAGTGAATAATGAAAAACAACAATAAACATACTCAATTTTCTAATCAATAAGAATTTCTGGATATAAAAGTTATTGTCTCGTCTCGTTTCGTGTCAGAAATGCAGGAAATAAAAAAGGGAAAATATTAATTAAAAGTTAAAACATTTAATAAAAATGTAACATTTATATAACTCTAGCCCAATGCCAAGCCACATTGACGGCAGAGGTGTTTCCGGCCAATAAGTCACTCTGTGTGCATGTCGGTCCCAAAGGGCACCGTAAAAGATGGGTAGTTGTTTGAATATTGCCGCATTCGCAGCAAGTATCCTTGCCCTCGGGGGAAAAAAACCCATTTTTCCATATTATCTTTAGTTCTGGCCAAACCAGTGCACAATCTGTTTAAACATCTCCAAACCGTCCATTGCAGGAAAAGTTATTGTGATATTTATTTATTTACATAATTTTTTAAAAAAATTAAGTTAAGCATCTATTAATCACTAATACAAGAAGCATTGTTTCCTGATTAGTTTTTGTGTGCAGAGGAATCTGAGGAAACTGGCATCAAAACGTATTCTATATTTGTTGCATGTCACTATCTTTGGTTTCTTCTTTTTATTTCTTGGACAGCTTAATTCTGCTGTGCTCCTTGCTTTGTGCAGTAGAGGGAATGAGACTTCTACTAGTTTCTATTTTATTGGCCAGTTCAACTCTTGTTAAAAAGCATCACCTGATCTGATTGCGGTACCAACAGAAATTTTGGAATTAAGAATCACAGAGTTGAAAGAGATTCCTAAGAATCATATGGATCAATCCCAAATCTCACTGTGCTAATGTCAGCCCAAGGTAGACCAAAGTATTGCAGGCCAATAATACTTTTGTTATAAAATTATAGTAACAGAATCTTGCAAATGTGAATGCGCTTCCCACCTTACTTTATCTTCGTGAGAACTTCCTCCTGTCCCTCAAGGTCATTCTTTCTGCCTATTGTGGCTATGGAGCCTCCTTATATTTTATTTAAAGATTTTAAAAGCTTCCTTTCCAGAGCCAGTTTGGTGTAGTGGTTAAGGCACTGGGCTAGAAACTAGGAGACTGTGAGTTCTAGCCCTGCCTTAGTCACCAAGTCAGCTGGGTGACCTTGGGCCAGTCATACCCCCTCTGCCCTAGGAAGCAGGCAATGGCAAACCACTTCTGAAATTTTGCCAAGAAAACTTCAGGGACTTGTCCAGGCAGTCGCCAGGAGTCAACACTGACTCAAAGGCACTATATACATACATACATTTCCAGATAGCATGCAACAAAAAATAAACATAAAACTGATGGGATATATGCTGGCTTAAAGGGGAAAGGCTTGAGAATAAACAGACAAGAATGCAGCTTGTTAGGGCCAACAGTGTTTACTGAAAGCATAAGGCAATAATGTATTTACAATCACATTATCGCAAAAATGAAAAAGATGAATATACAAGATACATCATTGTAAAAGGAAAACAAAACAAACTTATAAGCAGAGTTCCGTGTATTGATCCCAGGGCCAGAGTTCCTGCCATGGCCTATACCCAAAGCCAGGCATAACTCACTCTGCCCAGTCCACGGGAAGTGAACACGTGAAGAACTACATGGCTAAAAGACACTAGGAATCAAGAAGACATAGAACACCATTTTGCATGGTTGTATATTCAGTTCTTCTAGCACTCTGATTGGCTGGAAGTTAGCTGTTACACACACTAAGCCTCAAAGCACACAGCATGAGTTCCCCCCCTCCTCCTTGCTCAGGGGGGCCTGGGCAAGGCTTCCCACAGAAGGATTCAGGAGACCTTGTTCCCATGCAATCTAGTCAAAACAATACACACGTGACCGTTGCTATCTTGCACCTGCACTTCACGTCACCATGAGAAGGCTGTGCTTTGTACAGGAATAATTCGCCAAGTCAACACAAGAACTCTAACAAAAACCACAATTAAACAAGAATAGATTGACTTATTTATTTTCTATCCCACCTTTATTACTTTTATAAATAACTCAAGGTGGTGAACATACCTAATACTCCTTCCCCCTCCTATTTTCCCCACAACAACCACCCCATGAGGTGAGTTGGGCTGAGAGAGAGTGACTGGCCCAAGGTCAGACAGCCGGCTTTCATGCCTAAGGCGGGACTAGAACTCACAGTCTCCTGGTTTCTAGCCCGTTGCCTTAACCACTAGACCAAACTGGCTGTCTTATGACTTACGGTTGAAAGCGTTCAACAATTCATTGCCTTCTAGATTTGATTTTGGAATTCCTTTCCTAGATAGAGGTTGCATTCCCTCATGCCTTCAGATCTCCATATCTCTTTTGATTGTATATTCCCATTGTTCATTAGAGTTACTGAGCTCTCCCACTGGGTCATAAATAGTAATCCTCAAGGAGGATGCATGCTTATAAGGATAGATTCTATTTATATAATGAGACTTATTTCTGAACAGACACGTATATGATTACATGTAAAATACTGTAGCAGTCTTTAATATATTTTTTTATTATTATTAAATTTATACACCGCCCATCTCACTATAAAAGTGACTCAATCCATTAATCACAATTTTTCTGACTTTTTCATTAAGAACGAAAAGGCTAATTGTTGATGTGATACAAGCTCAGCCAGGAGAGTCACTTGCAAAAATCTTGGAAACACCAGCCTCTGAACTTCAGGTAACCATCCCATTTTGTATGAATCTGAACATTTCAATTCTGAAATAATATTGTAAAACGCAAACAAGCAATTGTATTGTTAAAGAAAGCTAGCCATTTTTATTCTGGAGAATAACTGAATAACAAGCATGCATTATGTGTTTATTCTGCTCTATTTCCAATGAACTCGGGGTAGCACACTTGAGTCTTCTGCCTTACTGTCCAAATTAGTTTAGACCCTAGGATAGTGTGATTAGCCCAAGGTGATTCCCTAGACCTCATAGCTTATCCTTGCCTAGCCTGATGTCTTCCAGATGTGGTGGACTACAGTTCCCAATCAGCATAGTTTCAGGACATGCTGGCTGGAAATCCTGGCTTGAGTCTCCCTCATCTCAAAAAACAAACACTATTTGTTTCTCTGGGGAGAGGTTTCTCCTTCAGAATGGTGTATGTGGTTATGTAGGAAGATCAAAAACATTCTGAGAAAATGTCAGGAGCTGCATCAGAGTATTTACGTTTACATGCTTTACGTTTACATAATGCTCTTCAAAATCTACAAAAATCACTGTAAGGAAATAGATACCAATGTGGTGTAGTCATCAAGATGTTGGACTAGGATTGAGGAGACTCTTAGCAATGGAAATTTAGTCATGAAAACTCACTGGGTGACTTTGGTCCAGTTACTTTCTCTCAAGCCAAACTACCTCCCAGGGTAACTATTGGGGGGACAAAAGCAAGAGAGTTCCATATGTAAGTTACCTTGAGCCCTTTGAAGAAATATTAACTGAGATGTTTAACTGGAGTACTGTCCAAATGTGAAAATATTCAGAGAAGGGGAAGAAAGTGTCTAGAAGAATGGTTATAAAAGGAAATGCTGAAGGGATTGGGGAGCATAAGTAAATAAACTGGCATGTTAAGAAGCAACAAGATGAAAACTAAGGGAGGGGGTGTGGACAGTTTTTCTGTATTTAAAGATATCAGAAGGAAGTTGAAAATTGTTCATCCTAGCCTCCTCAGGTTTTGATCCAAAGTAACGAGCTGGATTCAGACTGTGTAGGAATATCAGGATGTAAGAAGAGCCTATCTAGTCAAACGTCTTATGTCATACAGCTGCTCTTTAGCGGCTACTAAGGTATGCTGCTAGTGATTTAGGAGGAAAGTAGCTATCAAGATTAGTAGTCATACATAGCCTGATCCTCCATAAATTTGTCCGCACTGGTATTGATGATAGTGATGTAGTAGAAAATCTCTCTCTGTGTGTGTGTGTGTGTGTGTGTGTCCCCGCCCTCCAAGTCCATTTAAACTGAAAACCAGGACACCATTACATTGAAGCAAATTGATTTTATTGAACAATTTCGGCGCCAGAAGCCCAATGGCAAAGCCCAGAGAGGAGTGGGGTTACAGACCCTCTTAAAGACATATGAAATGAATTCCTCCATTTGATTAGCTATATTGTAATTACAGCATGTCACCCACATTATTGGTTATTATCATTATACTTTGACAATATTACCTCTATTGATTGGTTAATACAGATTTTAATACCATATGGAGTGCTTGTTAATGGCTGTACTTTAGTTTGGAGGAAAGCATCAAGTGAAAAGCCACAGGGCTCTGCCCTGTCCCCTGTGTTACCTGCCTTGCTTAGGGAGTTGTGCAGACATTTCTCAATTTGCAGATTACATAATACTGGGAGGAGTGGCTGATAGTTCAGAGGAGAGAGAAGACAGACTTGAACAGTAGACTGAAATGAGCAGGATGGAATTTAGCAGGGAGAAATGTAATGTTCTCTGCATCTTAGTAGAAAAAATGAAAGGCAGAAGTATGGGATATGGGAAACCTAGCTTGTGAGTACTACATAAGAAAAGAATCTGGGTATCCTTGATGACCACAAGATAGTTAGTTTAGTAAATTGATTTATATGGCCATGCATCTTGCAAGTGCAATTCTGGGCATTTAATGGGATTTTTTAAAAAAAGAATGTTTAGTTAAACATGAATCAGTGGTGTGATGAAAGTAAAAAGACAAATGCTATCTTGGGGTGCATTAACAGGACTGTAGAGTCTAGACCGCACGAAATAATAGCTGGACTCGGCCCTGGTCGGAATACTGTGTCCTGTTCTTAGCGACACAGTTAAAACGGACAAATTGGAATAAGTTCAGAGGTGGGCTTGGATGGTGAGAGGCCTGGAAACCAAGCCCTGTGAGAAACAGTTAAAGGATCTGGGTCTATTTAGCTTACGTCCTAAGTCCAAACCATTAATGAATGGTCATTAAGCGAGGACTACCTGTACATTGCTTTCTGCTTGCTTACACCAAACAATATTTGTCATTTTGAGGTCCCCTTCACTTAGTTTGAAGAGATAATTTTGAAACTCTTTACAAACCTTTTTTATTTTATTAGCAAACATTTTATTTATTTATTTATTTATTTATTTATTTATTTATTTATTTAATTTTTATCCCGCCTTTATTATTTTTATAAATAACTCAAGGCGGTGAACATGCCCTTCCTCCTCCTATTTTCCCCACAACAGCTACCCTGTGAGGTGAGTTGGGCTGAGAGAGAGTGACTGGCCCAAAGTCACCCAGACGGCATTCATGACTAAGGTGGGACTAGAACTCACAGACTCCTGGTTTCTAGCCCAGCACCTTAACCACTAGACCAAACTGGCTCAAACATTTACTGAACCAGCAAACAGTCATTTGGAACACTGCTACTGGAAGAAACGAAACCGCTTCCGATGTACTGTACGTTATGTGATATTCTGGAAGGTGTCTCAGTCTTCTGGATCACATACTGGGGATGATACAGAGAAGTTGCAGTTGGTGCAATAAACAAAGATAATCTTTCACTGTCCTCACCCCATTCCATCAGTGGATTTATCTCAAATGTTCAAAACTTTCCATACACAAAAATAGATCTATTTTGGATCTAAGCCAAAATATTTAGATCAGAAACTGATTTGGATTAAGGATGGTAGACAAATCTTGACTGCTGCAATGAAATTTTGTCTTTTAGCATTTCTAAAGAGAACATTGGGCAGGCATCAAGGAAGATTCAGGCAATAGAGACAGACTTCGTGGTGGTGTGGCATCAGAGAGCTGTAGCATAACTAGTCAGAGATGGCAGGCCTTCATCCATATTATTTATTAGATTTATATCCTGCCTTTTCTTCTGGAGGTCAAGGTGGCTTACACAGAGGTCTCCCCTCATTTTACCTCACAACAACCCTGTGGGCTTGTTGGGATGACAGTGACTAATCCAAAGTCACCCAGTGAGTTTCTGTGGCTGAGGGTAGACGTGAACCTGGGGTGCCCAGTCCTAGTTCTTAAGTACTACACTGGCTTCCCTACCTGCTACACCTGTGTTATGCTGCTGGGGAACATTTGTACGGTAATGGGTGGGAATGAAAATATCTCTTGCCTTGGGTTTGTTTTTTAATTGACTTGTCAAAATGGTTATTCCTGGATTAGATGTATTGGTTTTACGTATACATGGAGAGGTAGAATAGGCAATTCTTAGTTGTGATCTGAACATATAAGCTTACTTAAGTAAAAGGTGGTAATATTTGTGTCCTATGAATACAGTATATATTCTTTTTTATGTGAACTGCTTTTCTTTCTCAGGAAGCTGAACACATGAAAATAATAGAAAAACGTGCAATTTTGGATTCTAAAACACCAGAGAAAATGAAACATAGTCGATCTATTCTTGAAGAAGGGCAGTTACCATTAGAACAAAAGAAAAGAAAAATCCAGAGAAACCTGCGAACATTGGAACAAGCTGGGCTGGTTTCATCTGAAAACAAGTACCAAGAAATCATCAATGAAATAGCCAAGGTTGTAGCAATATCATTACATTTTTCCAACGGTTTTCTGCTCTTTCATCTTGAATATAATACGTTCGTCTTGAATAAAATAGCATATATGAAATATTCCAAGTAACTTAAATTAAAAATTGATAG